>OU744247.1:18186812-19388625 GCA_916610215.1 Omphaloscelis lunosa
ATCATGACGGTACCTTGTTAATATATCTATGAAACCATCATGTACGTAAGGAAAAATCTAAGTCTTTTCAGTAAAAGAGGTGATAGACATAATTATAGGACTAGAAATAGGGACCAATTAGTTCAACCGGGTTTCAGACTGGCTAATGTAGACTCATTCTTCATGGGGTGCTGTTTAAAATGTTATAATAAATTACCTCCCCACATACTCCAACTCAACGAAACGAAATTTAAATCTTGTATAAAACGCACACTATGCTGCCAAGCATATAATAAGTTGGGGGATTAAATCGCTGATAAAAATGCTTGGCTCAGTGCTAGTCCAGCTCCACAAGGGCGCATAAACTAATTGATTAGCATTCGAAAGTATTGTTGCAGCTACTGAAGATTGTACATGAAGATTGTAAAACTATCTTTGCTTTGTATAAATTCAATCTCTTTGTATTCAAAGAGATTGAATTTATACAAAGCAAAGATAGTTTCATACAATAGTATAATTGTACATCACATGTGTGAGCACTGTGACCATGTACATTCCATAAAGCTACCATTTACTGGGTACGTCTTTCATTGATTGAATGTGCCCTGGCGGCTGAGAGAATGTCATGCTCACTCAAATGTCTCGCGGATGGTGGCGTGTGTGTTGAATCATAAGGTTCCCTAGAAAATGGTTGAGCTAAATGGTACTGATCCATGCGTCATGTTCGTAAACGGGCGCCATCAGTAGGGACTGGTCATCTCTTAGCTGCCACGGGTTATTTTAATTTTTAAATTGTTTTTGTTTTTATATTTTTATTACGGATGCTTTTAACGTGCACGTCTTTCTAAATTGTTCTCACATGTATAATTTTAACATGAATAATGTAACCAATTTTGTAACAATATTTTGATTTAAAAGAGTGTCCCAGGAGATTCTTGCCCGTTCTTCTCCATAGGTACCTACTACGCTTTGGAATGGACAACTAGCTTCATCTTTTTGACTGCCGACCCATTGACAATTCAAAAGTCCCTGTAATTGGTTTATTTGAAATAAATGCTTTGAATTTGAGTTTGAATGAATAATATTCGGATATTATTTATATAGTTAGTAAATATATATTTAATGTAAAACTAATTAGTGTCATGGTACATTTTATCTTTACGTACATACCTATTATTAAATTTATCAAACGACAAAATTTTATTCATATGTAATGAAAAAACAAACAATTTAAATATTTTCACTACAGTTCTAAAATCCCTCACTCCACTCTTTACATATTTTTTTCTTGTGATATTTCTTTATTTTAGTTATATTATTGTACATACTTACTTAATACCTACAAAATGACTATGAAAAATCTAATACGTAAAGGAAAACAAAAAACTGTGTGTAAATTACAAAAATATTATTAGAATTACGTCACACAGTCACACAGTAGAAGGAGTAAAGCCTTCGCGACATAAAATAAATCACAAGTTTAGTTTGTTTGTCATCTTTGTCTACTTTTCTTCGTCATTTTATATAAAAGGTGGGATTTTTTTCGCAAAGTTAGTCAATTATTTTATTTTTATATACTTGCTTTGTGTTAGAAAAATAAATAATCTGAGTTGGTATGTCGACATTATTTTTCAGAATAACGAAGCTAAGTTCGCCTTATATTTATTTTATTCAGGAAGGCAATTCAAGGAATTTGTTTAGAAACGCTTTTGATGACTTTCCATATAATATCGGAAAATAATTTGATTATTATAATCGACGAAACAAAGAAAAGAGCGTTTATCCTAAAAGTTGGCAATGTTCCAAATAGCTGTCAAATATTTACCTATTTTGATTAATTTGGCAATATTACTGTATGAAAATAAAAAATGTGGCTAACCAGCGAACTAGAATATTAAGTCTTAGAAACTTGAAACTCTAGAACTAGAGTCTTTGAGGATTTGGAAACTTTCCAAATGCATTTTTTACACCTAAAACGGTTACAACATCAAATTTAGTGTTATAATTCCAGTTCATTATTAATATTCTAGTTCGCTAGTTAACCACAGTTCATATTTCAATACAGTAATATTGCCAAATTAATCAAAACAGCGAAATATTTGACATCTATTTGCGACGTTGCCCACTTTCAGAATAAACGCTCATATTTTTAAATTCGATTTTCAGCTGCCATCGTATAGACAGTTAGTTCCTTACAAAAAATCAGAGATATTTTTACACGTAATAATACTTCGGAAATGCCGACACCGATCCTCAAATAAATTGAAGTGGCTCTGAAAAGATGAATGCAGTACATAATGAACTCTAACGGATATGTATTTAGATCGACAAATTACGAATTCATGGAAAACGAATGATGTGAGACCTAAATGATGAAGTATTGTCTGCCTCCAGATTCTGGTAGGTATGTCTGGTATGTTTTGATAACTATTATAAAAAATTAATGACGTGTATCATGGTACAAGGCTCATGCAAACTGACGCGATATCGCAGACGCGACAGGCAGCGCGACCCGTGTCGCACCCGCGATATCGCGCTGGTCTGGACGAGCCTTAACACTTAACAGTAGGTACGATACCACAACTCAGGCATTTTGTTGGTAGGTGTAACAATGCTCAAATATAAATCACGTCTGAAAGCTGAAAGATTTCATGATAACTTTATTCAAATCTAATAAAAAATTATGATGGAACTACAAACTCATATTCACTTGTTTCCTTGTCATTTTTACGAGGCTTCAACATTTTTCGCGAAGTTTTTTTTTGGTAGTGAAAATAACTTATCTTTAAAATTGGACAAAACCTGTATGTAAGGATTTAAATTAATTATATGAATGCCAAATTATTATGTAAAAAACAACGCTATCGTATTTCTTCGTCAAACGACTCCCTTACTAAAAATAATACCTGTCTCATTTACCTACGAAATATTTACGCCATTGGATAGGTATGACTCATTCATAATCAAATTATTAGGTGCATATTTAACCTTTATTAAATAAACTACAAGAGAGGTTTCACTCGAATTATTTAAGGCTCGTACAAACCAGCGCGATACCACGGGCGCGACACGGGTCACGCTGCCTGTCACGCCCGCGATATCGCGCTGCTCTGCACGAGCCTTTACCCGTAATATATAAAATTTATGACACAACTTACCTATTTTAGTTCGTACTTCGCAAGGCTCTGCACACACTAGAAACAGAACAGTCGATCTATTCTGTAAAAAGCTTATGGTCTAAGATCCGACCGAGCGACGACCTTCATCCCTATTTAAAATACTTTTTATCCATTAAACAGATGGCTGAAGATCGTTCCTATGTCGGATCCTCTACTATAAGGTGAAGTGGACTGTCAATAGTGTCATTCCCTAGCATCAGGTGGAATGGTTTCACGGTGCCATTGTGTCAAAACAATTTATCAGTACCTATATTTTGACAACTTTGCCTATGAAACTGTTTTGTTGCATGTATGCACCGCCATTTTTTATTTATTTATTTAAATGCCTTAAAATCATTATTGTTTCCATAGAGTAATATAGTATGTCTAATCTTATAGACTTACCTATAACAGTGTGTGCGCAACCTTAGTCTAGCAAAAATGTCGGGAATTTCACACCGAACCTTGCGGTCAGGTCACATGATTTATTATCAACATTAAAATAAAATAAAACATGAAACTAATTGTGGTGTTAGTCATAAACACGTTCTTTAATGTTTAGGAGATCTTACAAGTTGTTTTACAAATGGTTAGTGTCATATTACGTTGTGCCAGTTTTCGTTAAAAATATGCGCTAAACTGATGACTAAGTTATAATGTTATCTAGTCACCGACAGAGCTAGGAAAGGAATATGATAGTAGCGGCTTGTGCCATTAATTTTGTCAGTATGTCGAATATGCAATTTGAATCTGTCATCACATTCTATTTCTAGAGATAAGTACTTTATTTATTTTATAATATTTAACGCAACTATTTAAATAAATACAAAGACAAAAGGACACTTAGGCGTGGAAGTATTCGTCCGCATCGCTGTCATCCGGAAACGTGCCCAGAAGACTGGTAGCGTTGCCAAGTTGAATGGCAATACTAATTCTTTAGCCAAAGAACGAACTAGGCTGTGATGTGTGGACCAGTCGTCGAAAAAGGTGACGCGCACTCCGGCCCCATAGCCCGAGCGTTTCGACCTTTCAACCCCAAACGGCTCAAAACTGTAGTTGGGTACCTATAAGGTTACAGTATTTGCGTCTCAGCAGCCACAGCATCAGCGCCAGCACAGCCCGCCGTACCAGTAACATGAGATGGCCCAAAGGTGTCGACACAGGTTGCGTCCCTCACCAGAGGCCTACCCACGTATCAAGCCGTTTGGTTCTAATACCGCTAGCATGCTGGTTTAGTCCCATCTCGGCACCCATGAATTTATTTATCATGCCCACGAAAAATTGTCTGTGAAAGTCCCAAAGAAATATGTTTTACTTTGTCCACAATACACTAGTATTTTTAAATTAAACTTATTTTAGAAACAGTAACTTTTGAAAAATATTATCAGGTTGATTTACTCACTACAAAAATACTGTGTTTTCGATGTGTACCTAAAAATGGTTTAAGACAGGATGGGCAGATGGAAATTTTTCGTAAACATGATAAATAAATTCATGGGTGCCGAGATGGGAAGGTGCCGAGATGGGACTAAAGGCTGTTTCAAACAGGCGCGACATGCGACGCGACACAAAGACACCGCTCGTCGCGCGACGAGCGGTGTCTTTGTGTCGAGTCGCGTGTCGCGCTTATTTGAAAGAGCCTTAAACCAGTATGCGGCGGTGACAAGGGCTCGACGAATAATATCGTGGACGTGCCGTGCTATGCGACCTGCGCTCCTGCAGTGGGACAGGCCATGGTGCCCGAGACTGTCGACAGCTTCACCGCTATTACACCGATGCGGAGTAACACAAAGTGCACCCAGGCGGAGACACGTAGCGAGCCGAAACGATGAGTCATCCATGATAGTACCTATGGTGGATGACGGGAGCGCTTGAAGCCGCTAGTTGGACTCCCATTCTCCAACAGCCAGCAGACGGGCATGCTCAACACCATTAGGTGACGTTACCAAGGTATTCCGTATATTACTGCAGAGCGGCACATCCCACCGTCTCTGGAAGGACGGGTTGTCGTGCAAATCCGTATTGGGACAAAAGACAAACCATTTTCTAAACGATCAACGCATCAGTCAAACACAGTACCTAAAAGTCGATCGGTGAGGAAGATAAAATGTTCCTGATTAATTTATTACTGTGGACCGAGGAGAGCAAGGCCGGTAAACTTCACTTGAAATTTTGCGATAATTTCTAGAGATCAAAAAAGATTTGCCAATTCAGTGTGGTCATTAAAAGCGTTTTCAGGAAAGTTGGCATCTCACTTTCAGTCAACCTTTCATAACTTTCTGAAAAACTTACTTCATAGAAAAGTAGGACAGATTACATCATAACCAACCCGTTTCCTGACAATGGTAACAGAGCATTGCAAACTTAACGACAGTCATCAATTCATTATATTTACTTATTTCATCGAAGCGCCACATCCCGTCATCGACTAACAATAATCTCGCACTAGTGATGCGACACCGCTGTTTACACGGGCGTCATAATATCTGCATAATTAGCACTGCCGTCGCACCATACACATTAATTTATTATAAACAATTCTCGGTTAAATTGCACCTGTAATTTGTACTGTTCAGTCGTGCGTTAACACGACAGAGTGTCATTATGTCATGACATTAATGCGCCAACTCACGATTTAGCATAACAAATAATAGACGTGTTACATTTTGTAACGAATGCAGAGTATGGAATGTTTCCGCATGGATGTAAACCGATGGACATCTCTAGCGTTTCATAATTGCGCTTTTAAATTCTTTAAATAATCAAGTGTTTGTGTTGTTACTATAGAATTTGCATACGAATTGACATAACAATGTAAACGATTGACACTCATGTCTGCTGTGCGATGAAGACTTAGTTGTTTGTTTGTAATAAATTATCTGTTGTGCCACTTGTTGTTTTGATTTAAAAGCTTAGTTGTTTAATCCTTTTATGGTTTTAGTGACAGCTGGAAGCTAAACTTTTCGTGTAATTGCAGTTTGCAACTTTGCTCAACTTTAGCTTTCCGCTTTCAAGTAGACTCACTTTTTCTTAGAGCTGTAAAATCTTATCGCCTGAAGAACAGCGATTAATATCGTCTTTTATTTGAAAGTTTAATGTTTAAAATAATATTTTGTTTTTTTTTTTCCATAACGTTCTGGCAACTTGACCTTGTGTTAGAGAACAATTACTAAACAATTACATTACATTACATTGTACTTATTCTACTACTACCACACTTTTTTCTTGATTAAGACAACAAAAACTGCGCTGTTACATTAAACGGCGTTCGGTCAATTAAATAATTAGTTCAAGACAATATTAGACATAATTCATTCTCTTAGCTCACAGAACTCTAGACTTACCTACCGACATGATCGTGTTCCATTCGTCCATCGTTACCTACATCTTTTGTGGTGTGACTGTGGCGCTACTTTAGAGTTTATTAGGTATTATTTTATCAGAAAACCCTCTTAAAGAATAATAACAATGTGCATTTAGATACAAAAGAAGGATTTCAATCTCCATGCTATATGATTATGCTTCTAATAATACTTAAATGTTCGCTACAATCCTAATTCATAACATTAGATGTAGACTGAGCTTGTGGTAAGTACATTTTAGTTTTATCATAAACACATTATCTGGCAGATAGCTAGGTGGACCGGCGCCAGTTATATTATTTAGTATTACACCGTTCTAACTCATAGTATATTGAAGAAATTATTCGGAAATTAATACTTATCTGAACTTCAGGTTTCGCTGGCGGATTTTGGCATCCTTAAAAAAAATTGTGAGTGCGTCGCGGATTTTGTCAAATTCTAATCGTAACTGATAAGTATATTGATGTCGTTTATTATGATTCAGGTATTTTCTCAACCTATTCCATCATTCGAAATTAAAACAACCACTTCGAAGAAGGTGGCTAAAATCAATAAACGCCACTCTATTATTAGCGTTTTTTGAAGAATGCATCTAATGTAAAAGTACATTAAGTACATGTTTGTACATCTGTAATTATACATGTTACAGATTTTTAGATTACAGATTTTTAGATTATAGATTTTTTGGATCTTTTCTCAAACGACCATTACAGACTTTGACCTACTTTGTCTCACTTACATGTACCCACTTAATTTTGATGATGTTTGGATGTTGAACCCTCAGTTTCTTCGTTCTTTTTTTTTTATTTCAATTCAAATTGACTAACGTGCCATGTTTATTGTCAGCATGTCATTTATTGTTATTTGTAGTGGCAAATTACCTTAAAATAATACTTTGGCAAGGAAGGAAATAAACTAAATACCAACGACAGTTTATACACAGAGACGTATGGAAGAAGACACAGTAACCAAATAAATTGTGATTTCAATAGGAATGTGATAGAGATGAATTATAAAATCACTCCTTAACCTAGAAACTATATCCCAAGGAAACAAAACATTTCTGGAAACACCACAACATAATCAATTACGGCTGCAAACAAAATCCGCATAGCACGTACATTTCGCGATGAGCTGCGTACGATCCGCCGAACAATTTACTATCCATCTGTCCGTTGGAGATCGCACTAAAACGATGGCTGATAACCGAATAAACACAGTGACTCATCCATCTATCCATATGTCGATGTGCTGGCGTGAAACACACCGGGTCCATTGCACTTGAGATTAAAAGTCTATCCTACGTTCGTATCTTAATTATCAAACAGGTAAACAAAACATATGTGTTTTAGAAAACATTACTTTAATAACATCGTCATTCCCTGCGCCTCATTACAATTTGAGGTCGGCGCAACCTGTCATTTTCTTCCATTATGTCCCTGTTACTCGTTATCTCGGTAGTTACCCTCTTTCTAGCCATATCATACTTTATCACAGTCCATCAATAAAAATAAATTTAATACCTACACATAAAGTGTTTTCATGACGACGAAATTTTTTTTTGAAGACGTTTTTCAGTACTAGGTACCTACTAGTCATTCTAAAATTAACTTAATCAATACTAGTATAAAGTTGATATGAGTATAAGTGGAAATAACATCAATTGGAAACAAAGATTTGAATATGGAATACCTAGTTAGATGCATTGTGGCTGGAACAGAAAAAAAAATAGCTAATAGATGTAAATAGATGCTGGATTACATTTGGGATCGAGTGATTCAGTGATGGAAATTAAATGAATGAAGTCTGTGATGTACTCGTAACTGTTATTGCGTATTATTGGCGCGTGTTCTTTGTCTTTCGACGTGATCGGAGTTCAATTGATTAATGCAAATAGCAGAAAGTTAAAAGATCCAATGGGCAGAAGTACAACGCTACTCTGTAAATCCAAAGATTCTAAAATAGCTTTGAGTCCTTGAAAATAAAAGTTTACTTTGTCATAGAAATCTATAAAGACTATATTATTAAGGTCAAGTGTTTTATTTAGACACAACTGGTTATCTACACATGGAGCTGATCCTGCCATAATGGTACTACGTCAGAAAAACCTCAATCAATAGGTAATAAATACCACTGCCACGGCCATCACAAACTCATATATTAATTAGTTTATAAGGAAATAAGTCTACAAAAAAATAAATAATGAAAATAAAAACCATTAAAACAAATGAAGAAAATAAACTTTATAAAACCGTACCGCACCACACAATGGACACGCACACCAGACGCACGTCATAATGCGCGCAGTGAAATTTGGCAGGAGAGCCACTGTTATCAGACCGCCTGTACGATTTATACCTCTAATCTGTTCCCCAATACACCCGGTTTTAGAGATATGCACACAGTATGCTAGTAAAGATATTATCATATTGCCATCGTCAAAGATTATAGTGAATATATGGGCCCTGATTCACCGGTTCCGGGATTTTGGCCCTGAACTGGCTGATGCTATGGGTGTCCCTATGATTTAGTATTATCAGATATGGGTATTGTTATCAACAATTCAGAATCATTTTTGTATGTAATGTCTGTTTCATGTTCAGATCTTGTAATAACACAAAATTTCAGCAGGTATTATGATTCATTTTATATCTAGATGTTCGATTTTTTTAATTAGTCGTGCAATAATTACTGGATTGTGGAAAATGTATGTAAATGTGTGTGTTATTTTTGTTTGTTAGTTTATAATGCTCCTTTTTTATTTTTGATAAAATTGGTTTTTTTTTTTATTACTGTTTTGTATTTCCTGTGCGTGTCCCAAATAAAATATTCACTTTCTTTCTCCTTTAATGTCATGCAACCTCATTGAACAGAAAATGTACTTCCACGAGTTACTGGCATACATTTCGGGACAAATCTATTGCTGCCTCATGTAAAACAGAATTGCAAAGATATAAAATTCCATAAAACTACAGCCGTTAAAGTTTCATTATTATTCGTTAACCTTTAATACATAAAGTTACTTCCTACTTCTATTGAACGAATATTTTTGCTGACTGCACTTAAAATTATAACAGAATTTCATACAGGAAATCCCCTTACTTCTCTTGTTGTTACTCATTTGTCACTCAGGAATAATTTCAACATTCAATTGAAAGCAGTTCTGTGAAGTTCATGCACTATTTATAAATTAACTAGCTGACCAGGACCGGCTTCGCACGGGTAGTATTAAAGACTTATCTACTGCGCACCTAGCTACCTACCCAGCCCTACCTGCCCTACCTGCCCTACCTGCCCTACCTGCCCTACCTGCCCTACCTGCCCTACCTGCCCTACCTGCCCTACCTGCCCTACCTGCCCTACCTGCTCTACCTGCTCTACCTACCCGACCTACCTTACCTACTGCAGTGTTTCACTGCAAAATTAACCTCTTCGCACGAAAATAGGTTGTCTATTTTGTTTCTTTTTTAGTATTTTTTTTTTCTGACACCGATTCAAATTTTATTTGATGGAAGAAAAAGATTGAGGTTTTTTTTTGGTTGTCAACAGTTAGTCGTCAGCTACCGGGATACGTTTGAACATCATTTAAAATTTTCTCCGGTTGACGTGTATGATATTATTATCGTGAACAGCCACGTAAATTGTGGAGCCCTTGCTGATTGATTGTGCCATTCCCGAGACCAATCGGGGATATTCTCCCCGCCCCAAATATTTTTAGCATATATTTGTGAGTATTCCAGTTTGTCTATCACCTACCCCCATAATTTTGCCTTTCCTTCTGGTCTAAACTGCTGTTTATCTCGGATCTAGTTAGAAAAGGTTGATTTCGGCCGCACCCCAGGGTCAGAGCCAGTCTGCCAGCCCTATACGTCTCGGCGGCCCCGGCATCCGCGAGTCCGAGCAGAACAGTGCCGCGTATCGGCGCTCCGCAAGCGGCCTGAGCAGATCTAAGTTAGACCTGGTCGTGCGTAGCTGAGCAACAGGTCGGCGAACGGTCTGAAGATATGCTCTGCAGTGAGCCTCCCACGAGCGGACCATCTATCGGAGTTTCCCTGCCAAATTTTTATTAACGTGTTCCTTTTTTCGTTCTGTTTTCCTTTTGAAATATACAGTGTTGTTTTACTCGAACTGCACCATTCATTCCATAACTTTCCGTCGCCTTGGGTTCAATTCCCGGTCGACATTTGACATGTCAAAAATCGCGAACTCGAACACGGCGTGTTGCCACACCAGTCTGCGCTCAGTGCTAGGTGTGTCAACACGCCGTGTTCGAGTTTGCGACAAGTCAATCGTCATCCGGAGGATGCCTCGTTGAGAGGTGAAACACGTGTCGATTCTTTCAGGGTTTTTTTAAGACTCTTTAAAAATAGCTCAGCGGAACAGGTTAGTAAATAAATACACTTCTATTTCATAAAATGCAATAGAATTACCTAATTTTGTTTTGGAATCAAACTGACTCCACACGCAGGTATTCCATATCATTAAATTTCTTGAAAGCACTTGGTTAGCATAACGGGTGTGAAAATTAAGCAGCATCTAGCATTAGGTATCTACAAACATTTTGAGCAAGATCTAAATTCTACATACACACTTAAACTCACGCCTTCTTCCCATGGGGGTAAACGAAAACTATAGAACGCCACGATCCTGCTTTGGTCCTTACTTACTCCTTTTGCTTCGTTTGCGTTCATACATCTGGCCATATACGCAAGTCGGTTGCTCGTACTACGCACTTGTCCTTTCTGAAGAACATCACCAATAAGGTCACTATATCTTTGTCCTTCTCGGTGTTTCCACGCTCCTCAGCCTTGTGACCTTTTGTTAGTCGCCTTTGTTCTAAGTTCTAATTTCTGTTAAACTATAGGTATCTAAAGCTGAACCCTAACTGCGTAACACACTTTCGATTACAATTTGAATGATTTGGAAGGATATTGCTAAACCATACTCAATCATATGTTCGAAAAATTCGTCTGCTCAACAACGTAAATAACGCAATGATTGTTATTGAGCTATCAAAACGAAAAACCTTCAAACTGTTAGTGTCTTACGCAATCGGCTTATTGGTTGATTCGCACGAATTTACTCGTCTGAAACAGGCGAATCGACACTATTAAATAATATATTTTTTTCTTGAGGCGATTTGCACGAAGTTAATTTATTTATGGGCGAATCGGCAACACAAATATGTATTACACAATTGGCATCGTTATGCAATAAAATTAAGAAACACTAGCCTACAGAAGTGATAAGAGTGAAATATTTTGAAAGAATAAGTATGAAAAATTTATAAATTATTCTTTAAATTATAGTTAGAAAAAATCCAGTCGTACTTTTGTGTTATCTGAAAGATTAAAAGTTATAAGTGCTTCGTCCAAGTCCACTTGATGTGCTTCCACATCTTTTTGTACCTTCTTTTTATTCGGACTTTCTGATGCCTTATGCCTTCCTCGTGTCATTTAAAGCATATATATTTAAATGATTCTCCACTTATTGGATTAGTTTTGTTTCAAACTTTCGCGCTTTTGTTCCATTTCTTTAAACCTTTTTTCACAAATGAATGCATTGCGCCTTCATTCTGAGATGTATTCTCTGTATTCGTGCTTTTCTAATATTCTAATTTTCAATGCCTTTGACTTCGACAACTCGTCTCTTCGACTCAATGGCAAATCAAAAGCTTTAAAATTTTATAGATAAACTCATCATTGATATGTATACTCATTTCTTCTAGTTTATCAACAGCGATGAATAAAACTATTCAAATGATTTCGTACACCACAATTTTAGCCAAACCTATTTCGAAGTGTTACAGCTCATAATATTTCGAAGTTCACTGCCACACATCGACAAAATTAGATCCGCTTTGGCTTTTTCATGCTCTACTTCCCAATTTGTAGCTTCTCCTATTTCAGACAGTTTTGGTGCCTGTTCGCTTGTCTCCATATTCTATCCATATTTTTTATTACGCCTACACCTGTATTCGTCAACTATCATAATTCTCTTTATTCAGGGGCTCGATCCAAAACAAATTGCTCATCGTCGCTCCTTTGCACAAATAATTATTTCGCTGCTTGAAAAGTAAATGTTACTCTTTACTTAACTTTCCAGACTTCTTACTGGATCCACGCTAATCCTGTCTACCCTGGGTCTGGTACTTTGGGTGTCTGGGCCCATAACCAATGTAAGATAAAACAAACATCACACTTGACAAAAGTACATCAGAACATATTCATTTTAAATTCAAAACGTACTTCATAAGCACTTCATAGACACATATAGTTTGTATTACCAATAATTATCACTTCTGTAGGCTAGTGTACGTTTTCTTAACATTCTTGCATAAAATTCAAAATGTGCCAATTGCGTGATACGTATTTCTGTAGTTGTCGATTTACCCACAAATAAATTAACTTCATGCGAATCGCCTCAAGCAAAAATAATATTATTTAAAAGTGTCATTTCGCCGTTTAGTGTGGTTTCGGGCTAGTAAATTCGTGCGAATCAACCAATAAGCCATGAATTTGCCCCGCTGATGAACGGGACGACAGCAAAAATATATATATGCAGACAACCGAAACTACCAGTTTCGTAAACCTAGCCTACAATTTGGTATTTAAACATAAAATGATGCAAATTTTGTCTTAAATCCAGATTATGCAATATATTAAAGACTATATTTATCGACCGAGCGAGCGAAGCGAGCGAAGTGTCTCTGCTTCAAGTCTGAAAAAATTTACTTTCGTTTGTCAGTTTGTTAATACTCGTCTACAGGTCATATTTCACAACTCATCTGGACGAAACTTTGTATACAAGTTTAACGACTTTATAATTTTTTTCTAACGTCTGGGATTTTTGCTTGGAGGGGTTCTTCCTCCAAAAAACATGTTGAAATTACAAAAGTGAGAATGATGCAGAACGTTAAAACCGTCCGTAACATAAATATTAAAAAAAAAAACAATTAAAAAATTAAATTAAATTAAAATAAGCTGTAGCAGCTAGAGATGACCAATCCCTACTGAAAGCGCCGTTTCATGAACCTGACGCATGGATTAGCACCATTCAGCTCAACCATTTTGAAAGAAGCTAAATGATCACGCTCCACCATAACCGAGACATTAGAGTGAGCATGATATACTCTCAGCCGCCAGGGCACATTTAAGCCAATGCAAGACGTACCTAGTAAATGGTAGCTTTATACTAGATACATAGTACTCACACATGTACCATGCAATTATACAACTCGCACAAAAGAATGACTGACCATGGATTAGTCTAAAGTCTGGGGTTTTAGAACCTAGGACCCACTATTCGACACGTAACAGAAAAATAAGTTTTTCTCGTAAAGACACACAGCGAATCTGATTAATTTGAAAATCATCAGATTTTATGAATAATCATCAAATTATATTACTCGGTGATCAATAAAGCAGGTATCATTAGTATGATTAGTCGATTATTCAATCGGATTGAATGGATCGATTGCGACATATCTGTCACTCAGGCACAGGCTCTGTTGAACGGTTCGGCACGTTTGTGGCCGGCGAGTTTTTGTGCAGTGAAGTCATAACCCATAATATCGTCCTTGTTAAGGGGAACACATTATTATTATAATCGTTAGAAGATAAACAGCATGTATCAGAAAGGTGTGTCATATTTAAGAGAGTGGCGCAGACCATGAAACTGAACAACTTTCTTCATGGGACCAACATCGTAATCCCGAAAAAATTATCAGCCGTTCCGTCATTTGGATCGAGTAAATGTTGAAATTTTGTATGAGACAGTAGTGTAAGAAAATTTTTGTGGGCAAAGACGATTTGGGAAATATTGAATTTTAATTACTGAAGTTACAATCGTTCGTTTTAAATTTATCAGACGATTTCACCTGGGAAAATAATTGTCGGATACCTTTTATGAATTTATTAAATTCTTTACAGCTCATGTTAAAAGTAGCTAAGTTGATCAAATCTTGAAATCAACAAATGAAATTGTGTTTTAAATTTATTTAAGTATATTGTACGTTCTTATAAATAAATTTCAGGATTATCTACAGAACTTGGCACCCATTTAGATCTCAATTCTTTTGTTGGCGAAGTCGACAACCACGCATATTCTTAATATTGAATTTGGCTCCTATTTTCACATTTATGTTTTTTATTGGATAGATAATTACTAGACAAGATTTTTTGATATACAAAAAAAGAAATCTCCCTTATATTCCTACCATTATTTGTACACACAGTTTGGCATCTTTAAAAACAAATAAAACTAAACGTCCGCATCGTATCGCTGACAGTGGGCTCACCCTAAACTTTGTCCTCTTACTGAGCTATTAAACCGGTTTGTGCCCTAGCAGTCCCCGGTGTATCCCCCGCGCGCCTTGTCGGTGACAGGTCCCGCACACATAGCTGTGCTTTTACTAGTGATCCCGCGCACGGCAACAGTTTGAAGCTTATAGTCTGCTCCTTATTTAGTCATGTGCGCGGCGAGACGGGGGTAATGCAGGCTAATCATTCGTCAACGCTCACGGCGTCCCGCCGCTCATACGTAAATGCTGCCCGCCTCGCCGCGCATTTCTATGGCGCAGTACAGCGGTCTCGGTCAAACTATAACTATACACAGTCACAAATATTTGGAATTCTCCTTAATTTACATAAAAGCTTATAGCCAGACATTTGATACAATCATAATAAAAATGGTCTTTATGGACTATTGTTTAATTATTCCCACAGTTACTGATATAAACTAAAGTAATTTGTAAAGTAATAAATTAACGTACATACTTAATTAGGTACCTAAATATTCATGACCTAAATTGAAAGTGAAAAATTGTTAGATATAGGTACTAGTAGCTAGCCTAGGCAGGTATCCATACGCCTCTTCTAGTCTCCGCAGTCGGTTAAAAAGTTGTTCTAAAATTTATCAAACAATTAACTGCACCTTAATAAAAACTAGTTTATTGCCTAACACTACAGTTAACCGATAGCAGTCAATAATAATTACCATTTGATGCGAGATAAGGTGCGCGTGAGTGACGGGTAAGCTGGCTTAGAACGCACAACTGTGACATATCTTACAAATTCAGTTGAAAATCTCTCAGAAAAATGTGACAAGATTGGCAACTCGACATTATGTCACGAGCGTGACTGTGGCTGCTAAGATTAACACACACCTTTCAAGACAAATTATGTTTTAAATTATTTTGACGTAACATTTTTGTGGTGTTATTTATACTGCGTTTTTTGCACGAGATTGTCTTAGATCGTTTGCGACAGGATTAGAATAATATGTTGCTTACTGTTGTCAACGATTTCACTCGCATCCTATGGAAACTACTGTATTCATCCTCTTAAAAGTATCCTATACCTACCCTAAGTTAATCGGGGTCATAGTCTACATGTTTGCCAAATTACCTATATCAAAATCCATTGTACGCTTTTATAATTTCTGACGTGGGGATATTATTGTGGACGTCCCACGTCCACGTCACGACATCACGCTAATACAAAGAAGTAAAATGTTTGAAAATATATGAAAACAGTTTTAAATTTCCGTCCACGATAACGTTATAACGTGCACGTATATTTCCATACATTTTATGGATGTAAACATGGACGTCCACGATAATATCGTCACGTTAGTCCTAATTATAAAAGTGCAGAATTAAGTCAGTATATATAAAAAAACAAATAGACATAACACCTAATAGATTGGATGTGGAATTTTCATTCCCCAGTAAAATCTAAGACGAAAGATCACATCAGGTATCATTATCACATAATTATAAGGTATGTAATTTTAATAATCATCTAGTCACGGTAATTCAGCGTAAACTTCCCATTGCCCTAGGTTAAGAAAATTCCACTGAAACTACATACGTTTAATTCTTTTCCTCAATTGCGAAGACATGACACATTTCTACGTCAGCGGGTAATCCGACTTAAATATCTTTGTCAAATATTTATTCATTGGTTTTACGTATCATTAGGAGTCTACGATACTTCATATTTGGAGAGCCACTTATAAGCCGTTAGGAATAATCATGAACGCGAAAACGGAAAGAGTAAACAACACCTGCCAAATATGTAGGTAAACACATACTACAGACGACACACGATCACAATATAAAAATCTCCAAAGAAATTATACACACAATTGAATACAACTTGGCAGCAGTTGCATGAATTCTGTAAATATCCACTAAAAATCACAAATGAATCGAATTCCTGCCGTAATCCAAACCCTCGGATGTAACATGAGATCGTGGTATGTAAAAAGTGTACAGCTGCTGCCAAAACAACGCCCTCACGTAACTTAGATATAAGTACAAAATTTAGGTACATGCTGTAGAAATACATGATAAATTAAAATTATCAGCCCACTATCAAATCCGTCGTGTTACAAATCCGCCTACAACTATCAATCGAACCCACAACCACCTCATTGTGCTCAATTTTTATTAAATTTACGAGTAAACTGACCGTGACAACTCTAACCAGAGTTTCATATCCAAACTCTTATAATCCACGATCACGCTGACCGACCATTTTTGGGAGTGACATCATAACATTGTTTTTCACCATAAATGACGGCATATTAAATTAACACGTGTACACAATCTAAAAGAGAGCACTTTAACATTTTTTACTAAAGTTTTTATGATCGAATAATTTGAGAGTCGCAAAAAATAATCGAATGTGGTTCTATGAGTCAACGTCGGGAAAACTACTGGGTTTGGGCGCGACAAGAACGCAGACGAAATATATTATTTGAACGGATTTTTATTACCTAATCATGATGGCATAACGGTGACTTATGATTGTCAACTATTAAAATGCTTGGTTGGAATAGTTTTATCATATGTTAATGACACGAAATCTGAATATCAACAAATCGCATTTTTTTTAAATGATTTAAAAACCCGTTTGTTTTTCGCTAGCTTTGTTTAAAACTGTCGTTAATTTGTGCCTATAGAACAAAACGTACTCATTAGGTAAATGACGTACCTACATTTTCAGCTCTATGCATTTTAATTAACTACCTAATAAAACTCTGAACTACTTAATCTTTTGCCCACAATTAATCTCTATCTCTTTGTAAAGTTTTAATCATCATAAATAATAAATAAATCATGTTAAGTGGGTAATAATTGAAGTAGAGACAGATATATCCGTAGTAGAAAAGTGACCCATATTTATCAGGAAACTCTGAAGGACTATTTTGCTGACAGGCTTGGCTACTCGTTTAGGGCATTTAAAAAGAGAATATTTCAAAAGGATTAGCAGCAGAATATTCCAGTATCCCAATAATAACAGAAACAATTGATGCGATCACCAATAAGTTTGTCAAGCTTAGCGATTATAAAATGTTTTCCCAGTACATGTATTAATCTAGACGGCCTAGCCTAGACAAAGTGACATTCTATTAACACCAATAACTATGATGAATAAGTCAAAAATGTAAAGAACTGACTAGAGCTACCGAAAAGCTTATTTCAATCCCGTTAAAAGTCGTTGTAGAAATACGAAACGCTTTGAAAGCGATTGCCAGGTATTAGTAACTACATAACATAACATCACGCCTTGTTTCCCCGAAGGGTTGGACAGAGGTGCCCCTGTAGCAGGTTCACCCACATTTCGCCAGTTATGTTTTAAGTCCCATGTAATAGGGGGCGAGCCTATTGCCATCAACCGGGCACAAATCCAGACTCCGGGGCTACTACTGAGAAATTTCAGATAGCAAAACCCAATAACACTTTGCCCGACCCGGGAATCGAACCCAGGATCTCATGCTCAACAGTAGCGCTTGCGACCACTAGACCAACGAGGCAGTATTAGTAACTAATAAATAAAATAGAGAGTAACTGAGTACTCCGGAGCTTAGAAAGCTGAGCTAATATG
Organism: Omphaloscelis lunosa; assembly: GCA_916610215.1. Classification (NCBI taxonomy): domain Eukaryota; kingdom Metazoa; phylum Arthropoda; class Insecta; order Lepidoptera; family Noctuidae; genus Omphaloscelis; species Omphaloscelis lunosa. The sequence continues at coordinate 18,205,206 of OU744247.1, forward strand.
CCAAACTATTTACTTGTAGAACACCAACGATATCATAACTCAAGAAATTAGTAACTTATCTTAATTATTGATTTATGTTTATTATTATTGAATAATACCGGGTTAGACAAGTCTGTCGGTGGCATAATAATTAATGGACTTTAAAGCTCCGGCTACCTAACTTATTAATTTTAAGAGCTCAATGAAACTGCACAGGCATTGGCGAGAAGAATTCGAATCGAATTCAAGAAAGAATCCATGTCCAATATTATAGATATACTTAACCTGAAAAGGCGGTAAATAATTTCTGTGATATTACACAATTTATAAATATATATATCAACCTTCAAACATAAGACCTTACTCCGGTTTCCTAAACAATGTAAAACACTTATTGGGACTCCGGTGTTCAGATAGGTCTGACAATAAAGTCAACAACCCTATAAATCTCAATAATTTGACTTTAAACGGTGATAATTGAAAATTTGACCTAATTCCCTGAGTGCTGTCCCATGTTAGAAGGTTGGCAGTCTTGTAACATGCGCTAAACATGCTAAATTATCGTCATAACTTAGCGTGTACAATGGCGCCAACGTTGTTTATATGAAAATAACTTTAACCCGCACAAAGGAGAACCAAGACTCGATATAATAATTTAAGTGGTTACTAGTCATTTACATCACTCCCGTGTTCCCTAAAATGGGAGTGGATGTGTACCTAATGGTGTATGAGAGACAAAAGAGATTGGTATGTAGGCAGTTAACTACAACACAGGTCCTTAAGAACATAAAGTTTGTAATACCTTCAATAGCTCAGTAAGTAATTGATTCGGTAATTACTCGAACATGTCTTGTTCTTTAAATCAATCAATCTTATTACGCGCAGATGCCAATGAAAATGGCCTCGACAAAAAGAAAAAATCACCCTTATGCCTCCAAAACTAGCTCTAGTGTTTTTCTAGTCCTGTGTGTATATTTTTCTTTTGGCGAAAATGTTTTGTAGATACTTATAAGGTCCTACATGTATGACAGGGAACAAGCTTATTATCATTTACCTGATACCTACAGTTCTAGCTCAGTTCAAGCAAAACGTAGTCTAACTCAACAAAAACTCACAAACCTACTGACATTTACCGAGTACAAGAGCAAAGTATGACCAACACCAAACCAAATTGAATTGAGTTCAATAGAAAGCTCAACAACACTTTGTTCTACCACCGCAGCCGCGCCTGCTCGGGCCATTGAGGCTATAGGCTATAAATGTTGTTAAAATAGACATTACGATTACAATGACTAGAACACAAGCCTAATAAATACCAGAGCAACACGTAACTGCACCTGAAGTGCAAATTGTTTTAATAGCGACACTATGGCGAACATAGAAGGCTTAATAAGTGTATAGAACTCGCATTCTAGACGATAGATGGACTGTGTGAAATATGATACGGCTAGAAAGGGGGTGACTATCGAGATGACGACTAACAGAGAAGCAGGTAGGTATGGAAGAAAACACATGTTGCGCCGACCTCAAATAAATTGGGATAGCGGCAGCAGGAGTATGATGATGAGGAGTCGCGTTCTGACGTGAATATTGTCGCGATTCTTTGACATTTTGCTGTCCAAAGTTAAAAATGGCCTAGGTGATGTATGCATTGTAAAATGCGGATAAGTAAAAATGCTGTGATTAATTCTTATCGTGTGCCTAATAAGCATTTCATTTTATAATGAAATGGTTATTAGGCAAGTCAGTAAGTCAGAGGCCTATGGGCAGCTTTAAAACTCTGACACCAGCACCCTAATTGCGTAATACAACACAATCACAATCTATTTCGATTTGAAACAGATTGCTAATCCATTGCTTCATAAGTTAGAAAAAAAATCTGCTCAATTGCTTCATTTAGCATAATAAGCCTATAATGTTCCTACTGCTGAAACACTCTTTCTGTGAGAGGGAATAGACCGTAATCCGCCACGCGGGCCCGGTGCGGGTTGGTGGATGTCTCATGTCTTCGATTTTTTTTTGTTCTATGACATGTTCCTCACGATGTGTTCCTTCACCGTTTTAAGAGCGCTGCGAGCGAGTTGCGATGAATTAATTTTACACAAAATGCCTGCTCGGGTTCGAACCCACGACGTACAACTCGTAAGTCGCGGCCGCTGCCACTGGCCCACCACTGCTCTGATATTTCGTTTAAAACGAACTATTTTACTTTCAACAATGTCTAATAAGTTTCTTATGAACAAGGTAGGTACATACTTACCTCCATAATATTTTAAACCCAGTAGACATTTTTTTAAACTAAATAGGCAACACTGAATAACAAAATCTTCTCAACGCCAACTCTACCACGTTACAAGGATTTATATGGCCCAGACAGGTGTTAATTTTATTCGTTATTAATTGAAGTGCGACGTACATAAATACGCCAGATTTATGTGTTCTAGTCCCACAGATACACAGTGAGATACGCACGAACACACCCACTTACCTGTGCGCATGTAATTGGCTGCTTACTTAATATTGTGGGCATTTTACTTGAAAAATGAATAATAGGTAATTATTATTGATGACTAACTTTGCCAGCGTCTGCATCCCCAAGGAACCCTAGGAACCAATTGGATAAAAGTCCCAATAAGCATTCTGACAATTAATATTTATAAGAGTATTTCCTGTGTGACAAATTCTTTAGCAATGTAGTCGTGATTGAGTTACACACATTCAGACTTTTACACAATACCTATTAGTTCTGATTCCCGAGCAAATAATTAACAAAATGCCCTTTTTTTTGCAGTAGGCAATGTTTCTTTTAACACTTTTATGAAATGAGTCTAATCCCAAAAACAAACACAAATACCTAGTCCATAACGACATCGTAAAGTATCGATGATAGAGTGCAGGATTAGACCGTTATATTAGGCACTAATAGTTGGGCAAATAAAAAAACTTATAAACACTCAAAAGTGAAGAAAAGACGATTCTAAATCATGCTGATGAATGAAGTAACGAACACCCATCCTACATTCATAATCTTAAATACATCACACTGAAATCTGAATAATATAGGTATCTCAAGTGTGATAAGCCATCAATAAATTTACACCATCAGAAAGCGATCTGCATAGATAAGTGTCATGATCTCATTGCTCTTATCTCCGTCCGTTATCTCACGACAATGACGAGGTGAGTCGGAGCCGACTGTCTGATAACAATTAAGAACCAATCACCATCAGTCGTAGAATGAATGAGATTGGTGAGGTCACACAATGGTGATGGGACTATGGTGTATACATTACGCTTTCGTGGTTTTGGTGTGAAGTTATATATTTTATAATAATATATTAATTCGCCTCGTTGGTCTAGTGGTCGCAAAGCGCTACTGCTGAGTATAAGGTCCTGGGTTTGATTCCCGGTTGGGTTGGGTTGGTTGGGTTTTTCCATCTGGAATACTCAGTAGCAGCCCGGAATCTGGATTTGTGCCCGGTTGATGGCAATAGGCCCCCTATTACATGGGACTTAAACATAACTGGCAAAATGTGGGTATACTATAGGTACACCTCTGCCTAACCCTTCGGGGAATACAGGCGTGATGTTATGTATGTATGTATGTATATATTAATTCAGACAACATTGATCCATTACATTTACATTTATATTGTTAGTATGAACTTAAAAACTATATTAGTATCTAATAACTAAATGAGGCTTAATCCTCTGGGTGAGGCTCCACCCCAGTGGGCTGTCTAACTTATTGCCTATCACACGTTATGTGATGCAGTTTGGGTTATCGTGTATTGAAACAGAACTATGCAGTCTTTCTAAATTTCATGGGCACGTTAGTAAAAACTCTTAAATTTAGGGAGGATATCTCTGGGATAACATAAAGGTAAGTGACCTACTTCCTAATTATGAAAAGCATGAATGAAGAACATGATGAAAGACCTAACTATGTGATATTAGCTCTCTATCAATACAAATTTAACTAATTAAAGAAAGCATACAAAAATGCTGCTAAATCGATTTCCAGAATTCATTCAAAGATTGTTGCAAATGCAGCATATTGCGTTTATCAAAATCACTTGACCGAAGCGAGAGTCAAACTCCATCTTATGCCTACGAAAAAAAAATGCGTATTAGTGAATTGTCTATTGCTATAGTCTGTCTACGATTAAATGATAGATAAGAACCCCTACTCTCAGATATCACTGCGTTAAGGTATTCATAGTATGCATTACTATTATTAATTACATGGTGTACCTACACGCGAATTTTTACGTGAAGTGCTGCTCTCCTAGCTAGAGCACTGAGTAATCTGGTAAAGAAAGACTAAATAAGATTTATTCATTATTCAACGGTTTTAGAGAACATTATTTTGAAGCATCAATTCAATACAGTCTAGGGCCGATACCTGCCCGGGTTGCGAAGAAGTCCGAAAGGGATATCGTGGCCCCGGCAACATGGCAACTGAAGAAACAGCAAGAGTCTGACACGCCCTTCCACTCCATTGAGAGCGGGAGAAGTTATTTGATAATTTCCCACTCAAAAAAAAAAAAGAAACTAACTATACTGCCACACAATTACACAATTAATTAAGCCTATGTAACTTTACATAAAAAATCTACAGGAAATGAAGAACTACAATTTGTCACAGCCGTCATGCGCCGATACAACTCAATTAAACAGATAGATATATCAGGTGACAAATAAATAATTCACTCAATAACCTACCTTTGCCTATCTAGATATTATTTATTACTATACCGGCTTCCATATTTATATACCTACTTCGCGTTAAACTAATTAATATTTAATAGAGCAGAAATCAATATTGAAGTATGCAAAGGGAAGTGCGTAATTACTTTTATTGATAGTGTTGTGATTTCGAGCTAGATTTTATTACTAGACCTAAAGTCGCCTAGGATATTGCAACTTGTTCGATGCTTGCATAATTTACCGTTACAATAACAAAGATTTAATTTACCTATACTTTAGAAAGGCATAACGTGCACGTCATCAAGGAACTTCAATACGGGAACAAATCTCTAATCATCATTGTATCACTTGGCTTCTATATCTATACATATTATAAAACTTTGCGTTGTTCTTCTAAATCACGCAACAGATTTTGATGAGATTCTCACCATCGTTTAAAGAATTTATTCCTGAAGGTTTATGTGTATAATACGATAGTATTAAAGTTACGTTTACCTAATAAATTTCGATGTTTTGTCAAGTTATAAAAACCGTGCGTAGCAGGAGCGGGTCGTTAGTATTTCAAAATTTAAGTAAATCAGCAAATACCAATTGCTAAACATAAATCTTATTGCTGCGACCAAAAAGAGATTGACATAAAAATCAAGCAAAAGGATTGGTAATTAATTGATTCAGGCGTGACGTTGCGGAAATCTATTATAAAATGCAATAGAAGTGGATATATTTAGTAACCTGTTCCGCTTAGCTATTTCTAAAGAGTCTTTAAAAAAACCCTGAAAGAAATCGACACGGGTTTCACCTCTCAACGAGACATCCTCAGGATGACGATTGACTTGTCGCCAAACACGGCGTGTTGCCACACCAAGCACTGAGCGTAGACTGCGCGCAGTGCTTGGTGTGGCAACACGCCTAATTTCTTTCAGGGTTTTTTTAAGACTCTTTAGAAATAGCTAAGCGGAACAGATTACTAAATATATCCACTTCTATTGCATTTTAGGATTGGTAATCTCAGTATTGTTTTCAAAAGCTGATCATCCCTATACTGTTTGTCCAAGATATTAAATGTTTGTGAAACATACCACCTGAAAGGCGTCCACTACTGGACATTGCCTTTGGTTTTGTCCACACTTGTATCATTTTGGTGTACCAGAGGGGTAATAACGTAACACATAAAATGGCAATTGATCGTAATGCCTTTCATTTTGGAAGTTCAGCCACGTATATTGACTTATTTACGTTGTTGAAAAGACGAATGTTTCTAACCTATGTCAAAAGGAAAGGCCATTTTATGTGTGTTACGCATTTACCCCGCAATCTGGACTCAACATACTAACAAAACTCACATAATCACGTATCATTTTGCGTCATATATGCGATATTTTTTACATCTAAAACTAATTCGATATTACGATATTAATTATTGCATTTCATAATCAATATTTTAGTTTCCTAGTTAGCCATATTTCATATTTCCATACAGTAACATTGCCAAATTAATCAAAACCGCAAAATATTTGACATCTATTTGCGACGGTGCCCACTTTCTGTATAAACACACTTATAACGTAACTTGATAATCATTTACTAGGTAGTAAATGATTATCAAGTTAAGTTATAAGTAATCTGATGAATCTGATTTAAATACATTTATTCAGTAGATTTGAATTTTCTAATTAGCCCAATTCATAGCTTTACGTTTGAAGAACTAAGGATATTTTCTCGAAAGAATTGATAAATTATCTTCTGAAAAAACATAATATAAAGAGGAATAGGATAAATCTTAATCTTTGAGGAAATTAAGTTACAAAAAAAACGTGTAAGAAATGAAATCCAGTGTCTCCGTGAAAACGTCTGGATAGTTACCTGGTCTACAACTTATTTCATGGAAAATTGACAAACTATTTTGATTGAATATCTAACTTAATTAGATTAATTATGGATCCGCTTAAAAGTTCGTAACCTATATATTTCGACACTAATACTGGTCAAAGAGTAAGTACATGTCTGATAATTATAATCTCCTTATGAAGTTTGAATACCGAATGTCCCATTCCCAAAAAGTCTCGTTGGCGCAGAATGTCCCATTCGCACAAAGTCCCATTCGCATAAAGTCCCATTCGCACAATTTCCCATTCACATAATGTCCCATTCACATAATGTCCCATTCGGTAGCACCAGTCACAAAAAAAGGAAATCAGCTCTTCCATACAATATGTTTAATACCTACTCGACCTGATGTTTTTTCGCGATATGACTGGCGCCCCTCTACATTTTTTTTTAGTATTGACTAGTGCTATCCATCTGTTAAAGATTGAGCGCTGAGGTGTTGAGTACTGATAGTCAATTTGAAGTCACTTTTTAGAGAGTTTGTGAACATAGTAGAAATTAAAGTTTGAAATATTTAGTGCTTAGGCTAGACTGACGTGTCAATCCAAAACACTGTATCTCAGAAATACCTATTTCGGGAAAAGGACTTTTAAAACTTTTTTAAACCATACATATATTTAAAATACAGTGTTTTGTATGTGCTCATATCTCCTTCTACATACTATAAAATAAAATAAATGATTAATATAGGGATATGTAACTGCCTCGAAATAATCGAAAAACACTGTAACTCGAGTTACAGCAGATTGACACGACAGTAGGGCACTTAGCGCATCTATAGTGCCGTAACAATTGTAAATTGATTAAATGAATTTAGAGCGTCCTTTTTACATAACTTTTCGGGTTCGCTTCCCGGCCTTCCGTTACACATATCCCCCTAACGAGATTCGAACCCGCAACTGTTGATTTCGCAGGCAGGGTCACTACCAATTACGACAATCGGTCGTCCTCGGAAATCGGGTTTGTATCGGACATTGGAATTTGACGCACAATATACGAGTTTATGGGAATGGGACCTTTTGAGAATGGGACCTTTTGAGAATGGGACCTTCTGAGAATGGAACATTTTGCGAATAAGACGTTTCGCGAATAGGACATTCGTTGAAATCGGAAATAACATGTTTAAAAATCTAATCTACAGAGTACCCAAAACGAAATTGACAATTTGATTCTGGAAAATGTTGGATAAAAAAAACAAGTTAAGCTTTCCCAGGAAATTACTATTTTGAAACTGATTTGTAGAAGTCCTACGTCAACTTGGAAAAAGAATAATATCATCAAGCCGGAATAATATTGTGAAACGCCGACTCACAAATGAATTTCACTAGTCCTATCACACTTAGTCCTAAAAAAGGAAAGGGTAAAGAAACAACCAAACCACCAAAACAGTCTCTTCCAGACTCAGAAATTAAAGTGGATGACCAATCCACAAAAATTACACTGGCTTACAAAACATCAAGATTCCCAACTCAACCTCAGCATAATATAATGGAAGTGCCTCCGCTGCCGGCGCCGGCTCTTAAAAATAACGCCATTGGTAACCGGCATGACATCACTGCCGAGATTAATAACATCGGCTGCCGGCACCGCCGGCTCCCATTATTGGCACCGGTGACGCGGCATTTATGGAAACCGTTCCAGTATTCAGAATTCCAACTAACTAACCCTAACTAAAGTATTTTTTTCTATATATTCTAGTCGTTTTTGACACTTGCCGGCCGCTGCCGCGGCACCGCTTGCTTCGCTCACTCGGCTCTGCGTAGGGGGTCACAGTTCTAACCTAACCTTTTTCGACATTCAAGGAGTTAACCTAATCTAACAAGTTCGGTTCCGGGTACTTAGTACTTGACTACTGGAAGGCTGCTTCCCAGAGTTGTTAAAGTTTGTGATTGTTAAGCCTCTTCATAAAAAAGGCGATAGCTCTAAAGCAGATAATTACAGACCTCTTAGTCTCATACCAATAATGTCTAAAGTTTTTGAAAAAGCTATGCAACACCGTCTTTTAGAATTTATTGGGAAACATCAGATTCTAAAGAAAGAACAATATGGGTTTCAAAAAAGGAAATCGACCACTCTTGCATACTTTAATCTTGTAAAAAATATAATTGATGAAGTAGATATAGGTAACCGAGTATCTGTTATCTTTTTAGATATGTCGAAAGCTTTTGACTTTGTGTCTCATTAATTGTTACTTTCGAAGTTAGAACGATATGGTATTCGAGGTCCGGCCCTTAGTTGGATTGAAACCCACCTAGTGGGTAGAAAGCATCGTGTTGAAATTCCAATTATGACTGAGAATAAAGAACTGCAGATAATTAGGTCTCTTTCAAGATTCAACAACTCAGCTGTACCACAAGGGAGCGTTGTGGGACCCCCTTTGTTCTTATTATATATTAACGATGACATTTAAATTATTTGGACATTACCAATTAATACCAACATAAATAATTACAGAATTGACATTAATAATATAATTGAATCTACAATTTTTGGTTAAGATTTAATAATTTGCATGTAAATATAAGTAAAACAAAAATTGTTCAATTTAGAACATATGGTCGTAAGCGAGAGAAACTTAACATTCATTATAATGTACAACCTCTATTAGAGGCAGAAGAAACTACTTTTCTGTGAGTTGCATTGGATGGCTACTTCTCCTGGAAACCACACGTAGAAAAAGTATGCAACAAATTTAAAAAAATCGTTTATGTTCTCTACACACTGCGAAAGACCTCGTCGCAGAGTACGATGTTGACTGCGTATCACGGCCGCGTTGCATCGAATCTACAATACGGCCTTATACTATGGGGTAACTCAACAGACGCAGATAAAGCCTTTAGGGTACAAAATAATGCATTCCAGCCATTTGTGGCATTCCACCATGAGAATCTTGTAAACCAATGTTTCTAAATTTAAAACTCCTGACATTACCCAGTATGTATATTTTAGAATGTGCAAAATTTGTCCGAAGGCAGTTTGACCTTTTTGAAAAGGCTCAAGACCGTTACCCTCGAAAAGTAAGAGACCCAGATAGAATAGTTCTGTCTAGTGCTCCAAGAACTTATCTGTATAAAAAGTACTAACTATTATCTACTATAACTATTATAACTATTATCTACTATATCTGTGGACTTATCTATAACAAAATACCAAAGAACTTTATAAAGTTACCTAATAATTTATTTTTTATAAAGTTAAAATTATGCCTACTGGAAAAACGATTTTATTCTATAAATGAATTTATAAATAATATATTTTAAATTAATGTAACGATACTATTAATAATGAATGTATTGTAAAATTTATTAATAATCGAAATATTTAAAGCATGCTATTGGACATCAATATTATACTCTAGCATTAAATACATTGTAATGTTTTGCATGCCAAATGTCTGACTTTGTATTAGGAACTTATTACTGACTATAAGACCAACATTGTTCCAATACTTATTGCAAATAAATAAATAAAATGAATATAATTATTATTAAATGTTGTTTTTTTTTGTTTGTTACTAACATAGCTAATAAGAGTGTGTATTACTAACATCATATGGATCAAGGTCTGAAATAAAGTATTTTTATTTTATTTTATTTATTACGCATGCCAAGTTTTACGGAATTACGTCATTTTATTTGTGATGCCTTACGGCAAATTGCAATAAAATATTATTGCAAATAGTGATAGGTATTTAGCGATAAAACTGGAAAATACCATGGTAAAATATATATCATGGTCTAAGCAATTAGGTCATCACTACATTCGCTATAATTGTCGACATACCACACTGCATAACAATAGTATGCGATAATAATATCAATGGGATTCTACTTAGCTAGTAGTAGTATTACAATCTCTTCACTACTACGAAATTTTATAATATTTTTGTTTTTTATATTTAATTACTAGCTGACCCGGCGATCTTCGTTCCGCCTAACAGTCAATGAATGTACATGTTTAGGATTTTAAAATGAATACAAAATTCCTACCCTACCTATCCTTCCTACCCTACCCTACTTACCCTACCCTACCTACCTAACTTACCCACCCTACCTGCCTTACCCCTTACCTGCCCTACCTACCCTACCTGCCCTACCTACCTACCTACCTACCAACCTACATAACTACCTACCGAGATATCATCAAAATTCATGCGAGCCTAGCCTAAATAATAAAAAAATATTTGGGGTGGACCACCCATATCACTTAAGGGTATGAAAAATAGATTACGACCGATTCTGAGACTTACCGAATATACATATAAAATTTCATAAAAATCGATGAAGCCGTTTCTGAAGAGTATAGCAATTTGTGTCACGAGAATTTTATATATTATATAGATAGATGTATATTTTAATTGCCATACCTACTACATACATTAGGTAGCAGTAGGTACACTGCTTATGTAAATATTTGAGTAATCTTAAAATTCGTCATCAGTGAGGTACAAACAAAAACTAGCGTAAGTACTACGAATTTACGTAGAAGAATTACTGAAAACCGCACAACCGCGTAAATGCAAAGACCTACATCAAATATCCGTTTCCAATATGACATCACAAACAATAGGTACTCATATACCAGAGAACAACAAGCAAAACCAATAATCGCGCATAACTAATGACCGCATACACTTTATTAGACATAATAATTATGTCACGCGAGGGCGCGCGGTGTCGTTTGATGGCTCGCTTCGAACCATCACATTACGTCACCTAAAGGCTGGACCACACAGTTGCGACTTGTCGCATGACGACATGGCACGTACTCGCATACAATTTACGAAATACAATAATTTTCAAGTTGTCTATTGTGAATTCTTGTATGACCTGAAAATAAATTATTATGGGACATGTTGCGACTAACAGCCCGGTTTCTGCAAGGCTACAGCGTAGGCCAGGCTACAGGACAATATTAAGTCAAGGGATTTGATTTGCTGCAGTTAATTCAGTCAGCCAATGCACTATCATAGTACAGTGCGATTTGCTGACTGAATTAACTAGTTATAATGAGTTTGCCAGACTATTAGTCAAAATTTGAGGTACCTTTCAGAAACCGGGTCTCTGATACCTACCGTGATTCTTTCCTGAGTCGCGTCGCGCCTGGGTGAGTAGTAGAGCTACATGCAACCAAAACCGCATCGCAAGTTTCCGCGCGATATTTCGAGTGTATGTGGGAGAGCCTTAACTCTAGTCGCCATGACGTACTTTCAATAGTAAAAAACCGTAACAATACCAATCGTGAAGGATCAAGCGATAGAAGTTAAACTACTTGTAATCAGGCGTTAAATTTATCATAAAAAGTTACGCTAAAAAGTGAGGTGACATCATAATTATTTGTATTGTGATGACGTTGTAGTAATATGGTTTATTTTATTCATAGTTTTATTTATAAAAATCTCGCTAATCACTAATTGCTTAGCTAAACAGTGGCTAACTGTTTAGCTAAGCAACTAGTTAGCTCTTAATCAATCATTAACTTTTGTTTATTTATAAATGCTAGTTAGCAATTGATTAGTTGCGAAACGAAATAGAGGTGAAATTATGCATTTTGCACAGATTATAATCAAAATAGTCGACTAAAAAACAGAATTTTAACAACAAACTTGTCATAACCACGATTTCTGTATCTGTCGTGACTTTGACAGTAAAAAGGTAAAAAATCCATCGGAAAATTTATCATTGACATTATTTTAAGTTTATTTCATTGTGTTTGCGATGATAGCAATGAAAATAATAAGCCTCAATAATTAGAGTAAAGCGGAAAAGGTATTTTTCTCTGAATTTGTAACTACTTACTTAAGTAAATCAATGTAAACTGACCAAGTGAATGTTAAAGCATGAGCCGATACTACCTATATATTTTCATGTCTTATGCTCGTCATTATTGCTTTTGCACCAGGGTTTCATTATCTTTTAATAACAATTATTATACTTGTTTACAAGTACAAGTTTGACTGCTGCTATAAAAGCCACTAGCACCTAGCATAAATACTACGTATATTCAACCTCGCAAAGATGAAGGAGGAGACCATGCTACGTGAAAATGATGAGGAATGCGAGTGGCATGAGAAAATAATGGCTCCATATCTTTGGAAGAAGAATATTGGAAATCAAACAAAAATGAAAATATTTATAACAAAAACGTAGCTTTTTTATTATTTATCAAAATAAATTGTTTTCTAAAAAATGTCTCTTGTTATTTGTGTGTGACTGCCACAACATGGTTTTTCTTTAGTTTGGGCCTTAGAGCTGGCGCTGGCGGTACAAGATAAGGGGCACATGGGATAACACATTGGATAATCACTATCTCCGACCAGCTTCCTCCTGAACTTTTCTCTTCAAGCCAACTGAGCACCTACTGAGCCTCCTCCTAATTGAGCTTTTCCTACAAGTCCTTGTATCATGTATAATTCGAAAAATGAATATTATCTAATAGGTATTCATCCTCGTAGCAGATATAAATGAACTTTGTAGGTCTTCCTCCGTCTACTTCGCGCCGGTGTGGTGTTCCAAAATTATTTAATTCTTCTAGGTCGTTCTGAAATCCCGTAGATTGTCGAAATCCAAATATACTAAGGCACTACTCGATATTAGGAACAAAATTATGTCGAAGCTCACAATAATCCCATTGAATCTATCAGCTGTTTCAAATAAAATCCGCCATCTTGCCTCTTAGCATCCTCTTAGCAGTGAACTGGTGGTGTTTAATTTTGACAGCTACTAATCTATTACTTAGCGACCTCTTAGCGCTAAATAGCGTTTATCAATAAGAGTTTTGCTAATCAATTGCTTAGCAATTGTAAGAGGTTTAGTTTTAAAATTTGGTTTTAGATTTTAATTATTTTATTTTTAACTGCTTTTGTTTAATATGATCCTTAATTATGATAATCGATACAAAACGCTACCCAGTGATTTCTAAAAAAACCCTACTTACAACAACGTTTCATAAAAGTATCGATCTATACAGTTTTTACCTTTACCACAATACGGTACGAGCTTATAACGACTATAAGAAGTAGCTATAAACGATTACGGAAATCTGTAGACGAGAGGTTTATCTCTGTTAAAATTTTGATAATGCACTGTTTCCTGTAATTTTAGGTACGCACTAAACTTGTAGATATTTGTCTTCTTTGCTTCAGTAGATTTTCCATTATATGTATATATTTTTACGGGCACATAACGTTCGCAATTTACCGTCGAATGACGTGACCGAAACGTTATTTACAAAAGTAAGGTAATGGGGTTTTGAAGAGAGCGTTTTTTTGACACCATAAAGGCCACCGCTCACCATAAAGAATACCAGCGCTGCGGTATTTATTTATTTTTAAATATCGCAGCATCATGCTGAGAAAAAGGCCCCTAAAGAAAATTCTTTAGGGGCCTTTTTGGCCTCGCACAGGTCGTATTTTTTTTAATCTAATGCTCCTTTTTATTTTTGTTAATGTTTGTTCCTTTTTTCTTATGTCTATCCTTTTTTATTATGTTTTGTATTTCCTGTGCGTGTCCCAAATAAAATATTTTTCTTCTTTCTTCTTCTTCTTCACCGCCCTTCCTAAGAAACCGTAGCTTTAGGATTTTAATAAAACCTTTACTAGTGACAGTAAATCCGTGCGTCCTGTCTAACCAAGTAGGTCCCTATTCTGTCGGTTGCATCTATTGACCACAGCAGGAGCTGTGCTGTTTCACATATCTCTTACAGATGCCAGATCAAATTCTTCAATTTACTAACAACTTAATATAAAACCCGTTACAATGGTTTTAGTCGGCTGTTATATCTCCTATTGTTGGCGATGGCGTCATCCTGTCACCCATGGTTGAAGTCAGAGCCTTAGCTAGGATATAACCTAGATTTAATTCCTTTGTTGAAAAAGGTTGGGTTGAAAATGATGTCATTTTGTGTAGAAAATTAACGCTCAAACTACCTCATTCCTTTTAATACAAATATTCGAGGGTTTAGCGATGAATCATCTTTGAATCAAAATGGAAGGCGATAAATAGATTGTTAGAAAAATATGTTTTATTTTTGTTTGACAAACAAATTGGTGGGCTCAACCGCCGATAAGTGGCCACCGCAGCCTATAGACCAATGGCAATACCAAAGGCATCATATATGCGGTGCCATCCCAGAGACGAAGCTGAAAGGTCACATGGGGCTTCAATGACTAGTGCTCAGCTAAGAACACTTCTAGGTTGGAGAAATAGCTAGGTATTATGGCATGCAATTCTTCACTGGTAGAGCACCTTCACAAAAAGCTCTACCACCATTAAAAAGGTACAATCTAAACGCACATAGAACATTACACTATGATAGGCATTCGACAATAATTTAATTAATTTAATTTTATCCAAATAAGTAAGAAAAACGTTATCTACGTAAAGTAGATATCAAGTAGATATCTTGTCTCACCGTGGCCTTGACCGCTACCGTAGCCAAGGGCAGGTGGACTCTGGGCACTAGGGGCCATTTCTTTATGGTGCTTACAATTTTTTTTGGGGGGTATCCCATAATCACCACGCTTGGCAGGCGGGTTGGCGATCGCAGTATGGTGTTAAAAATGCATAGAGAACGCTCTGCCCGTTCTCTAATAAGTCCCTTAGTTACCTTTTACGACACCCATGGAAAGAAATAGGGTAGTGCTATTCTTTAAGTCCGGCACCACACAGACTACAGTAGGTAAGTACATAATAATGATAAACAACGTCAATATAAAGATTGATTAGCTGTAGTTACAATTTAATTATGAAGTACTTCAATAGTTATTTATATTATACACAATTCTTCTGCAGTCAACTTATTTCGTATTGGAATTAAATTTAAATTAATTAAAAATCACTTAATGTTAAGGTGATTATTTTCGCTTTTCTCCGAATTTTAGGCAAAGCAACTATCATCTTGGAAAATTAAACTGGTTAACTATTCACCGATATCAACGTGTAAAAAATTACCGATATTGAAACTGTCATCACAAGTAATGACAAAAAAAAACTCGTTGCCTATTTGACAGCGGAAAACCAGAGACAAGTATTTTTTTTTATACCCGAAGAACGGAAGTTTTTATTGAAACCCCCGTCAGCTATTCAGACATAGTTTACAGTAGCTAATTCTCCACGAGGTACTACAAAAATCTACAATAGTTTGCACACTCATATGTTATGTTATTTCCTTCCTGTAGGTACTTATACCGGGGAAATAACTCCGTATTTTATTGCCACGTCATTCGATTAATGTCAACCGTCAACAGATGATTGATTGACTGACACACGAATAAATAAACATTTATATTACACATAGCGTTTACCCCTGCTGAGATATTGGTGGTCTTATTGTTTTGATGTGATGTTTATCCTTAATCTATTCTAACTATAATCCTAACTAAGTAATATTATAAATGCGAAAGTGAGTTTGTTTGTTTGTTACGCTTTCACGCTAAAACGGCTGAACGAATTTGTAAACCGTGACCTGGGTAGCATACCTGCGTGACATAGTATACTTTTTATCTCGGTAGGATGTTCCCGTGGGATGATTTGCGACATCTGGTTAGTTAGTATACTAATATAATAAAGCTGAAAAGTTTGTTAATGTTTTTGTTTGAACGCCCTAAACTCTGGAACAACCAGTCGGATCTGGTTTTTTTATTTTTTATTTGGTTTTTATAGCTGAATTGTTGAGGAAGGTTTATAGGCTTTTTCACAATATGCTATGACTTAAGAGTCAATATGCTATGACTTAGGAGCCGAGGAAATAGAAAAAAAAGTCAGAAAGAACGTTTGGCGAAGAAAAGGAAGTAAGAACGCGCGCGGGCGACGCAATACGACTCAGTGGTCACGCGGATCCAAGCCGCGGGTACAAGCTAATATTGTATATCTGATAAGACTGAGCGACTCAATGTTGATATATTATTTGTAATGATTAGTTTTTCTTCGATCAGTTTGATTGTAATGACAAAAATTATGGATATCAAATGACGATTGTGAATCTGGGTAATGGTGCGCGTATGTAATTCTGTATGTAATTTCTTAATGAATAATATTATTCGTGTTCCTTTTGATTTCCCATAACTCTAAGGCAATATGCTATATTAAGTAAAAAATATCTGGATGACGGAGTTTTGCTCGGTTTTTTTAACGACGTTTTCTGAAAATGAAACCTAGCTAGATCGATTTATCGCCCCCGAAACCCCAACATACTAAATTTCATGAAAATTGCTTGCATTGTTTCCGAGATTCAGATTATATATATATATTTATATATATATAATATATACGTTCATATATACAAGAATTGCTCGTTTAAAGGTAATATTAGATAGATAATGCAAAAAATCCTAGAACAAGTGTTCCAAAAAAATACATAGTTTCGAAGATAACATAACACTAGACTCTCGATTTGTGTATCTTAAGTTTCATTGATAAGTACGAGTAAATTATTGTCATTCAAACCAACCATTCATATTTAAGCGACGTTGTCATATATATATATATATATTTATGAACACGAATAGTCTGAATTAAATTTTGTATTTTATCTTTTCATATTTTTTATAGTATTACATAAATAATCGTGATTTTGTCGAACTATTTTGTACGAAAAAAAGGATTGTAAAATAATTCATATGCCAGTTGATTCTTGGACATGGTCTCATTAATACCCTAAAGTTATGAGATATTAAAAGGAACATCTTGTATAGTATGAATTACACTCATCCATAACCTTACTTTGGTTACATTTATTATAATATTTGGATTACCGATCTATGGTTTTGTAATAAAAACCGTATTTATTTATCTGAGATGAAATTCCCTTAAAGAGAATGACAGGAGTCGCAAGGATAACCATTATTAACCAACATTCGTGACTATTAACTACTTACATAAGAAGAATCATAATCGTCTTCATTTTTCGCAAAGGTTATATCTAATAAATGGTACACTTAGACCTAATAATGGTACACTAAAAGCTCGTGCAGACGCGATATCGCGGGTGCTACAAGGGTCGCGTTGCCTGTAGTGCCCGCGATATCGCGCTGATCTACACGAGCCTTAAACCAACAATATGTACACGAATTAAGTGTGCGGTTAAAGTTATGTAAACTTTAACTTCTCACTTATCTCGTCAATAGAATTGTCAAAACAACTTACTTACGTAAGTTCAATTTAAGCAGAAGATCTTACAAAATGAACACCTTAATTTGAAATATCTCAACGGGGAACACTATCTTCACAAGGAACGGTTTGTAAACAGCCATTCTTCACTAAAACGGCTTAACTCCACTCTTCTCTATCGCTATTTACCGAGTAATTCATCTCCCATCTTAGCCCAATTTTTCACAAAAACAATTAAGTTTTGCCGGCCATTACCGACCGCCGACCATTACTGGCACGAATCCAATCTATGATGAAAATATTAAAAATGCGAAAGTGAGTTTGCTTGTTTGTTACGCTTTCACGCTAAAACTGCTGAACGGATTTTGATGGCCACATGGGTAGACCATGACCTTAGAACAGAGGATGCTTTTTATTCCGATGTTCCTACGGGATCGCGACTTACGCGGGTGAAACCGCGGGGCGCAGCCAGTTTATGATAAATAGCTGTCATGCACATATAAGTTCAAAGCAAAAAATAAAAATAAGTAAAGTCAGAGAAATTAATTGTTTATCAAAACTACTAACTTAAATTGTTGGTTTATTTAAATCACTACTATAATTCATTCACTGTTGTATTAAATGACTGTATCACGGCAAATTTACGTAGTGTGTCAATTAATTTCCCTGGCTATTCAAAGAGTAGGCACTTCTTGCCATACAGGGCAAAGTACCATGACATTGATTTGTGAGAACTGCAAGTCATCTTTGCTGATACACCTTTATATGCTAATGAGGGTAGCAACCTAATCTCGATGAGTATGTGGGTTACTAGGGCCCCATAAGTACAAGGTAGGTAATGTTATAAACTCATCATGATCTTCTAAACAAAGGCCTCCCACATCGAGTGATCGAGTGAGCTTGGGATTATCACGCTTGACAGCAGATGCCAATTTAATAACTCGTAGCATACCTTATACATAGATTTATTTTACACACAGTTAGCATTGAGCGCTAATAACCTTTAAAAAATCAATCTTGAATCGTTTAACATGAAGTTCTGCATACCACGTTTAAGAAAACATATATTGATACCACTTCGATGAAGCGAATAAACGGATAAACGATTTTTGACGACAAATTTGTGCTTTTCCTCTTCACATACATTTCACGCACTCTTTACGTACATTTCCTCTTCACTTCATAAAGAAGCACAGCAGACTTAAACTGAATTTGGTTCGGCCAAATGCTAAAGTAAAAGTTAGTTTTCAAGGTAATTTAGAGCAGATTGGTCCTATGTCATCTCGATGTTATTTTTTTTTTTCTAAAACCAGTTAATGCCTTCAGCCATAATCATAGACCATGTCAAACTTGACAAAACAATGACATCACGAAACAATAAAAGCAAACTCTAACTCAAAGCATTTACAGACACTTTTGCACAATTGTCAAGGGGTCGGTCAGTCAGAAAGATGAAGGTAGTTGCCCGTTCCAAAGCGTAGTAGGTAGGTTCCTATGGAGAAGAACGGGCAAGAAACTCCACGGACACTCTTTTAAATCATTATATTGTTACAAAATATTGGTTACATCCAAGCCACACAGCCTCACAGTAACACTTTTTACTACTTTATTTCAATAGAAATCTGTGATGTACCCATTAATCCACACATGAATCATCGGGATTACCATTTAGTACACCGTCTTCACCGCAAGATGTAAAAAATCTTCCTAAACGAATAGTTATTGTGTGCAATCTAATTGAAGTTTCCGCGTAGGCGTAGTACCTACCAGGAATGTTACGGAGTTTCGGTTCCGATTCCGAAAGGTCCGATTAATTTTACACCTCCGATTCCGATCTCGGTTCCGATAATTTTGAATTGAAATAATACCGAAGTTCAAAACGCAGCGATGCACGTGACTAGAGCGCGTACAACCAAGTTTTAACTCGTCGCCAGGGTAATGTTTGTTTATTTTATACACGCTCGCGCTCGAAGTCTCACTATGCGCTTGCACTGGCGAAACATTCGCAACAAAACATGTTGAAATCTCAAGTTCCTGTCAAACTTTGTATGAAACATTGACAAAAGTAAAGATTTCAAAATGTTTTGTTGTGAATGTTTCACCAATACAAACGCACAGCCAGTGTATTGTTTAGTTTGTGGGTATAATCGCTAATATTTGACTGCTTAAAGCGACTGATTAACGAAACTAATAAAAGAGATTGATAAGAGAGACTGAATTATATTTCTATTGTTTCATTAAGCTTTCCCTTAACACATCTTTCTTCTACATCCAACTCCGTCTCCGGTTCCGATTCCAATTCCAACCCCGGTTCCGTTTCCGATCAAGAAGATTTAAAAACGTCCGATACCGGTTCCGATTTAGCAAAAATGACTTCCGTAATATCCCTGGTACCTACGTTGGTAAACAGTGACATTACCTAAAGTTGATAGGGATTACCAGCATCTCGACTGCAGATTAAAGAGATAGACAGACGGGGTAAATCAACATTTGGAAATCTCAATTAATGTCTACAGGATTACATTTTCACGTACCTATTTACGGAAAATGAAATTTTGTCAGCCTGCTTTTAGATTAATAGAAGACGAACTGGACGTCGGACATTGTGAATTAGTAAAGATCCTGCAATTCATACTTGTTACATGTATAGGTCCTGCCTACACAAGGAAATAAGAACCAATAATCTAGAAGCTGCAAAAAGGACCACTAAACAACATAATATTATTTAATTAAAATCAAATGATCATTAACACAGTGGTACCGAGAACAGAAAGGATCCGATTTAAAGTTAATTAATAACATAACATAACATCACGCCTTGTTTCCCCGAAGGGTTGGGCAGAGGTGTCCCTGTAGCAGGTTCACCCACATTTCGTCAGTTATGTCTAAGTCCCATGTAATAGGGGGCGAGCCTATTGCCATCAACCGGGCACAAATCCAGACTCCAGGCTGCTACTGAGAAATTTCAAATAGAAAAATCTAATAACACTTTACCCAACCTGGGAATCGAACCCAGGACCTCATGCTCAGCAAAAGCGACCAATAGACCAACAAAGCAGTAAGTCCGATGCGACTGTCGCAAACGGACACTGACAGAAATGTGTAGCAACAATAAAGATAGCATAAATAACATGCTTGTTATAAATTATCAAGGCGAAATCGTTTAGTGTAGTGCCGTGATTTTATGACTAGAACAAGAGATAACACTTGTTCAGCTAATTATTATGCAAATTGAAATGAGACAATAATAGTTGAAAGTTGATTGGGTTGGCGCCGCTCATGTTGTGTGAACTACGTATGTGTATAGACAGCTCGCAGAAATAGAATGAACGTCAAATTCCTGTACGCAATCCTGGACATTAATCATAACACAATAAGGATGGGAGTTATTTGAAAATGTTCGACATAAATAAGACAGTATGGACCAATCATAGTGAGTAATTCGAGCGAACTTTATTGTAAACCTGGCTGATGTTTAGAACTAATCCGTATCAAGAAGTAGACTTTTAATCGAGCATGTCATGGCTTCGTTATACGTAGGCAAGAACCTTGAAAGATCAAACAAATAAGGACAAAAGATAAAAGAAAATTTTAAGAAGCCATTTTTTTTTTAAACAACCGAGATTACACGAAAGTGCTATTCAAAATCGTTTGATTTGACAGATTTCACAGATGGGGCACTTAAGTTTTTGGCGGGAAATACCTCGTAAATTGCACCTGTCAAATTCAGAGAGCCAACCACTGACTGCCATCAATACAATTTAAAAATAGAACCATTGATAATGGCGCGATGATTTTGACAGATAAATTAAAACTGTTGACGTGTGTAGCGCCTTGAAAATCCTAACCAGACGAGTTGCATCAAAATTATTGTCAGTTTTTAAGTCATTTTCAGAACTGACTGATTTGTTTATTTTGCCTATTTACAAAATTTTATCAAAGATTGCTCCATTTTGACATAAAGAGGATTGAATACAAGCATAAAATAAAGTGCACCTTAATCTAAAATATTTTATCGAACACCTTGGCATTCAGTGAAACGCTTACAATTTTATTACGAACCCTATCCAAACGCCTACTCATCAGAGTAGTCTCAAACATTCATCATTTACGTATTGGTTTAAAGAAATAACACCATCTATCCAATTTCGATGATAGGTAAGATATTATATTCAATTATAAACACATAACATCACGCCTTGTTTCCCCGACGAGTTGGGCAGAGGTGTCCCTGTAGCAGGCACACCCACATTTCGCCAGTTATGTGTAAGTCCCATGTAATAGGGGGCGAGCCTATTGCCATCAACCGGGCACAAATCCAGACTCCGAGCTGCTACTGAGAAATTTCAGATAGAAAAACCCAATAACAATTTGCTCGACCCGGGAATCGAACCCAGGACCTCATACTTAGCAGTAGCGCTTGCGACCACTAGACCAACGAGGCAGTCAATTATAAATTACATATATATTTAAGAGCTATTGAGAATAGATAAAGTAAATAGAAAAAAATGCTTATTTTTATTTATACGATAATTTTCAACCAACAAATATTGAATTACAAGTTCACTTAACTAATTTTCTTACATAAAGTTGATGCTTCCTACAATAGATATTCAGATTTGACGCTGGTCGAGGTAACTTCACAACAAACTTATTGACATATGACATTATAGAGATAATTGTTGTGGAAATATTGATATTACCATTTACAGATTACCAGTAATATGCTGAGATATTAACTATGTAACTTGTAAGTGACACCCCGATTATTGTAAATATTTATATTATGTGACATAATATTGATACTTCAGCCACGGTTACTGCAATCTTTGCCGTTAAGCCACTGTTTAAAACTGTATATAGAAACTCAAAGTGACAAAGTAAGCTTCCTATCTTAATTTTGGAAAAAAACTCTATTTTAAAACGATAGTCTCAAAAACCACTCAGAATAGAAAATGTTAACAAGAATTTTGGAATAATTAAGTTTTCATCATCACCATAATATGGACCAACAAAAATTCGACTATCAATCAAATTTAAAACCGTCAACTCACCTTCTAATCTCACTACAATACAGCACATTACACACTCCACATCTTCACACAAAAAGTCCTTTACAACTAAAAACCTTTACAATATTTTATTCTAAGTTTCAGAGTGAACGACAGGAGCAACGCGTTCGCTCCGTGGAGGAGACCGACTCTTTTGACGAGCGCCTCACATTTCCTGAACGTGAAAGTTTCAGAATAAGCACGCACGTATAGATTACCGAAGTTAACTTAGAGATAAGTGAAGATTGTGAGACTGTAAGTAAATAATGCGTATATTAATGTGAAAAGAATTATTGATTTGTTCTATCGTAAAGTTATTTAGATTTATAATTTGATACTATAATCCATATTTTTTATTAAGTTACCGTTTTCAAATACGTACATGAACGGCAATAAACTTAAGTATTGAATTAAATCTGTTTGTTAGGGGCTTTTGGTGTTGTTTTAACAGAAAAGTTTCGGACGAATCGAGTCCTAGGTTCCGAAACAAACTACGGTCCAATGCACCAGATAAGTAATACAATTTGTTGATCATCTCGTCTTTTTATATACCAATAAATAAAATTGAAGTGTCAAAAAAGTATTTGTAATCTCCAAATAACAGCTTTTTACTAATGTTCTATATGTACATATATATACAAATAAATAAGATTGAAGTGTTTGTTTGTTTTGTCAAAATTACAGCTTTTTACTAAATGCATATGAAAGATTATATTATATTATACTTACGGTACATATAACAAAAAAAAATATTTTCAAATTTTTTGTCTGGGTGTGTGTTTATTTGTCCCGACTAATCTCCGAAACATATGGACCGATTTTAACGGGAATTTCACTGGCAGATAGGTGATGTTATAAGGAATAACTTAGGCTTTTATTTTAGAAAAGAATTAGTCCACGCGGGTGATGCCGCGGGCAGCAGCTAGTGTGACCTTAATTAATTATGACTAATAATGAATTAACATAGTAAGGTTGATTTATGAGAATCGTACTCCTCATTTTCCTCGTTTTATCCCAGAAATGTCGGGATCAGCTGCCGATTGGAGCAGATGCAACTAAACATCAATACTTCATTGGAGCGATCGCAAGTGCCAATCCGTGGGGCCATCTCCACATCCCAAAGTTCGAAAGGGTACCAAATATTCAGGATTTTTACTTTATTAAAGCATAGAGGGCGTCGAATTTCTCAATAAGTAAAGAATACTAAAAGCAAACGCGACAAATGCAGCTCAACCTCTTAGATCAATAGACTCCTTCCCAATGATGTCCTAATACTACCTACACGAAAGAATACACAAACTACGCTCCACATACTTAAACGTCTATGCATGCACTAACAAACTGCATGCTTGTGTCGACCCACCATCATCAAACGATAAATCACTACGAAATATGTGTAAAAGCATTTGTCAAATTATCATAAAACATGACCGGCGCATTCGAGACGTTTGATCTGTCCTCATACACTTTGTTTGTACAATCTGTTATCTATTTTAAAGCGTAAGTACGGAGCAATCCGCGGCCGGCGGTACTTAACTCAAGTTTATCGTAGTAACTGCGATATTTCACCGCCTATTAGCTACATCTCTGAGCTGCGGTATTGCCAGCGTAGCTGAGTTTCACGTAGGTGTACTATTATTACTAAGCTTTCAAATATTGAGTTTCTACTATGAAGTACCTACCAAAGGCTATCGTTTTATCGGAGTCTGTAAATATTCATGTTCTTTAAATATTTCAAAAATATTAGTGTTGCTTTACTGGAGGTGAAGCCGTTAATAACATGTTTCACTAAAAGCCCCTTTTATACGCAATTAACTGTATGATACCAAAGAAAATGTTTTTTTTTTTATGTAAGTCGGGTAGCAAAGCACCTTAGGTATCTTTCATGAAGAGAAACTGTAGTAATCTTTGTGAGTTTCAGCAACATGAGAAGACCCCATTTAACATGAAAGCATTAACTACAATGGAAGTACATCAGTACTTCATTTCATTCAGAGTTATGACATATGAGAAGTCAAAGTCAAAGTCAAATCATTTATTTCAAATAGGCCCATGTATGGCACTTTTGAACGTCAAAATTTACAAACTAATATAATTGATTCTAGTCGCCCCTTCCAAAAGGTAGTTTTCGTATGGAGAAGAATGGCCAAGAAACTCCACCATTACTCTTTTAAAATGTTTTACAATAGTTTGTATAAGTACGTACATTAGTAAAATAATTATATGTGAAGACGATGCACCTAGAATAAAATTACTATACCACAATAGGTAAAAAGAATTAAAAATGAATCAAAAATGAAGCAACGACAGATAATTTAATTATGTGATAGATACATGGTGCTCACATATTTACAAACATTGTAAAAGTAGACGATTTTCCTAATGTTTTTAAAATTAAGAAGGCCTATGATCTCACATAGTGACACACACATTTACCGGCTGATATATGACGATCTAAGTAAATTATAAATAGTCTGCATATCTGGCAACCCGACGCTTGTCTCGTGGCGCCGTCTGTGCGAGCGCCGTCCCCCGAGCGCCGGCGCCTAACTAACGCCAAATTATGTAATAGTACGCGTAGAATTAATTCTACTTGCGTTGGCGCCATTACATTGCCTTATCAGCGTTATACTTTGCCCACGGATTGTTCACTTAAATATTTGTGTTTATCAACTTTATTTTTGAGTTTATTAGCATCTGTAACTTAGGATGTGTCGTGGCTCCTTAAAATTGGCTACAGATTTGGCCCCCATTTAATAAGCTAGCCCAGGTGATATACATACTGTACAAAATTTATTCAGGTTAGATTCGGTATTGACTTTGGCAAAATCATAGTTTACGATGAAACCATAACTATAAAAACATTAAGATAACGCGACGGCCACCAAAGCAAGAAACGCCACGCAAGTATTTTGGCCAGGGTTGGCATAAAACAAACAAGTTGTTTTAAAACACGTATTTTGAACAGTGTTTAAAACAGTTTGAAATTAAACAATGTTTTTTATTAAGTCTTTAAAATCACAGTATAAAATAAGTTTAAAATAATGTTTTAAACAATAAGAAAAAAAACATGGTTTTAAATCGCGAATGAATAAATGAAAACTTATATTTTTTTAAGACTTGAAATAGCTCGAAAAGAAATTAAAAAGGTTAGATAGTTTTATACCCTTCGTCGCCGGTAGAAATGAAGTAATTCCCCGCAACTATTTTGGGAATTCCCCTTATTTTAATATGGTCCATCGTACCTATGTATCTATACTACATCTTTTGTCGAAAAGAGATAATTCTCCGAAATAATTTTGGTGACTTCCCCATATTTAAATATACTTTTAGGTAAGGTAGGTACATCTGAGAACGAAAATCGGAATTCGTAATTCTGAACGTGTATAGAGTATACTGGGTGACTCAGTATCTGGTTACATACCCACCTTGATTAATTGCAAAATAAAAAAAGAAAGTAGGTATATTCACAGATTAGATAGTTTATTAGTTAGTACCTACTAACTAACTATAACTAGTATAACGTGTTGTAATAATTATGTTATTCTGATCGTTTTTAGGATTCCGTACCTCAAAAGAAAAAAAAGAAACCCTTATAGGATCACTCGTGGGTCTGTCTGCCTGTCCGTCTGTCACAGCCAATTTTCTCTAAATCTAACGGACCGATTAAGTTGAAATTTGGTACACAATTACACATATGTATTTTTGTGACACAAACACGGACGTGTGACGTAAATAAAAGAATTTTGAATATTATATTTTTTAAATTGTCTAAAAATGTTGGCCTGATCGATTTTTGTTCATAATAAATATGAAAAATCGCAAAAAAAAAAAACTCTTGTTTGAAACATTTGTAGCATGTGTTATAAAATTTAAAAAAAAAAGTTTTTTTTGCAACCTTGATTTTGGTTAGTAGGTATACCTAACATAATGTAAAGTGCAGCATAGTACCAATATTATAGTTCCACATCGGCCATAAACTGCAAGGAAATTTTTTAACACCAAGCAAATCAATACAAATATTTGATCAAAACCATAAGAATGGATCACGGATCCCACAACAACGGTGACGCATGCCTGCATTTTCACGATTACCTTTACCGGTTTTATAAACAGAAGTTTACCATAACATTTACCATTTTCACGGCCAATATGTCATCTTTCTCTAAAAATAATATACGTACGAAGTTTCTTTAGTCAAAGGAAGTAACAACATCACCGCTGACGTCATTCGGTACATCCGCACACCTGCATATGAGTACATATCTAATGGCAATCAACACTTCGATTCCGTATCGATTGTTAGTCGAGTTGAACGTTCGCACGGTGCTTTCTCTATTTTTACCCTGACCGCAAAATATCATCTCCAACCGACTAGCGTCTCGCTATACCGACCATGTTTAAACCACAAGGGACCAAAGGACCAATCACATTGGGATTACTTCTAACAATAAAAATTAACATTGATGAGAAAAAATTAAACTCGAGGAATAAAAAATTGCTCAAGGTCATGCTTCATAACATTTTTTGAAGAAGAGTTTTACTTTAGAATTAAGATAACAGTAGGTATGTATCATTAAAATAAATAGGAAGTTACTATAATGGGAGAATGAAACCAATATGATAGTTGCAGGAATGTAGAAATCTTCAAAACTATTATAAATGTACATAACATGTACTCACGGATCATAGTAGCACGAGACACGGAGTGCTCTGCAAACATACCTACAACAACCCACTTACTCATCGCCTCTAGACTGCAACATCATTGCTAGGTATAAAAGGTAGACTACTCTAGAAAAGTCACTCTACGATAATTAATCGCTTTTCGTGTCTGTATATGTTATCGCGTTGATCTTCTAAACTACACAACGGATTTTGATGTAGTTTATACAATCATTTAGAGAATTGATTCCGGAAACTATATATAAGACATTAATATTAAACTTACATTTAATTTAAAAAAAACACGTTTCACCAAGTCGTAAAAACCGTAAGTAAATTAAAAGGCATGCATGTATGGAATAATTCCAGTTAAAATATCTAACATAGCCTTAAGCACTCACTTGTTTACATTCTTGCAGAAACAAAAAAACTAATTTTTACGTATGAAGTTGTTTTATGTCATCTCGACATATTAGTTTTCCGACATCTTTTTTAAGGTGGCGCCAACGAAATTCCAAATGCTGACATTAAGTCTCTAGTAGCCTTTTAAAGTATTATAATGCATAAAAGCCATGTATGTGTGATTAAATTTAAAGACCGCAAGGTTGTTTCCATCGGATCGCCTAAAATACCATTTGTATTGCATTTTACCTCTGAGATCGTTTTTTGTTGGTGTTTAGGCTGTTATTCCATACAAGTAGAATACAAAATTAATCTAAAACTCTGTTAATGGATCAGTATAAAAGCAGTACGAGAAAAAATATAGCACTATCTACTATTTCGACCACCAAGACTCTTATGTTCCGATCCGAAGAGAGGTAAAGGATTTCAAAAAATATTTTAACCCATTGGGAGTCTTCTTGGTTTTGCAGATGATGATGACCTTAAACTTACCGTTAAACTCCCGCATTTCCCTTATATTAAGGGGAAGATATATAAAGCAATGGTTAGACCTGCTGTCTTGTATGGATCAGAATGTTGGACCACAAAAGGGATGAATGAAAGGCAATTACATGCAGCTGAGATGAGAATGCTAAGAGGGATGTGTGGTGTTACACGAATGGATAGAATAAGAAATAAGTACATAAGAGGAAGTCTGAAAGTGGCACCGGTGACTGAAAAGTTGTGCGGAAATCGGTTGTCATGGTATGGGCATGTGATGCGGAGGAATCAGGAAAATGTCGTGAGGAAAGTTTTGAATATGAATGTGGATGGCTATAAGTGTAGGAAAGACCAAAGAAACGATGGATGGACTGTGTGAAAGATGATATGGCTAGAAAGGGGGTGATTACCGAGGTGAAGACTAATAGAGAAGTATGGAGGACGGGGACATGTTGCGCTGACTACAAATAAATTGGGATGAGGGCCTGAGTGATGATGATGACCTTAAACTTACAAAACAACAAAAAAACGCATTTACCGTCAAAATGGCTGTTGAAAGTCTTCCGAAACTCAAACTTGAAATTACTGAAAAAATGAGAACTAATTTTAATACAATGATTTAATAAAGTAAAAATTGCATTGTATTGCATAACAACGTCACTGGACCGCGTCTGTCTGAGGGAACCGTATTAAATGGTTTGTGGTATGACGCACGACCGTCGATGCGCGAGGCAATGCGAAAATTTCAGTGCCTATAAACTCCCTATAGGTACCACGTACAATCATACATACAGACAGACATCACTCAAGCGCCCCACATCGTGCGGGTAAACACTTAAGTACAACTGCATAAATCATTTTTCCTAGATTCTCACTAAAACAAAATGGTGAAAAGGAATTATGACGAACTAGCGAGTGCTAGCTTCGCACGGTTTTTACGATATGAATGTATTAAACATATAACCCTCCCGAAAAAAATTGTCTAAAAAATGGTGAAAACCGCATCAAAATCCGTTGCGAGGTTAAAAGACACGCAGTCACACAGACAGACTTGAAAATCCGTTACGAGTTTAGAAGACACGCATTCACATAGAGACCCGAAAAGAGACTTTAACTCATAATATGTATAGATATATTTATATTTCTAATCCGTTTCCGTTTATTTATACAAGCAATGATAAATGCGCCAGATAACCTTTTAAACGGATCAAAATATCGATTTCTATTATTTCACTAGAAGAACAAAGATGTTTCCGACATAACAATTCTAATCTAGCGCCAATTGTAATTTAGAAAACAACTGAATCTTATAGCCAGCACTTATGTACTATGATGCAAAAAATGTAATAAACCATCACATTTTCTTAAAAGATTCTTTAAATTTCGTCATAATTTAAAAGTTTTGGAGAATGAAAATAAATAAAAGGTGACCATGACCCTGACTTTGTTTCGTTTCTTTTTAAGCGGTCAGTAAGCCAAACAACGCCATATGCGTGTCGGACTACGCACAATGAAGGGTTCCGTATTTGGGATGAATTTATCCCAGGAAAAAATTTAACTTTGCAATTAAAAACATGTTCTCCCATACATTCCAACTGCAAATTTGTACGCACAATATTAAGAGATTTATCATATTATATTAAAACCATAGACTTTTTATAAGTTTTCCTGTAATATATGAGTAGTTTTACTGTAATCGATCTGTATTTTTTTTTGGCTCAGTAGTTTCGGAGATAAAGGGGGGAATGGTTAATTTTCACAAATTTTCTTAAATACATATCTATAAAGTATTTAATTTAAAATTATTTAAAAAATTATATATTTATGATCTTCATAACAAGACTTTTCATTTGATATGTCACACGGTACAGTTTGCAAACCTTTTTTTTTAATTTTCCAGTTTGCCCCCGACAAGTGACCCCCATATTCAAAATTTATTTATTTACGTAACATTTATGTTACGTCCGTATTTGGTTCACAGAAATTCATTTGTGTACCAAATTTCAACTAAATTGGTCGCAAATTGGCTGTGACAGACGAACAGATAGACACACGAGTGATCTTATATAAGACTTCCGTTTTTCCTTTTGAGGTACGGAACTCTAAAAAAACCATCGGTAGATAAAATAGTAAAATAAGAGGTATTTATGTAAAATACAACCCATTAACAGATTGAATTCCTACCGCCGGAACTACGACAGCATTTTATATTCAACTGCATCTAAATTCCTCTGCAAAACGTAAGGAGAATCTAATCAAATAAATCACAGACAAAACATAAATATTTTACAAAACGGGACGCAATCGAAACCGTCAACAAACATAGCATTTCCAATCTACGAGTGGTCGAGTGAATCCAATTTCTTAAGACAGCGCCGCTTCGTCAGCACAAATTGAGAAAAACCAACACGACAGTTGGCAAAGCAAGGCTGTATTATGTAAACCAGTGTACCTACGTACAGTTCAGGGCAAAAGTATGTATTATAATTACACTTAGCTATATTCAACAGTGATTTTCTCCTAAAGCTTGCCTGTTGGTATCGTCATTTTATGACGGCCGTCCACATACGTAGATGGCTACTGAGAACGTTTTCGATGTCAAAACATAGGCGAAAATTACGGATTATTAAGGCAGCCGTCATTTTGCGGCCGTTAACCTTAATATCACAACTATCTTAGGAAACCCAAGCTTACATGCAATGCCCAAAGATTGAGACTACGTGGCCTTGTGCACATAGCGCATTTTAACTATTCTGTGACCGCACATAAACAGTTAAACAGTCCATAAGTTGATCTGAAAGCCAATTCCCGTATTTAAAAACGTTCAAAATCTAGTGGCAATCTCATCTCTACAACAATCAATGTCAAAAACTTACCAAAAATGTAGGTAAAATAGAAGTATTTTTGACAGATCGAGACTGAGATTAGAATGCGATCATTACTAAAAATACGAGAATCGTCCCACTGATACTACGAAAAACTCGTGTGTTTTGCCAAGTGTTAACATATTTTGCCCTCGACTGTACCTACAGATTCGATGAACATTGTGTACGTCAACAATGAGCTCATCCGTCACTGTCGTCGGCCGGGCTCTGTCAAAAAACTGACGCTGTGACACCCACCGGGTTGAGGATGATACTGCACCGTGATACTGCAGATTGAGTAAGACAATTGTATTAATTAATGATTGAGTCATTCGGTTGTGGCCAATGATCTTGTTACTAAGTTGTTATTTTTGAAGTGGTAACTAGCGTTCGTCCGCCTGCGCATGTCTGGGCAGTCAACCGCGCTAGCAACCTGCTGATTGGCTAATCTTTTTAACACTGCATGACCTGAGTGCAACGCTCGTACTGGAAGGACAACATGTGTAGGCCCCCACAAGGTAGACAGATGACCTGGTGAAAGTCGCAGGAATCCGCTGGATACGAGAAGCACAGGACCGGTCGATGGTGGCGATGCTTAGATGAGGCCAATGCACAGCTGTAGACGTATTTCGGCTGAATGGGGACGATGACAGCTTGTTCCGTCATGCAAATCTCAACTCTAGTAGGCATAATTTTAGATACACCTAAAGTTTATAGATTGAAATTAAAAAATACAATAAAAGTGGATATATTTAGTAACCGCGAACTCGAATACGGCGTGTTGCCACACCAAGCACTGAGGGCAGACAACACGCCGTGGTGTGTCAACACGCCGTGTTCGAGTTCGCGACAAGTCAATCGTCATCCTGAGGATGCCTCGTTTAGAGGTGAAACACGTGTCGATTTCTTTCAGGGTTTTTTTTAAGACATAGCTAAGCGGAACATGTTACTAAATATATCCACTTCTATTGTATTTTATAATGGATTTCCGCAAGGTCACGCCTGAATCAATTGGCTAGATTGGAATTATGCAAAACTGACATTTCTATCCTCTATTCGAGGTCTCTATTTTAAAACTGAAGTACCTATTATCTAGACCAATTCAAATACTATCTAACATGAATCTAACATATGCAAAGTTTGGCACGATTTTCAAGTTAACTCGCTAGAAAACACGAAATACGAAAACGAAAATGTTTGCCAACGTGTTGTGTTCCCTTGAATATTTTATTACTTGAAACTACATTTATTCCAGTGTCGTTTGGCAAAACGTGTCACGGAAACTCAGGCTTTTATATCCAGATTCTTGGATACATAAGACTGAAAATATTAGATCTTATGCCCAAATTATTTCGATCAGGTACGATAAAAACCAAGGTCGAAGACACACAGCTGTAGTCTGTTCCAAAAGTATCTCATGAAAATGTAAACAAATGGATCAGAAATCGTTTTCTGATCCATTTACAAATTGAGTCCTTTGATTCGACTATTTGAATGAGACTTAAATCCAAAATTCTAATTTATCAATTGTCAACTGAGGTTAAATTTGTTAACGATGATCATATTTCAATTGCAATAAATATTTTTTGGAAAAAGTTGAAGTTTTTTAAATACAGGTGTAGGTACTAATCTAATTAAGCAAGGCCCACAACACAATAACCCATTTGAAATCTCTCAAAGCCAGTGAAGAGTCTGCGATCACCTGCAGTCTTTACGATGAATTGGTTGGTAGCGGATCCGGACCCACATATATCAATGAGCCAATTGTAACAATAGACTTAACTGATGATACTATCAATAAAACCAAATGATTTACTAGTCACAATAAGATAAAAAATATATATATTAAAATTTATAGATTAATTAGAAAAACGAAGAAATCATTAAAACGCCAAAAATTTAAGAAATTAAAAACAAAGCTTAGGCAAAAGATCTAAGTTTAATACAAGACTTAAAGAAATATAATAATGAATTACAATTATGTAATACCATGTATTATACCGACACTCAGCACCTACGGGATGAATTGTCCCCCACGTGGACGCTGGAGGCCTAAAGGGGGGGCGGTAAGGGGCCTAAGAAAAATTGGGGGGTGTTGAAGTGGTTTAAGGGGGCGATGACTGATTTGTAATTTCATCTACTTAATATTTAAAAATTCACTGACATTAAAACCTACCTACTACACAACATCGATTATTTAGTTCATATTTCTGTCTTGTCTGATTGTATAAAAACTAAAAGTATTAAAATTGCGTAACTTATTTTTGTAAACAATTATGCCTAATTTGTTTCATTTTGACAGTTCAACATCATTCCTTGCGTTATTTACGTTGTTGAGCAGTTTTTTTTTCCAACTTATGAAGCAATGGATTAGCAATCTGTTTCAAATCGAAACAGATTGTGTTGTATTACGCAATTAGAATACTGATATCAACAAACTTGTTAAAAATCATCAGATTCATCCTTCACATTAGATTACTTTTAAAATTAAAATTGATTATATTTGTTTTAATTTGATTAAAAGATACTCTTAAAATTATAAAGTTACGTTTTAATTGCTCTCACTGGTAAAAAAGTCTCGTTAAGAATGTAAGTTTAAACTCCAGACCAGCTAACATAGCACTATAATTAAATTAATTTAAGTAATTAATGTCATTGTGGTTTTTAAGATGTGGTGAAGTAAAATATAATTGGGGGCGCTGAAAAATAATTGATTTGTAAAGTGAGCGGCAGATGAAATAAGTTTGAGAACGTCTGCTCTAAAAGATATCTTTAGTAAATATGAGGATTGTCGACAAGACCTGAGTAAGTGCATGCAGGAGGCCAATGAGTTGGCAGATCTGCTCAAGAACAACGCAGAGAGGTATGAGTTTCTGACAAATAACCTCTCTTTTAGCTGTGCCTTGTCCCAGGCAACCCAGCCTCAAATTGTTACTCCCACACCCTCAGTTGCTCAGCCAGTAGGTGGCTGTAATAATGATGATAATAACCCCACCGCCGTATCTCTACGTTGACGTCATGGTGGGGCTTGCGCGCTCCGAACTCTAGGTCTATGCCGGTAGAGTTTACTCTGCCGGTACGGGTCTAGGATGAGGAGCCAGACCAAGAGAGATACAGAAAACCGCAGGGCAGCATGTGGCGAGCTGTTGGGCAGTAGCGACCCCACGGACCCTATCTCCCGGGAGAAGTCTTGTTCCTCACCTCTGACTTGCCTTTATTGGCTGGCTGGAGTGAACAATGATGAGGAACAGAGCTCCCACCTCTTTCTTGCCTTAATTGGCCAGCTTGAGTGGAGATTCGCAAGAGCAAATGTGCTCGGAGGAAGGAAGTATTCCAGTAAGATGCTGGTAGGGATCTTGACCGTACTTCCAGTAGTGTACCATCGATTACTGTTAGTAGTGGTTCTAACACTACTTTTGATACGCCATATAGTTTAAACTATTAGGTGCGACAACGGGTGAGCCGCATATATTGAATGTTGTTCATCAAAATATGCAGAGTCTGTCCGGCAAAGAGCTAGAGTTAAGTTTATTTATGGAGAACTATGATGTTCAAGTGATATGTTTGACTGAACACTGGTTGAAAGAACACGAAGTACTGTTTATCAATGATAATAATTTTACGGTACAGAGTGCGTTTGTAAGAAAAAGCGTCATTCGTGGTGGATCTTGTTCTTGTTTCAAACAAGTTGAAATGTAAACTACGTTTAGATTTAGTTAATCTTTCTATCGAGCGCACTATTCGCGTTATGCTAGTGAACGGGTGCTGCTTGTGGGGACTAGTCGTCTTGCTGATCATGGTTTTGTTATTGTTACTATTAATTAACTGTTTATTTGTTTATGGTCCTAGTTTATCATTTATAACTTCCAATTACAGCTTTATATAGCTTTATGTAAGCGGGCACGCCCTTTATGCTTGGAGGCTTTTTTTTAATATTTAGTCATGTTTAAGTTTAGTTTTTATTTTTTTATTTCTGATTGAGCATAGTTCTCAATGATTTTGGTTGTTATGTTGGTGTGCTAGCTGACATATAGGCATAATAATTTATCTTTTTTTTTGTGTTGCATAATGTAAATTATTTTGCATACTATTGTATATAATATTTTTTTTTCTATCTTGAACCGACAGCTGTGCTGCTGAGGAGTTTGTGCCACTTCTTCTTTCCAGCTAAAGGCACTATGAAGTGGTGAAGGGTGGGTGTTTTGGGGGACCGTTTGGGGATTTTGACGTTCGAAAAGTGCTTATTCTCAGCCTAGTTTGAATAAATGACTTTTAAATCCCTTTAGTGAGTGATTACGTAAGAATTTAACGTTTGTTTACACTTTCATCAGATACTTTTGAACAGACCATAGGTGCTTCGCTTAGTGCTGCGCTGCGTGCTAGGTGAGATGCTCTTGCAAACAAAAACACAAAAAAACACATAAAAACTAACTCTTGGTGTCACGCTGCGGGACTAATTTGTCCCTTGTTTGAGCTACGCTACTCACCACGCGTGGTGACAAACGAAGCTCCTAGCGTTGTGGCTTCGGCCTAACAGAAGTGTTATTGAAACTCATTTATTACAATTTACGTTGTTTTTGTCTTAGTTTTAAGTAATTGGGCAAAATTCTAATAGTTATAGTTTGCTTCGTTTTGTTCTGTTTTTCATATTTCACATTAATTCTAGCGCCAATAGTTTTATATTTTTATATTTATTTATTTTTGAGAATGCTGATTAACCTGTAATTGGCGACTGTGTAAGTCCAAGGCTAATATGCAGTGACCTATACATAGGTACTATAATATTGTATTCAGAAGCTTTTAATAGGTAAACTTTTACTAGTAAAATTTAAAAAAATATTCCTGCAACTATCTTGAAAGAGTGCTAAAAAGCAGGATTGGTGCTACAAGGAAAACACTTAGGATTTCAATGTAAGCGTTGTCTACCTATAAAATTATATCACGTAGTTTCAGTAAGAAAGGTGGCTAGAAAGAAAATCCTGGAAAATATATGTTTTCCTGCGTTCATATTGAAAGGGACTATAAATTCTGCTGTAACATTTTGTTACAGAGTGTGAATCGAAAACATACCTACATGTTCTTTTATTAAACCTTAAGCCATAGTTAAAGCCATAGTTTATGTTGACATGATTATGACCTATTCATAATCAGCTACTTACAATGGCACAACGTGATTTAAAAACTCCCCAAAGCTTTAGATTCTATAGTATAATTAGCCTATAATGTTCCCACTGCTGGGACACAGGCCTCCTCTCTGTGAGAGGGAGTGGGCCGTAATGCACCACGCGGGCCCAGTGCGGGTTGGTGGATGTCACATGTTATTGAAGTTTTCCTTCATCGTTTTGAGAGCAGTGGTGACGAAATAATTTACACAAAGTAAAGCGCTTATCAGGGTTCGAACCTATGACCTTACAACTCGTAAGTCGGAGCCGTTACCACAAGGCCACCACTGTTCTTTTAAAATAGTTTCTCTAACTCTCTCTTCGTAAATTCATCAATAAGAAGTCAAGTCGAACCTAACCTTCTGCGCTCACCCCTACTCTACAAAAGAGCAGATTTGCAAAATTTTTAAATACAAAAACCTTTTCGTCATATCCTCATACATATTCAGTTTTATGTCACATTACGATGGCTTTGCGATCCCGTCTGATGTATATCATAGTGACGTAATTATTACGTGGGTGAGACAACCAAGGGGCTTGCAGTAATGATAATAATTAGTTAAGTATTGAGCTCGCACTGATTTCAGTGTTTAAGATCTACATTGTTATGGAATGGGCAACTAGCTTCAACTGTCTGACTAACTGACCGACTGCCCGACAATTCAAAAGTTCCTGTAATAGTTTAATTGAAACAAATGGTTTGAGTTTGATTAGTTAATTAAAGGTATCACGTCCTAGATCGGAATAAAACGGTAAAATTCCCAATTGAAAAAAAAAAGTTGCGCTTTTTTTCTTTTTTCCTGAAAATTACCACATAAATAGACTCTTAAATACGATACTTAACAACACCTCACGGATCGGACAGGGTTATTTTACATGTTGTATACATAATCAGCCTATAATGTTCCCACTACTGGGACACATGCGTCCTCTCTTCGAGAGGGAGTGGACTGTAATCTACCACGCGTCTTCACACGACGTCACATTGTCGAATTTTTTATTCTAGGACATGTGGGTTTTTTCACGATGTTTTCCTTCACCGTTTTGAGAGCAGTGGTGATGAAATTATTTACGAAAAAACCCGACTGCAAAAACACATAACTGAAAAGCAATACTACTCAGCAAGAAAATCTAATGAATAGAATTTTGGCATCAAAGCAGGCTTTTGTATCGCAGGCGGCGACAATCCAACAACCTGACAACCTGAAATATGGTGTAACTTTTGTTTGTCCCGCCTACGATGCCAAAATTCTATTGATTATTATGCTTGTTATTCTCTTTCAGTTACCTATGTAGTTTTACAATTGGGTTTTTAGTATTTTTAATAACTGCTTTTTAGTTTTTTATCATTTTTCATTCCAAATTCCAAATTTCTTTTAAACATATAATTTGTATATATTTTTGTAATCACCTTTTAAAACCCTTTATTTTGTTCACTCGAAAGGTTTCCTTTTTTTTAACCGCCATTTTGTTGTTTTTACTCAGTGACACTCGCGCCATTAAGACGAATCTAGCGACATCATTTACCAAAAACCGGTTCAGCCGTTTAGTAGTTACGAGGGAACATAGAGACGGACATACATACATACTTACATACTGGTCAAACACATAACTTTTTTTAGCTTCGCCGCAGTCGGGTAAAAACTAAAGCGCCTGCTGCTTGGTTTCGAAATTCGAACCGACGACCTACCTACAACTTTAAATTCGGAGCCATTACCACTGAGCCACCACTGCTCCAATATGCATGATTGACATAAATAATTACCTATGATCAAAGCGTTTAACACAGAGATACAGAGATCAATCGGCCACAAAAGCAAATCAGCTCGATAGGTTTATTTTTGTTAAATTAAACAGGTTTTTTGTATCACTCATCAACCAAATTGCACGACCACAAATCGAACGTCTGTCTGGATGAGCCCTAACAAAAGCAGAAAAAAAACAAAAATAGCGGCCAAGTGCGAGGCGGACTCGCATACGAAGGTACTTGTATCCTCTGGGATCCTCTTTAATTTTTTACTTTATTTTATTTTTATTAAGTATTTGCAAATAAAGGCTCGTGCAGACCAGCCCGATATCGACGGGCGGACGAGCGGATAATGGAGCCTTAGTAATAGGGTCCGTTGGCACTCTTTCAAAATTCAAAAGTCATTTATTTAAACTAGGCTGAGAATCAGCACTTTTCGAACGTCAAAATGACATATGACAGTCCCCCGAAAACGCCCACCCTTCACCACTTCCTAATACTTTAGCTGGGAAGAAGAAGTGGTGCAACAAACTCCCCAGCAGCACAGCTGTCAGTTCAGTTAGAAAAACTGGATTCTTTACAATAGTACTTACTACTTTGGGTACGGAACCCTAAAAACAAACAATGGCTGCAACTTTACGACCTGGAACTCCCTCCAAGAGATCTGTCTACATTGTACTCACATGCAAACAACGGAAGCTTGATTTATTATACGTTTATGATTGCACTTCCGAAATAAAGTCGAATCCTCTTCGATACTTTCGGATAATAATTAATTGTTTTTTAAATATATTTATAGTCCTTGGACTAAATGGACAAATGAAAGTACTCTTCATCTTGCAAGCAAACGTAGGCAATGTTCCAAAAATTTTATAGACACCAAAGTTGGTAAGTACACCACCATAGTAACAAAAATATCGGCCGCTATTCACACTGTCCGGTATGGAACAATGTTGCTAATTCATTAATACTAGCTTTTCTCGCCGCTTCGCTTGCGTGGTGTCGGAAAATATCCCACGAGAACGTACCATACACGCCGTGGAAACTGCCATAAACGTATTGCTCAAAAAACGCCATCTGTTGCTTTATCTGTGTACTACTTGGGCAGATCGATTACCCGTCGTACGTGCGTGGGTCTACAGAATACCGGCCCTTTAACGAACCCATGGCACTGTCCTGAGTGCAAAAAGAACCTAGTGAGGGATACCTGGGCTGAAACGCCGGTTAGGACGTGTACACCAGCGCCAGGTGCACACGGGAAAGCCTCGTTAACCTGATGGACAGCACCCCCATGAACAGCACAGCCCCAGATGCCACACAGGAGCTCAACCTAATCATCCTCAGAGCAGAGCTAAGCATATTTAAGGAGGATTTTTTAAAAACGGAGCTCCGAACGAATGGTGCACGAAGGTTCTCTCTAAACGAAACTAATAACAGGATGAGTTACCTGGAGGAGAGAGTGGCTGTGTTAGAAAATAAACGGCCCTGGTTCAAGCTATGGTATGGAGCGAGAGGAAATGGGAGACCGTCATCTCCTTCTGCGAAGCAGTAATGCTCGCGAAGGGGGAGACGGAACGCGTGAGAGAGAGGCAAATTTCGCGCCCTCACGCCCCTGACCGCCGCAGGAGACGCCCTGGGCGTCGGGAATCGCAGGCCGATTTCCGGCCACCGTAGGCGCGGGCTTGCGGACGGTGAACAATGGGTAGCTTGCCATCCAATAAGGACTAGGCCCGTGTTGACGGCGCGTTATGTTCCACGCGCACCTCAAAGAGATGTCAGCAGAACTGACGGGGTCCGATAGGACCGATGCCTGCCGGGGTTGCGAAGAAATCCGAAAGGGAGATCTTGGCCCCGGCAATATGGCAACTGAAGGTACACGATTGGGGTTTAGTCAGTAAAAGTCTGACATGCCCTTCCGTTCCGCCCAAGGCGGGAGAAGTTATTAGATAATTTCTTACCCAAAAAATAAAGCAAATTATTAAAAAAAAAAACAAAAAACTCGACTGCAAAACACATAACTATAAATAAATAATAATAATAATAAAACTTTATTCAGCTGAAAAGGTAAAACACTAAATACAAATTTGCTTAAATCTACGAAAAATTCGATTATGTTATGTGCCTGAACTAGGTCATCCTGTATTTCAGGCTAGGCAAGGTATAATAAATATTTCTAAATAATCACATTCGTTATAAAAATCTAGTCATCTAATAGGTATGTAAAAAGGTGTAAATAGTACAATAAATCCTACTTGCTAAAATCTTAGTACCTATCCTTACTTAGCTAAACTTAATTAGTACATTTTTTTTTTTATCTAAGTACGACTAATAGTTTCTCTGTATCTTCATAGGACATACTTTGAAGAGCTTCCTTAAGAGTTCTTTTACAATTATTATAATTTAGAGAATAAATGTTAGCTCTCGCATTTAGTCTATTATAAAGTAATGGTCCTAGGAAGACAAAAAATTTGGCTGCGAAGGCATGTTTTGTACTTTTTGTAGGGCAAACTATGTCTTTCCGTCTTTTTTTAGTAAATTCAGTGCTATATGGGAGGGCTGCGTGTTGTTTTAATACGATGCTCATTATGAATAACTGTCGAGCTGTTAGTACTTCACAGGATTTATAGAGTAGGTTAGTGGGAAAAAGGAAAGGGCGGCAAGTAGAAACCTTAAGAATTGCTCTTTGAGCTCTTTCAATCGGTAGTAGCAAACTTTTACCTGCTCCACCCCAAGAGGTAATGCAGTAAGTCAAAATTGACTGACAGAGAGCAAAGTAAACTTGCCTACTTAATTTTGGGTCTGCAATATAACGTAGTTTTTTGAAAACGAATATTAGCTTACGCATTCTGTTATTTAATGCTTCTATGTGTTGTTTAAAAGACAGGGTTTCATCTATTACAATTCCTAGATATTTTATTTTATTAGTTATATTAATATTAGGACACGTAAGCAGGCAAATCCGCAGGGAGCATACAAGAGTGAGCATACATCGTTGAGGGCAAAACAGATGTATGTTTGGACATTGAAAACTTAATATAATTTGTCTTAATCGCATTTAGGGTTAGTGAGTTATGTTGAAGCCACTTATTTACCATATTAAAACCGTGTTGCGCAAACTTGTAGACTTCATGTTCCGATTAAGCAGAAAAAAGGAGGGCAGTGTCGTCAGCGTAAGATATTATAGTGCCGTGCTCTAGGTTTAGATTACAAAGGTCATTTATGTATATCAAAAAAAGAGTAGGCCCTAAAATACTAACGGCGTACCTACAAAGGGCGTGTTCTTTTCGTCTGCGCTGAGAACATTGCCAATCTTAACGCACTGGCTTCGGTCTTCTAAGTAACTTTTGAGAAGTTTTAGTTGAATGCCTCTTATGCCCACTATCTCAAGCTTGCGCAATAGAATAGGAATGGAGACTGTGTCAAAAGCTTTAGCGAGGTCCAGGAAAACTCCTACTGTGTGGTTACCCTTGTCAAGTTCTTGAGCTAGATAGTCAGTCAGATGAAAAGTGAAAAGAAAAAAACTGAAACTGAAGAAAACTGAAAAGACAAAAACAAGCATTATGTTATAATCTATAAAATTTTGGTATTGCAGGCAGGGTACAAACCAATAACCTGAACGTCCAAACCTAGTCTTGCTTAAATTCCATAATTCGACCGCATAAGCCGCTATAAGTTCGGTGGTACAGGAAACGAAACTTTAAAATAATATTGGTTTTAGAAATGAACTTTGGGATTATGTCAAATTTTCTTCTCACCGAAAATGGCAGTGTGATATTTGCTCCAAACTCGATTACAAATACTTGGCATATTACAACAACAGCTCTTGTAAAAGTTATTAGAAATAAATCAAAACGTCTAAGCGTGACCGTTGTTAAGTTACAATCGTTACATGGCAACCGTTAAATGGCGGCCGTTAAATGGGGGCCTTTATTTGACGGCCGGTATGTGGCGGCCTTTATGTGGCGGCCGTTATTTGACGGCCGTTATGTGGCGGCCGTTATTTCGCTGCCGTTATTTGACGGCCGTTATTTGACCGCCGGTATGTGGCGGCCGTTAAGTGGCGACCGTTAAATGGGGGCCGTTATTTGACGGCTGGTATGTGGCGGCCGTTAAATGGCGGCCGTCATTTGGCGGCCGTTATTTGGCGGCCGTTATGTGGCGGCCGTTATCTAGCGGCCGCTATATGGCGGCCGTTAAATGGCGGCCGTCATTTGGCGGCCGTTAAATGGCGGCCGTCATTTGGCGGCCGTTATCTAGCGGCTGCTATGTGGCGGTCGGTATGTGGCGGCCGTTATTTGGCGGACGTTACGTGGCGGCCGTTATCTTGCAGCCGCTATATGGCGGCCGTTAAATGGCGGCCGTCATTTGGCGGCCGTTAAATGGCGGCCGTCATTTGGCGGCCGTTATGTGGCGGTCGTCATTTGGCGGCCGTTATGTGGCGGCCGTTATGTGGCGGCCGCTATATGGCGGCCGTTATGTGGCGGCCGTTACCTTGCGGCCGCTATATGGCGGCCTTTAAATGGCGGCTGTCATTTGGCGGCCGTTAAATGGCGGCCGTCATTTGGCGGCCGTTAAATGGCGGCCGTCATTTGGCGGTCGTTAAATGGCGGCCGTCATTTGGCGGCCGTTAAATGGCGGCCGTCATTTGGCGGCCGTTAAATGACGGCCGTCATTTGGCGGCCGTTAAATGGCGGCCGTCATATAGCGGCCGCTAGATAACGGCCGCCAAATGACGGCCGCCATTTAACGGCCGCCATATCCCGGCCACCACATACCGACCGCCACATAGCAGCCGCTAGATAAAGGCCGCCAAATGACGGCCGCCATTTAATGGCCGCCAAATGACGGCCGCCATTTAACGGCCGCCATATAGCGGCCGCAAGATAACGGCCGCCACATTAGGTCCGCCGCCAAATGACGGCCGCTATATGGCGGCCGTTAAATGGCGGCCGTCATTTGGCGGCCGTCATTTGGCGGTCGTCATTTGGCGGCCGTTATCTAGCGGCTGCTATATGGCAGCCATTAAATGGCGGCCGTCATTTGGCGGCCGTTAAATGGCGGCCGTCATTTGGCGGCCGTTATGTGGCGGTCGTCATTTGGCGGCCGTTATGTGGCGGCCGTTATGTGGCGGCCGCTATATGGTGGCCGTTATGTGGCGGCCGTTATCTTGCGGCCGCTATATGGCGGCCGTTAAATGGCGGCCGTTTTTGGCGGCCGTTAAATGGCGGCCGTCATTTGGCGGCCGTCATTTGGCGGCCGTCATTTGGCGGTCGTCATTTGGCGGCCGTTAAATGGCGGCCGTCATATAGCGGCCGCTAGATAACGGCCGCCAAATGACGGCCGCCATTTAACGGCCGCCATATAGCGGCCGCAAGATAACGGCTGCCACATAACGTCCGCCAAATAACGGCCACCACATACCGACTGCCACATAGCAGCCGCTAGATAAAGGCCGCCAAATGACGGCCGCCATTTAATTGCCGCCAAATGACGGCCGCCATTTAACGGCCGCCATATAGCGGCCGCAAGATAACGGCCGCCACATTAGGTCCGCATGCATGGAGAGGGGCCAGTTCCCACTTCGTTGGAAGGCGGGGAAACTGGTCCTCATCAGGAAGCCGGGGCGCCCAGCGGACTCTCCGTCCGCCTATCGGCCCATTGTGCTGCTCGACGAGGTGGGCAAGCTCTTTGAAAGAGTAATTGCAGACCGCCTTGTCGGGCAGCTGATGCGGGTGGGGCCGGATCTGGCGGAGAGCCAGTATGGTTTCCGCAGGGGGCGCTCTACGGTGGACGCCATCATGCGCGTGCGGGCCCTCACGACTGGGGATGCTGTGGCCCGGGGTGGGGTCGTCTTGGCGGTGTCTCTAGACATCGCCAATGCCTTCAACACCCTGCC
This sequence comes from Omphaloscelis lunosa, assembly GCA_916610215.1. Lineage (NCBI taxonomy): Eukaryota > Metazoa > Arthropoda > Insecta > Lepidoptera > Noctuidae > Omphaloscelis > Omphaloscelis lunosa. The sequence continues at coordinate 18,249,157 of OU744247.1, forward strand.
CTGGAGTTGCATCAGGGAGGCACTCCGGTATCACCGGATGCCGACCTACCTCTGTCGTGTGGTCGAGGCCTATTTGACGGACAGGGCCGTCATCTACCTCGGTCACCAAGGAGAGTGGAACCGGCGAGAGATGTCGTGCGGTGTCCCACAGGGATCGGTCCTGGGGCCGCATCTGTGGGACATCGGATACGACTGGGTGCTGCGCGCCGACCTCCCTAGCGGCGTCAGCGTCGTCTGCTACGCTGACGACACGTTGGTCCTGGCACAGGGGGGGTCGTACCAGGCGGCGGCCGAACTAGCGACACGCGGGGTTGCGACAATCGTCGACAGGATCCGGCAGCTGGGACTCGAGGTGGCCCTGCACAAGTCCGAGGCCATGGGTTTTCATGGTCCTCGGAATGCGCCACCGTCGAATTCCCAGGTAATGGCGGGAGGGGTTCACATCGGTGTCGAGTCGACGATGAAGTATCTGGGACTCGTCCTCGACAGCCGGTGGAACTTCGTGGAGCATTTCCGACGTTTGGCTCCCAGACTGGAGCGGGCCGGGGCTGCTTTGAAGCGGCTCCTGCCCAATCTAGGGGGTCCAAACGCCTCCTGCCGGAGGCTCTACGCGGGGGTCGTGCGGTCCATGGCCCTCTACGGGGCGCCGGTGTGGGCGCGTTCATTGCGGCTGCGGCCAGCCAGCCGGTTGAACGCGTCCCAGAGGGTCATGGCCATCCGGCTGGCCCGAGGATACCGCACGGTCTCCTGTGAGGCTGCGAGCCTCCTTGCCGGATTACCGCCATGGGATCTGGAGGCAAAGGTCCTCGCGCACATCTGGGAGTGGCGCGAGGAGGCGAAACGCCGGGGCTTAACTCCGCTGCCGCGAGAAATCGCGGCACAGCGGACGGAGCTCCGGCGGGATCTCATGGCGTCATGGAGAGTGCGATTGTCGCAACCCAGTGCTGGGCACGCCACAATTGCGGCGATAAGTCCCCTCTTTGAGGAGTGGCTAGAGAGGCGCCACGGCGTCCTCACCTTCCGCCTGACACAGGTCCTCACCGGACATGGCTGTTTCGGGAGGTTCCTGTTCAGGATAAGGCGGGAGGAAACGCCCGGGTGTCACCATTGTGTGGATCGCCCGGAGGACACGGTGGAGCATACGGTGGAGGTCTGCCCGGCTTGGGCGGAGCATCGCCGTGTCCTCGTGGAGGCGATCGGCGGCGGTGATCTCTCGCGTCCGGCCCTGATTAGGGCCATGGTAGGGAGCGAGAGGAAATGGGGGGCCGTCACCTCCTTATGCGAAGCAGTAATGCTCGCGAAGGAGGAGGCGGAACGCGTGAGGGAGAGGCAAATTTCTCGCCCTCACGCCCCTAACCCTAACCGCCGCAGGAGGAGACGCCCAGGGCGTCGGGAATCGCAGGCCGATTTCCGGCCACCGTAGGCGCGGGCTTGCGGGCGGTGAGCAATGGGTAGCTCGCCGTCCGATAAGGACCAGGCCCGGGTCGACGGCGCGTTGTGTTCCACGCGCGCCTCAAAGAGATGTCAGCAGAATTGACGGGTTCCGTTAGGGCCGATGCCTGCCGGGGGTGCGAAGAAAACCGAAAGGGAGATCGTGGCCCCCGGCAACAGGGCAACCGAAGGAACACGGGTGGGTTTTAGTCAGTAAGAGTCTGACACGCCCTCCCGCTCCGCCCAGAGCGGGAGAAGTTATTTGATGATTTCCCACACAAAAAAAAAAAAAAAAAAAAAAAAAAGGTCCGCCAAATAACGGCCGCCACATACCGACCGCCACATAGCAGCCGCTAGATAACGGCCGTTAAATGGCGGCCGTCATTTGGCGGCCGTTATGAGGCGGCCGCCATATGGCGGCTGTTATGGGGCGGCCGTTAATTTGCGGCCGCTATATGGCGGCCGTTAAATGGCGGCCGTCATTTGGCGGCCGTTAAATGGCGGCCGTCATTTGGCGGCCGTTAAATGGCGGCCGTTAAATGGCGGCCGTCATTTGGCGGCCGTTATGTGGCGGTCGTCATTCAGCGGCCGTTATGTGGCGGCCGTTATGTGGCGGCCGTTATATGGCGGCCGTTATGTGGCGGCCGTTATCTTGCGGCCGCTATATGGCGGCCGTTAAATGGCGGCCGTCATTTGGCGCCCGTTATGTGGCGGCCGTTAAATGGGGGCCGTAATTTGACGGCCGGTATGTGGCGGCCGTTATGTGACGGCAGTTATGTGACGGCAGTTATGTGGCGGCCGTTATGTGGCGGCCGCTATGTGGCGGCCGTTAAATGGCGGCCGTCATTTGGCGGCCGTTAAATGTCGGTCGTTATTTGGCGGCCGTTAAATGGCGGCAGTCATTTGACGGCCGCTATGTTGCGGCCGTTATGTGATAGCCGTTATGTGGCGACCGTTATGTGGCGGCCGTTATCTAGCGGCCGCTATGTGGCGACCGTTATTTGGCGGACGTTATTTGGCGGCCGTTATCTAGCGGCCGCTATGTTGCGGCCGTTATATAGCAGCCGATATGTTGCGGCCGTTATCTAGCGGCCGCTATGTTGCGGCCGTTATCTAGCCGCCGCTATGTTGCGGCCGTTATGTGGCGGCAGATATTTGACGGCCGTTATGTGGCGGCCGTTTTTCGGCGGACGTTATTTTGCGGCCGTTATCTAGTAGCCGCTATGTTGCGGCCGTTATCTACCGGCCGCTATGTGGCGGCCGTTATGTGGCGGCCGTTCAATGGCGTCCGTTATTTGACGGCCGTTATGTGGCGGCCTTTATTTAGCGGCCGTTATCTAGCGGCCGCTAATGTTGCGGCCGTTATGTGCAAGGGGTGCAGGAGGTGTCTCGCAGGGAGGCATCGTGAGTCTTGGGTCACGTAATACATAATTTGGTTTAATTTAAGGCGTAACATGTGTTTAAAAGATGTTTCTAGTTTTTTTTTTTTGTTTTTAGTTGGTAAATATTGTATAAGTAACAAGTGTTTGTGTATTTTTATGTAGGTAAATAAAATTATTATAATTATGATTTATTATGTCTGGCGAATATGGGTGCACAACCCGCTAATATAATAATGTTTTTGTTATGTATATTTAGTCTTCATTAAATCTACAATTTTGTACCGTGCAAATTATTCATGTATACTTTTGTTTTTTTTTTTTATAAAGACCGAATTCTCTCCAAAAAATTATTTTAAAGAAATGATTTCTAAAAGTATTTTTTAAAAAAAGCAGTGGTACTCCTGGAGTGCCGACAGAAGAAGAAACTTGAACAATTTTATTGTGCAGGAAATAATGTATCGCGCGTTGATGTCTTCTTAAAGCTGGTGTCGCGAAATCAATGGTTTAGTCCCATGTCAAAAATGCCCAACGCACCTAAAGAAGTTTTCACTTCAAAAAAACTTAATTACACAAAAAATTTCAAAGGAAGAAAACATTTGGTTTCAATATCATTCAAATGATAGTTCGATTTTAGAGTCCTATTACACTTTTTACGCAAATTCATGATTTTTGACGTTGTAATTTTCAGCAACAGTAATATATTTTAATTATTTGATTATGAATAACGATAGTGCTATTCTCTTTCTTGTAAGTTGGAGTTACACATTTTAATTTTTCGTTTCGTCTAATTTACTATAAATATTCTATGAACTCAGTTTACAAGAAAATCCGTTGGCGATGGAACTTTGACGCTTAAATTCACTTTGTTCCATTCAATTCAAATAAAAGCTAAAATTACTAAAACATAAGTTGAATGTTTTACTTGTTTATTAGAGTTCTAGAATTTCTTTAAATTTCTTAAGTTTTCACAGCAAAAATCATAAAAAAAGCAATAAATGTCTTGATTCAGCGTCCATTATATTCCAAATAAACAAAATTTAATCAAATATACTAATAAGGTATAAAACTTCTATCTACAATGAATACGTTTCATTAGTTTTCGTTTCTCAATATAATAAGAAAAAAATACCATAAATAAAATTAAAGTACTATATATTCCGCGTCAATTCAGCAAATCACTTGAAAATAATGTGTAACTCCAACTTATAAGAAAGAGAATGGCACTATCGTTATTGTAATTAAATAATTAAAATATCATAATGTTATTGAAAATTACAACGTCAAAAATTACGAATTTCCGTAAAAAAATGTAATAGGACTCTTAATTCAGTTTACTTAAGGAAAATGTTATTTACTTCTCAATTCGCTTTCATTAATATTGGCAGTCGGAAATATTTAATTAAACATCAAGTTGTTGGTTGAAAGGAATTGGACCATCCGATTCCGAATAGGGACTCGATGCTCAACTGTTTCCAGTAGAGTATTTGTTTGCAATGTGGTAACATTGTGATTTTTTTATGGAAATTATTGTTTCCGAACCTAGATATAAGGCTCAAATTCTCTTGCCCTTATCCTATTTAGGATCGGTCCAACATTTATTTTTCTTCAATACTTCTTTATTAGTCGTCCCCTCAGTAGTCACCCCCTTTCTAGCCATATCATCTTTCACACAGTCCATCCATCTCTTCTCCTACTCTTATAGCCATCTACATTTATACTCAAAACTCTCCTTGCGACATTTTCCTCCTTCCTACGCATCACATGCCCATACCATGACAGCCGATCTTAAAATTTAAATTATGTTAATCTTGTCTAAACTTCTGTATTCAAGAGACGACCTGCAAACCCTTGGAGTATGTAACTTCGTCATCAGGATTCAGTGAAATCTGAAAACTCTCTATCTAGCTTTAGGAAACACTGAAATTATCATAAAACTTTTGCTACCTACACAAAAATCAAGAAAACAAGCCTCAAGTCAAGACTTACATTCATCAACAACAACTATTCCATTCTATCGTAAACTGAACAAGTTTTCTAGACGAAGAGTACATCATCATCTGCCTAGCCTTTTCCCAACTATGTTGGGGTCGGCTTCCAGTCTAACCAGTATTTTACACGGAGCGACATCGTATCTGACCTCCACAACCAAGTTATTGGGTAACACGATACCCTTTGGTAAGACTGATTGTCAGACTTTCGGGCTTCTGACAACCCGTAACGACGACGACGGGAGGAGACGTAGAGTACACATTAAGTACAATAACCTAACCTTTAAAGCAACATCTGCTAACGAAAACTTCAAAGGTCACAGCCAAATTTGTGTGTTAATGATTGTTTTAACGTGTTTTCACGATGAGTGATAGTAATCAGATTTAAAAAAAAAATATCTGGTTACCAGAATTCAATAAGGAAAAGAAAATAAGAGGAAGAACGTGATAAAAATACAACTAAAATAGTAAATATTTTTCGGCTCCACCATCCACTTCCAAAGAATCATTAGAGACAGAAACCAGTCATTTTATTGATGAAGGTGTTATAAAATCTGATTCAAAAAACGCTTCATGTAGTGGCATGTGCTTTTTATGTAATTTTCTATCCAATAAAAATAACTTTAGACTGTTTGTAATGTTAAAATAAAAACATTTTCTTTTTTAATTTCTGTCTGACTTTTTTTTAATCTTCGAAACTCCTGCACCGATTTTGATGTGGCGGATAGATCACGTGACTGTTTTATTTTATACTAGTAATAGCTGCCGGAGGTCATGGGTTCGATTCCCACAAGGTGCTTTGAAAAAAAAAAACCTTTGTGCTTATGTATATGTAATATGTATTTATTTGCAGAAAAAAGTATATTAATAGTTGACACATAATTTATCAAATTCAAATTTAAAAAGCTATACATCACTTTTGCATGTCAGTTGTCTAGTACCATAGTATACAAGCCCTGCTTAGTTTGGGACTAGACGGCGGAGTTTGATTATCAAGAAATATTCATTTATTTATTTATTTTATTTATATTTATTATACATAATTATTCATAGAAAGATAAATCAGTTTATTCAGACAGATAGATAGGTACTTATATGTCTTTGTTTGTCTGTCTTTAATTTAAGATGATGCCGCCGAAGTTACGTCCGTGCCTCTGCCTGATACACCATTGTCACCGCCAAGACAATTATCGTCACTAATACCAAGTTTTTCCAAAGATGACCCTGGACCCTGAACAGAAGTTTTAAATGCTACTTTGATCCAGTATTTAATAGAAAATCCGATTAAACAAATTTAACAGTATAATTTTCCGCGTGACCCTTCGGGGCGAAAATTTACCGAGTATTATTATAAAAGGCATTTAGGAAACGGTGAAAAGTATCACAGAGAGTGGCTGCTGTATTCAGTGTCCAAAAATGCCGTTTATTGCTTCTGCTGCAAGCTATTTGAATCAAAACATAAAAATAAATTCTGTGATTAACAACATCTAGCTTTGTATTGCAGCAGACATGAGGAAAGTTCTGCTCATTTCAATAATAAATTACAAAAATGGACAGATTTGTGTCACGCTCTTAAAAATAAAAACACTATTGATAGTATTCTACAAAAACTTTTAGAGGTTGAAAAGCAGCGCTGGTACGATGTAATCAAAAGAATAATATATGTGGTCCAATTTCTTAGTACACAAAATATGGCTTTTCGCGGCTAAAGTCAAAAATTATACGACCGTAACAATGGTTATTTTTTAAAACGTATTGAACTGTTAGGAAAATTCGATCTTTCAATGACTGAACATATTATTCCACGCGTAACGAATGATTCGGATTTCAAAAATATGCCGACTTATCTTGGAGATAAGAGCCAAAATGAAATAATTTACATACTCGGTAACCAAATTCAACGTTTTATTTTAAATTTATGTCGAATTAATAAATATTTTTCAATAATATAAAACTGGAGAACGTTTATTACGGTCAAAATTTACAAATATAAAAAAAAATAAGTTGAAACGAAAAGATTCGTGAAAAAAAGAGGCGCTTCAGAGGTTTCGCACACAGGCGCTGTGGGGGGTCGGCGCGACCCTGACCTGAAGTTATGATGTAATTTTTGAGCGTGTCCCACACGCTCGCTTGGTAATTGATGCCATTTTGACCCTGAGCTATTGAAAACCCTGTTCCATTATCCACCAAGAGCTTTGGTTCGGATGTTTCAAATACATACCATACCTACCTACTTAAAACATTGCGACAGCAAGCGCTCATGTTACTACTTAATAATATTATAAGAATCCAATACCTACATGGGATATTTTAAGGCTTCCACAGACAGGCGCTACGCGACAGCGCGACGCGACTCTAGTAGAACAATTTCTATGAAAACTTCACGGAAATAGTTCCTTCTACCAATATCGCGGCGTGCCTGTTTGTGGGAGCTTTAAATGTGACTGTAGGTATACCAATAGGTGTCTGGCCCTGGTTCAGGCCATGGTACGGAGCGAGAGGAAATGGGAGGCCGTCACCTCCTTCTGCGAAGCGGTAATGCTCGCAAAGGAGGAGGCGGAACGCGTGAGGGAGAGGCAAATTTCGCGCCCTCACGCCCCTAACCGCCGCAGGAGGAGACGCCCAGGGCGTCGGGAATCGCGAGGCGATTTCCGGCCACCGTAGGCGCGGGCTTGCGGGCGGTGAGCAATGGGTGGCTCACCGTCCGATAAGGACCAGGCCCGGGTCGACGGCGCGTTGTGTTCCACGCGCGCCTCAAAGAGATGTCAGCAGAATTGAAGGGGTCCACTAGGGCCGATGCCTGCCGGGGTTGCGAAGAAAACCGAAAGGGAGATCGTGGCCCCCGGCGACAGGGCAACCGAAGGAACACGGGTGGGTTTTAGTCAGTAAGAGTCTGACACGCCCTCCCGCTCTGCCGGCGGAAGAAGTTATTTGATGATTTCCAACCCTCAAAAAAAAAAAAAAAAAAAAAAGGTATACCAATAGGTATGTCATTATGCCAATGACAGTAATTTGTAGGTATGTACACGAGTATCATATATATCATGTCTCATGTTTAATGTATGGGTAAATTATTTCCACAATTGTACGAATACACCGTTAGAAATAAAGCGCCAGCTATAAATAATTATGTAGGTAACCAAAAGTTTCCACGGATATATTTACAACTTTGCCAAATAAGGTACCAAATACGTCACCAGAATACCAAACATTTGTAAAAATGAATTCCGTGCTTCAACACGTCATATTTCCCAAATAAATACCTACCTAATTTCCTTTCCTAACACGTTGATGTACAAACAAGGCAATGTTCGTTGTCGTTGACTTTTACATGCGTTCAAAACTAATAGTTTTCTTGGTTAGGTACTAATTAAGAATTCTATACGCATCTGTAAAAAAAAAGAGATGTTTCATTAACAAAGGTCGCGCACACACCTCCCAAATAAAAAAACGAACATCAGGTTTAATTTACAAAAAAAAACTTCGCACACTTCACTTCGTAACTATTATTGATGCATTACGTGTCGGTGTGACACGGTGCCAGTCGCGACCCGCCGCGCCGTCGCGTCGCCGCGCAGGTGAAATACGACGGGCGCCGACATGCGACAGCGACGCGCGACGCTAGCCTCCTCTTGTAAACATCCGTACTCGACTCGTGTAGACGCACACTATCTAAATTGGAAGACGACTGTGAACTGACACTTATTGTTTTCTATGTTGCTAAGACTCTTGCAGCTTTTTTTTAACATTCTAAATAGAACTTACATTAGAAAATAGTAGGTACTGGTAACTGTACTGTAGTATTATAAGGAATGCTGGTTATAGATTGATTGAAGCTGACATATCTAGAATAGTAAGGTACCTACCTAAGGTAAAACTGAGAAACAGGTGCCTACTTCTGCTGAAAAAGTTTAGAAAGAAATTAGAGTTGGGGTTAAAAACAGCGTTCCCGCATGACATAGCAAATCAAAGTGAATCTAGATAGTTACGGGAAATTGATATTAAAAGAAAACCATTATAACGCGTTCCAGCTGCATTGAGAAATTAGAATCTCGTAACAATTGTTTTGTAATTCCGAAGCAAAGATTGCTAACTATAGGTATTATAATACCTAAGTACCTACAGGAGACAAAATGTGAGACCGCCAAATTTTGTCCCCACACAATGAAATGCTATCAATTGTAAACCCATGGCGGGTAACAAATTGATAGAATCGCATTGTGTCTTTTAGTCTCATGCCAAACTTGGCTTCGACTTTCAAGCGGTTTTGGCACCAAGTTATAGCTTTAATTACCCCATCAAAGATGAAGCTGAATAATTATACAGATCGGACTAACTTACCTAGTGACGTGTGAAGTGACCTCGTCCTCATTTACATTACTTGTAGTTTGCACTTTTGCCATACACGCTTATCACATTATTTAAGATGAAAGCCATTCTTCCTAAAAACAAAAAATATTATCTGTGGTTCGTCGCTGGCGCGCTCGCATGACATCTGTCAAATCATTATTTCAAAGCATAAGAACGGGACTTCACGATGACCGCTAAGGGCATCGTATAGTCCCGGCCTAGTGCATACAGCACAACACAACTTTTGAAGGGTTTTAGATAAGGCAATCCAAGACACATTATACACATAAGTAGGTTGATCATCTGGGAAGGGTTGGGATACAATGAGGACGAGATCACTTCACATAATTAAGAATCAGACGTCACTAGGTAAGTTAGTCCGATCTGTATAATTATGATTCAATGACCTTGTCCTCATTTACATTACTTTTAGACGATCAAATAATAAAGTTGTGTAGGTATTCAATTCACCATTGTTTAATCTGCACATTGTAGCATATCATGTTATTATGTTATGTAGAGGATCTTTTTTACTCATTATTAAAATGTATTTCTATTTAAGAATGGTTCTTCCCATTAGGGTAAAGACATAGTTACTAGTTCCTGGAATTCTTATTCAGTCTTGAATCAACTAGTGTCATTATTAATCAAATATGGCACACATCAGTTACTTTTAGACAATACGGTAGTTGCCTAGGTAAAAAAAAAGAAATTCTATTTAGTCCGTCTTTCAGATAAAAAACAATGAGACACGTATTTTTTGCTTTGTCATATTAATAAAAAATAACTTAGAAAACACACATTAAAGTTGGGGAGTGGGTGCTCGCTACGTCACAACTCAGTATAAAATCTAGCAAGGCCTGACGTCATGCCATATTTTAACTTAATGTATCGCCGTAATCTTTTGATTACGTCAAAAAAGAAAAAATACGTGTCCAATATTTTTTTATTAATCTACCTTCTGGACAAATAAAAAATTGGACAGGCTTATTAACATTGACATAAAATGTAACAAGTTTTATGAACAACTACTCTCTATAGAGCACACAGCTTGTGCAAAAGCATTAGGTCACTTATAAAACCGAGAAAAGGTTGAGAAATTTGTGGTTCAACCGGCAGCTTTTATTATGACCTCAATATTGATATCTCCATCAGAGGGCTTTGAACTTCAAAGCCCTCATACAGACATGCCACCCTCTACTTCAAAGTTTGAAGTAGAGGGTGGCATGTCTGTATAGAGAATATGTGAATTTAGGAATATCTATTCCACTACTACTTAAATTTTGTTTTATTCATCTACTAATAGTTACAGTAGAGGCGGCATAATATTGATATCTCCTTCAGAGGGCTTTGAACTTCAAAGCCCTCATACAGACATGCCACCCTCTACTTCAAAGTTTGAAGTAGAGGGTGGCATGTCTGTATAGAGAATATGTGAATTTAGGAATATCTATTCCACTACTACTTACATTTTGTTTTATTCATCTACTAATAGTTACAGTAGAGGCGGCATAATAAGATTTTCTTTTAGTTATAATAAACTATTAACAATCTTGTCTTATACTCTTAGTAAAATATAGATGGAACAAAATGGTTGTGACAGGGCAGATAGAAAACTCTCTTTGAGAAATGGTAATATCAAGTTGGGTTGAAATCTACCACGTGTAGAAGTAACAATTATTTCTGGAATCTTTGTTAATATTATCCTCATTTCTTGATGCCCTATGATGATTCCCCCCCCCCCCTTTTTATATAATTACGTATTATTATTATTTTACGTCTGTAACTTTTTTTGGTTAGTAATTCTAAACAGAGGATTAATTAGGAAAGAAATTAGATAGCCCGAAACGTTACTGGGGTCCCAAACCATTTCATATTTGGGGTTCTTTAGTCTTAATTTAAATATACCCCTAAGAAACCTTGGCACTTTGTCATCTGTGTCAATCACCCCGACCTTTAACTACAGAAATTACTATTATATAACTCATTCAGTACCATTAGTGTATTGAGTGGGCTATATGATAATCCTTCATTCAAAAATAATATCACCATGGTGCCCTGGGCCTAGAACCCCGGAATCCACCAATTTAGAGCAGGTTGATATTGTTTTCTTGTTTTTCTAGACAAGGAAGTAAGTACAAGTCGTGCCATTAAAGATGAGACTTGACGCACCACGTGGTTTGACTTGCGCAGTAGACGATTTATGGGTCTCTTTAGAGGTATGAGGTCCCCGCTGGGGCGTCATCGGGGCGGGGGAAAGAGCGGCGGGAGGCGCGGTCAAGTCTCAACTTTAATGGCACGACCTGTACTATATTAATTGAAGGGACCGGTCTTTCTTTTCTCAGGATAGCGTCCCTGATAATATTGCAGCAATCAGTGTGAGACTCATGTGCAATGGGTCCATTTGACAGTGAATGCATCTACAGAGCATGCACCTAGACCAGGGAGCCATGATATGTTATTCTGACACTTAGTGTTGGATCTATTTGCAAACAGGTCAATCTGGGACTGATCCAGTTTAACAACAAACAACTTGTAGGATATATCACATCACTTCCATTCAATTTCTATGTTAGGATGTCTAGATTCTAGGGCCGATGACTGCCAGGGGTGCGAAGAAAACCGAAAGGGAGATCGTGGCCCCCGGCAACAGGGTAACCGAAGGAACACGGGTGGATTTTAGTCAGTAAGAGTCTGACACGCCCTCCCGCTCCGCCCAGAGCGCGGCGGGAGAAGTTATTTGATAATTTCCAATCCAAAAAAAAAGGATGTCTAGATTCTAGACTTGCCATAGTGTATTCTTTGGAACTAATACAAGATGCATAAACCCGCAATTGTCTTTCCTCGCACCATTGCCATAAACGGTTATAGCTAAACTTTAGATGAGTATAATGAGTAGCACCGATCTTAATGATATTATAGGCTATGGCCGTTGTGTTATCTATTCTAAATAAAACTTCACAGTATCTGAGTTTGCTTGCTGTTTGGAGCCCTATAGATACTGCTAATATTTCAAGGTAATTTATATGAAACTTTTTATCATTACGTACCAGGCCCAGTCAGTCTGAGAAGCAAAAAAGAATATTTCAAGAACAAAGTCAAGTTGTTTAACTCTATTGTGGTTTGTTGATATGTGACACAACCAACAACCTTTGCAATTAAATGAATTCAAATTCGATTCTGTTTCTGTTGTATTTGCAAATAAATGATTTTGAATTTTAATTTAGTTCTGTTGTATTTGTAAATAAATTCATTTTAATTAGGTACACCTCTGCCTGCCACTTCTGCGTGACATCAATATTCAAATCAGTGTTACTATTTATGTAATGCAGTTTAACATCCAATGTTTTCTGCTACCTATGAAAGCTAAATTGCCAAATTGGAGTGGCCAGCAAAAATCCCAGACATGAATCCCGTATTCAAATTCAAATTCAAATAATTTAATTCGAGTAACATAGACTCATATTATTATTATTATAATGGGCATACACATTTACAAATAACATTTAAATAGAATTGAAATAAAATAATATAAATTAAATTAAAATAATATTAAAATAAAATTTAAAATACAATAAAAAATTAACTCAAATTAAAAATTAAAAAACAACAGATGTGGAAATACACGTTATTATTTTTTTGTAAAATGTCCTTATTTTGTGTTTTTTGTAACAAAACCTTTATTTGAATGTTATGCCATTTTTGTAATTTAATTAAGGTTTAATAAAGTTTTCAATTCTTTTTTTTCGATTTTGTGATGTTTTAGGTATCAGACCATCCTCTAAGTTTTATAAAACAATAAACATGTCCTTCGTGTTTCATTTTGACAATAAACTACATAATAAGCTTGGGCCAAATTTCGTGCAGCTGTACATAGAATCAGGATAACTAATCACAGATTTAAAAAAATATGACCTTCTCCCCATGGGTGTCGTAAAAGGCGACTAAGGGAGTTACCAGAGAATAGGCAGCAACGTTCTCTAATGCATTTTTAACACCATACTGCGATCGCCAACCCGCCTGCCAAGCGTGGCGATTATGGCATACTTACCCGCCAAAAATGACATGCACCAAAAAGAAATGGCCCCTAGTGCCCAGGGCCCACCTACCCTTGGCGGTAGCGGTCAAGACCACGGTGAGGCAAGGGGTGCGAAGAATCCCCGGAAGAGATCCGGCTACCACAATCACCGGAAACTGGACCTGGCAACATACAACTCGCGTACACTCCGGACCGACGAGAAGATCATCGAACTCGAAGAAGAATTGAGCAGGTTACGATGGGGTATAGTAGGATTATCTGAAGTCCGAAGAGAGGGGAAGGACTCGATAATTCTCAAATCCGGGAACTTGCTCTATTTCTGGGAGGGCCACCAGCAGTCCCAAGGTGGTTTATTCAATTTTATGGTGTACGAAATACTTACAGTGTGATTATTTAATGACAATAGACTGGTTGTGTTCCGAATTTCCGAAGGGAAGCCATTAGTAATCGAGTTGTTTGAAGCCATCGCCCCAGTGGCGTATCTTATACTCAGAATGTTCACAAGGTGGACCGATGACCTTGCGAAGGCCGCAAGAATCCGCTGGATGCGGGAAGCACAGAATCGGTCGAAGTGGCGGTGCTTAGGGGAGGCCTATGTCCAGCAGTGGACGTCTTTCGGCTGAAATTATGATGATGATGATGTGACTTACAACCTCATGATCATAAAAGCTTTTCTACACAATTTTTTGCTTTATGCTTTCCTATCAATCTGTAAAAACAAAAATAAATATTCTGCATAAAAATATTCAAGTACCCAATACGTTTTTCCATAGTTGATCCGGGGATACCCTTGTATTTTTTTTTAAATTTGTCGGTCTTTTTCACTCAGCTTTTAAGAGACAAACTAATTCCTGTGATGTGATGCGGCCTAGGACTAAAAACACATTCTGGATCAAAACACTTTAGGTGAGTTTTGAGCATGAATGTGATGTGTTCATTTGCTGAAATCAATTAAGATTACTTCAGTAAATTTTTCACTTAGATAGCTATCTACATGGCCTATGAGAATATTTCTTTGTGATTTACCGTAGATCGGTTAAAAAAAGATAATTTAAGCCAGCAGAGCTCTTTCAACCAGCTACTTTGTAACCGAATCAATTCCTATTAATTTCCGCAATCATTTTATGCTCTTATTTAAATTTTCCATTAGCATAGGACATTACTTTGTATGCTTTATGCTTCAGTTTTCTGTGCAGAAAACAAAGTTGCCGTACTTACCTAATAAAAGCGTGACCGTTGCTTCGGATATAAAATGCGAAAGACGTAAAAGAGATATAACGAGAATGCTTTCAGGGGATCGAGGACGAATTTTATGCGTTATTGAATTCCGAGTGCGATTTTAGAAATTCCTAATACTTAGTTGCAAGTGGATATTTTGTTATTACTTGTGTGAGAACATTTTTAATGACAACATTCTAAAATTAGCCCTTCGTATCGAACTTAGACACAATGGCTTTTTAATTGTTTCTGTAACTACCCACGGCATATGAAATGTTAATATAACCCATCTCTCTATCTATCTGTCTGTCCGTTAGTAGGTAGGTATACGTATCACATGAATAACCATATAAGTAGGTACACACGGCTACACATCAAGCTATACTTTTCCAATTTAGGCTGATCTCGCATTGTAGCTTATACTGGAAATGTAAAAGTTGATCTGTGTAACTTTCCAAGGACGGCGAGTTCATACAACCCGATTCCTGCCGGCTTCCCTTCGGAAATTCAGAACACAACACTCTATCGTCATTGAATAATCAAACTATAAGTATTTGATACACCATACAATTAAAACGTTACAAAACGCCTACATACATTTTTTTTTTTGTCTTAATATCCCAACAATAAAACACTTTGCGCTAAAATAGCTCGTAGGCGCGTCCGGCTTATCGCGAATTTAATTTCTTTAGAAACTAAAATCCATCATGACGTCACTTCGGCCACGCGGTTTCTTGGCAGCCGGGTAAGCCGATTTACGACGAGTTACGATCGGGATAGTAGCTTAGAAAACGCGCGCGCGGGAGCGAGAAGGAATGATTCCTATAGCACCACCTCTTTCTGGCACACGAATTTGATTCGGTTGTTTTCGTTCAATTTCGTAATGCGTTCGGCTGGGAGTTCGTAAACATTTCATCATTCTAATTCATTTCAATATTTCATCTAACTATAAAGCAGATCTTACTAGTTTTTTTTTGTTTGTTTTTTAGTTACCATTATTTTCGCCGTAAAAAGAAATTTCAAATAATTATATTTTGAGTAGATACATCCAGTAGTTTTTCCATAATATCTATACCTACACCCAAAGGTCTGTTCATGAAATTTTACGCGCTCGTTTTCGTTATAAATCATCTTTCTATTTCAATAAATATTAAGAAATACTAAATAAATAAATAACTTTTCTCAAACATGCATGGAAATATTGTCATTATTTTTGAAAAAGAACACGCGAGGTATCGAATTTACGGTAAAAAAAAATCAAATCCATTGCAGGAGCGTTTTTCGAATATGGAACATTAGAACGCTCCAGCAATGTTGTATGAAACGGCGTGCTGGAGTGCGATTCACTAAGGCAAAACATCTTTACAACCAAGAAATCATCGTTGAAACATCTGATGAAAACTTATCAGTATTCTTTAGTTAAAACTACGCGGTCGTAGCGCCACAACGATGTCGACGGCGCGACATAAAACTAAAATATGGTTCCGAATGTATGAAAAACGGTATTCAGAAACACAAAACATCCTCGCCTTCAACGACAACGGCGCCTTCGCCTTCGATTTTAACTGTCAAAGCGTAAAGCTTGTAAATTGTAGATGTTTCCTTGGTTGTAGACAATTAAAATGTGAGTAAAACAAGTTATTTTTTAAATTATAAATGCTTAGTATTTTTTTGTTCACCGTACTTTAATTCCTGAAACGTTTATGCCTATTTTTAATGTTTTAGATGGCAGTTCGTCTTTCCTGTATGATTTTTTTGTTGGAAGAAGCTAAGCGTCGAGATAATGTAGAAAAAAGACGTCAGGCATATGTGATACGTAATATGGATCTTCTTACTACTGATATAGACTATATTAAGGTATTCAGGTTGACTGAAGAGCTAATTAAACAATATTTCAACATTCTTAGCAAAGACGAAACGTCAAGGAGGAATTTGCAACCGAACCAAGGTATTACTACCTACTAAATCAATAATAAATCACTATATAGTGAAAAAATGTCTAAAACTTACTCTCATTCCAGATTTTATGCACTCTCGCATTTTTAGCTAGTGGAAGCTACCAAAAAATATTATGTGAGAATGCAAGAACCTATATCTCGCAAGCATCTGCCTCGAGGGCTATAAGAACCGTAGTAGATGCCATCAACCACCCAGTTATCATTAATAAGTACATAAGATTTCCTTAAAATACAAACGAAAGGCAAATTCTCAAAGAAACGTAAGTATTTCTTATGTTCCACACTTTTGTTTTATTTTTACTAATTAGATTCTTTCATGAATCAAACCATAAGGCTATATTTATTTTTATGTTACCTACATATTTTTTAAATTGTCTATCTTTATAGATTTTATGAAAAGTTCAAAATGCCTGGAACCATTGGTTGTGTTGATGGTACCTTGGTATCAATGTTCGGCCCAAAGAACATGAAGAAAGATATTATTGTAGAAAAGGGTATCATGCTCGAAATGCTGTTATTGTAAGTTTTTTTTTTATTTCATTAAACTTAAAATAGGAATAGGATAGGAACATCTGTTTCAAACCATATTTTAATCTTTTATTTTTGCCTTTTAAGATAAATGATCCAGACTTAAATATAATGCATGTGGATGTAACTTTTGGAGGTGCAACACATGACAGCTTTGTATTTAATAATTCAGTCATAAAAACGCATTTGGAGCAGCTAAATAATACAGGAGAAACAGTGTATCTGCTTGGTATGTATTTTAAAATGTTTCTTTACTTTTCTCATCAGAAATTGTACCTGTTTTCGAGGGTATTTAAATATTAATAATAAATTCAGTTATTTTCATTAACGTAAAATTCAATTAAATTCCTGTTTCATTTATTTCAGGGGACTCCGGTTTCGCTCTTAGAGCATACATGATAGTTCCATGTAGCAACCCTGGGCCTGGATCAAGGGAAGAATGCTATAATGATCTGCATGCCACTGCAAGAAATACTGCAGAACGAACCATTGGCATACTTAAAGGCCGTTTTAGGTGCCTTTTGGTTCATCGTGTTCTTCACTATGATCCAGAGATGGTGGGAAAAATTATTAAAGCTTGTTGTGTGTTACATAACATTTGCAATCAAGCCAGAGTTGCTCCAGTAGAATTACCAACTCATCTACAGAGACAAGAAGCAAGTGTGATCCGGTTACTACAACAAGGTAGCCAGAACTCTATCAGTGATTTGGAAAGTGGACGTCTTGCTAGAGGTCGTCTAATTGATAGACTGTGGCGTGGACAAAATAGTTAATAATAGAAGTAAATACTAACAATAGACTTAAGATAATTATTACTAACTCAGGTTTTAAGACAGTTCGTTTATTAAAAATTATAGTGTGCTTTAAATAGTAATGTATATTGTTTGTCATAAAATAAAGAAAGTGGATGTTTTTTTAAACTTCTTATATAATCATGTTTAACCTAAAGATAAAATTGATATAGTCTAATAAAATAGTATAAATAGTATGTACCTAGGAAAAGTCATTTTAATATAATCAATTAATAAATAAAACAATCTTTTAGCATACATTTTATTTTTATTTATTTATCAAATCTCGAATTGCACTACTTATTCTATCTAGAGCCTGAGCCATAGCCTGATGGCCCTCCACTTGTTGACTAATTGCTTGGGCAATCAAGAGTTCTGCTTGTGCTCGGCGTTCTTCGATGGCTATAAAACGCTCTGTGATGCTAACCATTTCAGAGCGGCGTTGTGACGGAGGTGACCTTCTCAATAGTCGCCGGCGGGCTGCAGATTGACGCGGAGATAGCTGGTGAGTGCGTCGGCGACCGCGTACTGTCTCTCTGTGCACACGCCGAGTAGGAGCTGCAATTAACATATTGTACTTATTATAGTTATTCCTAACTTATTAACCCATCGTGTCGTGATATTAATATTATTTTATAATAAATATTTGGTTAGAGAATGCATCATACTTTGACTGCCCCTTTCCAAAACATCATTTGGGTGTGCCGCAGGTCTTGTTAGCTCAGTAAACGAAACCTGAAAATAATTATAGTTGTTGAATCATTTTTTCGTTTATAAAGAATAGTTTAAATCATAATTTTCCAAAATCCTACCCTGCTTTCTTCAGCTTCTGGACTATGAGCTGCTATGCTATGCTGCTATGGTGCTGGTTCAATTATTATTTGCTGTTGTATCTGTGCCAGATTGTCTTGCACACTATCCGCATCAAAAGCAGCAAGATTAGACTGGAATAGAATGTTTTGCTAGGTTCTCTTAATTATTCGAGATAACATTTAAAAATTACACTTGCATCCCAAAGTGGTACCATGTCCAGTATTTAGCACTATAGGTTTGATCCTATTCATTATTATATATACTTGTATTGATCAAACAACATGGGTGTTATGCACCTTCGTGTAGAGGTTACTTATTATGAGAGGTATAAGCATAGGTAGCGACCTAATGCTTAGTGGAAAAATCCATCAATAAAAGAATAAACAAATCTTATACCCATTGCATTTCATGGCCTGGCTGATATATAAGATCATCACTTTGGTCAGCCTGCTGCTCATTTGGAGGGACAATATTCTGACAATAGAATGTTTACATAATAGTATATTTATATGTTAACTCGTTAAACTGACAAAAAAAAAATTAAAACTTACAAGTAAAATGCTGGGAGACTCTTCACTTTCCACAGTTCTATCCAATGGTTCTTCCTAAAAATGTAAAAGTATTATATTACTTATTAATTTCAATCAAATCAATAAATTTTGAAAGGTCTATAGCCTTGAAAACTACAAACCTCAAAAGGATTTATTTGTAAGTTCTGATCTCCGCAACCAAAACTTTCTCCTCCCATAATGGTTTGGATTTTTAATTCAATATCACTAAGTTGTGGCAAATCTTCTTCTATGCCACCACCAGTGCGCCGCCTAGCGACTGCAATTAAGCTGGACTTCCTCTTAACTGCTCCTTTTTTGTCCTTCCAGTACTGCAACACAAGTAAGAATTTTATGATTTGATGTATTAAATAAATAGAACACCTATTTGCTTGGTTTGGTTTAACTTTCCGTTGCAATTTTAAATGCTTTTATAATTGCTAGTAACCCTGTAGTCTACACTAATATTATAAAGAAGAAAGATTTGTATTTTAGTGTGTGTGTATGTTTGTAATGAATAAACTCAAAAACAACTGCGCCGATTTCAAAAATTCTTTCACCATTAGAAAGCTACATTCATCCTGAGTAACAGGCATAGTAACATATATTTTATCCCCGTACTCCCACGGGAACGGGAACTACGCGAGTGAAACCGTGTGACATCTGCTAGTTAATACTAATCTAGTAATAAAGAACATACACAGGGGGGCTGTCAATGCAAAAAGATACTATACCGTACAAGGCTACCTACTCAATGCAACAGTATATACACACAATACTTATAATTACCAACCTTACACCACTGTTCCGATGTTTTCGTACACCCACTACCATCACTGTTCAGGGCTGTTGTTATTTTGGACCATGCCTGACGACTGCGAATGCGAGCATTCGCAGTACGAGCATGGCCCATAGCCAACCATGGTTCGTTTTCCAAAAAGCTTACTAGCTTTTCCAGCTGATCTAACGAAGGAGCTGCGTTGCGAGACACTAAAAGATAAATATTTTCGTTACTTATATAGTAGTTCCAGAAACTGTGCTATATTTAAATAGAAATGTTACTGTATACTTACTTTCGATAGGTTTGGAACCAAACTAAAACACAGAACAAGTAGAACGCCATTGGGTTGGTGTGCACAGTTTTTTTAAAGTCCACTTAGCCCCTTAAAACCACTTAGAACTTTGGAATTTCGTATTTTGATAAAAAAACTTTCAAGATAAGATCAAGTTGTTTGTTTTGAAATACATAACCTACAAATAAAAATGTCAAAGATTGGTTTTGTTTTATTGCTATAATAAAAACTAATTATTTTACAAGTCTAAAATAATATAATTAATTAAACATTCGTTGCATAATAAATATAACGTGTTTTATACATACGTATTGTGCATTTGTATTAATTTAAAATGACGAAATAACTTCAAAATAGGTTAGTCGAGATTTTCTCGATTATACTCTAGATTAAACATAGCAACACTGCCAACATCATACTCATCATCGTTGTTCGGCAGATCGTCGACGAGCTTATGTAGCTTAGCGAATACGGTTTTTATCAACGTTGTTTTTAAAAGCGATATTTACGATGAAACATCAGTGAACTCGTCGTTGTTAACATCTATGATGAGGCTGTTAGTGAATCGCATTGCTGGAGTTATGATTGGATCTCTTTTATCATTCTTAGCATAACAAAGTAAGTCTCTTTGCTTAGTACAAATTCCGTTCACGTGGCTGTATAGCCATAAATGCGTTTGCCTTTCGGCACATATGATAAATAGAAAATTGGCGGCAAAGCTGAAAATTCGTCTTGATTTTTTTACATAATAAATATAAATGTAATAATTAAAATGAGTTCAGAAAGTGAAATGGAGATTGATTGTACTCCACTAGATTTAAGATCAAAAGCCAAATTGGCAATGGAAAACCTGCTTCCAGCGAAGTCAAAAGAAAAGTACATTAAAATATGTATGTTTTATTTCCCTGCATTCTTTTGAGAAAAGCACTATATATGCCTCGGCGGAAATGGCAATTGCCTGTCTCGTATTAGTGAAGTCCTCGCATACGGCTCGGCCTTCAACCTCATACTCGACCTGCAATTGCCTATTTCACGCAAGGACGGATCCAGCCTTTGAGTCAGGGGGGGGTCACATAGTCGAGGTCCAGTCAGGACAGGTTCCAAACAGTGGCGGACTAAGCCTGTCGGGGGGCCCGAGGCAGCAAAAAAAATGAGGGCCCCCGGTCTTCTCAGTTTATGTAGGTATTTCTAGTAAAATTTTGCAAAAAATATATAATGACAGCAAAAAATCAAGTTTAACGTGCCTAATTATAATCTACCTACACCATGAACTTCGCAACCAGCAGGATAATTTTTTCATGGAGGTGCATTTTCGTCTCCTCTATAGGCTATTTGCGAAAAGCAAAAATGTAGGGAGCGAGCAAGGCGAGCTCGAAATTTTTTTTCACCTTTCTATTAAACATCCTTACGTAAATAGGAATAGCTTTGTCGACATAAGCAGAAAAGTTTGAGAGTTAGAAGAATATAGAATTCAAGTGCGAGCGAAGCGACCTCGAATATTTTAGTACAGCGCCTTGTCTAGGATAAGGTTTTTTTTAAGTCATACTTAATTAGGAATTCCTTTGTCAACTTATGCAGAAAGTTTAAGAATGAAGATTGTAGCGAGTGGAGCGAACTCGAAAATTTTCATCTACAGCCTCCTAGTCTAAACTGCTTCTTACTGAATATTTATGAAAACTGTGTTTGGGATATCATTAAAAAATACTT
Organism: Omphaloscelis lunosa; assembly: GCA_916610215.1. Classification (NCBI taxonomy): domain Eukaryota; kingdom Metazoa; phylum Arthropoda; class Insecta; order Lepidoptera; family Noctuidae; genus Omphaloscelis; species Omphaloscelis lunosa. The sequence goes on from OU744247.1 coordinate 18,270,983, forward strand.
CTTAAGAATTACGGGGCCGGCAGGACCGGGGCGAGGCGGTTTATCTTGACATTATTCTAGGGTACCTATTTAATTTTTACGTCTAATTGCTAGCTTCAGATAAACCTACATGGGTACATATGAAACGTCAGGAGCTAGGAACACGGTTTCATTTTGTCGTTTCCTATGGAAAAGAGCCGGCAGAAAACTCAATCACAATAATCAATCATCATAATTATAATAACAGACCATAGTCTTATTTTCCGTGTCGTTCGCGCATGTGTGGCAATGGCAAAAGCAAACATCCTCCGCGGCAACATCATACAAAGTATTTATTGATTATATTGATCAATGATATTAGAAAAAATACCAATGGTCGATCTAGAGGCAGCCCAGGGGGGGGTCATGACCCCATGACCCCCCCCCCTGGATCCACCCTTGATTTCACGACCTTTGCAATGATGTACTACTACTAAATACCACGCCACCGAGTTCGAGCCGTCGACTAGTGAAACCTAAGTAGTTAACCGCACATCCATGGTAACAATGTGACATTGACTGCATTTTATGTCGTAGCAGTAAGGGTCATTTTCGCAGTTACAATGTTTCATGGTTGACTGTACTAACACGCTTGGTATGTAAGTAAATGATACTACAAAATCGAAAAGTAATAATTTATGTATAATATTAATAATAAAGTAAAGCTTACAACACAACAGCTCCAAATATTGGAAATGGATCACTAGACTTGTTTAGTTTATATCTAAATCTATTGAGGAGTCCGCTTGCTACAACAACACCATTGCAAGGCGGATTGGAAACATAGTTTGACACTGGAGTTCTGAGTGCTCTCAACACTTGTGTTCGACAACTTTTGATTTTGATTCTAATACACTTATCACTTTTAAACTTGGTTGGTTCGAAGACTGACTCTCTGTGGACTCCATTTCTTAGGTTGCTAGGGGTAGGTATCAGCCGGAGTTTGGGCCGTTTCGTCACCGGTCGCACCGGTGGGTACGTGAAATCTTCGTCTGATGTTCTCTCAGGTGATGCGTTTTCATTTGTGATTTTATCTGAAACGAATTGGGTGGGATTTAAAACAGAGCCTCACAGGCAGAGTTCTTATGCTTTTCAAAAGTTTTTGATACGCCTTTTTGAGACGCGATGGATATCGTAAAAGTTTGCCGTCATCATCGTGATAACAATACTTCACTATCACTTTTTTTTAAAGATATTTTTACGTTTTTCTACTCTCTTTGCATATTCAAAGACAATCTTATTAAGGAGTGAACTCCAGTCGTGAGTCGAAGCTGACACACACAATTTTTTTTAAAGATCAGGGTTGGAAAAGAAACTGTTTTTTTTTTAATTTATAGAACAAACAGTTTTAAACAAGAGTTTTTTTTTTTTTTTCATTGAGCGATTTATTATCAATAATAATAAATCGCTCAATGAAAAAAAAATCAGAATAACATAATAATCACAACGTAATACTATTTATAGTTAGTTAAGTACTAACTAACGAACTATCTAATCTACGAACATATTTTTTGTTTTTTTTGTAATCAATCTAAGTTGGTACCATATGTAACACAGATACTGAACCACCCAGTACACTCTGTACGTTCAGAATTGCGAATTTCGATTTTCGTTCTTGGATGGTGTACCTTACCTTACCTAAAAGTATATTTAATAAGTAGTTCACAAAATTATTGCGGAGAATAAACTCTTTTCGACAATTCTTTTCGAGCTATTTCAAGCCCTAAAATTGTATAACTTTTCATTTATATGCAATTTTAAACCATGTTTTTTTTTTCTTAATGTTTAAAACATAATTTTAAAGTTGTTTTATACTGTGATTTTATACACTTAATAAAAAACATAATTTTATTTCAAAATGTTTTAAACACTTTACATATCTCTTGCTCTGTAAGTACACCCTTACACCCCTGAATGCCGGGGTGTATGACTATCATTACAGCATAGGTTATGGAATTTGAAAAAAGAACTGTCATACTCATACTGCACGAAGAATATTTTTAAAAAGTTATTTTTTTTTTCTCGGTATCGATTAATTACTCGAATCGGAATCTAGACAATTTATTTTATAAAGATTTTATTTTAAATATGGAACTATTTGTTTCCACATCGTATGTTAGATGGAATCGATTTAAAAATCAAACTGGCCAGCAAGATTTGACGCGCTTGCGTGCGTGAAAAAAAAAAGGCAGTCTACTAGTAGGCGCGAAAGCATCGCGAAAATACATTTTTTTCTTCTTAATAAATGTTCATTGAAACCTGCTGTCTTGTTGTTTACTTACCTCACAATCGATATGTAAAGCAGAGTATTTATCTCGGGCGTAAGCATCAATTGCATACTCGGGTTAATTAGCGCCTTCGCTTCGCTCAGGCGCCAAAAACCTCGTATGCAATTGATGTCATACAGCCCTTGGTTAATAATCTACTATTAAAATACGAGTTTCAAAACAAGTTGTTTATTTTATGTCAACCCTGTTAAAGACAACTGAGGTCAAGACGTTATTTTCATGTCAAATAGTTAAGATATACCTGTGACAGGGAATAACATCCTCCGCGGCAGTACAGAGTCGCCGAGCATCTCGTACAGCGTGTAGTCTGTCGTCACGTAGTCTTCTATGTACGTCGTAGGTTCAGATCTGAGTAAGCATGTTGACACGTCCTGGGAAAAAATTAATTTACATTCTTCTTCTCGTATGCATGACTCGACATTTTGAACAACCAATGCGTAGCGACTTGGACAGCTCTGTCGTTTGCCTCTTAAGACCGGGTGCAGTGTAGTGACTAAGTGACTCAAACATTAAAGAAGATAAGGGAACCGCTGTCGTTGACTTGCATTTCACGGCATGGCATAGGAAAAAAAAGCGACAATGGGCGTATGATACGCCGCGAAATGGTTGATTTTGGAATACGTACTATTTGGAAAAAAAATCGGTGTTTCGCTTCTATAGATACGAAGTAAAAAAAAAAATCAGAGACAAATACAAAGTTATTTTCTTAACACTTTCACTGTTCGCGAAGGAGACAAAGATAAGTAACAATCGCCATGAACTATGTATGTATAACCCTAGACCTAGACCTAAGTCTAGACCCTTTTCAAATGATGGTTAGGAGCTGGCTCCAGGAATTAAGTTATGTAGCTACGGAAAAACTTTTAGCTACCACGGTATAAATTGCTTGTTTGGAAACTAACAAAATAATAAACACAACAATATAGGTATTTATTATATTTATATATATCACCATATTTATATCTATGCATTCAGCCCTTCACCTCCTATCATATTTTCTTATACACGCCCAATCACACGCACACACAACATAACATATTCACACACACATACTAATCCTAGAATAACTAATAATCAATAGTGTTTTCTTTTTTTTCTGGTTTTATATAACTTACCGCATTTGTGTACGAGACTACGAGTGCATAATAAATGTTACTGCTTCCAAAGGGGTGGAGACCTGTACCCTAATTGCGTAATACGCGATCAATCACAATTTGTTTTGATTTGAAACAGATTGCTAATCCATTGCTTCATAAGTCGAAAAAAAATCCGATCAACAACGTAAATAACGCAATGAATGTTGTTAACTGTCAAAATGAAACCAAATTAGTCATAATCGTGTACGAAAATACGTTACGCAATTAGGGTACTGGTGTCTTGAAATACCGGCCTTACGCCTAGCTTAGGCAACAGTCTCCCACAGTATAAATAAAACTATTATTTATTGTTCAATGATCATTTGAAATTGTACTTTTATATTGTGGTGAGAAATAAAATCTTATCTTATTTATTTGTGTAAATAAGTTAGGTACGGAAAGTTCTAGAAGTTAATTAATTACGTTTGAATAATGCTACACGCATTATTCAAATTGTATAATGTATGTACCATTATTAAATTCAATCAAATTCTGCTTACAAGTACCTAGGAACTCGAGGAGCAGCTGACGTAGACTCAATTTTCATTTAACAAAAGAGGGCAATTCGCGCGATCTACAAAATGAGTCCTCGTGAGTCCCTTAGAAATAAATTCAAAGAAATTGATGTACTGACTCAGCCTTCTCTTTATATCTTAGAAAGTATTTTTATGTTCGCAAAAACTTAGGACCTTTCAAAATAAGGAGCGATTTCCATAATATTAATACACGTAGTAAGCATGAAATTGTGATACCCCAATTTAGATTAACTAAAACTAGTAAGTTATTTCTTATAAACAGTATCCGCTTTTACAACAAGTTGCCAAAGTCGGTTACGGAACTAAGCAATGGAAAGTTCAAAACCCACACCAAACGTGTTCTTATCAAAAAAACATAGTATAAGATTAACTAAAGACTATGTTGAAGACAAGGAAGTTTGGCAATAATTCCTTCTACACATGTGGCTTCCCTGGTACCTCAATAACGACATAACTATGTAAATGTCTATTAACTGCTCCCAAATTACAATGATTATTTTACTTTACTTTTTTTACATACTTCATTATTTGACTATTTCATTATTTGACAATACATACCTACAATAATTCTATAATATGTTTTTTATCAAATTAGATTTTTTACAGCTGTAGTGGCAATCATGTCATTTAGTTTTAATAGGTCCTTATTTTTATTTTTCGTTTATATAGATTCTTTTCTTTTATAAATGTGATACCTTTAAACACTGTAATTTGAAAACATTGAAAAACTATTTTTTTAAAGATTAACCGTGGAGTTTCGTTCCGGCTCTTCTCCACAGGGAACAACCAATTCGAACCCTGCACCTAGCTTCTGACGTTTCATAAGTGCCCTTGTAGGTTTATGTGCAGTAAAATAATTTGAATTTACACATGCACTTTAAAAGAATTTATCAATTAGTACTTTCGTTAAATTACGCTGAAATTTAAAAAAATTGAAGTGTTTTAATGTTGTTTGCTCATGTTTTGTATTTGTGTGTTAATTCTTACTCACAAGTATGGTCTCCCTAAGATCTGTCTGCAGATGGTTCCTCCGAGGCGCATGTATGCAGTCATCGAGATGATCCAGATGGTCGGCCAGGCACTCCACCAGCGCTCGTCTGCCCAGAGCCATCACACACTTGATCATGGGCGCCGTGAGCCGCTCCTTAGTGCCTTGTGCTAGGTAGTCGAAAAGGATGCCTTTGCCTGAAGAAAATATATAAGAATATTATGGAAGAGAGTTTTAATGAGCGTGTCGTTATTTTATTTTTTTGAGATTTACGAGGTAAAAACTGAAAGAAACCATAAAGAAGAAATGTAGCAGAAGTAGACCATTATTTCGGGTATTTCGCAGCGAGAGAACGCATTTATTTATTTGAGATTGTAAACTTTATAAGCTAGACAACATCTTTCAAATTCCTCCATACAGTACGAATTGAAATAAAGGATAATACTTATTCACATCATAAATAACTTACCTATAGTAATAAAAGAGGGCCAGGTACGTGTGATTTTTGTGAGAATTGCGACCATTTTCTCCGCGAGTGATCCATTGCCAAGTATGTTCGATACCATCACTGGAAATAACCTCTGGAACTGAAACAGCACATTGATATTAATAAACAGCTGGCATAGTCATTATACATGTACACCGCCATGGGATCTGGAGGCAAAAGTCCTCGTGCAGTTTTGGGAGTGTGAGAGTGGGAGGAAACCGGGGATTCTTGACTATATAGATACTTAGCATAAGGTGGAATGACAGCTCACTTGACCTACGTGAATAAAAGATTCATTGTTAGCATTTCTATGCCACTTGCAGTTCTACAATATTGTTCTAAAAGTGAAAAGACAACAAGTTTCAGTTTGCGTAGGTAATTGTAGCACGGTAATAGTGAAAACAATAGCACCCGTCGTTCTCTAACCTGCAGAAATTATTTTATTTTTATTTTATTGTAACATGAATAAAAAGAGTTCAGCTATGCTAAGACGAAAATTAAATTAAAAAATTACACTTCGATTAGTTTATTCGAACATGGTAAATGTATTTTTTTTTGTCTTTTTATTTCAATTATAGCAGAATTAATATAACATACGTTAATACAATAAAATAATAATATCGTAACCTAATTAAAACTATTAACATACTAAAATATGGCGTCGAATGTAATTTTAAATTAATATTTAAGATAACTTCTAATCTACGATTGTCATACATGATTTGGTTTGTTACGTGATCTAGAGACAATTTTTTTTAAAGAAAATACCTACCCACACCTTTTTTATATACATTTTCATGTCGTGTGTTTTCAGGCAACTAAAAGACCTGCCGCGGTATATACCTACTGTAAAAAAACTCACCGTGAAAACGTAGGTGAAGTGAGCTATCATTCCACCTAATGCTAGTATCCCTCTAGTAAAAAAAAAAAACAACATATTGTAACACCCTGTATAGCCATTGATGAATTTTTCAATTTCTGTCGAATTGCTATGATATTTTACTGACTTAAAGTATGTTTAGAGAGGAACAAATTAGGTACTAAATATCCATGCATGTTTGAAAGAGCCTTTATATCTAACTTCTCAGTAATCTTGGCTACACAAAAATACACCCGCCGAGCTGACGTCAGTATGGCGGGTGTATGAAACTATTGCAATAACTTGCGATCCCACAAGGTACAAATAATTTCACAAGTGGTATAATTTGGTACCAATCAGGTAGTAATTTTATAGATATATTTCGATCATTTCTGAAAAATACACTCGCGAACCTGACATTCACAATAGTATAGTGTGTGTGACAACACTTAGGACAATCAGAGCTTTTGCTCAGTCAGCCTGGTACCTATCTTTCTGAAACGCTTTTTTACTAAATTGAGATTACTTAGTACAATAAGCCTCTTAGTGCAATTGCGATATGTAATTAAACTCACCTGCTGCTGTATATTAGTATCCAAGCTACAAGGATTGGAACAGAGTGCATCAACCATATCCAACACGTTAGACTGCAGCGGTTTCTTAGCGGGCACATTGAGTGCATTCAGATTGTCGTCGTTTAGCACTAGAACAGCCAGGTTGAACAGGTTCGGGAATATAGGACCGATGCGGGTGTTCGTTGTCAGGTCTTCTACTGCTAGCTCTTTTGGTTTCTTCCGAAGGTTTAGTATTGCTGCAAATATTGTAATTGGTATCAATGTATACAAGAAAATGTATAAATGGGTAGAAATAAAAATGTACTATTATTGGTATTGAAAGAATATTTGGCCATTTTATCTAATAAGAATAACAATACTGGATACCTGCCAGTTAAAATACTACATATACAACTACAGACAATTTAAAAAAAAATGAATCAGCATTTAGGAGTTTAAAAAATTCATTCTTTGGTTTCTATCAAAGTCAAATCATTTATTTCAAATAGGCCCATGTATGGCACTTTTGAACGTCAAAATTTACAAAATCATATAACTGATTCTAGTCGCCCCTTCCAAAAGGTAGTTTTCGTATGGAGAAGAATGGGCAAGAAACTCCACCGGTACTCTTTTAAAATGTTTTACAATAGTTTGTATAATTACGTACATTTGTTAAATAATTATATGTGAAATATCTATAATGAAAGACTAAACAACAGACTATAATTTTATTATATTTAGCTTGCTTTACAAAAGATACATCAAGTGTCTAGGGATCAAGTAAGTTTTAGAGTATCGCCGGAATTGAGGATTATTATTTTAACTTTTTTGGATCGTTATTGATTCTTTTTAATGAATTTCACTATTTTAATAAAGAATTTTCTTTAAATTTTGATTAAAAATAGAAAATCAACTGTCAACAGGATTCCTTTAAAAGTGTGTAATAGCGTTTCTACAAAACCATTACAATTTCTGCATCGGAACTGGAAAAAATGCATCGATATGGAGCGACGATATCATTTGACACGAGAAGAGATGATGAGAGCCCTCGGAATGTTGCAAGCTGGTTCCAGGCAGCAGCGTGGCCGAGCGACATGGAGGACGATCTCACATCACACAACACCAGACAGGACCGGTACATCCAAAATACTGCTCGACGGAATCGTACCATTACCGCCATAATGTAGGCTACGAGGCTTCACAGTTCTTCAGGCTTGCTGATAAGCGACCAAACCATCCGAAATCGTTTACGTGAAGTGGGCCTGCGTTCCCGAAGGTCGCTGAGAGTTCCACCTACAATGGGCTCGCAAACACAAAACTTGGGAGGAAGAAGACTGGCGTTGTGTTTGCTTTTCCGATGAATCTCGTTTTGGTGTGAGGCCGGATACTAGACTTACTCGAGTTTGTAGGACCTCTGGACGTCAAGATCGTTTGAAATTTTGTCAGGAATTTCATTCATATGGAGAGGGAACAATAATGATTTGGGCCGGTATTTGAATCGGTGGAAGAACCGATCTCATTTGGATCAGGGGCAACCTCAATGCTTAGATTTATGCGGAGAGGATTTTTTCCTACGTGATCATCTCTTTGCGAAGCCGGTTGGGTGATTCGTTTCGACTAATGCACGACAATGCACGTCCACACACAGCTAGAGTCGTAACACGCACTCTTGTCGATGCTCGCATCAACGTTCTGCCGTGGCCTGGTCAATTGTCAGACCTCAACCCAATTGAGCACGAATAGAATATGCTCCAAAGAAGAACTCTGCCGAGTATGGATGCCGTGCATACCCCACAACAACTGGGTATTTGACTTAGAAAGAACGTGGGCGGCCATTCTTCAAAGTGATTTTGATGAACTGATTTTAAGCATGCCAATCACTGTGATTGAGTGATTCGTGTCAATGGTAGAAACACAGATTATTATTTTGGGAGTGCCTCCGCTGCCAGTGGCTCCCAAAAATAACATTACTGCCGGCTGCCGAGATTATAAACATCGGCTGCCGGCACATTACATACTCTGTGGCCGGCACCGCCGGCTCCCATTATGGACACCGGCGACGCGACGTATATGGAAACCCTTCCAGTATTCAGAACTCCTACTAACTAACCCTAACTAAAGTTTTTTTTTTTTTTCTACATATTCTAGTCGTTTTTGGGGGTCACAGTTCTAACCTAACTAGTTCGGTTCCGGGTACTACTTGATTACTGGAATATAGAAATCATTGATTATGGAAATATAATACTGGAAAAAAATATGCTTTATTACATATATTTTTAATTATGCCTTCCCTGCGTATCTACTCAAATATGCCAAATTGCCAACCCTGTTTTCCGCTTTTTTTTCCTAAAACAGCGCCGGCAGCCAATTTGGGACCCGGCGCCGGCAGCGGAGGCACTCCCTATTATTATTTTTATCTTTAGAATAAAAAACCTTCATTTAATTGACGACATTAACTTAGGGCAATTATTCTTTATTTTTAACTTAACCATTAATTAAAGTAAGAAGCCAGTCTGGAAGACTCGATTTGGTAAATATTAATTGCATTTTTTTTTATACTTAAAAAGTACTTGTTCCCTAGACACTTTTTAAGTGTGTAATTATATGTTATTTTTCTATTGTAATATTATAAAATCTGAAAGACATACCTCTAGCAACTTTGGTATAATAATTCTGCAGGTTTAAACTAATGTTACTGGCATTATTGAGGCTCTTGTCATCTGTGATCCATTCTACTGAGACTGTGGCTGTTGAGCCATACACATAGCTCTGAGATGTTAGCGCAAACTCGGTCACGTTCAGCAAGTTGTCCTGCAACGAAGAAGTAATGCTGTATAGCAAACATCTTGATATACAGGGTGTTAGGCAGACGGTTAAACATACAAAAAAGGCGGATCTGTGGGGCATTTTTTTTACATATGTAGATTCTACAAATAATCTAGATAAAAATAAAATGTTGCCAATATTTTATTTTTAAATGAAATTATTGACGTTTGAAGTTTGAGCAACGACGAATTACGAATAATTTTTTTTTAAACTCTTGTTATTGGGCCTAAACAAGTAGCAAACGGCCCCACTGATCCGCCGTTTTTGTATGTTCAACCTTCTGCCTAACACCTTGTATATTGTATATTTTTTAATAGATTGCTATTGGGCTAAAATAAAAGAATGGTCAAAAGGAAGATATAGGGAATAACAGAATTATAAGTCTGATGTCAAAAGTCTACAAGGTATTTCCCAAAGTTATCCTGGAATGAATAAGCAAAAAGCTATGAAAACCAACCACGGGAGCAAGCTGGCTTTAGACAAAAATACTCCACTCTAGACCACATACACACAGTGAAACAAATAGTAGAAAAATATAATGAGTATAATAAGAAACTCTATATGGGATTCATAGACTACTCCAAAGCTTTCGACAGTATAAGTCACACAGCCATATGGGATGGCCTAGAACAGCAAGGGATACCCTAAAATTACATTAATATTATTAAGAAACATCTACTTAAATCGTGAAGCGAGGATCCAGCTAGAAACCTTGAGCAAAAAGTTCAAAATCGAAAGGGGAGTAAGACAGGGAGACCCTCTTTCACCAAAATTGTTCTCGGCTGCCCTGGAAAGTATATTCCGCAAACTAGATTGGAAAGAATACGGTCTCAACATACAAGGTGTAAAACTGAACCACCTACGACTTGCGGACGATATAGTCTTATTTGAAGAAAACCCGACACACCTAAACAAAATGATGGAATCACTTAACGAAGACAGTATATAAGTAGGCCTATGCATGAGCAAATACAAGACGAAATTACTAAAAAACTCTGAATTAGTAACCATAAAAATTGACAACCAAGCATTTGAATATGTGCCTGACTACATCTATCTATGACAGATAATATCTCACAAAGATCAAACCAATAAAGAAATTGAGCGAAGAATAGGAAACGGATGAAAAAAAAATACTGGTATTTGAAAGTCTTGAAATCCAAGGAACTAAGTATGCAAATAAAAAGGAAAGTCTTCAAAACATGCATACTTCCAGTCATTACCTAAGAATGCGAAACCTGGGCACCCACCGAACACCACCGAGAAAAGTTAAAACGCTGCCAGAGAGCCATGGAGAGAAGCTTGACAGGAATAAAGAAACAAGACTGAATGAGATGTAGCAAAATAAGGGCCAAAACCAAAGTTGTTGATATAATAACCCGGATAGACTAACAAAAGTGGAGATTGACAGGTCACATGTTACGCGACCCACAAGAGAAATGGTATAAAATTGTTACCAACTGGTATCCCAGAGATGGCAGGATAAGCAGAGGACGCCAACAAACAAGATGGGAAGATGATCTGAAACTCACGGCTGGACAAGGACAAGGTGACAGGTCCCAATGGAAATTGTTAGAGGAGGCCTATGCCAAGAGGCAAACTGAGTTTCGGGACATATTATAATAAGAACAAATTGTATTCATACTTGCGAGAAGTTCAGAATAAATAGGCTTATTATTATTTCTTTTATTTCAATATTTACATATAAATTATATTTTTAAATATTAGAATAAAATCATATAAAAACATTTAAAAATATAAAAAATAGTAGCCCAACCGGTATCGGGAATAGGGTTCAAGCTACCGGCGGTCATGGCTCCAGAGAGAGGAACTTCCTAACAATGCGAGCCGTGTTCAGGTGTACCTCTTTCTGAATCAAGCCCTTAATCCAGCTGCCCAACGAGAGCCTCCTCAGGTGTTGGTCGAGGCTCTTGGCAATTTAGCTCTTGACTATCGGCACAATGATTGCTGAGTCCACATCCCAAGCCATCCCACAACCACGTCAAGATACTTGACCGTTATGTCAATAATCATTGTGCGCCGCTCTCCTCGATCCACTACCACTATATCAGGCTTATTTAAAACATGATTTTTTTTGTAAAAAATTAAAACTTCAAAAAAAAAAAAACGACCGACTTGCAAAAGACACTACAAAGTGAAAAATAACTTTAATTTCGGAAGTCTTTTGTTTTGAATTTTCATTTTTTGCCACCGACTTCGGAAATTAAAGTTATTTTTCACTTTGTAGTGTCTTTTGCAAGTCGGTCGTTTTTTTTTTTTGGAAGTTTTAATTTTTCACTTTTTAGTTGTGGTACCTACTCTACCCCACACAAATTCGAATACCACTACCTTTTTTTTTTTTTTTTGTAGTTGGGAAATCATCAAATAACTTCTCCCGCTCTGGGCGGAGCGGGAGGGCGTGTCAGACTCTTACTGACTAAAACCCACCCGTGTTCCTACGGTTGCCCTGTTGCCGGGGGCCACGATCTCCCTTTCGGTTTTCTTCGCAACCCCGGCAGGCATCGGCCCTAGTGGACCCCTTCAAATCTGCTGACATCTCTTTGAGGCGCGCGTGGAACACAACGCGCCGTCGACCCGGGCCTGGTCCTTATCGGACGGTGAGCCACCCATTGCTCACCGTCCGCAAGCCCGCGCCTACGGTGGCCGGAAATCGCCTCGCGATTCCCGACGCCCTGGGCGTCTCCTCCTGCGGCGGTTAGGGGCATGAGGGCGTGAAATTTGCCTCTCCCTCACGCGTTCCGCCTCCTCCTTCGCGAGCATTACCGCTTCGCAGAAGGAGGTGACGGCCTCCCATTTCCTCTCGCTCCGTACCATGGCCTGAACCAGGGCCGGACGCGAGAGATCACCGCCGCCGATCGTCTCCACGAGGACACGGCGATGCTCTGCCCAAACTGGGCAGACCTCCACCGTATGCTCCAACGTGTCCTCCGGGCGATGAATACCACTACCTGCTATGTAAATAAAAGTCACACCTTGAGAGCATACACCCTTTCAAACAAAAAAAATAATTTTCAAAATCGGTCCACAATTGACGGAGAAATCGGCGGACATACATAAAAAAAAAACAGTGGAACTCCGGGAGTGCCGACAGTGAAAACTTGAAAAAAATCCGCACCGCGGTAATCAACGCGTTGATGTCTTTTTAATGGTCAAAAGCTGGTGTCATCACGGTGTCACGAAATCAATGGTTTAGTCCCATCTCAAAAGTGTCCAACGCGCCAAAAGAAGTATTCTCTTAAAAAAAAAAAACGAATAAACACTAAGAACATTATAACCTCCTCCTTTTTGTAAGCCGGTTAAAAAAGTTATAGCCAGATAGTTCTCAGGTAGTCCAGTAGAAGAAATTATCACAATGATGGGGTGAACAATTAGTGACTTTAGGCTTTGTTTAGTGTCTGTTTACACCAGTTATAGCCAAAATTTTTAATATACTCACAATGGGAACGCAAAGCTTTTCTTCACCTAAAGTGGCGTACTGTGTAATACAGCATCCTACGACCGGGCTGGTATCAGTCAATGTTAACAGTGTATTCATGTCCCAGCTGTCCACAGACGACTTCTTCATCATCTCACTATGTAAGGCTAAGGTCTGGAATAATAATAACAGATTATAACATGCCCCTATTACTGATTAAATTTTTATATGACATTTTAATTATACTATGATTTTATTTTATTATATTCTAATCTTTCTGTTACAATATTGTGTAATTTAATATTATGGGTATAATACCCATAATATTCACAATAGGGATGATACCTGGGTCAAAAAAAGAAACTCTTTCTTTGACCCAGACTCTTTCTTTCTCTCGATTTAGTTCGTCAGTCAGATAATATAAAAATATTAGACACTTATTTTTTGCTTTATCATATTAATAAAAAATTACTTGGCACTTATGCATTAAAGTTGGGAAGTGAGGGACACTGCGTCACAAGTAAGTATTAAAGCTACATACTTGTGACGTCATGGCACACTTTAACTCAATGTATAGCCATAATCTTTAGATAAAGTAAAACAAGAAAAATATGTGTCCAATATTTTTTAATAATCTACAAGATGGACAAAAAAATATTTTTAGTCATCATCCCTATTGACTGTTGTTAAGTGGGTGAACCAGCTTTGCCTACTTTTTTGAGGGAAATAAGCATTATGTTTATAGTATTATAGTTGGAGCTGCTGGTGGGGTTGCATATTTCTTGTAATTCTGGTTTAAATCAGCAACAACAGTGAAACATGCATTATTTCTGTTCTGCTAGCTATTGGAAAGCATAAAAGACAGCTTTGACTACAAAAATTTGCAAAAGCAATTTTTAAATGCCTCACTTGTTGGGTAGACTAATTAATAATTATGTACCTATGCCAATGTAAATCTTTTTTAGAGTAACAAAGACGTAGGGTTGCCAAACATACTCTAAAATAGAGTATTGTACTCTTTTTCTTGTAGGTGTACTTTATAATCTATAACACTAATAGAGAACGCTAAAATACTTTTTACATAAACTGACTTTTTTGGTATAATGTTCACTGATGTCTGCCATGTTCACAACACAAAAAATACTGAACTTCCATAACTCGAGCGTTTCTGCGAGTATTGATGGTTAACAAACAACGTAATGTAATTTTCTCAATTTTTACGGGTGGAATTGGACACATACGTGAAGGCTGTTTGTTATTTTCCAAAAAAAATTTACTGCAAAGTCATAAAAACATCATTACATTTTTTTTTATTATTGGTAATCTTTTTTATTAATCTGTACTCTTTATTTACCCTCTCTGAAATTGGATATACTCTACTTCCTACAAAATGTTGGCAACCCTACGAAGAGGGAAATATCTTAAGATTTGAGTTTATTCGAGGCAAGATTTGCCTTTAAAATAAAATAAGATTTATTCAGCATTCTATGCTTACTAGAAGAACTGACATTGCTAAATAATAATCTATGTCTTTACTTACACTGATAGCCTGCCTAAGTTTATAGCTGACATCCTCAGCCAGTGTAGTGATGGCCTCAGAGTTGACCTCATGCCCTGCCTGCTCTGCCATGCAGGCCACGGACTCGGGACCGATGCCCGCAAACTTTCCTTGCGCTGAGCTCCCATCCTGAAAAAAAATGTGTTATGTATAAAAACATTAAAGGTGATTGAAGGTTGCCCTTGATACATTTTTAGAAAAAGTAATTTTCATTTTTAGAAAAAGAAAAAGTAACCGAATTAGAACACTAGCACAAAAGGCCAACAAGTGTTCATAGTTAGCTCTTTGTGGTTAAGGATATAGGTAAAAGGCGCCAAGTAAATGCCTACAAGTTATTATTGAGATAACCTCAACTAAGCAAATGTTTTACCTTTTCATTGAGCGGAGGCGTGTCGCACTGACTGGAGCCTCCCGATTCTGATGCTACAGACTTGTTTCTATCACGTTCTCTGCTGCTATTCGCCTTTTTCGAGTGACTTTTATTACTCGAAAGTGAGTTAGACATTTTCATTTGTAACGATCACCTAGAAATACTCACAACATGATATATACGGTTAATGATTTACTTATGATTTAGTCTTAACTGTGCCTGTTATAAAATAAGCAGTCACGTAAACAATTCTTCAAACAAATTGATAAAGAACGGTAACAATTATACGAAGCGGTGGCTTTATTTCCCCGAAACTGACGGTTGACACTTTACTGACAATCAGTTGACATTGACAAGTAACTCGGCAGTCGGCACGTTTTCATAGACTGTAGAAGCAGAAGTCCCAATCTCCAATAAGTTTGATATTCTCTACATGTGGATTGATCAAACTACGGTCATGCGACGGAGATATTATTAATTTATTATGTAGGTAGGATTAGATGAGATAAGTTGTGTGGCAAGTTAAGGTAACCATCTTCTACTAATTTGTGTGGGGAACTCTAAAGAGGATACCGTCGGCAATAAACTCAACAGATGGTGTGTTGCTGGGGATACCCAGCAACACACCATCTGTGGAGTTTAAGCGATAGCTTACACAGCTATCTACAAATGAAAGTGCACTATGACGTATATTTTACTATAATCTTAGGTACAGGTCGTGCCATTAAAGATGAGACTTGACCGCGCCTCCCGCCGCTCTTTCCCCCGCCCCGACGACGCCCCGGCGGGGACCTCATACCGCTAGAGACCCATAAATCGTCTACTGCGCAAGTCAAACCACGTGGTACGTCAAGTCTCATCTTTAATGGCACGAACTGTACTTACGTATTTATTTATAAAGTTTAAAGCGTGCCCGTCTGCTGGCTGTGGGTGAGTGGGAGTCGGGCCTCTGGCTTCAGGCGCTACTGTCACCCAACAGGCACTATGCTGGGTGATACCACCTTCTGGCTCGCTACCTGTCTGCGTCTGGGCGCTCCTTGTGTGGCTCCGCATCGCTGCCAATGCGGTGAAGGTGTCGACTCGGACACCATGGCTTATCCTGCAATAAGAGCGCAGGCCGGATAGCACGGCACGCCAGCATCAATGACAACATCCGTCGTGCTTGCTCGCGTCGGCTTGGCACGCGACGATGGGAAGAGACCAGACGGAATGACCATGATGCCTTGGAAGGTAGGTAGGGCTTTGGTGTGGGGTGCAACTTGTGTTGACACCCTTGCGCCATCCCATATTCTTAGCACGGCGGGCTGTGCTGGGGCTGCTGCTGCAGAAAACCTCAAACGGCGCAAATACTCCAATCTTATTGGGACTTATATATTTGAGCCGTTTGAGGTTGAAACACTAGGACCATGGGGTCCGAGTGCTCACCTAGTTTTTCAAGACATCGCCAAGCGGCTGGTCGACTCTTCGTGACCAGAGGGTAAGCTTTGGCCAAAGAATCAGCATTGCCATACAACGTGGCAATGCTGCCACTGAAGTTACTGGTACTGCATCGAACAGTAAAAGGATTTAGAAACTAAATAAAAAAACCTTGTTTCATTTCATATTTTTGTTTATATTCTCCTATAAGTAAAAAGAGCATGTGGACATAATATTGGGTAGGTAACGTCTTATCAATATTAAACGACGTAATGATCCAAAATAAATTAGCAATGTAGTTTGCTGAAGGCACACAATCCAGGTTTTGCGAGTTAACACAACAACCCTATTATAATATAATTAAGTTCTCTCATATCTATGTACATACAAAACGATTTATATCTCTCGACAAACTATCATGTTCATCATTATATTACAATATTTTATTCTCGTATCTTCCTGTACAAAGGATTATTGCAATTTTTAGATATTAACTAAATTTAAATAAATGAACATCGTGATAAAATATTATTACCAATCATTACGTACTTACTTAAACCTAACTTTTACAAATATTGGCATCAAATAAAATATATATGTTCACATGAGGCACGTTACGATTATCTTTAATTATGTCAACAATACATAACAATTAAGTTCATTTTACTTAAAAATTATGAATAAAATAAATCTGACATAAAAATATTATACTTTAATGTACCATCTCTTACATTACAAAAATATTTCAAAACATGGCAAGTTAACATGTAACACTAGAGCGAGCGTTGACGACGGGAAGTGTACTATACGAGTTAAGCACTTATACCACATCATAATATATTACACAAGTTTGTAAAGATAACAAATATTTGTCTTTCCTTGCGAAAACTGTACACTCCCTGAATAATATCATTTGGACACGGGTAAGATTGTAAATGGAGCGATATGGTAAGTTCGTGATCGTCATTCATGCAAACATTATTTATTTTCTCGACAGACTTCTATCATAAACCGCATGCATCCAATAAACATTTAATTTCCCTGTCGAATTTCAATTATTGAGTTTTAATTTTAGTGTCATATATTCTTATGAATACTCCATTTACTTATTGCTCCGTGCATTAAAAAGTAGGAAGAAGTGTCATGATAGGTGACATACACTTGCCAAGGTTGACGAGTAATCTGTTTTGTGAGGGCGAGTAGAGCAGTAACGTTTAAAAAATAAGACACCCAAACCCGATGAAATAAACGTTTATCGTGAGGTCAGTCGGAGTCGCTGCCGGATTCTGACAGGCAGAGATCATCGTTGAGTACGTCTGTAGGTAACGCGGCCGGGTTGGGGGGCGCGGCGGTACCTACAAAATAAATTAACGTTTAACACAAATCCTTCTAAATAGATTATGAAACAGTCAGGTTAGGTGAGTTGGTCATCCTATTGGTTGGTTCTACATATCTTTTACAACCAGGGTCTTGAAATCAGAGCAATTACCGAGGCTAGTCTAGAACGATGTAAAGTATCATTGTTACTTTGCGAAAAAGGGAATCTTCTTGTATAACACATAGTGTCGTGATTTCTTTGATTTAATTAAAAAAATGTATTATTTTAATATCGATTTATAATATCCACTGTGGCAACACTGTCAAAGTACAAATTATTAATATTATAAGAAACTTCTAAATGTATTTTCATTATAGCAAATGAATGTATTGTTTTACTTTGGCAACACAGAAATGACGGTTATGATAATAACGTTATTTCTGGGTGGGGCAAGTCGTTTTAAATTGTAAAATGTAATGCATAGTCGTCGTTTGATTGTGAAATAGTACAATGGTGTGGATTAAAAGTATTAGCAAGAAAAGAGTGTTCACTAGAATAGTATCTATCACATTGGAAAAATTATGACTGCAACGCTTCTTAGCGCGGTCCCTAAGCAATGAGTTTTTAGAAAGATTCTGCTTTTGTCAGCATTTGTGTTAACGAGCATATATAATGACGATTCTTATGTCGGCTTCGGTGAGTAATAAAATACTGACCATTGGGAATAGGGTGGTGTGCGCTGGAATCGTTGTCGTCACTATCACTGGCACTGTCTGAATCACTGCCGCTTTCACTCGACGAACTCGAAGAGCTGTCCTCTTGTTGCGGTGGCTGTATAAGAGGAATTTACATTGTTAAGAATTAGCAATAACATACTACAGTTAAAACCGTTTATAACGACTTCGCTTAAAACGACATACAGGATATTACAACGAAATTTTGAGGTCCCAGCAGATCTGTTTGCTTAACATAGAGTTTGGTTATAACGACTATAGGCTATAAAAACCGTTACCTGACGGTCCCTTTGAAGTCGTTATAAACGGTTTTAACTGTAGAAGCATATTTCTTTTTTATTTCGCCACTACATGTATAAACAAATTGTACTTTTTCATCTATTTATACCTTTTCTGTATTTGTATTTTTAGTTCCCAAAGAAATGTAAAATAAATAACATATTATGTATTTTTACTTCGACTGCTATAACTTTTTAAAGAATCGACTAGACGCTTTTATAATTTAAGGGTGCAACTGGACCATGTTCGATCGAGATATATTTTGAAGACATTATGACATATTTTGTGGAGACGGTCAATGTCATAGAGCTTGATCTGGTTATTTATAAACGTATTTATAACGTTCTTTTTCTGTAAATCATTTGAAGATGACAGAGAAAGAACTATATTTTAAATATGTTTAGCGTTAAACGCATTCGGTGATCTGTAAGCGAGCCTAAGTAATGTTGAATGTTTTTCATACCTGATGATGCGGTACGGGCGGTTGATACGCATTAGTATTAAGGTGCGGCCTCTCTGGCTGCGGCGCAGGCGCAGCGACCGGCGCGGGTGCGGGAACTGGTCGCTCGTGCGTAGGTGCCGGTCGCTCGTGTGCAGCCGCCGGTCGCTCGTGCGCAGAGGCCGGCCGCTCGTACGCGCGCGCGTAGCCATTGTGCGCTCCGTGCGGGGCGAGCGCGGCGTGCGGGGCTAACGCGGCGTGCGGGGCGAGCGTAGCGTGCGGGGCGAGCGGGGTGTGCGAGGCGAGCGCGACGTGCGGCGGGGGCGCGGGCGGCGCGGTCGCGACATGCGCGGGCGCGCCGCCGCCCAGTGCGTCGTCAAAACCGATCATCGGAAGAGACGCTAGGGTACTGTTGCCACCGCCTGACCAACTGTGAATATATAATTGATTTATTTAGGATCTTATACGATTTTTGAAGTGAAAACTTCTTTACGTGCGTTGGGCATTTTTGAGATAAGACTAAACCATTGATTTCGCGACACTGTGATAACACCAACTTTTGACCATTAAAAAGACATCAACGCGTTGATTACCGCGGTACCGATTTTTTTTTTTTTAAATCGGTACCGCGGTTTCAGTTCTGTCGGCACTCCCGGAGTGACACTGTATTTTTTTTGACGTCTGCTGTTATCCCTAGCCTTGTCCCATGTTGAGATCTGCACTATACTAGGGTCATTACAAAGTTAGTATCAAATACCACTATGCCAATAACACAGTTAGGTACGCACAACACTAGCACTGCTCCATAAGGGTCTTCAATGCGAGCGAGAGGTCCGATAAAAATTAAGACTTTAATTTCGCGTTTGTAATGGCCCAAGTATGTCTTATCAACACTACAGCAGGCAGCAACTGAACGCAATCAGCACATCTAAACCACGTTGAAGAGCTGTCAGTGTCATCATTGTTGTGGAATATTGACACTGACAACTTTTGAACTCGGTTTTTAAATGCTGATCGCATTTTGGTGAAATTCGCCCTTAGTCTCCTAACTTTTTTCGTCAGTGGAAAAATTGTTCTTATTTACAACGACTTCCTTTACTCATTATAGTAAGTGTAAATTATGAACTTACGGCGCAGCCTGTGGCGGCGAGGTCTTCTGTCGCAGCGGAGACCTGACCAGTGTGGGCGGCGGCTTGGCCATACTGCCGGCCGCGCCGTTGAACCTCGCAGCCGGGTTGTTTGGCTGAGCGATCCCAGGTACTGGAAATAAAAATATATTGTTAGTTCCTCTGATAACATCATTGGACGTTTTTCGTCTGACATGGCGTTCGATGTTCTCGTAAATTACCAACAATATTAGAAATCGAATAATATTGTTTTAGTGTTAATCAAAATCCATCAATATTGATACTCATTTGAATAGTTTTTGCCATTTCTTATAGTTTTGCATTTAAATTATAGCTTTCATATTTAAAAATTAGTATAAGGGTTATAATAATCTTAACAACTGCAGGTGATTTGGCCCGTATTACAGAAACTCACTCAAAACAGTAAAAACTCAAGCATTACTTAAAACTGAAGTCATCGGCAGTCATTCAGTCAGTCGTTATTGGTTGAAACTAGCGTTAAATAATGCTTGTGTAAGCCTAAGTAAGGGCAGATTTCTCCAATGAAACTGAACGCGTCCAGCACAGCTAAACCGCGTTCAAGAGCTGTCAGCGACAAAATTGCTATGCAATATTGACACTGACAGGTTTTGAACGCGGTTTAGAAGTACTGATCACGTTCAGTTTTATTGGTAAAAATCGCACTTAGTCGCCAATTCGCCACCCTGTCTACTAGTTTTCGTGTCCTACCTGCGTTAGTGGCACTACGTCTGTTGGTGGCGACGCGCGTGCGTGATGTGGAGCGCTGCGTCGTGTTGGTGAAGTCTGTCGTCACGGGCGTCAGCGGCCGTGGCTTTTGAGACGTTTCTTGTCTGTGAGAAATAATTAATAATAATGAAATCGTAACACTGTCATAATAAATTGAAAAAAGAATGGACTAAAGCGGAAATGGTAACAGTCTGGGCTGATATTTGCGCGCGAGAAGGTTTTGCCCTCTTATCATCTCGTGCCGAAGAAAAACATGGCTATCTAAACAATGTTTCTTTATGCATATCCATTCTCGTTCCGCCGCAGCCGCAAGATGATGCGACGACAGGTGTTTGTCTCATGCTGCGCATGTTGGGATCAAACTTTTTTTTTTTTTCTTTTTTGGGTGGGAAATTATCAAATAACTTCACCCGCTCTGGGCGAGCGGGAGGGCGTGTCAGACTCTTGCTGACTAAAACCCACCCGTGTTCCTTCGGTAGCCCTGTTGCCGGGGGCCAAGATCTCCTTTTCGGTTTTTTTCGCAACCCCGGCAGGGTTGGGATCAACCCTTACCTATTATTTTCTGGATGTATAATATGATACTATCTATTGCCGGTAGTAAGTAGTATAATATTGGTCATAAATAATCTTACTATAACTGAACTAATCGTACCTTGACAAAACATGACGACAAAACGTGAGTTTTACAGTTTTATCATATTCATGTATTTAGGGTAGTGAAAAATTATTCGTAATATTGTTTTAGGTAGAAAATGACGCCTATCCTAGCTTGTGTCCAAATATGAATGCGTTCTCATTGCAATAACTATCACTACGGTAATTTCTTACTACAACGGATTCTGGGTTTTCACAGCACCTACCTGATTGTATTACAGTTTTTTTCTGTTTAGAGAAAGGCATAAGTGTGACTGACAAATGGAATACTTTTATTTGCCCTGTACATTCTAACAGCATATTCGTGACGTAATCGTAACTATGACGAACAGAAAAATAAACGGTGCTAACATGGCACTTCCGATTAGCAAAAATGCAACATTGAGTTGAATTCTATAAATATCAATATTATCAATCCTTTGTAGGGTAAAATTGATGGAGTAGGAGAGCTCAACATTGAAAAAAAAATGTAAAAGAAAAAGTATTAGATATTTTTGAAGACGATATCGTTTTTCTTTGGCCTGATGGCTCCTGTACCCTAATTGCGTAAAACAACACAATCACAATTTGTTTCGATTTGAATCAGATTGCTAATCCATTGCTTCATAAGCTCAACAACGTAAATAACGCAATGAATGTTGTTGAACTGTCAAAATGAAACAAATTAGGCAAAATTATTTATGAAAATAAGTTACGCAATTAGGGTACTGATTATATAAATAGTCATCGCCTATGGACGTCGTCGTTTAAAAAAGCCGTCAAAGTAATAATTGGTCCATTGCTAAAAAGAGACGTAGCAATACAGGAAGTATAGCGCCATCCCTGTTTTGCGCAGACATAATGACAACATGGAAATTCCGATAACCGGCCCTGCATCGATCACACTATGAAATCGCCAAAACGCAGTACAGGAACAACCTTCTATGAATGTAAAAAGATACACGTTCCCTGTAGAGGTCTCTACCATGTGTAATTGTGTATAGGCTGGCTCAATAACACTGACCTTGTCTTTTTAACTTGAATATTACTAGAGAGCTTCTCCAGTGTGATCTCGCCGGTAACTCTGTCTATGATGAGCACACATTCCTTCGTGTAAGGCCTCTGGTTGCCTTTGAAAACGGTTTGCGGGACCCCGGCGCCATCTGTCGGAAAAAATAATAGATAAATATTGATCTAGATCTAGATAGAGAACAATTTATAAGGGAAAGGATGAAAAGACTTAGCTCTTGAAGGATTACAATACAATAAACGGTCATAAAAAATAAATAAATGTAATATAGCATTTTTTTTTCGTCTGCGACAAACATTTGTCGATTAATTTAGTTGATAACGGAGGTGAAGCCCTAAGAAAGTGCGACGACAACGAAGATCTTTCTAGAGTAGTGTTCTGCAGCTTACATCAATAGTTATATTTAATGGATAACCTTATATAGTCTTCATTCTATTCTTTACTCATTTTCCTCCTTATTTACAATGAAGACTCATTCAAACATGTAATTTAGTGGAAAAACCGAAAATTTACCGGGAAATACCCGGGTCACCGATTTCATGAAAGGGTTAGTTTTTCGTAAATAAAGGATTTAGTTTTTTTTATGTTGACGAAATAAATTTTAGTGAGATTTCAGATAAAAAAAGCTATTGTTCTCAAAATTATGGCTGTTACTAAACTGTATTAGTCATTGAAAATAATAGATCTATACAGGAAGGTGGTTATACTAAGGAAAACTTCAAATCAAAGAATTAAAAACATATTTCAGTTACTTATGTGTTTTTTCAGTCGGGTGTTTTAGTTTTTTAAATATGTAGAAAATTTTTGTTCTCAGGTTTTTAGTTTTTTATCATTTTTCATTTCAAATTACATTTAAACATATAGTTTGTATACACATGTTTTTGTAATCACCTTTCAAAACCCTTTATTTCGATAACCCACTCGATAGGGTAGAAGTTTTTTTAAACTTACATTTTGGCGCCAAAATTCCGCCAATTTGAATATTTACAATTTTAGTATAAATGTCGATTTCTGTGCCTTTTTCTGATAATTCCTACAAACAGACAGATAGAGAGTCTGCTTTTGTTATCAATCCTGCTATGTTTTGATGCATTGCATTTAGGTGGTTAGTCACGAAAAAATTTGTTACTCTCTCTGTTTCATTGTTGCTTATGCCTTCTTCATTAGATTGCATGAAGTAGCTTTGAATACATTAATTAAATTAAATGTATTTTTGAAGATTGCATGCATTTCAAAGTTATTAACTCCACCTGATTTATAAAACATACTGTAGTCATATTTTAAATTTAAGTTACTATCTATGATAGGTGCGTGTCCGTGCGTAGATATGCCAAAATATAATAAATGATTAAAAGTCTCTACTCTCCAATTATATAAATTTGCATAGTTCGCGTAAATGAATGTCGGCAAGCAGATAATGATATCTGTATGTCTCACATTGTGCAATGTTTCTCTTATGTTCAGGATCATGTCAAAATAATTATTGGTGGTTTTAAAGTCTTCTTCACCTAAGAAAATTATGCAATAGTTATTCATGGTAAAAGCTGTGCAGTCCTTTCGCCAGGCTTCAGATAGTGACTTAACTTGAACGCTTCAGCAAATGTTGCTTCCGCTATTGGTAGTACTTTGTTTTTATTGTTTGGTTGGGTCACTTTGTTTTCTTTTACTCTATTTTTATTCAACGGCGTAATTAAACTTGATATTTTAGTAATAGTACCATCTGTTGTGAGGACCTTGTCAAGAGTTAAACCTAATTCTTAACAACTCACATTTAAGTTTTTTTTTATCGAATGTTTACGTTGGCGTTTATGTTTCCTTTTTGCTGTACTTTTGTTCGAGCTTCCTACCGAATCAGTGCATAATGATTTTCGGTTTTTAATAATATTGTCTTGCTCTATAGTCCTCCTTTTTAGGACTATATTTTCTGGGTCAATTTCAGTAGGTATGCGCAGTTTGCAGTTCGAGCAATTCAATTTCTTCCTTCATCTCTTTGGTTTCGTCACTGCAAAGGTTTCCGGTTGATAAATCGGGAAGAGATTTTGATAAACAATCGGACTGCGTAGACATAAATGAAATATTTGTACATAGTGGTCTTCTTTTGGTCCTGCGTTGGGTAATATATCTATATCCATTTTAGTTATGTCTTGTAAGTCGTTTATTACAAGAATATGAAATTAATATAAACCCAGAAATATGATTATTAACAAATTATTCTTCACAAAAAGTCAACGTTGTTGGCTGGGAAGGGACTCAGTTCACCTTGTTTGCATGGTAGCAATCGAAACCATTACGCCAACTCGTTCTTATGAAGTTAGTTCAAATAGGTGTTCTTAAAAAAACAGCTGAATAAACGTTATTAAGATGGCTTTTTGGACTTATAGTTTTTTCTACAACCGCCACTTTTATAAACAAGGTGTTTTTATTTTATTTTTAAGACAATTTAAACACTGTTTTGATGTAAAGTTTATTATTCCACTTAGATTTGATGTTATTTGAACTGCACTCGTTGTTTTATTGTTATTAATAGTCAAACTGTCACAGGTCTAAACGTAAACAAAACTATCTTTGCACTGTATTTCTAAAATAGTTATTTAAGCACTGTACTTGCATATAACACTGAGATAACACTAGAACTTCTTTATTATTCTATTATATTTACATTTTACTATTTATTTGCGGGTTCACTGTGTTTAAAATATTTTTTGTTATTATAATATGCTGAGTTAAAGTTATGCCTTAAGTTGAGTTAAGATGCCGTATTTGCATTAAGTTATCGGAAAATTAGTATTTATAGCAGTAAATTTCATTTTTTTTTTTCGGAGCTTTTATTACTACCTACCCCCCATAAAGAAATAAATACAAACCCAAATGTGGCACAGTGACGGTCACTTGATTATTTGTTCCAACATCCACCGTTGCCATTTTGTTAACGTCAACTGACGCCGGCTTGAAATCATCTGGAAATTATTAACATGTCAAACAATAATAAATTAAGAAAATTAATATTTTAATATTATACTTGGCATAAATTATGTCATTGACCCTAAAATGTCAGGCATTAATGTAAGTTGAATAGGTTTCTTTAATAAGCAAAGTACACTGGCAGGAAGCCAAGCAAAGGATGCATGTGATTGTTATTACATATTATTCTGAGAAAAATAAAACTAATGAGCCACACCCAATAATTAGTGTTATGTTTAGCATTGCATAGTATAACTATACCTTTAATCATAAGACAATTACCAACACTTAGTTTTTAAGCAAATTAAAACTTTTTTTTGAAACCATTGTACTTAAATGTTGAAATATTATCAACAATGTGGATTCTAAACAGATTTTTTTATGAAAAATATAAAAATAATAATGAAAAGACATTGAATGAACTTGTAATTGCTGATCATGATACAGTTTTATTAGCATCATTAGGACAGCAAATACTCTATTCAACATAATATTCTCAAGGAACAAATAATGAAAAAAGTTATTGAAATGATTCATATAATTTAATTTAAACTTGTTTGAATTAATGACAAATAACTGTTACAACTGTTGGTATTCTCTATCTCCTTTCTTTATATTCAAATTGTTTAGATCAAAATTGTTAACTAAGGAAGCAGACAGAGCCTTGATTGTCCAATTTTAAAACCATGCAATAAAATAACTCTTGGCCATTCTAACTAAAAGATCAAACTATGTCTAAAATGGTACTTACATTTGATTGTGTGGTATTGAGATGCCTTGTTGTTAGTGAAACTGGCTCCCAGCTTTAACTCTCTAACATCATAGTTCAGGCTGTGTTTATCGGCCATTATGACCCTCTGGCTATGCCATAAATAGATTTTTTTCCTAAAAAATAAAATACATATAACATAGTAATCTTTATCTTATATTTTTTGTCCTGTAATTATCTCTAATATGGGTCACTGTCACAGCTGATCACAACAATAAGGAATAATAACCAACTGTGATATCAACTAGCATGTGAGTATTGTGATGACAAGGGGCATTATAATGACCCACTTTTCCTTTAATAATTGTGTATTGTGTATGGCATACCTGTAAGTAATAACAAATAAAAAGTACAGATTAATTACACTCCCGGTCTCTTAAATCTAGCAACCCTGCTTTTCTTTTGTATTAAGTTCTACAACTTTTTAAATGGTTATGAATTCAAATTTAGAACAATTATGACATCAAAATGATGGCTAACATGCTGGCTTCAAACTGCATCATAAAGGTACCATTCCGTAGCCGACCGCAGGCAGAAGCAGCAGGTGACGTGTTGCTACTGACTGGTTTCTATGAATTTCTATAAAATACCTTAGAAACCAGTCGTGTCACGGTGACACAATGCCTGCTGCTGCCACCTACGGTCAGCTACGCAATGGTACCTTAACATTTTCTTTGACTCATCACTATTTTTATGGCTTGTGCTTGCATTCCTAACATGGAAAGTCATGGTGGCTCAATTAAGGAGTCCGGGTGTGTAAATTGTATCCACAAATTCATTGGGAAATGGCTGAAATGGTAAAATCTCAAGTTATAAACTTAATAAAATTATGCAATGCTTAGTTTACACCACATTCTTATCACTGAATGTAAATTAGATAACAATAATGATTTCAGTCAAGTTATTGAGGTAATCTTGTGCATTCATTAATTTATAAATTCACAGTTCAAACCTTGAAGGTTTTTGATATAGTCCTTTCACTTTGCAGGCTTTATTCAAGTTCAGTTAAAAGAAATTACCACTATGTACTATTAAGTACTTAATTTGATTCTTTTTTCAGGGGCTGATCATCAGATTGATAATGCTTACACTTACCCTTTTAAAATATACAGGCTGTGGCACACAATATCCAGCTTAAAGTTGGAAACTACTTTATAACATATCTGGTGGTTATTAATTTTAAAATTTAATATGTATTTAACAACAAGTGAGTGTATTTAATACACTCAAAATCACTTAAATACACTGCACTGTTACAAGCATGTATTTATCATGTAACTGCAATTATTGTGTGCCTACATGTCTACTTCCTAGATTCATAGAACTTTCGTTAGCATCTATGTTTCGAATGGACTCATACAAGATTTGTATTACATTAATCGTGTCTATATCTATATATATAAAAATGAATCCCTATTTCCCTTGGTCACGACATCACGCTAAAACGGCTGAACGGATTTGGATGAAATTTGGGATATGGATAGACCTTGACCTGGAGAAGGACATAGGATACTTTTTATCCCGATATTTTTACGGGATCGAGACTTATGCGGGTGAAACCGCGTGGCGCAGCTAGTATTTTATAAATATTAAGGATTAAGTGACATTGAAGACTTGATTGTATAATTTCTATTAGCATGTATAATTGAAGATTTATAAATTATTTGCATCAAAACTACATGAAATAGGTTATGCTACCAAAAACTGAAAGGAAATAGAATAAGAAACAAAAAAATATTCTCAGGAAATTCAAATCAATATTATCACTTAGAATATTTCGTATATTCTAGATTTTATTGAATATGCATGACAGTGTTCAGTTTTGGTTATAATATTATTCACCTACAACATATCATACATTTTATATACCTGTAATACAAGTAAATACACCGACACAGGTACCTATTATGCATACGTATAGCTCTACGTTCACTAACACAGCTGACAAACTAGGTCTGCATTTTTTTTTTTTCGCCACAACACAGTTTATTTCACCTATTAAGATACATAAGAAGTTGATCCCTTAAACAATAATATACTGCTTAAATAGCAAAAATTTATAGCTAATTGCAACATATACTCATAAAAGAAAGTTCAAATAGATAAAATATGGCAAACAATTTTAAAGATTGAATGATACCCTTACCTTCGATTGATTCTCTACCGATGTTATATCAAACCCAACTATGTCTCAGAAACAAATTTCATCGTCAGTACGATTTTTAGACGCACTAATTAGATAATAATTTCATGGAGAAGGGCTCACTAAAGTAATAAAATAGTCCAATAAGTTAGACATGGACTATTCCTTCGACCTAGTTCCCATGACGTTTAATTTAGAGATGGCGTGTTATCACCATACTAATCAAATAGAGTAGTGCTGAATTACTATCTAACACCACGAATACAACGATTAGTAGTCATTTTCATTTAATTTTATTAGGTATTTGTTATCAAAATTAATTATATTATTGAAGAAAATATCGGTGAATTGGTCGATAATAACTTACATCTGAATTAATATTCATCTAATTAAGTTTCAATCTGTATAGCTATTCACAACCATTCAACAGGCCGAGTCGAGTCGAAAATGACAAATCTCGGACCTGCTCCATAGTAGCGTAATACACGATCAATCAAAATCTGAATCATTTTGAAAGAGATTGCTATGCCATTGCTTCATTAGTTCAAAAAAAATCTGCTCACCAACGTAATTAACGCTGTTGAACCATCAAATGAAACAGATTAGTCTTAATCATTTACAAAAATGTGTTACACAATTAGATAGCTGATTTGCCTTGTCCCCGACCGCAAATAGCCGTAATAGATATTCAATTCGCCACAGTTTTTTGTTTTTCTATTGTGCATGTCATAGTTGACGTCTGAGGTCATGACTATTTAACAGGTTAATCCTGTGGTTGCCTTAAGCTGCTAAACTCAAAGCCTCCAGCCAGGGGCATACAAACTAAGCTAAAAAGCTAGGTGAACGCTCTCTAAGGGCAACCCCTGTGGCGTACGAGCCTCGGCTTAGGGCGTCACAGGAGGGAGGCATCGTTACGGAATCGCTTCAAATGGTTGTTATATGTGTAGAACTTTCAGTTTGTTTATGAGACACAATCACAATTGTCTATGGTGTTGATATGAACCATGAACCGTTGTTCACTTTAGAATAAAATTGTTGCTTTAAAATAGTTTTATTTTATAGGATAGAAATGTTATGTCTTCCGTGTAATAATGGTAGTTCAACAGGTTATGGGCCGCTCCATATTCCTAAAATTCGTAAATGTAACGGTTTCAACAGTATTATTTTTAATTAGGTAGGTACTTCAAGGATGGCTTGCATGAAATCTCAAGACGTGATACATCGGTTGGAAAACGGGGATAATTTTCGTAATTTTGATTGGAGCTGGTAGTGGAGGAGAAAGGTCTTGATGACATTGTGAGATGTTTGGAATTGAAAGACAATAGGCGGGATGCAATGGCGCGGTCATTGATTGTGCAAAGTATTGGAGACAAATTTTTAGATATTCTGAAGGGATATTGGCGAAGTTCAAAAGAAATGTTGGATTCTTTGAAAAAAATATTTTTAAGGCATAGTGTCATGAATAAATTTCATTTGAAGAAAAAATTGATTTGAAATGTGATAGTAATGTATATTATTATACCATGATAGCTCTGTTTCAAGAAATATATGTAATGATAGCTAGTAAAGTCATCTTTGAACATTAAAAAATACCTAAACTTTTGTATTGAATATGCAAAAGGTCCACGTATGTCGGTATGGCTCAGATCACCTGTACCCTAATTGCATAATATAACACAATCTGTTTCGATTTGAAACAGATTGCTAATACATTGCTTCATAATTTGGAAAAAAAATCTGCTCAACAACGGAAATAACGCCATGAATGTTGTTGAACTGTCAAAATGAAACAAATTAGGCAAAATTGTTTACGAAAATAAGTTACGCAATTAGGTTACTGGTTGAGTTGCTCTTATCCTTGTACCAAACTTTTGCCTATGGGCCTTTCCGTACACACAGCTTTCGCACAGATCTGTTTGAGTGCCTTCCACTTTTAATCCGAACTCTTTTTCTAGGATCTGTTTTACGTGTCTCTTATTTTGATGAGCGAGCCTTTCGTGATAAACTTGTAGATGATTAGTCATTGTTATGTTAACTTCATGTTTCGGCTACAGGCAATCAAGTTTCAGCTTGTAAAGTCTGCAATTTCTCTGCCTTATTCCTATTAACTTAATGATTCCATCTACTTTCAGTGTAGGTACATTTGCCTGGCGATGGCGTCGACTCGAAGATCGTGTTGTAGGCGTGATCGTTTGTAGCAAGAACAGAGAAAAGATTCATCAAGACGACAGCAAATTCTACTCAAAACTGTACGTCCCAAATATAAAAATATTTGGGACGTACATTTTTGAGTAGAATTTGCTGTCTTCCACAGATATCAGCCACAGCACAGATGTTTCCCTTTTCTAATTATGCTTGTATGGTTTGGCTGCTGTCGCTGCCTTTGAAGTATTCAAATGCCTCGAAAAATTCACCTTTATTCATGACATGGCTTGTTGCACCATTGTCTACGAACCAATTTTCTTTATCTGCCACTTGATTGTTTCCTATGGCCAGGACTTGTAGGGTTACGTTGACTGTGGTCGCCAATGATTTATGTCTATGGTGGTCGCTTTTTTGGGTGGCCTTCCGTCAGCAATCAATTTCCTACCCTGTCTTACTGGATGTCCTGTTTGTCCGCAATATTTACATTTAATATCAATGATTTAATATCTTTTTCTTTCTTCTTTTTGCCTTTTGCAGTTTTCACGAATAGTGCTTGATTGATGCGAGTGAGGTTTTTTCATGGCCACAGATTTAGGTAGTTAGATTTCCTACAGTTTTGTACTATGCTGGTAAAGTGTCCAAAATCTTGCACATCAATAGACTGTCTGGTAATTCTGAATCTAACTGACCATTCAATTCATGCTAGATATTCTTTGCCATACCATGTTCAGGTTCTTTCTTGTAACTGAAAAATTGAGGACATGGATCATAGCTTTTATCTTCACTACTTTCTCCATATAATCTATTTAATGCTTCCCACACCTCTTGTGAACTTGTAAGACGCATGACGTGATTCAATGTTTCATCTGTCATATTTGTCGTATTTAGAACTAAGGCTTCACTGTCAATATCAATTAGTCAATATTCATGAATTCTTGCAAATCGATTTTATATTTAGCTAGCTCAGCTATGAAGCCATCCGACTGGCCCAAGGATACCGCAAAGTCTCCTGTGAGGTGGCGATCCTCCTTGCCGTATTACCGCCATGGGATCTGGAAGCGGCGAAACGC
Organism: Omphaloscelis lunosa; assembly: GCA_916610215.1. Lineage (NCBI taxonomy): Eukaryota > Metazoa > Arthropoda > Insecta > Lepidoptera > Noctuidae > Omphaloscelis > Omphaloscelis lunosa. The sequence continues at coordinate 18,302,850 of OU744247.1, forward strand.
CGGAGCTTAACTCCGGTGCCGCGAGAAATCACGGCACAGCGGACAGAGCTCTGGCGGGATCTCATGGCGTAATGGAGAGTACGATGGTCGCAACCCAGCGCTGGGCACGAGGAGTGGAGTTGAGGAGTGGCTAGAGAGGCGCCACGGCGTCCTCACCTGCCACCGCAGGTCCTTACCGGACACGGTTGTTTTGGGAGATTCCTGTTCAGGATAAGGTGGATAAGGTGGCGCCTGGGTGTCACCATTGTGTGGATCGCCCGGAGGACACGGTGGAGCATACGGTAGAGGTCTGCTCGAATTGGGTGGAGCATCGCCGTGTCCTCGTGGAGGCGATTGGCGGCGATGATCTCTCGCATCCGGCCCTGGTTCAAGCCATAGTACGGAGCGAGAGGAAATGGGAGGCCGTCACCTCCTTGTGCGAAGCAGTAATGCTCGCGAAGGAGGAGGCAAAATACGTGAGGGAAAGGCAAAGTTCGCGCCCTCACGCCCCTAACCACCGCAGCAGGAGACGCTCTGGGCGTCGGGAATCGCAGGCCATTTTCTGGCCATCGTAGGCGCGGGCTTGCGGACGGTCAGCAATGGGTAGCTCGCCGTCCGGTAAGGACCAGGCCTGTGTCGACGGCGCGTTGTGTTCCACGAGCGCCTCAAGGAGATGTCAGCAGAACTGATGGGGTCCGCTAGGGTCGATGCCTGCCGGGGTTGCGAAGAAGTCCGAAAGGCTCGTGGCCCCCGGCAACATGGCAACTGAAGAAACATGGGTGGGTTTTAGTCAGTAAGAGTCTGACACGCCTTCCCGCTCCGCCCGCGAATCTTGTACATATGTCGATCGCAAGATAAACACGATGCAGGATTTGAGTGACGTCCTGTCTTTGATGCGTAGTTCGTATGTGGCGGTTTAACAGCTACACATTCAAAATTATAATAGCATACAACGACCGCTTTACCTTGACTATTTTTGGACCTATGTCTTGATTTCTGTCTGAAATATGCTCTTGTTTCGTACTTTTTAGATCATTTTTATTTTCCCGTAGTCGGGTTACAGTTTTTTATTAAACTTATTTTTTTATTATTATACTAACAATAAGCTGTATTTTTGTGAGCCTTGCCTTGAATCTCGAAATCAAGCTCAACATGCAGAAATCCAAGTGAGTCTTTGGCACTCTTTGGGACAGAGGTCTTATCTGTAGTCAAGGGCTCAAGCATTGAGATCTATGGGGTCAAGTCACAAACTTCCAAACTTCACAAAGGCTGCATTCCGAGTTATGCCTTAATCGCTGACAGAGCTCACATCGATACTTCGTGTTCCTATTATCGATTTAGCCGCGAATGTCAAAAATGTGCCCAAAAAAAGAAAGTGTGAAACGCAAAAGGCAACGTCCGCTACCTAGCTGACTTGTTCATTACAAACATCTAATTATCTTATTTACTGTATTAAACTTACCAACAAAAAAAACATAGTCAGCTAGGTAGCGGACGTTGCCTTTTACGTTTCACACCTTTTTTGGGCACATTTTTGACGTTCGCGGCTAAATCGTTATAAAACTTATTTAGATAGGTATCACGATTATGACAGCTCAGAGCTGTCAACAATTCTGAACGCTCGTGAACGCGCTCACACTGGCCGCTCAACGTCAAAACTTATAACATAACCCCAAAACTTGCACAAGATGTCTTTGAGTATACACCACAAATTTCTTTCTTCTTCTTTGGTTGGTGGCAAATGTAGCCAGAAGCACAATTTCGAAAATGTCATGTTAGTTATGATGCAACTCAAAACAAAACAGCACAAATTTAATTTTTGACAGCGCACACGATGATCACTTAGGGCATGGTCGTTATAATCGCAAGATGGCGTATGTCATGACGATTCACGGGGTACTGTTATCGCGATCACGCTAATTCGGTAGGGGTGTTAGCACTCTCAAATCGATTACAACGTTACTCGGAACGTAGCCTAGTGAATTAGTGATTTGACCTAAAGGTCCAGTAACTAGGTCATAAAATTCCAAAAAAAAAAAAAAAATGAATTAGTGATACCTACTGTCAATGTCAGCCGGTTTTAATGACAGAATGACTAATGACACTCAAATTTGTTTTCGGATCTCTTTGGAAAATAATTTGTTGATTTCGTTGCTATAGCCGAAACTGCCTAGAAACTAAACAATATGACAAAAAAGTCAATAAGTTTGGACGTTGATCCAACTATCATGGAAAAGAATATGAGAATTATACGAGTAAGTTATTACGCTATTTAGGTACTTACTTACAACAACAGTTGCCCACGATACTAAATTAACCCATATTTAACCACTTTTTCCTTTTTGTACTAACTTAATTATATATTACAATTCAGGAGAACCCAGTTGAGGAAGAATTCAACAAACTTCTATCTAATGTAGAGACAGTGCCTTCGAAACTTGTGAAACCTACACCAGGTAACTTATATTCTTAAATATTTAATGCTGCCAAGATGTGCACTTGTGCACAGCTCTTTCTTGCAACAAAACCTTTCCGCAGAATTCATTCAAGTTTCACATTCAAAAAATTAATTAGCAACTTTTTCATTACAGGCTTTTGTGTAAAAACATTTACAAAACCAGATAATAAGAAGGTATTTGTAAATATATGCCTGACTGATGCTATCATTTGTCCAAGAGATATCAGCAATGAAGAGCTTATGCAAATCCTCAGTTCTGAAGATCCATCCACTTACAGAGTGCCCATGAGCATTGGTGAAGGTAGAACTGAACCTGACAAGTCTGGAGCCCCAGCTACAGTCTATGATGTAGCTATAAACCCAGAATTTTTCAAGAAAATTGAGAAGGATGATTTGTTCCAAACATTCTTCCTCACTGTTGTCTTTGAAGGTTTGCAGGATAAGTATCAGTTTGAAATAGACATGCAAAAGTTCACTATTTTGAAAAATAGAAAGTCTATTGGTACTTTGCAGTGTCATAGAATTCAAATAAGAGGAATAAAGACTGGAGGAGGGAATGAGGTAAAACCTCCTTTAATTGAGGAGTTGGATGATATGGGTGTTGTTAAAAAAAATGGTATTCCAGCAGCTTTGAAGAGGGAACTGGAGTATAGACTGAGACGTGAACCACCCACAGGAGAGATTGAATACCTGCTGGCTGAATTTAAGATTCCTTCTTCTGTAAGACTAATTTAATTCCAAATATTTAACTTAAATTAATAGACTATCATATTATGTACTAAAAACATGAACTAAAACAGTGTTGCATACAAAACAGTTCAACTTTGGAAAATAATCTTTAATATAATGGACTTTCAGGTAAATGTCAAAGATCTGAACTTGGAAGTTGGTGAAGATCGCCTGGTTTTAGACTCCAAAGGGCTCTTTGAACTGGTGGACTTTTTCCTGCCATGCAGTGTGGATCAGGAAGTCATTGATGCACAATTGAATAGAAATGATGATGTAAGTTTTCATTTTCAATGTTCTCACTGCTAGGACATAGGCCTCCTCTCTGTGAGTGGAAGTGGGCTGCCCACTTCTACTCACAGAGCACACTACAACGCGGGCCCAGTGTGGGTTGGTAGACGTGACATGTCTTCGAATTTTTGGTTCTAGAACATGCAGTTTTCCTTTGTATTGGAATCTACTACGCCACATGCGCACTACGCATCGCACTGACATCACGCCAAATCATGCATCGCGCAAGTAGAGTTTAACGCGCGATCAGCATATATATAACTTCCTGACATCAATCGTCGGGTACTTGCCCGCCAGACAAGACACTCGTCTGGTTGGGAGGAACAGTGTAAAGTTCTCACTCATCCTCTATCTATAGAAAAGGGAGGATCTTCCAACCTCCAAACTTCACCGTTTTGAGAGCAGCGGTGATGAAATCATTTACACAAAGAAAAGTGCCTGTTCTGGTTTTGAAACCACAACCTACAACTCCTAAGTCGGCCGTTACCACTGGGCCACCATTCCACTCATGGTTATTTAATAACCAATTATTCTTCAGAACTTAGAATACTCTATTAATTTTATTTTTGACTAGGAGGCCTGTGCCCTATAGTGGAACAATGTCTTGCTTGCTTGGCTTGAAAAAAAAATGTGTGTGTGGGTGGGTACTATTTATATCTCTTGTATTCTTTGTGGGTTTCAGATGCTGTTTGTGAAGATGCCAGCAATTCATTAGTTTAATTTTATTCATTAATCATTATTTTAATTTTATTCTCAACGCTTCAATAAATAAAACTAAGACTGTAGTATGTTTATTTTATTGTTGGTTAAGCCAATTAGTATAAAATATAAAATTAGATAACCATGTCTCTGACCAGTCCTATCATGGAAAACTGGGATTGGTTTAATATACAGGGTTATTGGTTATACGTCGGTAATCCGTTATCGGGATGTAGGAGAGGTCATCTGCAACCAAATTACCCCTGATGACCCCTATGCCAATGTCAACCATTTTCGAGTAATTTGACATTTTATATTTTAAAATGTATGAAATAAAAATATAAAATGTCAAAGGACTCTAAGATTGTTGACATTTGCATAGGAGTCAAAAGTCGTCATTTGGTTGTAAAAGACCTCTCCTACATCCCCTTAATGGATTGCCGGTGTATAGCCATGAACCCTGTATATCAGGGTTATTGGTTACATTTTACGTTTTTATTTCATATATTATAAAATATTAAATGTTATGTTATTACTTGAAAATGGTTAGGTATAACCATTAACCCTGTATATCAGGGTTATTGGGTACTCTTTTATTTCATACATTAAAAAAGGGGCAAATTACTCGAAAATTGTTGACATTGGCATAGGGGTCATCAGGGGTAATTTGGTTGCAAAAGACCTCCTACATCCCCTTAATGAATTGCTGACGTATAAAATAACCCTGTATAAACATAAGCATTGGGTACAAAAATTATTAATTTGTACTTGTGTTGGCCTAGTACAAAAGAAAGGCACTACAGATTTCTTAATAATACACTAGTATTTCTTCTAATTAAAAATAATAATTTGCATAGCATAATATCACAAAATAATGCCACTATCTCAATCAAATAACATAATTATTACCCATGTAACAAATAAATGAGATTTTTTGAGATTGACGACTATGTAATATATATATATATATTTTTACTATTTAAATTTATTGTAAGTACAAAATTAAGATCTAAGTAAATACAGAAGAATTATAAAATTTGAACCTACTTAATCTAAATTATTATATCTAATGGGTAACAAATTAACTGCCATATAATATTTAAAATTAGTATGCGAGTTGTAATTTCGAGATGTAAGCCTCAATATTATATATATATTCCTAATAGAGTCTACTTATATTAAATGCCAATGATCCAGGCATCGCGGTCATAAAACGTGGAACCAAGACCTCACAACGAAATCCCCTACTAAATATCAGAATTATTCCGCTTTGTAGCAGTCGCTCCACTAGTGGGGCAAAATCAGAGCAGAAAGATTTTAGACTAGTGAAATCTGCCCCATCAAATCGAACTAGTGGTTCCAGTGCAAAATTTTAGGCATTCTCCACTGCAAAGTTTTATTTCCACTTTTCCCCACCAGTGGGGCGGCTCAAATATCCACCGTTCTACTCGCAGATTTTATGACCACGATTGGCACAACGTTGCGTTCGGCAGCACTCTCATTTTCATGTCCAGTCATTATAAATGCAAAATACAGCAAGTGTTTTGTGGCAATAGGCCAGGTATGAAGTTAAACATAACTGCGGAAATGCGGGTGTACTACTAGAGATACGCCTCTGCCTAACGCTTTAGAGAAATAAGCGTGATGTTATTCTGTGGTCGAAAAAAATTGGGCACTTCCAAACAATCACATTACACGTTTCAAGGCAAGAGCATAACACTCGGCAAAGCCAAACACCAAAATGAGCTAACAGAAATTTAACTAAAACTCGTCATGTTTTATGTCAAAACTTTTCCGTACACTAGGCTCCATTCCAGCTAAGAGACTCTCATCATACCTCCTCAGAAGAGGTTTTATTTCCTCTAGCATACTCTCATAGTCTCTAACTTGTATGTTTATGACTGTGCTAAATCTTTGGCGTTGGTTCCTGTTGAGGTAAAGCTTTAAAGAGGGGTAGCTCATGAGCTGTTCGTGTTGGCAAACGCCGCGTTCGGTCACGCAGTTCACTTTACCCAGTTGGACGGCGTTGTTTAGTAACTGTAAAAGAGGAAAGTTGACTTGATTAATAAGTGTGGAAAGAGCTCGTCTTATAATCATTGGTAGGGCAAGTGCAGGACAGGTTGATGGCAATAGTTGCACTGCGTAATCAGCCCATGACGCTCCCACTGCTGGGACACAGGCTTCCTCTGTGATAGGGAGTGGGCCGTAATCCACCACGCGGCCCCAGTGTGGGCCAAACATTCGGGGTCTCCGAATTTTTTGGTTCTAGGACATGCCGGTTTTCTCACGATGTTGTCCTTCACCATTTCGAGAGTATTGGTAATGAAATAAATTAAACAAAGAGCCTGCCTGAGATTGAACCCAAGACCTTCAGTTCTTAAGTCAGGGATGATACCCCTGGGCCACCACTGCTCTTGCACTGTACATGGTTCAAATTAGCTGGACACCTAAACTTTTGTCAATTATTGAGTACATGATAACGCCAAAGTTCTTGGCTTTGATATCAGTAATATGATACTTACAATACCAGTTACTGCGAAGTCTGAAAACTTTTCATAGCAGCTGTAACATCTTGGGGAGTGGAAGTAGACCAGCCAGGGTTTCTTGGTTCTGTAAAAAAATATGTTATTTACCAATAAGACAGACTAATCAAATTGCGTTACATACTAAAACACGATTTATGTATTGTGGTGCTCGTGTGAAGGCGATCCTGGCCTGTATCATCAGGTTATGTGTATACATTAATCATTATAATTGTATTGCCATCAGAATGGAAAGATTACCTATACGTTTTTAACTTTATAGAACAAGATTTTTTTTAATATTACCCGGTCGGGTTTAACTCTTCAGCGATGACCTGCTTGGAGAATGTTTGCCAGTTGAGCTTCTGCACTGAGTCGTCAATGTACCCGAGCGCCCATTCCAATATGTACGGTGCTTGCGATAGATGCTGCAAGCTAACACTGAAAACAAAAGGAACATTAGGATTATTAGATACTCCTGCCGGGGGTGCGAAGAAAACCGAAAGGGAGATCGTGGCCCCCGGCAACAGGGCAACCGAAGGAACACGGGTGGGTTTTAGTCAGTAAGAGTCTGACACGCCCTCCCGCTCCGCCCAGAGCGGGAGAAGTTATTTGACAATTTCTCACCCAAAAAAAAAAAGGATTTTTAAATACTAGCGACCCGCTCCTGGTTTGCACGGTTTTTACTTTAAGACTTAACAAAACATTGAGATTTCTTTTCTTTATTATTTACAAGCTGACCGGACAGAAGTTGTCCTGTTTCCTAGAACCACCTACCGGGTCCATTTGTGAATTTAAACCATCCAGGGACTCGAAACACACAACAAAACTCATCAAAATTGGCCCAGCCGTTTAGAATGTACTAGCTGTTCGTGCCCGGCGTCGCCTGGGTGTTCGCCGACTTTTCCGGTGGATTTTCCAAAATTTTCGTTCATTGACCTGTCTAGATAATTATGAATACAACAAAAATAAATCAGCCAAATCGGTCGAGCCATTCTTTAGTAATGATCTTGCATACATGCATCAATAGATTTTTATGTTTATAGTTAATAGCATTTTTTGTACTCTAAATAAACTAAACGCGAATTCATGGAAGCCTAGTACTTTTTGTTAGTTATAAAATATTTGTGTGCCTCATCTCTTTCAAATCCTAATTGGGATAATATTATTAACTAGCTGTTCGTGCCCGGCGTCCCTCAGGTGCATTTCCGACTTTTCCGGTTCATGTGTAAACCGGTCTATATAATTACGAATACAAAATAAAAAAAAAAAAAAACTGCCCAGTCGGTCGAGCCATTCTCTAGTGATGATCTTTCATACATACATGCGGCAATATATTTTTATTTGTCTGGCTTGGAGATAGCATTTTTTTATGCAAGCCTAGTACTTTTTAGGGTTTCGTACACAAAAGGAAAAAACGGACCCCTTATAGGATCACTCGTGTGTCTGTCTGTCCGTCTGTCACAGGCAATTTGCTCCGAATCTAATGGACCGATTAAGTTGAAATTTGGTACACATATGTGACCCGAACACGAACGTGTAACGTAATAAATGAATTTTGAATATAGGGGTCACTTTTGGGGGGCACACAAGAAAATTTTTAAAAAAAGTTTTGCTTACTCTACAACACTGTACAATATTGTTTTGTAACAGTTCTCGCGCTTGTCATGTTAGCCCTGCTGGACGATATGTTTATCTATTTTCACCCGAGTAGAGCTCAGTCGACCAGGTACTATGTATTATAATCATAAACCTTCCGGAATAATTTCTCTAAATGATAGTGAAAATCGCATCAAAATCCGTTGCGTCGTTTGGAAGAATAATGTGGACACGAAAAGCGACTTTAATTTATAATACCTATCATTACTTATGTATAGATGTAAAAGCGAAATATGATTTTGGTTTAAAAAATTTCGTCGCAGGATACAGCGACCGTACTACGCGATGGAACCGCAGAACTAAAGTATCGTTTTGTGATTTTTACATTGCTTGTCTAGATCGTAAGCGTCATACTTTGGTAGTGGTTAAGAAGCAATGTATTCCCTGCAAAAATAGTACAGTCGCTGTGATATATGAAAACAAAAATAACGTCGTACAGGCAAGAAATATTTTACGATTTGTTGTTTTTCATGATTTTCAAAATAAATATAGTAAAAATCTTTTCCTGTTAAATGATAAATGGTTCCATGATTTATAAAGATTTTAGTTTGGCTTCGATTTTTACAAGAAACCACTGAATAACACGGTATTCTTAAATGTTGTCACGATCGCGGTCGTAAGCGCACTAGTTCGCGGAGACGACCATTTGTCTGTAACATGAGCATCTTGATCATGACGCGCGGACACAGACACGCCCCCATGCCACTTCCATGTGTTTAGTTGTATAGTACGACAGGTAGAGTCACTCCCTTGACGGATGCAGGTCACTAAATGGTCTTCCTGTAAACCCCTGTATAACTAGTCTCTAGTGCCTAATATTATTATTTAAGTCATGATTATGATTTCTTAATAAGCTGTTGCTGTTATGCATATCAATTATGATTATTTAACTTCAAATAAATAAAAATAAGTGCCGACCAACCTGTAGTGTTGTCCAGAAGCAATGGGATAGAGCCTTGCGGTGGCCGCACGGATGTTTGTACAGAACCCAGACGGGTTGCTCGCGCAGTTCAGAATGCCCACGCGCACGAAATCTAGCGGGCGAAGCTGTTAATACAAAAAATGAAAGATTATTTTACACGATTTTTACGATTTGACAAAACGTTGTCGAGATTTCTTTATTATATTTAGGTTTAATAGGAATGTATTTTTCATACTTTTCGGAATAAATTCTCTAAATTATGGTGAAAACCGCATCAAAATTCATTGTGATTTAAGCGATCACACGGACAAACTCGAAAAGCGACGTTAATCATATACATTTTATAAATACTATATATTTATAGATAGTATACAACGTTAATTTATATTAGCTAACGAAACTTCTCAAGAGCGACAGTTTGTTTGAATATGTTTAGATATCAGTCCCCTTAAATCTGTGAAGTTTCACTAACCAATTTAAAATAACGTATTATATACTTATGTATATCTCACAGGAACAGCGTTATTACAAAACAAATAATCTTTTTAGAGCCTAATACAAACCTATATACGTACATTACCTTCTTAGCAACGATCATCCACTCGTACGCTAGATCGTCACAGAAGCTGCCGCAGTGCGCTGGCAGGTAAGCGACTAACCACGCATGTTCCCGAGACGATGCGTCCATTATCTCTAGTACTTGCTTCTCGTCTAATTCCAAATCTGCTTGAATAGAATGTTTATTTTATTGGAAATCTCTAAACAATTACTACTTTTAAAATCAATTAAATCAAATAATTTACTTAACAGATCTAAAATCCAATTTGTTATTAATACATGTATGTATGTATTACTAACAAATTACTAATTAATTATTAATGGCAAATGTTGGTCAAATAATTAACAATAAAAATATAGGACTAGACAAAAAACCATGAAATAAACATAAGAGTGATGAAATTGCACAAAAAATGTCACACGCAAACCACGTCTTCATTGACTTTTTTTTTAAATCATTGCTTTAACTCGCATTACTATTGCTTAGCACAACATTACAGGGTGCTTATTATTTTGTTGTTCGAGCCAAGAACATTTTCCAAAATCGAGCCCATGGTTCCTTTGATCCCTTTGCTCTGTTTATAGTTTACACACTTCTTTTCGTTTCGACGGTACATCTATACTGTTTGGGTCCAGTAGATGGCTACAATTATTGCGGCTTTAGAGGCGTTCTTCAGATCGTCAAATGTGCAGGTGAACGGACAATTGGCACGGTCTAGCAGATACGGCTTAGTTCGTTCAGCAGCACCGCACTCGCATTGGATGTTAGAAGTCCTTCCTCAAAAATAAACCCTAAAATAATGTTATAATCTCACCTCCACTCTCTACAATCATATCTATGAAGTCCAACAGTTGGTTCTCGTAGTCCCGTCCGTTGTACGCGCTGCGTTTGGCTCCGTTTTGAATGATTATCACCGGCTGGTTGTAAGCCACTTGCCGACAGTACTGGTCTGTGCTCGTTGTGCAAGCCATTATGCCGAACTGTGGAACAAGTTTTTTTTTTAATTCAAAGTCAAAGTCAAAACATTTATTTCAAATAGGCCCATGTATGGCACTTTTGAACGTCAAAATTTACAGAATAATATAATTGATTCTAGTCGCCCCTTCCAAAAGGTAGTTTTCGTATGGAGAAGAATGGGCAAGAAACTCCACCGTTACTCTTTTAAAATGTTTTACAATAGTTTGTATTAGTACGTACATTAGTTAAATAATTATATGTGAAGACGATGCACCTAGAATAAAATTACTATACCACAATGGGTAAAAAGAATTAAAAATGAAGCAACGACAGATAATTTAATTATATGATAGATACATGGTGCTCACATATTTACAAACATAGTAAAAGTAGACGATTTTCCTAATGTTTTTAAAATTAATAAGTCGGTGTGTGAGGAAGTAATCACAGAATGTAAAATCAATGTCATATAATACAAAATTATAAATTTAACAATTAAATTAATAGAGACATTCGGTTAAATGAGAGCAAAATAGACAGTGGATAAAAATATTGTAGAAGGCGATGCGACGAAAAGACATAAAATAAATTTAATCTTATAAAAGACGTTATTATGTAGACCGATTCGATTTATGTAGATTATAACAGCAATTTCTTGAAAAAAATAATTGTTTGTACCGTACTTAGTACTTTATATCGATTTCATAAGGTTCATTTTTGTGCCACCCAAGTTTTTGGTTTCGTGTCCTAACGCATACAGCTTACCCCTTATAATATAAGGCTTATATTATAACTTAATTTTGTACTTTTGTTTTATGATAATAATTATGTTTTTGCTTACATTAACATTTTCATCCACATTATATTCTAAACTAGCTCGTGTGAATGGATCGGCGATGTGGTCCCACGATGTCCCATACGGCGCCACTAACAAAACCCAAACACCCGAGTCCCCTGAAAAGATAAAACTTGATCTAAAACTCGTGATAAGATACATGGATTGTGTGTAATGAAAGCGTGCGTATGCACAGCGCCGGCCCTAGGGTAGAGCGAGTGGAGCGGTTGCTCTAAGCGCCAGATGACAAGGGGCGCCAAAAAGCCAAACCGAAAAATTTAAGCGCAAAATAAAATGGCGCCTTTTCAGAGGTGCGGGGCGTTTTATTATTTATTGACTGATTGAAATTAACACGAAATACTAATTTAATTATAAAGCAGTATAATCTTTCTTAATGTTAAAGAAACAGGAGTAAGTGTTGATATCTATATATATAAAAATGAATCCCTCTTTCCCTTGGTCACGGCATCACGCTAAAACGGATGAACTGATTTGGGTGAAATTTGGGATATGGATAGACTTTGACCCGGAGAAGGACATAGGATACTTTTTATCCCGATATTCCCACGGGATCGAGACTTATGCGGGTGAAACCGCGGGGCGCAGCTAGTTTGCAATAAAAGTTGATTTTTGAAAATTTGGGATTTATTTATAATTAACATGAAACCGAAGTAGAATTTACGTGAAGTGAAAGCGTCGATCAAAGTGCGCCGAGAGACAATCTCGCTCTACCCTGATCAAGTGCTAGGGCCGGCGCTGTATATACATACACACGCAGAACAGAGTGATAAAGTTACTGCCGACAGGGGAGAATGGAAGAGTAAAACATTTTGCGATATCAATGGACCAGGGCGAGCAGAACTTGAAGCAACTCCCGCTCTGAACGCGTTCAATATCGCGAAATTTGTAGCTCCGTGCGTATGATACGCCAGTTCGCTTTCAAAGTATTTTTTTTGTTGCCATGCTTTTTAAGGCGAGATTCATAACGCGTTTTAGACGAATATGAACCTTATTTATGCGAATAATGTTCATATTTGATTATTCGTATAGGCGAATGTGAACAAGCGTTTCATACATATGAAACTTTTCTGGCTAGCTACTTACCACCTTCAAATATTCTTTGAAAATCAGAAGTCGACAACGTATGCAGGTTCAGTGCTTCAGAAGCAGTTTCTATGAAGTCCTTGACGTTGACATTAGATGGAGCCCGCTGGTACCCGCCGCCTCGCTTGAGTACGGCCCACGCCGGGGGAGAATCTATGTGCAAGGAGGCGCATAACTCGGACCATTCGCCGCAGTCGATCTCGCCTGGAAGAAAAGTACTATTATAATAAATAGTGGGGTTGGTAATTGAATTATGATTTTAGGAGTATTGAAGTAGGGTAAAAAAATAATTTAAAAAGTTCCTACAAATAAACATGCGGTAACTTGTATATGCCGACTCGTTTATCTACAAAGCAAGCATTGCAGATGCGTTGCTATCGCAGAGGCAAAAATGAAATCATGTGCTTGTGATTAACACCGGCACCCATAAACTGGAATGGACTGGACTGTTTTTCTGACAGAAAAATATATCCTGCATGGTAGAACTTCTCCGGACGAACGTACATACTAGTCTTACTTCTAAACAAAGAAAAGAAAGAAATAAACATTGTTTATTCTGCACAGATACACAAATAGACACACACACACACACACACACACGCGCGCGCGCACACACATACACACACACACACACACACTACATGTAAAACTTACCAAAGTCCATATTAGGGAACGCAACAATCATTTGGTGAAGCTGTAGTCGCTCTGGTCTTTGTGATACTGTGTTCTCTTCTTTCCTTGAAAAGAACAAAACCCACGTCTTTTGGGACCCCGTACGTAAACTATTCCTTATTTCCTGTAAATAACAAATCACACAAGTTTTATACACAGCAGTTTAAAAGATAAATAAAAAGTCACTACGTATAGTCGTTTCATATAACGAGCTCGCGTGTGACTCTCATGTTATTCAAATCCTGGTGTCCAATTGATGTTAAATTTATTTAAACGAATGTCAACTTTATGTACAGTATCGACCAAAAGTCCATAGGCAAACTCACAAACCAATAGACTGACGCTGCGGTTTGACTTACGACCTTCTTCTATAAGTTGTTACACACACACATACTTACTTTGTCTGCAACTCATACTAGTTCATAATTTCGAGCAATACTGTATATAGCATGCTAGCTCAGTGGATAACCCGCTTTGGTATGTGCGATTATAGCGAGCCGAGAGGGTTCGAATCTCATGTGCGATTAGCTCGTCATTTTTTAATAATTACTATTCGTAGTTTTTGTTATTTTTTAAATAAAGACTAGTTCAATAATCATTTATTTTTTGGTTCATTCGTCTTGTTCACATAAATATTAAAGTTTAGCAGGTAGACCTCAGAAAACTAAGTAAATTATTTCGATTTCTGTAGGGTAGACAGATGCAGTTCGTTACGAGTATTCATTTAATAGAACTTTGTTGGTTCGTGATTATTGTTGGTGACAAGTAAAAGCGGTGTTGTGGTTATTATTTTCAAAATGCAGTCAAATATAAATATTGAACGGAGATCAAATATTATTGCGCTGCGTAAAAGTGAATGTAATTTACACAAATATCGTATGAAACCAGACTAAGTGTGAGTGTTATCATTTATATATTTCATATTTGACTAAACATAAATCTTAATCAAAGGTATTGTTGATCGAACAGAGGTATTGTTGAGACAGAAGATGCCTTTAAAGTTTTTATATTTATTATGAGGTTTAATTCGATTAGTGAATGATAAATAATTAGTATGTGTAATAAATACGATGTTATTCTTTGTTCTAGAGAAATACTGTGAAGGTTAAGAGATATTTGGAAGAGGCTTGTTATCGAGAAGCAGCGACGTCAAATGGTGAATAAATATGAAATAAATGGTTGCATATCAACGAGATATTTTGCTGAATTATTAAACACGGTATTATGAACCGTTCTCCGTGCACTCTGAAGGCTTGCATCACTGAAGACCAGCTAGGAAACCATTTTTGACAGAAAGGCATAAACAAGAACGTTTAAGTTTCGCACGATAATATTAAGACTTCAAGAGGGACACTGCTATATTTTAACCTTAAAATATTTACCGTTCTAACTTAATAAACAAGACATTCGTTATTGCATGAATTTGTGGTAACGATTTTTTTAAGTATGTAAGAAATACGACAAAAACCATATTGAAATATGGTGTTTGTCGTATTTCTTGCAATTTGACCGAAAATGTTTAAGATTATTTTAGTAATATTATTATTTTAGAATTAAAATCTGTGGTTTAGTTTCAATCTTCTTTTCGTAAAGAAAATGAATACTTAAGCTATAACCTCAATACCAACCAATATTTATTAAAGCCAAATAAAATGTAAAATAATTAATGTAAACAAACTGCCCATATTTAACCTTAAAATCACCTATTTTGTAAGTAGTTTTTTTTTTACATTTTGAGTAGTCTAATATTCTTATTTATTGCTTAATTACTTCGACCATGATCAAAGCTTAATATTTATGGCGAAAAAATCCATTTAAAATTTAAAACATTTCATAATTTAAATATGTCAAAATAATACAAATTGCTTCTAAGTTTCTTGAGATCTATATCTAATAAATATTGTTTAATTTTGTTATCACATATCTTTTATTCTAAACCCTTTATTGCAATATCAAAATTAATAAAAAAGGCAGCAATATTAAAAAAATATTATTTTTGAAAACAAAAATAATAAATTTCGAAAAGAAAAAAACCGCCCTGTTCTTTACGAGATCAGAACCTAAGCCAGCTCGAATCTCAGACCAACTCTTTAAAGCCTTCTGCTATCTGCACACATAAGATTAATTTGAATTTTAGCAATGACATAAACTGGCCAATGTCACGCGCATGATGCGTGTGTGTTATCGTGTCTAACAAAAGCGACGGAGATATATTTTTGTTTCGCGAGTACGTGACGACAGTGTGTAAAGCGTTCTCTGTGGTGTTTGTGCCGTGTTATTTACACATACAGATATACGGACTATATCGCGTGTTCACAGCAAAACGACTCTTAACATGCCTATCCACTTTTGAGCGCTTACTGTACCTAACTGTAAATTATGTTCATTAAAAAACCGGCCAAGTGCGTGTCGGACTACGCACAATGAAGGATTCCGTAGTTGGGATGAATTAATCCCAAAAACAAACATAACATTGTAGTTGATAAATATGTTCTCCCATACATCGACATACGTTACGTTCAATTCTCCAATTGCGAGTATGTAATCGCAAAAAACTTTTTTTTTGTATGATAGAACTACAAATTAACGATTTTCGGAGTTTCCCTTTACATGTGCTGTGAGACATAGGTTCCTGCCAAATTTTATGAATCTAGGTCAACGGGAAGTACCCTGTAGGTTTTGATTGATTTGCGAATATCAAAATATAACGCATAAATGGCCGTATTTTTTTACTGCGTTGACTTAGAAGCTTGATTTAGAGCTCCAAGGGATTAAGGGATTATAGACTTACGTATTTATTAATTTCAACTTTATACCTCTACGCGTTCCTGAGAAAAAGACAGACAGACGGACGGACAACGAAGTGATCCTATAAGGGTTCCGTTTTTCCTTTTGATGTACGGAACCTTAGAGAAAGCATAAAAATGTTTGAAATAAAAATGTTTTGTAGCATAAACTGAACTTTATGTAATTAATGTGGTTTTTCTAAAAACACATTTGTTTAATGTCGAATGCAGATGACAAGGTTTTCGTTATTGCAATGATTGACGCGTAACTTGTGAAATGGAACAACTTCTTATTTTCCTGTCGATTTAACTTTACTTTTATATTGTTGGAGCCCAGCCCAGTAGGTGACCGCGTTGATTATTGTGGCATCAGTCAGTGGCATTCTGTCGGTCATCAAAGATTCAAAGGTGCAAGTGAATGGGCACTAAGCACACCCAAGCAAACGGGACCGATCCGAAGGACCACACTCGCACTGGGTGTTGGATGGGTCAGTAATCCCCCACTTTAACAAATTGTGTTTACCTGTACGCAATAAAAAAGGCACAACTATCCTTCGTATTGATTAAACTCAACTGTCGAGGATCCAAAGCATTTGGAAACATTTTAGACATTAAAGGTTGACTGGTAGAGACTGGCTTGTGGCATTAAGTCTGTGTGTGTAACACTACCTGCTGTGCATAAGGTCAAATAAATAAACACTTCTTACCTTCAATTTCTCAGGTCCAATAAGTTCAATCTCGGGCAATGCTTCAACAATCTCCTGCAATATTTCGTTCTCGTCCGTGCTCTCTATTTCTCTCTTGATATTCTTGTATTTGAATACGACTGTAGTATAGTCATCGCTGGCCAGTTTACTTCGAAGATCGTCGTCTTCTACTAACGCTATTGTTACTACGTCTTTCTGGAAGGAATATAGAAGAAAATAAAAAGAAATGCTGTTATATTATCATTATGAGGACTTAACATGAGGCCAGTTTAGGTCTAAAATACTCATAAGACAAATCTGATCTGTAGTCCGATTTAGCAGTAGATCTACCATTATTAGTCATCTCATTAAAATTACTAGTGTTTATTTTTTAACTGGGACTTACCAGATTACTTGGAAACTGTTTTTTATTTACCTAGGTTTGATGATGTAGATATATTTAGTAACCTGTTCCGCTTAGCTATTTCTAAAGAGTCTTAAAAAGACCCTGAAAGAAATCGACATGTGTTTCAACGAGGCATCTTCAGGATGACGATTGGCTTGTCGCAAACTCGAACACGGCGTGTTGCCACACCAAGCACCGCTCGGTGCGCCTGAGGATGCCTCGTTGAGAGGTGAAACACATGTCGATTTCTTTCAGTGTCTTTTTAAGACTATTTAGAAATAGCTAAGCGGAACAGGTTACTAAATATATCCACATCATCATTTTATAATGGATTTCCGCAAGGTCACGTCTGAATCAATTAACTATTTACCTCCTTTCAAATTACATTTCTTTGAAATGATCTTTACAAATAACAGACGTAAAGTAAAAAAATAAATTTCGTCAACACAACTCGCCCTTGAGAAAAAACTAATTATGCCGAAATTGTTTTCGTACATAATAGTTCCTAAGACGGTTTTCTTGTATCTCCTATAGACTTTAATATCCCCAAGGTGTCCCAGTTTAAAAAAATGTTGTGATTTTAAGCATTTTGTTTGTCAGCTGGTTCCTGAATTTTCCGAGGAAACGAGTTTTTCAGGCTGCACCTGGAACAGGACCTAGGAAGATCCACACCAATACTACTTACTAAATGAAAAGCTATCCTCGTCAGGGCATTCTTGGCAACCCTATTGGCTCCTAACACATATGCCATAGGTTTGTCCGTGCTCCTGAGTTGCACAATAGTTGGCACGTGGATGGCAGTGCGGAGGAACATCATCACGAATTCATCTAGAGCATCCAGGGTTCGTTCTCCGCTGTGGTACACGAAGTTACCTTTTTTACCCTGTCGAGAAATCATGCAGGTTAAACAAGAAACATTATATCACGCCTCTATTCCCGAAGGGTTGGACAGAGATGTTAGGACATCCACATTTCGCCAGTTATGTAAAAGGTATAAATTATGTAATTTGACTACGACATATTTAAAAACTTTGTGTTTTTTTTTTCAATATTAATAAAGTACCTAGTTATAGGGAATATAAACTTTATTACCAGTAGCTGGATAAGTGAATAGTACATGGCATAGCATACCTACTTTTTATATAAGAGTGCCGTAAAATTTGTGAAAAGTCTCGACTTTAATTAAACCCAATTACTTAATCATGTTTGTTTTTTTTTTTATTCCTGGTAAAAAAACACTTGTTAAGTATATGATTTACTAGCGACTCTGCTTCGGACGGGTGCAACGGCGACATGTCAAAACATCAAGATTTCTTTGCTATAATTAAGTAAAATAAATATTAATGTTTTATAAACATAAAACTTCTGGAATAATTTCTCTAATGATGGTGAAAACCGCATCAAAATCCGATGTACGGTTTAGAAGAACAACCCGGTCATACAAAAAGCGACTCATTATAATGTATGATGCGCTGAGATAGCCCACGTATACGTCATTATGTTAATTTGGTAAAAATATAGGATCCCACGTCAACATCCAAATGTTCATATAGAACAACAAAATACATAAGAAACGCCAAGAAACTGCAGCATGATCCAAAATTATACAGTAACAAAATATCGTTCTGATTATCGCCGTGTGAACGGGCCTTAGAATAACAAAAACAAAAGTGGTAGTACGGTCTCATCAACCGTACATTTACTTTGCGAACGCAGCAACCTACTTGGATGTCGTGCGTCACAAATATCATGTTATAATTATAACGTTTTAAGTAATGCACATCGACTCAGACAATAACTGTGGAACTAACCACTAGTCAAGAGAAGGAATCGCTGCCACTTTAACTTGTTAATACATTTTAATATAACCTTAAACTCAACTTGTGGTTCTTTCTGTGTACTCCATAACTAAACCAACATTGACAAAGTGATAGTGTACGGTGCCTACAACCATTGGCTCCTACAGTGGTCTTAGTGGTATATATTGTCTATAGTCCCACAATTTCTTTTGGTTGAACTGGATATATGAAAAAAAAATGATGAATCCTTCTCCAATAATGGAGTTTGGACGTCCAAATACTTAATTATTACTATTTTTCAGCCTCAACCACCACCCCACTGTCATCAAACGGCAATAATCGCAGTTCCACTAATAGCCGAGGAAAGGTAATTGACCCCAGTCAGTTACGCCACGCCAGTCAGCCATAATTATTTTACTGCACGTCATTTTAAATCTGTGATATCTTTTAAAGTATTCATTTAAATGATGTGATGTCCAGGCATATTTTTAATCTTAATTAAATGGCCAATTTTAATAACATATTTTATCGGATAAGGATTAATTAAAGTGGTCAAAATAGCTTCGGAATTAACAATTTTATTTTTAATTAAGTTCTGAAAGATATCAAGAAGATAGACATATGCTATTGCGGACTTTTCTGTTGATCTTGATAAAATTTACAATCCATTAGAAATTAATTTTATCTATCTGTTAAGGTTTATACACTCGAGAGCAATGAATCCGGGTCACTTAAAGAATCCTAAAAATCTCGGAAACTAAAAATGCTAGGTTAATGCACTAAATTGTATTTAATAGACAATGTAATACTCCTTAAATGAAGGTATTAAAACTTCTTAGTTATTGTAAAGTTATATCATAAAAAAATCAAATTTGAAAAAGGGCCACTTTCGAAGATGGAACTACGAAATTACAGCATTTGGTTTTGCTTTTGTTTGTAATCTGTCATTTATGTGGGTACATAAACCATGTTGATAGTGCTCTATATTCATTATTCAAGCTGAAATTATGTCGCTTACGCCTGAAGAATGCACCAGAATACTTACAATGCTGGAAACCAGCCGGAGTCAGCGCGATACAGCCAGGACTGTCGGTGTGTCGCTGTCAACAGTACAAAGAGTTCTCCGACGTTACGAAGAAACTGGTTCTAACCTACGCAGACCAGGAACGGGCAGAACCAGGTGTACCACAGCACGAGAAGACCGATACTTGGTGAACACCATGCTTCGAAATCGCTTTCTCACAGGAACTGAACTCACAAATCAGTTTCGACGCCTCGGAGGAAGTAACCCAAGTGCATGGACAGTAAGACGTCGGCTTGCTGAATCTAACTTAAAACCCCTTAGACCTGCAAACGGCCCTAAACTGGAGCGTGGGCATCGTATTTCAAGACTAAGATATGCCCAGAGCCACGTAAATTGGAGTATTGAAGATTGGTCAAAAGTTATGTTCTCCGACGAATCAAAATTTATGCTCTACAAGCACGATGGAAGACACAGAGTGTATCGAAGACCAGGGGAAAGATTCAAGCAAGCATGCATCGAAGAAAAAGTAGCCTGCGGTGGTGGGTCTGTACTTGTGTGGGCCGAAATTTCTTCTGAAAGTCGCACAGAGCTGGTGATCATAGAAAACGGCTCTTTAACTAGCGTAAGATATGTGGAAGAAATCCTCAATGATCACGTTGGTCCATTTATGGTCAATTTAGGTGAGGATGCTATATTTATGCATGACAATGCCCGACCTCATACAGGTAGGATTGTGAATGACTACCTTCAAGAGATGAACATTACTAGTATGGAGTGGCCAGCGCGCAGCCCGGATATCAACCCGATCGAGCATGCTTGGGACGAGCTAGGCAGATGCGTAAAACAACGAAACCCTCCCCCAATCACGCTTCGTGAGCTCAAAATTGCTCTCACAGAGGAATGGGAGAATATTCCCCAAAATCGTATAAGGAACTTGGTGTACAGCATGCCAAACCGCGTAAACGCAGTAATGGAAGCACGAGGAGGCAATACGAAGTATTAAAATTCAAGAAAATCGTAATAAAGTTCAAAAATTTCATGTTTCCTATTTTTGTTTTAAGGAGAGATCAGCAGTTTTTTTCTTTATGTAATTTTGTGTTAATAAAATGTATGGTGACTCATATTTTTTTTACTTTCATTTAAGGAGTATTACATTGTCTATTAAATACAATTTATTGCATTAACCTATCATTTTTAGTTTCCGAGATTTTTAACATTCTTTAAGTGACCCGGATTCATTGCTCTCGAGTGTAGTTAGCGCACGCCATGTAAGCTTTCAAAAAAGCGACATTTTCACGACTTGACAAAATGTCAAGTTTCAGTATATATACACCTTCCGGAATACATTTTATAAATTATGTTGAAAACCTCATCAAAATCCGTTGCGTATTTTAGAAGAACAACTCGGACATACAGACAAACGAGAAAAGCGACTTCTTTTTATTTAATAATATGTATGTATATAGATTTGTAATAATAAAACTTACATTAGGGTAGAAAAGTAATGTAGGATAGCTGCCTATTCTCATGTTATTGTAACAAAACGAGTTGTGGTATTTACAGTTTACAGCACCAACTTTAACCTGAAATCGAAATAAATAACATTATTCACAGTAAAAATTACAAAAAGTCCATTCCTCACACAGTTTACAAAATAAGAATATAATATACATCTGTGTGCAAACTGTTAAGTACCATGAATGCAGCAAATGAGTTTTCATAATTTAGAATCAGTTTTTACTGCGTAGTTTGCCCTTTTGTATGGAAAATAAAGTGGTGGGTCTAGAATCATGTACTGCTTTACACCCTGTATAGTACTTGTTTAAGAATTAAATAGAACTTACAATTCCTTTATATATTTCAGCCAACTTCTTCCAATGCTCCGCCACATTTTGGCAAGGTGGACAGAATGGGGAATAAAAATTAACAAAATAGAAACCATCCTTCATATAATTCTCTGAAAAAATATAAAAAATAAATGTTATTTCAAATCACAGATGTCTTCTTTATTCATTTAAGTATAAATAAATGTATACAGAAAGTAGGATGTATTATAGCTTTCACAATGAGACTAACTTATTAGAGGGTGGGTGGATATTGGAAACATTTTACTACACAATCATATAAAATATATACGTATATTCCTACACACAGCAGACATTTCTGTAGCTAAGGTTTCATAATTATTAATAACTAGCTTTTGCGCGCGACTTCTCCTGCGTGGATGTCGAAAAATATCCCAAGGAACGTACTACCGGGATTACATACCTAAAGGTGGTTTTATACCGGCGAGGCGAGGCATGGATGGGATGGGCGAAAATTGAAATCACGCTTACTCTTTTACACCGAAAGATGTCCAGCGTTATGCCAGCGCGAGACATCGCGAGTCAGTGCTTGACGGAGAGACCGTGCGTGTCTTCGATCGCCGGTGCGAGATTTGTATATCCGTTTTACAAAGTAAATATAATAAATGCTCTATTCATACAGCAATAAAGTTCAATATTGTACTAACAAATATTTTAATTCTCGCCCCGCACATCCTCACGCATCTAGACATTTTACACCAAAGATGGGCTGGGCGTGGATAGATCACCGTGTCCTCGTGGAAGCGATCGGTGGCAATGATCTCCCGCGTCTGGTTCAGGCCATGGAATGGAGCGAGAGGAAATGGGAGGCCGTCACTTCCTTCTGTGAAGCAGTAATGCTCACGAAGGAGGAGGCGGAACGCGTGAGGGAGAGGCAAAGGAGGAGATGCCCTGGGCGTCGGGAATCGCAGGCCGATTTCCGGCTACCGTAGGCGCGGGCTTGCGGACGGTGAGCAATGAGTAGCACGCCATCCGATAAGGATCAATCCCGGGTCGAAGGCGCGTTGTGTTCCACGCACGCCTCAAAGAAATGTCAGCAGAATTGACGGGGTCCGCTAGGGTCGATGCCTGCCGGGGTTGCGAAGAAGTCCGAAAGGGAGATCGTGGCCCCCGGCAACATGGCAACTGAAGGAACACGGGTGGGTTTTAGTCAGTAAGAGTCTGACACGCCCTCCCGCTCCGCCCAGTTATTTGATCATTTCCAAACAAAAAAAAAACAAAAAAGGGGGTGGATAGAAGTTTTGCCATACAAATTGGTCGCCGGTGTAAAACCACCTTAATAGCCGAGGAAATGTCATGACTAATACCGCTGCGCCCACGTTGTGCTCAACCATAATTATGTAGTTACGCGTAATTTTGAAACTGCGATATATTTTAAACTATCCATTGAAATGATATGATGTCACGGCATATTTTAAACTAAATTAAATTCCCAATTTAAATAACATATTTTGTTGGATAAGGATTAATATTATGGTCAAAAAAGCTTCGGAAATAACAATGAAATTTCCATTAAATTCTGAAAGATAATAATGGTTACTGTGGGTTATCCTTAGAAGATAGACATATATGCCATCGAGTGCCACTTTTTTTTAAAACTTTTTAAGATCGACAATACTGTAGAACATAAATTTTATGTAACTTTTACGATTTGCGCGACGCACGCCAATAAAGCTCCCAGTCGGCATGATTTTTTCCGACATCTTCAACAATATTCGTCAAATTTCAGCCAATTTACACAAAACCTTAATGAATTGTACAGTAAAACCTTCCGCATGAATACTTCGTCCATTTGTGAAAACCGTTTGAAAATCCGTTCAGTAGTTTTTGAGTTTATCGCGTTCAGACAGACAGACAGATGCGGCGGGGGACCTTGTTTTATAATATGTAAGGATTAACCCACAAAATATTTAATTAAAGCTCTGATAAAACGTGCAAGCATGACAAAGAAAAAATATACATATATGTAAAATCTATACAAATGAATAAAATTGAAGTGTCTGTTTGTAACGTCAAAATGATAGCGTTTTACTAAATGTTTATGAAAGTTTATATGGTACTTATAACAAAAAAAAAGAAAACAATTCTTAAATGTTTTGTTTGTCTGTTTGTTCCGGCTAATGTACAAAATGGCTAGACCGATTTTAACAGGACTTTCACTGGCAGATAGCTGATCTTATAAGGAGTAAATTAGGCTTCGTTTATTTTAGAAAAAGAGTTGGTATCCGGGCGAAGCCGTGGGCAACAGCTAATTCTTAATAGAATGCAACCATGGATAAACACATTAGCCACAGATGTTAGTTATGCAATATTAAGGCTAGTTATATGTTGTACCTATGTACTTTGTACTGGTATTACAACTTTTATGTTATATTTGATTGATAAACATTGATATAAGTAGTTGGTTGTAAATGTGATGTTATACAACTAGCATTTAATGATGTAAGAAACATTAACCCACTCATGATTTGCTAGTAATTTGAAGGAAACTTTGATCCTTTCCTATACTGACAGTCAAGTGTAGAGGAGAAAGGCTTTTTCTTTTCAGAAAGATGAAGTGCAGAGAAGTTAAGCCTTTAAATCCTCAGGAACACTGAGCTTACAATAAACCACACTCAATTTGATATTGCTGCATAGGTACAGGTCAGCAGAATTGGCGGGGTCCGCTAGGGCCAATGCCTGCCGGGGTTGCGAAGAAAACCGAAAGGGAGATCGTGGCCCCGGGCAACAGGGCAACCGAAGAAACACGGGTGGGTTTTAGTCAGTAAGAGTCTGACACGCCCTCCTGCTCCGCCCAGAGCGGGAGAAGTTATTTGATGATTTCCCAACCAAAAAAAAAAATAAGGTACAGGTTTGCTAGTCTCCAATAACACAAATGATAAAATGCCTTTGCTTCTCCCTCCTCAAGAAAAAAAATTTAAGTTTTCAAATTGGGAAATAAAGTGTCATTACTTACTCCAGCTAGCTCCAGATAATGTATCAACAAATGGATCATTGTGATACAGTCCATTGTAGTACAAGTTGTCATACTCTGACTGAGACCGATAGTCATATTTTTTTGTATATGAGTATGATCCGTACAGGTCATAGTTATTCCTCTTATCTGGATCCTTCAAGGTCTCATAAGCCTCTGTAATTTTTAAGAACTTCTCCTGTTCATCTTCACCCTGGAATTTTTCATAATAAGTAGTAATAATACCTATTTGGTAGATAACTACTCAACTTTTTGTCTCCTACACAATGACACCAGGTCAAAGCATTGAAAGATAGTTTTTTATTTTTTTTGTATTAAAGAACTGGGTTTTTACAGACACCAGTGCTTTTTATTGAGTCTAGTAACAGTTAGTACTTACAGGATTCTTGTCCGGGTGATACTTTACAGCTAACTTTTTGTAAGCTTGTCGTATCTCTTGGGCCGAAGCTTTTTTCATAACTCCTAATATCTCATAGTATGTAACATCTGTTAGGTTAACCGCACCGAATATCAAACTGATAACTATGAGTTTTAACCTGAAACAAGGTTTAAATTAAGATCCACTTTGAATAGAAAGGTGTATTATTGATAAAATCGAACTCAATTCAAAATAAACTTACATTTTTAAATTGTTTAAAAAGTTCCTAAAATTAGACGCAGGCACTGGCACTTTTCACTGATAAGTATGGAGAACTTAATAAATCACTCATTTTATAATTAGGCAACATAAGATAAAACAATTTACACGAGAACATGAGATAAAACTAAATTGTTTACTTTTTGTGTAGGTGTCGGCAAAGTATGTTGAACTTCCGGCAATCGAGAAGTCAGACTTAGACGTCAATCACCCACTCTAAACTAGAGAGGCAAGGCAGTTGATACCGAGCATCGATAATCGATTCACTGTTTATAAACAAAACTAATTACTCGAAACAAGGAAAATCATGTTGATTTTTATGCTATTAATAGTGAAAAGTAGAAATATTGTTGATAAAGTTGTTGCATTTAAGAATTTTGGAACACTTGGGTTGCATAAAATTATTAAAATTTGGCTTCAGATCCGGCGCAGGCAAAATCACAATACTCAAAAAGTTGTCTAAAGCCGGTACCCTAAATGTGTAATACAAAACAATCTGTTTCGATTTGAAACAGAATGCTAATCCATTGCTTCATAAGTTGGAAAAAAAAATCTACTCAACAACGTAAATAACGCAATGAATGTTGTTTAACTGTCAAAATAAAACAAATTAGGCATAATTGTTTATGAAAATAAGTTACACAATTAGGGTACGGGTCTCCTGCGCGTGTTTTTTCGAAATATTACACAAAAACATCGCAACAAAGACGCGGGGCCATACACATTTTTGTTTGCAAACACGATTTTCTGTATGAAAACAAATGTTTATGTTTAAGATTTTTTGTGTTATGTTTCGAAAAAACACGCGCAGGAGACATGGCTTAAGAGACGCACCTACATAAATTGGTACGTACAACGAGCGTCAGTATGTGCCAGCCCCTTAAGTTTTAAAATGTTTAAATGCTGCAACATTTAATTCGTTACGAATAATCTAAAGAATACTTCAAAAGAGATCATTGTTTCGACTTGGATTCGAACCACCGCATCCCCGCACGTCATCATGCTCATACCGGCAATTTTACGAACTAGCCAGTAGCCGCCAGGACACATTCAAGTCAATGAAAGACGTGCCTAGTAAATGGTAACTTTATAGTACATTGTACTCATACATTGTCATATGTTATGCAATTATACAATGCTAAGGGATTGAATTTATACAATGCAAAGATAGTTTTTAAATCTTCAGCAGCTCCAACATTCATGCGCCCTTGTGGAGCAGGACCAGCGTTAAGCCAAGGATTTATATCAGCGATGTAATCCCCAAACTAATAATATCCTTGGCTGCATAGTGTGCGTTTCATATAAGATTTAAATTTCATTTCGTTCAGTTGGAAGTATGTGGGATGTATTTTATTGTAACATTTTAAACAGTACCCCATGAAAGATGAGTCCACTTTAGCAAGTCTAAAATCCGTATTTCTGGTGATATAATTGACGGATTTTTCTCACAGCATATGCTGCTGAACTTCCTGAAAGGAATGTTAAATTAGGACCCTTTTGAAGCCTTCAGTCGAGCGTGATCCCCAGGAAAACCAGTTTTTCTCGATTCAATACTATCTCATAATCTCTGCTTTTGACATTTGGTAAAGGAAATCTAATGCATTTAGTTTTTTTTACCATTTAATACTAAATTATTAGCAGTGAACCAATTTTGGACCTGCAATAGCGAGTTATTTACGTCGTCACGATTTGATGCACTTCTATTAATTTTAAAAATTAAGGAAGTATCGTCAGCAAATAACACCATTTGTGGTTGGGTTTTTAACTAATGGGGTAGATCGTTAATATATACTAAAAAGAGGAAAGGACCTAATATCAATCCTTGTGGCACACCCATTTTTACTTTTAAACCGAGTGAATTGACACCATTTATTTGAAGTTGCTGCTGTCTATCATTTAAATAAGATTTTACTAAACTGAGCGCAAGTTTTGTACTGTACGCACAATATTGAAAGATTTACGCCGCTGGAGATCAGCGCCATTTGAAGTGAGCAAGTGGCAGTTTTTATCCCCATTACGTAACTGTCATGGAAAGAAAAAGATCCAATAAATCAATAACTAAAGTTCCATTTTGATTGTATGCGTGACTATTTCAGAATATTAATGAAAATTAACATACAATTTAGGGAGCCTCCTCTTAATCGCAACTCGTTATCAAAGTAGGTCGTGAGTGCGTGATGGACAGCCCGGAGCTACGAATAATATTTCATTATTCGTAGGCCCGGAGGAAGAAATGTTTTTATTTCAAATACTTTTTGATGGAGAAAAGAAGAGTAGGAGAAAATACTGGGTAACTTCATGATACGAAATATCTACACCGAGTTTTATCATTTATTTCCAGATCACAAAAATGATTCGACAAATGTTTTCAGTATTTTCAATTAGTTTGGGAAAAATTTCAAGAATTACTTGAAAACTGCTCGTGGCGCGTCGACTGAGGCGCGCCAAATCGAGTCGAAACGCGAAGAATAAATGAGACTCGACTCAACTCACTTCGATTAGACGCGTTTCGTTTGTAGTCGACGCCAGGCATAGTTGTGTTAAAAATTTTATGGAAAATTAACGGAAAGTAAAGATTTCAACATGTTTTGTTGTGATTGTTTTGCCTGTGCAAACGCACAGTAAGCACTCATCGCACGGACGTAATAAAATCGCGTAAACTGGAAAAATACGTGGACCCATGTATTTGCCAAAGATGTTATAAAAAGAAAACTGGGAGAGAAAGCTCTTCGAAAAAAATTGGAATCCGATTTTTCGTCGAGACGATGTGCTATCCTCTAAGCCTTTTATGGGAGAAAGTGGTTTATAGGTGATGCTTCCAAGAGAACTTAGTCTGTTTTCATTACATACAGGCACTTGTGATGTGTATGTGACAAATAGCCGTTCTGCCGTACTGGCAATTTCAAGTCCAATTTTTTTTTTTTCGCTAAGAATTCTAATTTCAAATTATTTTTATTTTTAAAATATGGAATTCTTTTTTGAAAATTAGTCATTTGTTTAAAGGTTAGCGTTCTGTTTTGGTCGCATTTGTACGTTTTTCGTCATCATGGATACGTTAAAAATTCGAGTGATTATGGAGTATGAGTACCGTCGTGGCAGCAAAGCGGCAGAAGCGGCACGCAACATCAACCTGGTTCAGCACCTAGACAATGCCCCAAACGAAAACTGACCCCTAAAAAAGTGATGGTCACTGTTTGGTGGTCTAGCACCGGTGTCATTCATCACAACTTCTTACCAAACGGGATGAGCATTACTGCAGATGTGTACTGGGAAGAACTGAACATAATGACGGAAAGGCTCGCACATCTCCAACGAGCTTTGGTCAATCGTTCGGCTCCGCTGCTCCTGCACGACAACGCGCGACCTCATACTGCACAGCAGACGGTCTCCAAGTCACAAGAGCTGGGGTTGGAAGTTCTCCGTCATCCACCGTACTCACCAGACCTTGCCCCTACAGACTTCTACTTTTTCCAGAATTTGGATAACTTCTTGGCGGGGAAAAAATCAATAAACGAGAGGCAGAGAAAGTCCAGCAGACTTTTTCAAAAAGGGCATCAATAAGCCACTATTTTGGCAAAAATGCATTGATTGCATGGTTAATTACTTTAATTAATAAAAAATAAAAATAAAGAGAAACAAGGGCGTTAACTTATTTCATGAAAAACGGCAATTTCATAGGTAAAGACCTAATATTATGTAAATTATAGTAAAATATGTATATATTTATATTATCATATTTGATCATGATGATAGATGAGATGATATCTCTGAGGTTTTTCGGTCAGGAAGATCATGCCCGAGTTAGTTTCAGAATCACACTTTCAAACAAGTACGCCTTTTGAATGTAACCCCACCTAGATACTGACGAAACTGAGGTTGAAAGAATAATCATGACTTTGAAAGACGACTGTGCAGTTGGTTGGGATAATATATAAACAAAATCATCAAACAATTTAAGAATATTTTAGTACCACCACTGACTTATATTTTCCGAATGTGCCTGTCTTTGGGTCTTTTTCCCGAGTGTTTCAAAAAAGCTGTTATTGTCTCTGTACAAAAAACAGGCAGTAAACAGCAAGTAACAAATTATAGATCAATTTATTTCCTGTCTTCTATGTCAAAAATTTTGGAAAAATATCATAAATAAAAGATTGTTTAAATATCTGGAGGATAAATCTATTTTTTCGGAGCGTCAATATGTATTTAGACCTAAAGTTTCAACTGCCGATGCTGTACATCATCCGACTGACTATCTAGCCCAAGAACTTGACAAGGGTAACCACACAGTAGGAGTTTTCCTGGACCTCGTCAAAGCTTTTGACACAGTTTCCATTCCTATTCTAATGCGCAAGCTTGAGATAGTGGGCATAAGAGGCATTCAACTGAAACTTCTTACTTAGAAGTTACTTAGAAGACCGAAGTCAGTGCGTTAAGATAGGCAATGTTCTCAGCGCAGACGAAAAAAACACGTCCTTTTGGTGTGCCCCAAGAAAGTATTTTACGGCCTACTCTGTTTTTGATATACATAAATGACCTTTGTAATCTAAACCTAGAGCACGGCACTATAATATCCTAAGCTGACGACTCTGCCCTCCTTTTTTCTGCTGAATTGGAACATGAAGTCTACAAGTTTGCTCAACACGGTTTTAATATTGTAAATAAGTGACTTCAACATAACTCACTAACCCTAAATGCAGCTAAGACAAATTATATTAAGTTTTCAATGTGCAAACATACATCTGTTTTGCCCTCAACGATGTATGCTCACATTGCTCACTGTTTATGGTCCCTGCAGATTGCCTGCTTACGTGTCCTGATATTAATGTAACTAATAAAATAAAATATCTAGGAATTGAAATAGATGCCCTGTCTTTTAAACAAGACATAGAAGCTCTAAATAATAGAATGCGTAAGCTAATATTCGTTTTAAAAAATCTACGTTATATTGCAGACCTAAAATTAATTAGGTGAGTTTACTTTGCTCTCTGTCAGTCAATTTTGACTTACTGCATTACCTCTTAGGGTGGAGCAGATAAAAGTTTGCTACTACCTATTGAAAGAGCTCAAAGAGCAATAAAAAAAGAGGGAACGACATTGTTTGCCCTACAAAAAGTACAAAACATGCCTTCGCAGCCAAA
Source organism: Omphaloscelis lunosa (assembly GCA_916610215.1). NCBI lineage: Eukaryota > Metazoa > Arthropoda > Insecta > Lepidoptera > Noctuidae > Omphaloscelis > Omphaloscelis lunosa. The sequence continues at coordinate 18,333,548 of OU744247.1, forward strand.
TTTTTGGTCTTCCTAGGACCATTAATTTATAATAGACTAAATGCGAGAGCTAAAATTTATTCTCTAAATTATAATAATTAACTTTCAAGGAAGCTCTTCAAAGTATGTCCTGTGAAGATATAGAGAAACTATTAGTTGTACTTAAATAAATAAAAAATGTACTAATTAAGTTTAGCTAAGTAAGGATATGTAATAAGATTTTAGCAAGTAGGATTTATTGTACTACACACATCAAAAGTGTCTAGGGATCAAGCATTTTTATGCGGATTTCTTGAGATTGAGATGTGGCTTTGTAATAAATTTATGATTATATAAATTTATATGGATCCTTTTTGGTGCATTTCATAATTTGAAACAGGAACTGTTAATCAAATTCGAGTAAAAGATGAAAATCAGCTGTCAATATTTTCCCTATAAAAACATACAACGCATTGAAGACATTATTAGTGCTACTGTTTCCCTACTACTGATTAAAACCAACGTTATTATGGAGCGGCGACGTCATTTAAGCAGGGAAGAAATGCTCAGAGCCGTGGGAATGATAGAAGCTGGTTCCCGGCAACGTACTGTGGCTTTAGCTCTGAATACAAGTCAGAGTGTTATCAGTCGACTTTGGACACGTTACCGAAGCACTGGTACCGTGGCTGAGCGCCATGGAGGACGGTATCGCTGCACCACACGGAGACAAGACCGATACATTCAAATCTTAACTCGAAGAGCTCCAACAATAACCGCCATGATGTTAGCCGTGAGGCTTCATCACTCTTCAGGGAACTTAATTAGCGACCAAACAGTCAGAAACCGCTTGCATGAAGTGAACCTTCATTCCCGAAGACCGCTACGGGTACCACCTATAGCAATGCACAATCGTAGGATTCGATATCAATGGGCTCTTGAACACAGAAATTGGGCAGAAGAACAATGGCGTTTCGTGTGCTTTTCTGATGAGTCTCGTTTTGGTATGAGACCGGATACAAGACGTATACGACACTGGAGAACCCCTGGACGCCAACAGCGATTAAAATCCTGCCAGGAAGTCCATCCTTATAGTGGTGGAACCATCATGGTATGGGCGGGTATTTGGATCGGCGGAAGAACTGAGTTGATTTGGATCAGAGGCAACCTCAACGCTCAAATTTATGCTGAGACGATTGTATCTGACGTCATCGTTCCTCTACAAGTGCAAATCGGTCCCTTATTTCAGTTAATGCATGATAATGCACGACCGCACACCGCAAGAGTTGTAAGACAGACTCTCGCCGCAGCTAACATCAATGTCCTGCTCTGGCCTGCTCAGTCGCCAGACTTGAACCCGATTGAGCATGCATGGGATATGCTACAGAGAAGAGCTCTGCCGAATATGGAGGGTATCCAGTCGCAAGAAGACCTTTTTTTGTTGTTGCAACGAACATGGGCGGCCATTCCACAGCGTGATTTGGATGAACTCATTTTGAGTATGCCAAACCGATGTTCTTGTGTTGTTAGTGTTCGCGGTAAAAACACGGATTATTAATTGTTTAAGTTACCCAATAAAATTTTAAAGAAAACTGTTATTTCAGTCTTTTTTTCGAACTTTAATGTTAGTGGTTCAAATGTCAAAAATCCCTTTATTAGGAAAATGGCAAATTTCTTTATTAATGCAAAGGTGACTTGGTTTATCGTTACTGTGACAAACGAAAACACTTTATTTGATGAATCCTTAAAGAAAATTTTAATTAATATCAATCAGGAGAAAAGTTATTGCAAAAATATATGTTGATCCCTAGACACTTTTGATCTGTGTATTTACATACCTATTAGATGACTAGGTTTTTATAATAAATGTGATTATTTAGAAATATTATTATAGCTTGGCTCGCCTGAAATACAGGATGACCTAGTTCAGGCAAATAACATAATTGAATTTTTCGTAGATTTAAGCAAATTTCTATTTAGTGTTTTACCTTTTTACCTGAATAAAGTTTTATTATTATTTTTTATATTTTAACAAATCTCGGGACCATGGATCCCGGTCCCTTGGAAGGCGTACGAGGGGCCGAAGCCAACTCGCAGAGGCCCCTTAACAATTTTAAGTGGTGAGGCACTTACGTACTTACTAGACTATTGCAGAACATGGAAGCAAAATATATTGGGCTATGGATTTGGGTGGCTATAACGGATTGGTTACCTGGAACTATGGAAAGACTATGGCCCCTGTCTGGCCAATATTTTATATACATTCAATAATGAGCCCCCGAAAACGGTCGCTAGCATAAAGTGACGTAGCGACAAGGGGGCAACATCCCGGAAGTACGGTCAAGATGCCTACCAGCATCTTACTGGAATACTTCTTTCCTCCGAGCACGTTTGCTCTTGCGAATCTCCACTCAAGCCGGCCAATTAAGGCAAGAATGAGGTGGGAGCTCCGTTCCTCGTCAGTGTTCACTCCAGCCGGCCAATAAAGGCAAGCTAGAGGTGAGGAACAAGACTTCCCTCGGGAGATAGGGTTCGTAGGGTCGCTTCTGCCCAACAGCTCGCCACATGCTGCCCTGCGGGTTTTTGTGTCTCTCATGGTCTGGCTCCTCCTCCCAGACCTGTTCCGGTACAGTAAACTCTACCGGCACAGGCCTAGAGTATGTTGACATAGTGGTGGGGCTTGTGCGTTCCATACGACGTTTCGTATACGGCGATAGAAATAACAACAATCTTAAAGTTCAGAACGAACACGAAACAAAAAAACGAACTTAAAGTCAACAAACAAAATAAGCTGCTTAGCGCCGAGAGTTGAAAATCCAACAGTGTATTTTTTCAACGCGCTGGGACGAGAGTGCGTCCCAGCGCGTTGGATTCTTGCACGATAAAATCCTACCGCGATTTTATTACGTCCGTGCGCACATCGGCTAACACTTCTTCGTTTTGGTAGGGGAGACCGGGGTTGAAAGTCAAATTTACGTTCTTTTGATTTTTACTGCCTGTATTCTTGGTATAGCAATGACATTTATATATCAATAGACAGTGTATTTAGTATAAAAATAATTAAATACTTGTTTGACTTTAACATTATCCATTGAGGAAATATTAAATTTTTGCAATGCAAAATTTATGCGTACTTACAGTAATCGACACAGATAATGATGACATACTGTCTCAATGTGGATGTTGGAAGTAATGATGATATACTGGCTCAATGTGGATGTTGGAAGTAATGATGACATACTGGCTCAATGTGAATTTAGTAAGTAATGGTGACATATTTATTGGCTCAATGTGGATGTAAGAAATAATGATGACGTACTGGCTCAATGTGGATGTAGGAAGTAATGATGACGTACTGCCTCAATGTGGATGTAGGAAGTAATGATGACGTACTGGCTCAATGTGGATGTAGGAAGTAATGATGACGTACTGGCTCAATGTGGATGTATGAAGTAATGATGACGTACTGGCTCAATGTGGATGTAGGAAGTAATGATGACGTACTGGCTCAATGTGGATGTAGGAAGTAATGATGACGTACTGGCTCAATGTGGATGTAGGAAGTAGTGATGACATACTGGTTCAATGTGGATGTAAGAAGTAATGCACTTCTGCCTTGCTCTTCGGGTAAAAGGGAAGATAAATAAAAAAATAATCATTGTGATGTATTTAAAAAGTATATTTTCATGCTTGCACTTTTAAGAAAAAATAACATTACAAAATTATGCAACACTTACTTTTTTTTACATTAGTCATTTAAATGATTACTGATAAAAGTATGTCTCATGATTATTCCAATGATTACCTCATCAGTTCAGTACGTTTCAAATAGTATAAAATTAAATGTTTAAAAATCACGACTCTCTCCATGTAGGTATACCTACAGCAAACTGTTGTACATGCTTTGTAAATAGGTACATAACAAGGTATATAACAAATGTTTTGATTGTGCACACAAAGCTGTCTAAAGAACTAATAAGATTCACTTGGTAGGTAAAATATTTATTTAAGTACTTATAACTAAAAGAAAACTTATCACAGGATGCAGTGGTAACTAACGCGATAATAACACCTACTTATATCTAACCAAATCCTTTTGATCACACTTCTTATACCTATAGATCACACCTACGATATCTACCAGGTAAAATTAAATTAACAAGCGAAACTACATAGGTACGTGATGGGTATTAAAACAATAAACAAAACAACAAATTTTTGCGATCAACGACCCCATGTACTTGAAGTATAAGTTGAAAATATATAGACATCACATCTGTGTAGTTTCACTAGCTAATTTAATTTGACCTGTATATTATCAATATTTTTATGCAAATAATGTCTGCCATATTCTACTAAAGTCATGCATTCATATAAATCTACCATATACCTTATTTAATACTTGAAAACCATTAATCTAAATGCATTTCATAATGAAATTATAATATTTTTATAATTAAATTATCTAACAATAAACCCATATTGCCATAAAGTCTATCTCTAAAATCAATTCAAATTATAAATTAAGGCAATTTAAAGTGTCCGCACAGCTGTGCTTTGTTTATTTATGTCATAAATAAGAAGCGTACTTAATAAAATATAATATTAATATAGATAGGTACATATAAACTTTTACATAACTTTAATAAAATATTTAAAGTGTATGAGAGCATTATATTGAGAAATGCAGGTAAGTTAGCAATTAAAGCAAGGAAAAAGAAAAAAAAAACTAGCAGAATAGGCATTACTTAGTAGAAACAATTTTATGAGTCATGCTGTAAGTGCACAATAGAAATTGGAATGTAATTTGCCGTATTTCACAAGGATCTCATTATTTACTACTTACCTATGTACGAAAGCAAAGAAGACAATTGTTTATATACTGATGATGATTCTGGATCGATTCCCAGGTTGGTCAAAGTTTTATTGGGTTTTACAATCACGAATTGCTCAGTAGCAGCAAGGAGTCTAGATTTGTGCCCAGTCGACGGCTATGGGTTCGCCCCGATTACATCAATACATGCGTCTGAACCATAACTAGCGAAATGTGGGTGTCCCTACTAATACACCTCTACCTAACCCTTCGGGGAATTTAAGGCATAATGTTATGTGTACCTTTGATATAAAAATTCATACAATATATGTCAATGTCAAAAGTAACAACAACATAAAATTGACTCATGGCAAAATCAACCTTCGTTGCGTAGCTCGAATTTGTCTGAAGTTCGAAAAACCGGAACGAAACTTCACGGTTACACTTTTAAATAAATAAATACATACCTAATACATATGGTTTACCTAAACAACATTGTCTCATTTCAACATGATGTGCACGATGCACGTGTCGTCTCATTATCCTATTACAAAACTAGAATTTGAAACCGCCTTTGTAACAAGTTATGGCAATTCCAGTTTGTGAACCCATTTCTGAATAACTAATTACATTGATTAAAATTGTCACTATGTGTTTTAATAACGAGATTGTTCAACCTCCTACTTAAATGTCGATTAACAGGACGATTTGACGCTTCTCTTCAGTGTGAAGTAAGCTAATATTCTGACGACGATGAGTTCCACTCCTAAGATCATGATATCTGTCCAGTAGTTGTCAGGTTCGAGACTGAATTCATTGAGCACTGTTTTGGGATGCCTGGAAACAAAAAAAGAAAAATATGACATACTGTTTTTGGATCTATGAAATAGTTCATATTCAGTAAGTAATAAGTAACTTCAGTGACAGTGCATGAAGAGATTGAAGTGCGAAGATGTGACGTCACAGTGATTTACGCTGCTGCAGGCTTTACCGATTTAGGCCACTGTAACTTAGGAGTAGGATTATTCTAGCCGCAGTAGTTTCTATTGGTGAACTAGCAAGTATGTAGTATCTCCAACCAAAGTGTTGAGATGTTCAAGCAGTTTTTTTTTTAGGTGGGAAATTATATAAATAACTTCTCTCGCTCTGGACGGAGCGGAAGGGCGTGTCATAATATATTCAGTTCAGACTCTTACTGACTAAAACCCACCCGTGTTCCTTCAGTTGCCATGTTGCCGGGGGCCACAATCTCCCTTTCGGACTTCTTCGCAACCCCGGCAAGCATCGGCCCTAGCGGACCCCGTCAATTCTGCTGACATCTCTTTGAGGTGCGCGTGGAAAACAACGCGTCGTCGACCCGAGCCTGGTCCTTATCAAACAGCGAGCTTCCCATTGTTGACCGTCCGCAAGCCCACGCCTACGATGGCCGGAAATCAGCCTGCGAATCCCGACGCCCAGGGCGTCTTCTCTTGCGGCGGTTAGGAGCGTGAGGGCGCGAACTTTGCCTGTCCTTCAAGTGTTCCGCCTCCTCCTTCGCAAGCATTACTGCTTCGCAGAAGGAGGTGACGGCCTCCCATTTTCTTTCGCTCCGTACCATGGCCTGAACCAGGGCCGCACGTGAGAGATCACCGCTGCCGATCGCCTCCACGATAAGAAACAAGCTCGCATTAAATCTATTAGTATATAAAACACAATCGAAAACGAATCTCACCTCAAGTGGCAGTACGTCATAGTCTCAGGACACAGCAGTGGCTGCCGTCCATTGGAGTAAATGGACAGCACGAGCGCCTCGAAGGCGTAGCGTAAGAACGACGCGTGCGATACGGCGCGCATGACCGGGCTCATGTGCGCCAGGAGCACCAGGTAGCCTGCGTACACTATCATAGCACACGTCCACACTGCGCCCAGGAATGTGCCGTTCTGGATAGTTATAAAAAATGTACTTAATTATAATTTTACCAACATAAAATGCACAGCCTAAACTCTAAATACTCCTCTAACGAACAGCTTTAAAACATAAAATTTATTCACCCCGTGACGGGGTTAATTAGGCCGTTAAAAATGACTTAAAAAAAGACTTGAAAATTCTTATTAGAAACTTGAAAGTTGGCACTTAAAAGTTGTCTCATGGATAAACATGATCATCTGGCACGTCTGTGGAAAGGTAACCATTGATAACATATCGAGACCTTTTAATTCGGCGTTTTATAAACTATAGGTATAATACTTTTTTTAATCTACTTTCGACCATCTCCTACATTTTTTTTTGTATATATCAGTTATTTGCGTGTCATTTGCCATGTGTAAAGTTATAGGTAGTTTGTTCTCGCATGTTGAGAACAAACTGCCTACAACATACACAAAACAAGTCACGTCACGTACCACCGAGAGATAACACGATTAATAATGAGTTCAATAGGTTCAACCTTTTAAAGATAAAAGATAAAGATCATTTATTTTTCCTAAACATGAGTATACAAACTACCACCATTAAGACACTAATTAGGTAATTCATTATAATAATGAACTGTTTAATTAATTACGTGTTACTGAAAAGCGGATGTCACTTGGAAATTACACTAGGCACGTTTTCCCTTTTTGTAATGATAAGTACTTATTGCAAGATGATTATACTACACGAGGCTAAGGATAATTTATAAAATGTTCAACATAAAGCAAATGATGAACTATTTATTTATTGCTATTGAGTTCTGTGTAAAGCCTTTGGCACGTTCCGCGTAATTTGAGGTATACTAGTCAGAACTCTCATCATCAGATATTTTTAGCTATGTTGAGATTAGCTCACAATTCTAGCCAGACGTGGTCAAGGAGTATGAATTCTTCAAAACACAAAAAGTTAACTCTGCGGAAAATAAAGCGGGAATATCACAAGGTTCCATTCTTGGTCATTTTCTTTTTCAAACACACCTAAGTAGGAGTTTTAATAGGTCGGTACTTACAATAGGGTTGAAGCAGGTCCCGATGACATTGCCCATAGCCTCAGCGAGTAGTGCGACGTTAGCAAGCGTAATGACGAACATGATAAACCGGACGGGCTCCATCGGCTGACCGGAGAGAAAGTATGACGGCACTGAGTACACGAAACTGTATATTACCTGTTGAATAGACAAGAAGGTGAGTTATCTACACTGATGCTACTGCTCTCAGAAGGAACTATTTTACAAACAGTAAAAAATGTTGGTCCTTACATGCGCGTCTGCAAGGCCGGAAGTTTGGGTTGATAGCAAAGAGCTTACTGCTTATCTTAATGTTATTACATAAAAGCAAAGCTGAACCTCTTCCACTTGGATTATTTATTGATTTTTTATCACACCACCAACATACTATGTTGGTGGTTTACCTTAAGTAGTAATATCATATCGTAATGTAAAAATATCATATCGTTTGTCAGAATGATGGTCGATAAGCGGTTTGCCTTAATAGGTCCTAAAGTTCTTATTTCAAGTTGCAGAAACATATCTATACTTATAATAAAGCTGAAGATTATTTTTTGTTTGTTGTTGAATCTCAGGAACTGGTACTGGTCGGATTTGAGAAAATATTTTTGCACTTGACATCCCAATTCTTGAGGCTATTTAAAATCACGCTAGGAACCGTAAGAAAAAATAATAAAAAAAGTCAGAAAGAACGTTGAAAACGAAAACGAAGTAATAGCGCGGGTGGGCGATGCGATGCGACGCGATGAGTCGGAGAAACAAGAACATGCGCACGAAGTCGCGGGCAGACGCTAGTTATTATTGAAATTGAATTAGGTTTTGGAAATATTAAATTACTTTGGCAAACTGTGTGACTCAAACGTGTCTCGTGTTTTCCTAGCTCAACACACTTGCTCGTAAAGTGGCTCTTATTGAACCGCTTTTAGGTTCCTAATGCATAGTATTAAACACGCGTGCTTTTTACTCTATATTACCGCAGTGGTGCGGTAATGTGCGCCACAGATAATTATTTACTAGTCGGAGTAATAACATGGCAGATGGATTTAGTAAGTACTATCACGTCAGCATGGAATTTGTATTTAATAGAAATTGACTTTGGTGAAGCTTTACCAGCCCGTCCCATCTTTGATGTCCTCCCTCCGGTGACGCCCTAAGCCGAGGCTCGTACCCCACAGGGGGTGCCCTTAGTGAGCGTTCACCTAGCTTTTTAGCTTAGTTTTGTATGCCCCTGGCTGGAGGCTTTGAGTGTAGCAGCTTAAGGCAACCACAGGATTGACCGGTTAAGTAGTCATGACCTCAGAGGTCAGCTACGAGATGCCCAACAGAAAAAAAAAAAAAAAAAAAAAAGGTGAAGCTTTATACCAAAGGCATGGGCTCAAAAGCAAGTTTTTGTAAAACAAAATACCGTAGACAACCGGGCTATGGTAATTTTATTTCCCATGGGCAGGTCAGTGGGTACCTACCAATACCATAACACAAAACTGTAAAAATGCCAAAAAAAACTGTTCGGTATCATTTTGAGAATTGTACTTTTACTAATTGTTTCAATAATTAAAGTTGATAACAATACAAGTGTGATCTTTTCTTCGCAAGTGTGTTGAAAAACATCGTATGAAAAATGTCGTATGAAATACGTGTGCATTAATCATTACACTTGTATCATAATGTACTATTATTATTATCATGTTTCTGCAATTATTATGATGCTCCCATACTTAACACTTTTTTTTTAATAATGTTGACGCATTACTAGCAAGTATTTTTTTTGCAGTATCAAAGATGTATATGTATATAGAATACCTCACTTAACAACCATTTCATATATAAACTTCGGACACGTGTACTACAAACCCTGTGTCATTTTCCATTACCGTACACGTGTTCTGCTCACGAGCTCGTTATCTCCACAATTATGGCACACTATGATTTAATTACAGTAGTTTACCTGCATAGGCTTGCGGGTTACAAATGTCGGGCAGTTCATTATGATTTAATTATCGATCAAAGGTATAATCAGGGAAATTAATTGTTTAACAGATTGACACAGTACTACGTCAGTTTACAGCGTTGAGGTTCCTATTTAATACGACTGTCAAAGGAGATCATTTGTAATATGAATTTAGGGAAATAGGGGTTTCTAGTGCGAGTTTTTAAACCCATTCCATCGCGTTAACGTTCACTTACGTCCATTTTATGTAATAAAATTGTTTCTCATTATTGTTCCAAGACTGTAATGCTTCAGTTTCAGTAAAAATTTAAGTTTATGTTAACGAGATCGAAAAAATATAAAAAACTCGCTCTTGATCCTCCGTTGAAGTTTTTCTTGGCTTCAGGAGCGCTCTGGCCTTATGATATTAGACTTCCTTTGTGCATATATCGATATAACTGGGTGTTCGTCAACGAAAACATAAATAATAAAGGCTCGTGCAAACTGGCACGATATCGCGGGCGCTACAGGCAGCGCGACCCTTGTAGCGCCCGCGATATCGCGCTGGTCTGCACGACCCTCTAGCTTTGGAATCATCGTCGATAGGTACGATAAAAAGAAAAACATAGTTTACCTGCAATGGCATGCCAGTGACTAGTAACGCTGCGTAGTACGTTTTCAGATTGTACCAGTTGTTGAAATTCTCCTTCTTCAATACTGACATTTCGATGGGTACTAGAAACAGAGGAAAATAGGTACATTATTATACCACTTTTTTGTTATACGAGCGAGTCCTTCACTTTGACAGCTGTCATCTATGATTGTTCCGATTATTAAAAATGGAGTGCTACACAAAAGAAGAAAAATGAGGAAATTGAGGCCGGAATTGCAGTGACTGGGAACGGCATTCGTTACAAGAACATGATAACAGAGTGGGCCTTGTGGCCTCAACTGGACGACATGTGGTTTCAGCAGGATCGCGCCAGCCCGGCCACACCGCGCATGAAATAATCGATTTATTGTAGCAACCAACGATTTCCAGACCAAAATGTCACTGTCAAAAAACAATCGGAAATTTCATGACTAAGAGCAACCATTTGCCCGATATTTTATTCCATACTTAATTGGAACATGTCTACTTTACAATGCAATAAAAAACACTACAAAGCGAAAAATAACTTTATTTTTTTTCGTAAAAAGATTTTATTTTTCAGTTTTTAGTTATGGTATCTACCCCACACAAATTCGAATAAGTACCACTACCTGCTATGTAAATAACAGTGACAAGAACTTATCATACTGACCCAACTTGCATTACAATCTTATATTACTGACCCCAACTAAAAAACTATCCAAGCAAAGGTAATAAAATTTATATGGGACTATCAAACTCAAGCAATACATACCAAAAAAAAAAAAAAAACATCAGTTTACAGCTGATGAAAATATTGATGGACATACAGAAAAGAAAAAACATATAAACGAGCATAGAACCTCCCCCCTCCTCTCCTCTCCTCCTTCCTTTTTGGAAGTCGATTAAAAACAAGATAAAATTAGTAAAAAAAGGAGACCCATACAAGAAACTTTATTTTTTCGAGGTTTTTTGCTCGACTTGTAACGACGTACGTAACCCTTCGTGTGCGAGTCGACTCTCACTTAGTCGGTTTTTTTGACGTTAGGATCTGTTTGATAGTTCTAAGATACTTTCATTAGTATTGCCAGTGTTTTCATTTATTTTCGTATTGTGGTCCACTATGTATACTTCCTTTATACCTAAGTGCCTTTAATAAAGTACGTACAATCGTACATAAAGCATATTCATACGCGTGACGTCATAGAGACGCTATAACACCTCCTAATTTAATGAAGGCCTGGCCTTATATTAAGTCAACTAAAGGCTCGTGCAGACCAGCGCGATATCGCGGACGCTACAAGAGTCGCGCTGCCTCCCCGACCCTTGCTCGAAAACGAGGTGCCAGCAAGTTGTTGCCGCTGAGCACGTAGCTTTAAACTACCCCGAATAATAATCATGATCTAAACCAATTTTGATCCAGCTTGTCCTTTCTTGCTGTCCTCACCTCAGCGACGCCCTAAGCCGAGGTCCGTACCCCACAGGGGGTGCCCTTAGCGAGCGTTCGCCTAGTTTTAATTTAGTTTAGTTTTTTGCCCCTGGCTGGAGGCTTTGAGTGTAGCAGCTTAAGGCACCCACAGGAAAGTCCGGTTAAGCAGCCAAGACCTTAGTGGTCAAAACTGCGAGTTGCCAAGTTAAAAAAAAAAAAAAAGGTCGCGCGCGCTGCCTGTAGCGCTCGCGATATCGCGCTGGTCTGGTGGTTTTTTGCATTTCAAAGACCACTAAGTAATGGTTATCAGAAAATAAATATTTATTTAATTACCTAGCCAAAAAACATAACGACGCAGATACTACTTAAAACAGGATATTTTGTGTCTAGTCTTCGACGTCAATCTTAAATTTTGGACAACATTTTTTATCTTAAACGTAGAAAAAATTAAAAAGAATTAGGATTTTAGTTTCATTATCATTCATTAAAATCTTGATTAATATTCGTATGTTTCTTGATAAAACACAATAAACCTGTAGGGTACCTACTTATATTTATTGTTTTTGTTTGGTCCTAAGTCCCGCAGTGGATTAAGGCTCCTACAAACAGGCGCGACACGCGACGCGACACAAAGACACCGCTTGTCGCGCGACGCGACGTACCTTTGTGTCGCGTCGCGTGTCGCGCCTGTTTGTAGGAGCCTTTACAGTACGTACCTAAAAGAAAGAAAAGAAAAGGACGTAAGTACCTAAAAACTGAAGACTTCTGTACACCGAAATAAAGGTAGATACAGTATTATGCATCTTTGGATCGAATAGATTAGATGGATAGAAAGCACCATTTTTAGGTGTAACGCTAGAATTTAGTAGGTGGGTACCTAGATAATATAGTTATGTGAACAAGACGTGTGTAGTAACTGTTCGCAATATTAGTGTTCGTAATCGGTGGTTTTGCTTTGACGGAAGTGTAAGTATTTGTTTAGTTGCCCACTAATAAAATAGACCATAGCACCGTTCCGTAAAAACATATATTAAAAATATATACAGCATATATATCAGAAAGGTGTGGTCAAATTGAAGGGTGTGGTACAGACCATCAAAAGGAACAAATTTCTCCATGGGGGCCGTTCAAGTATTACGTAAGCAGATTTATTACAATTATTTACCCTCCCATGCTTACGTAAACATTGGTATATGCATTTTTCTTTTAATGTTAATATTCTGTTTTTTTTTTTAATACAGTATTTATTATTTGTGGGAATCCCCGAATATGCGTTTCGTTTTCAAGCATAGACAATGTGTGGGTTGCCATATGTTGATATGTGTAAAAAAGTAAATTATTACAGCTGACGTAATCACCATCTAGACCCCCTCCCGCATGTCATCAAAAATAAGCAAAGCATAGACCCCCCCGCTCCCCTATAGTGCTTACGTAATACATACTTGAACGGTCCCATGGGGCCAACATCGTAATAAAGAAATATCTAACAAAGAAGTATACAGGTACCTTGACATGGTATGGTAACAGCATTCTGACCGACCGACAAAAAACTGGCCCTGACCAATTATTTTGCAGATCGGACGGGACCGGTTGATGAAGTTAAAGCCCGGATCAAACTGTCTTAGGAATACCTTGACCCTATATTGTAGGTAGAAAAACGAGAAGGCCCGGACTACACCAAAGCGCAGCGGAGACGAGACGAGAGATGTGTTTTAAACAACCAATAGAATTTGGTTATTTACATATCTGGTGTCCACACAGCTTTAGTGGATAGGTACTACTGAGCGAAGATGTATCATATTTGTATGGCGCGATCGAAGCGGAGATGTGGCCTCGTAAGCTGGTGACGACGAGACGACAGCGACGGCGCGCAGCGGAGACGAGAAGAGATGTGAGCGGCGTGTAGTGTAGTGTGTAGGCGTGTAGATGTGTCCCTCACTCATGAGGTGCCTCGTTTGAGGTACTCGTTATCGCAAATTGAAAGAGTTACTCGAATTTCAACATTGAACCTCCTCACTTGTTCATGCGTCCTCACTTAAAAATTGATATTGACATTATTGACGGGAGTACTCGCGAGTAAGTATTGAGTGAGCTTAGTGAGCGAATGAACCGACTTATTTCATAATTGTACAGAATTTATAGAATGAGTAAACATTATGATTTTGTTAATTATGAACTCTAAAAACGTTTGCATTAGATTGATGATTCGTTTATTTTGGCGGTCAAAAATTTATGAGCGACATTAAAATCGGAATGAGTACGTATGAGTCGACGCACCCGTCCGCCCGCTGCCTCGGACTATCGGCTGAGTTCGGCTCGGGCTCGACTAGTAAGTTGAATACGGCGACGTACGACTCCTCGCCTCAAATTATGGGTACCTGGTGAGGTAAAATGAGGTACTCCTTCAACCTCATATAAAAATGATGAGTTACCCATCACTAGCGGCGGCGTGCAGTGAGCAGCGCTGCTAGTTCCCCCGCGTCGCACAACCCGCTCGCCCGCTCTAGCCAGTACACATCTCTGCTCCGGTATAGACAGTACACATTTACGCACAGCTTCGGTGGATACAGGCTAGCTGAAAAACATCTCTTCTCGTTTCCGCTTTGGACATCTCCGCATATCTCCGCTTTGGTGGACTCCAGGCCTTACCCTTGTAAAAAATCTGATTGATATAATTATTTATTTTCCTTGTGTGTTAAATAAAACGCTTAATGCCATAAGGCATTATGATATAGGTTTAGGTGAAAAATAATTTTCTACCTATTCGGTATGGCATTAACGCCAATTTTAATAGATAGACAAATCTTTATTTACCTACTTAGGTAGTTGTGGTCAAATTAAATTGAAAAAAGCGCAATTATATTAGCACAAAAATATCAGTAGGTGGTACTTATGTAAAAAATTAATAAACCTTTATTATAAGATTAAATTACAGGAAGGTGGAGGTTAACATATTTACATTGAGTTAATTATAGGTAGGTACTTATGTGTGTCACACAATCACATTTTCTCATTATTATTTTTCACAATTACGTCGTGAAATAATAACAACAATTAGTAGTTAATTTAACAGGAAATAACAAGCTGATGATTCCTTGTTATCATTTTTTACTTTGTTGTCAACAGCATCTAATATACGAGTCAAGAATATTTACGTGCAATACAGTGGCTAATAGAGAATTGGTGAGGAATGGTATTAAAGAAGGGACTGTCTCCTATACTCACTTTTTAAAACCCGCCTGAAGAATAGATTAAGGTCTAGATCCTATGCTATTGCCAGAAGTTAAAAACTTACACTTGGAACCTAAAATGTCGATTAATAGGTACCTACCTACCTAACTAGAATTTTATAGAGATATTTATAAGTTCGTAGTACTTTACAAACTTTTCAGATAAGATCATGAACAGAAATAAAATTAGCGTAGTTTGGTTTTCTTTATTTTTTTCTTACCTACTAGATAGTAGGCAGATGCCTATCTTTTTCCCAACTAGGGGTCAGCTACCAGTCTAACCGGATAGAGTTAAATACTAGTATTTTACATGGAGCGTCTGCCTAATTGACCTCCACAACCCAGTTACTGGGTAACACGATACCCCTTGTTAAGTCTGGTAGTCAGACTTTTGGGCTTCTGACTACCTGAAACGACTGTCAAAGATCTACGAATGACAACCGGGACCAACTGCTTTCTGAGGCACGGAGGGATCTCGATATGAATGGATGGTCACCCATCCATGAACCGACCTTGACAAGCGTGGGTAGCTTAACCTACGATAAACCCGACCGTGCGGCTGTTATCGTTAAAGGTCCGTGCACAAAATTCACTCGACAGAGTTTAGGTAAATTCTTGCGATGCTATGTTTGTGTGCACTGTTCACGCAAACACGCGTAAAGATCGAGCGTAGTGATCGCTTAAACAGTTTTGATCCTGTAGATGGTATTTTCTTAATTTGCGTAGGTGCAGATAAGAAATAAGTCTGGACTGTTTGTGTATATTCTTTTAGTATATTTAAGTCGGAGACAGGTATGTGACTCTTTCGTTATTATCAGCGATATTTTAACTACTGTGGGCGTACTGTGCGTAGTGTTGGTTAATGCGCAATAGTAAAACCGTTTGCAGTTCAGATCACATTATAATTTACTATCAAATTAATCACACTAGCAATACACACGCTGGGTGCGATACACAGCGTTTATTAAAATCACAAATTAACACAATAATCACAAATTACAATTAACACAATAAGTGAGCACAAGGAATCGAGTACTGTTCCGCGAAGTCTTAACTCCGATGCGATCAGAGACTGAATACTCCTCACCGTGGTCTTAAAACATCACGACTCTGTAGAACCGCGCTTTAGGTGTGGGTAGATCACGTGATGTCGCTAGTGGCGCGTTTGCGATTCGTTTCGTGTCCGTACTAATGACCGGATCTGACATTTATAACAATCAAAATAAAAATGCTACAATTTGGTGTTAGATGCATTTAGGTACATTTAGACATTCAATAACATTGAGGTAAGCGTTTTACATAAATACGAGTAGTGGTGCCGTCTCTTGTATACCGAAATAAACTAACTAAACGATCACTTATATTCCTACCTTTGGCTATGGAAAACTTGAAGAAACTCGGAAAAAAAAAAAATCTAAATTTAAAAGTAATTTTGATATAACTAAAATCGAATTTGACAAACGCAACTCCACGTGGTACAGTCAGTTGCAAGTGAGATTTCTCTGCAGCTGACTGTAATAGTTAGCCCTACCCCGTGATTTTTTTTTGAACCAGAAAAAATGGGAAAAAATTGTAAAAAAAAAATTGTATGGGAAATATGAAAAATTATTATAAATTACATGTTGAGTTTTATGGGTTTGTGGGTATCATAAAGGGGGTCGAAATTTTATTTATTTTTGCGATAGGACACACCATTTTCGAGACATAAGCAAAAGAATAGAAAAAAGATACAGTACAGTTTTTGCAGTTTTTTCAAAAAAAAAATCTGCTATATTTTCTATGAAAGTTGAAAAAAGTGGTTCCCCTATGTACATGTACCTAGACCATACAATGATGTTGATGATATTTTTTAATTTTCAAAAACTAAAGTAGTTTCTTCTAACGAAACGATCAAACGTCAGTGTCGCGTTATATTTGGAAACTTGTTGTGAATTTTAGTGATTTTCCACGAATCCTTAATTTATTAGAAAAACCCCTTTAACAACAATTCTACGTAGGTACAAGACAAAAAAAATCGACTTTTCAAATCACAAATAATTTTGTTTTAATTCTGTTTCCCTATCTCACAAATAAAGAACAAAATTGATCAAAATCAGTCAATTTCGTGCACGGAGCCTTAAAAAATAAAAATAACCGTTCGTTGATAGGTATTCATGATACGGTAATAAAACAAATAAAACGATAAAAACATAATAATAAAACAAAGTTATTGATTTTTTGATTACATAAATTATTATGCATTCGTTTATTTGCAAACCATAAATTTACATAATTTATGCACGCATAAGTTAATTTATAGGTATTGTGTTAACTATTCAGCTTATGATCTGAGAATTTGGCTATAATTTAGGTACCTAGGTGCAACAAAAAAAAAAAAGAGTTTGGTAAACAGGCAAAGATATTCATCTTCGCAATACTTGAATGCTATATTATTTTTACTTGATAAGTACTAGCTTTTGCCCGCGACTTTGTCCGCTTGCTTTAACATAAAACATACCAGGCACTACTCCGCCATAGGGTAGATTTCAATCAGTGAAAGAATTTTTGAAATCGGTTCAGTAGTTCCGAACATTATTACCCTCTACATACAAACTCACAAATTTTACCTCTTTATAATATTAAAAAACATGTATAAAGTATTGAGTTTTAAATACGTTTAGCGCTAAATGGATTTAATGATTTGAGGTGCGAGCGGGCCTAAAAGTAGTTGCAAGTTAGCAGTATTTTTGTTTGACTGTACTTATGTACCTCCCTATCATTTTATTTTCGTAGTTGATGTCAGATGAGCTTGCCTTTTATTAGGATGTTACATTACATCACATTACAAACGAGCTCGGAGATAATGAAATTAGATGCGGTCAAAAAGGTCACAAGATAAAAGATTATTTTTCTAGGCATGTATTCACTTTTGACTACTCTTAAAAAAGGAATTACTTATAAAAAAATGATCATAATACAAAATGTTATTATGATATTTTTATACATAAATAATAATAGATAATTAGGCTTTGTGGGAAATAACTTTATTTGCTAGCCTTGACATCCGCACTTAGTCGCTGACCATAAAATCTAATTCCCCTTAATTAGATTTGTATCCTAAAAGTTGGCAACGTCGTAAATAGCTGTCAAATATTTACCTGTTTTGATTAATTTTGCAATATTGCTGTACGGAATTAAGAAATGTGGCTAACTAGGGAACTAAAATACTGATTATGAAATGCAATAATTAATATCGTAATACCGAATAATTAGTTTTAGGTGTAACAAAAAGTATTTGGAAATTTTCCAAATGCCTTTTTTACACCTAAAATTGTTACAACATCAAATTCAGTGTTATAATTGTAATTCATTATTAATATTCTAGGATCTAGTTAGCCCGTTAGTTGGTTAGCCGTTATTGCCAAATTAATCAAAACAGCGAAATATTTGACATATATTTGCGACGTTGCCCACTTTCAGAATAAATAAATGCTCTTATGTATTCTACGTGTGAGTTTTTTACTAGCTATTTATAAATTGTGTAAAGAGTTATAGCTGTGTACCAGGTCACTCATAAAGTTTTGCGACTAACATTTTTTGTCTATGAGACACTGGCTGGTTTTGATGTTAATTAAAACTATTACTATTAATAACAAAAAAACACAACATTCCAAATTCGAAATGCCCTCCACATTTTTTACGAGTAAAATCAGAATATATTCAAGGCAATGGCACGTAAAATTTTATCGGAGAGGCAACGGGATAGTATTCTGGGTTTTGAAGTGATACCGAACCCCCCCATTTCGTCCGAATGGACCTCACATGCACGGGGGCGGAGATATGGGGGATGGGGGCCTAACATTTTTTTTGACATGGCATTCAAAATTTAAGCTCTATTATGTACATTGAGTTTTTGTGTATCAATGCCCTCTCGTTTTATTATTAGACGACCCTGTTACGCGATCTTCGACAACTCATATTCATACATTACCAAGCTTAGGTACTTTTCTGAGTTCAAAGTCAAAGTCAAATCATTTATTTAAAGGCAATTTTTAAATTAAATTGAAAGATTTACAAGAAAATAGAATTGATACTAGTTGCCCCTTCTAAAAGGTAGTTTCGTATGGAGAAGATGAGGTTATGGGCATGCCTCAGGTTAATATCTATTTTAATTTCTAATCCCATTTGAAAAATAAACCTGTGATACACTTACTTTTAAGTACAGCAGGCATGAGCGACGTGTAACATAGGTAGACAGTGCTGACCAGTAGGAAGCTGAGGTTGCTCAGGGTCTTGGAGCCATCGTTGCCAGCTCGCTCGTATAGCAGCCCGAGGAGAACTCCGATCACCATGTGCATTAGTAACTTGAGGTGGGATACTGTCTGTGGAAGAAGGATGGTTATAAGTATAGTGGTTTTAAAAGCAAAGGGCGTTGATAAGGACCAAAATATTTTCTTTAAGTCAGTCTATTTTTTTTGTCTGTGTTAAGTATACCTGAAACCTTAGGTAGCATCTTATCAACCATTTTCGAATATGTTAACGCTTTGTTAAGTTTAACTTAGCATTAGGCACTGGAGCTCTTCATATTTTAGCTATACACGTTAAAATTTGCATGTCCAATAATTTAAAGGACCAGAGCATTTCAAAAAGTTGTGATTAGTAGCTGCGATCTGCTTTTTAGATCCTACGACGTCTACGAGAGAAGTCTACGAAAAATAACCAAATTAGTAAATTAATTTATAATAATTAAATTACTAGTCGGTGACCTATTGTTATTAACACTGTTTATGAATCATAAAGTCAAAGTCAAATCATTTATTTCCTTATAAGGCACTTTTGAACGTCAAAATTTACAAAATAATAGAATTGATTCTAGTCGCCCCTTCTAAAAGGTAGTTTTCGTATGGAGAAGAATGGGCAAGAAACTCTACCGTCACTCTTTTAAAATGTTTTACAATATTTTTGTATAGGTACATTAGTTAAATAAGCATATGTGAAAACGACACACCTAGAATAAAATTACTATACCACAATAGGTAAAAAGCATTAAAAATGAAGCAACTACAGATAAATTAAATATGTGTTAGATACATGGTGCTCGTATACTCGTATTTCAAACATTGTAAAAGTAGACGATTTTCCTATAAGTCAGTGTGTGAGGAAGTAATCACAGAATGTAAAATCAATTTCATATATAATAATAAATTATACAATTAAATTAGCAACCAGTTTGATTTTGTCTAGACTCTAGATTATCCTATGGAACAGGATAAGCATGTTTCCAAGCATTCTTATCTTGGATATAATCCTCTAATTTATAATATGCTTGTTTACAACGTGTACTTTTAATATGAGTTTTAAATTTTCTTCCATTTAATTACAATATATGACGAGGTATTTTGTTTTAACATTAACAATGTTCGTTATTAGGGTGACACCGGCGTCAGTGTGAACCGCTCTTTGGTAAAACCGTACTGTTGTTCATGAAAGATGGAATTTTTATTAAAGTGACGTAACATAACATGGGTTAAGTTGTGTTTACATACGAATTTATTATGGTTTTTTCACTACTTTATAAAATAAAGAAAAACTATAGAAATGTTAACCCGTTTATCGAAAAAAACTATCGGTTTTTATTGTAAGATTGTAATGATTGTGTGATTCCGAGGGGCTCCAATTAAAAGGTAATTTATTATAGAAGTAATTATCAAGAAACTTGTTTGATTGACGACGTGACGGATCTTAGACACATTCTACATGTTTTTTTGCACGTTTGCCACACATGAACATAAAAATTACATAGTGCAGCGTTAGCCTGGATAAAACCTCGATGCTGCTAAATGATTGGCAACATAGAGCTTGCGTTGCTTGACCGATTATATTTTTGTTTTTTTTTTTAAATTTTAAATTAACTGGTTGAATGTTGGAAGTTTTTTTAACCGACTTCTAAAAAGGAGGAGGAGGAATAATACGTACTTTTTCCCACTTAGTATGTGGAGATATATGATAAGTTCAAGTCACTGTTTTTTACATAGCCGATAGTGGTATTCGAATTTTTGTGGGGTAGGTACCACAACTAGAAAGTGATAAATAAAAACTTTTTACAAAAAAAAAGTCAACCGACTTCCAAAAAAAACACTACAATGCGAGAAATAATTTTAATTTCGGAAGTCGGTGGCAAAAAAAGGAAAATTCAAAACCAAAGACACCGACTTCCGAAATTAAAGTTATTTCTCGCTTTGTAGTGATTTTTTGGAAGTCGGTTGATTTTTTTTTGATAAAAGAGTCAGTCGCTTTCGAACTGCAAATAAAGCAGAATTGAATCACATTTTTTTTGGACAAATTCAGAAATGTCGTAAGCTACGAACTAAGTCGTCGTTGGCGAGAAAAAGAAGTAGTTTGAGTAAATAAGTGTGGTGTTTCTACCGAAAGGGTATCCTTCGGTCAAGATCCGGCTGTGTCCGGTCTCGAGACCGGCCGGGCGGCTGAAGTCGTTGGAGCGTGCGACCCGCGTGTAGAGCGCGAGACTGCAGCCTACCTAACCTGTTTAGCCGCGACGCGACGCCTAAGATGGAGGTCCTTGCGACCATCCCAGAATCATCTTTACTTTTCCATTAAATTTGTCGTTAGCGATCTTTGATTACTTAAATTTAAATTTTCGTAAACCTAATTGTTTTTCTACCATTTAAACGTAGTTTAAAGCGACTAGCTCTTAAACTGTTGGACTATATCGTGTGACCGAAGGGACTTGAACTTGGTTTATGAATCGACTATTATTATGTTAAATCTTAGAAAAGTGAACGCGATTGTACATACAACCAAAAATTGATTTCCGTAATAAATTACGCGGTAATACGTAATACAATAACCATTAAGTACTCTCGTGAAGCCAATTAATAACAAAGTAAAAGTTAAATTTAAAAAACCCTCGACTCAAACAAAATCCTTTAAAAAGTAATAAATTAAAAATGTATTGGCGCTTGAAGTTAATATTCGCCGCGTCGCGTCGTCGCGTCGGGGGACGGAACGCTACCCTTTCTACAATAGCGTACATTCATTATTGCTAGGTTTATTTATATAAGCCTCGTCTGTTTGGCGCTTGGATCAAAATATTACCTACAACTACAACTTATATTAAAGTTGTAGAGCCAATACATTTTATTTTATTAATTTAGAAGGATTTTGTTTGCGTCGGGGGTTTTTTAAATTTAAGTTTTATTTCTAAGTTTTTACATTTATTACTAGTAGACACGTTCTCATCGAAATCTGTGCAGCTGTACGTCGTGTATTTCTCCCACAGTGAAGCTAGTTACTAATTTATTATTTTGCTTTAATAGGTATATTAAAGTAGTGGAATTTGTAAATAAATCTTCGTCTTCCTTTACTTTTATATAAGTTACCTACTTAACTGTGTTAACTGCTTTATCACAAAAAAAATGCTTTTTGTGATAAAGCAGTTAAGAATAAATTATCGCCTGTAATTAAGACTAATGATTCGTGGTCCAATTAGTTTTAATGTACTCATTTAAGACAAGTCAAGTAAGCGGAAATATGAGTTGGTTTGTGTTTCCGTCAAATAATAATTAAAGTTAATAATTACTAAAAAAACGTTGCGTGTTATTGTTAAAGTTTACAGCGTGACATTTTGAACAGTTTACCCTGAAGAATATCAAAAGTCATGGGTAGCTAAGTTGTGCGCAATCAATCTCTTTAAGTGATTGAAAACGTTGACTCGAGGCGATGAGAAATGTCTCGAGCTGTCGAATTAGAGAAATAGCATATAGTTCCAGCACGCTTAGCATGACCACAATACAAACGGGTTTTGTCGACGGAAGAATAGACAAAATGACAGATAAACAATTACAATCTGTCATTTTTTCTATTCTTCCGTCGACAAAATCCTTAGAAAACCCGTTTTTAGAGTTAATGAATTCACTACGATTTATTAGCATACCAATATTATAGACGATTTAATAATACATTCACTTACAATGCAATCTTATTTCATCGCCCGCTGATTCGAAGAGCTAATAACATAGTCTCCACACCCCGATATTTGACAGTAGAAGGTTTTGATGCAGAATTTCAACAGAGCTATTTAGTTTTGAAGCTTCATAATTATTGATACTAATATATTTAAACAGCAATGTTTATTTGTCGTATATGTTAGCACTTAGCAGGAGATGCAAGTGGGTAAATAGACCGTAAATGCAACGCAAACGTACATAGGACGAGTCAACGTTATGAAAAGTTAATACTCGTTAACTTTATACGTAATGGCATTACTCAACAGGAAAAGGGCCACAAGATGGGCCATAGCATAGGGCCCATAGGTAGGATATTATAAATTACAATTATTTAGGATCTGGGATAAGGCATAGATAACAAAATATTATTTCGTATTTAAGCAACACTGCTAACACAACAACAGATATCGGGGCGTTTGGTCCTTTTGTACCAGTCAGAATTGTACCGGGTATAGTTACTTACCTTATATTGACGAACTAGATTAAAAATCGTACTGTTAACTTCTTGATTAAAACCGTAACTTTGAACATCCAGTTTTGCCTTTAACTTCAGTCAGTCAGTTTTTATTTCTATTATGTCTTTTCTATGGTTATGGGTAAAAGGACCAACAATAAAAAATAAAAAAAAAACTTACCCAGTCTCTATATTGCTGCATTATACACCGCTTGAACAATTTGCCGAATTTGTATAATTCGTGAGGTGGATTGATGATAATGGAGGTTTTCCCAAGAGATATCACTTCGCTCAATCTTTCCGGGACCGGTAGAATAGCTGGCTTCTCTACCCATTCGTGGTTTGAACATTTCTCTGCTAGAAACTCGTTGAATTTTCCGTATTCACCCGTCGCTATTTCTAAAACTGGAGAAATATTGATTGAGGATATAGTTAGTAATGGTAAATCAAATCAAATCAAAATATTTTTATTTCACATAGACCTACATGGGCACTTATGAAACGTCAGAAGCTAGGTGCACGGTTCCAATTGGTCGTTTCCTATGGAGAAGAGCCGGCAAGAAACTCCACGGTTACTCTTTTAAAAATAATTGGCTTTTACAATTTTTTCAAATAACAGTATGACTAGGTATGGGAGGACAGTGTAGGTATTTCAATAAGTACCAGGTACTTAAGAAAATAGAAAATGGTCAACAAATCTACAGTCCACTAAGCCTACAGTGTTCTCACATTCACAAAATAGAAAAGAATCTATACAAAAGATATATAAATTAATAAAAATAAGAACCTCTTTTAATTAAACGCAATTAAATTATTGCTATTACAACTGTAATAAATCTGAATAATTATCATGTGCAAAAAAGCCACTAATAAAGAGTTGAAATCAACTCGTAGGTATATAATGTCAAATAATTGAATGAATATGTCAAGGACGAATGTAAAAAAAAAAAATAAGATAAAAATAAATATGGTAATTTGGGAGCAGTTAATAGACTCTTACATAATTATGCCGTTAATGAGATACCAGGGAAGCCACATGTGCGGAAGGAATTATTGCCAAATTTCCTTGTCTTCAACATAGTCTTAAATTTTGTAATATGCCTTCTTGATAAGAACACGTTTGATATGGGTTTTGAACTTCCCATCGCTAAGTTCTGTAACAGACTTTGGCAACTTGTTATAAAAGCGGATACTGTTTATAAGAAATGACTTGCTTGTTTTAGTTAATCTAAATTTGGGTATAACAATTTCATGTCTACTACGTGTATTTATATTATGGAAATCGCTTCTTATTTTGTAAAGTCTTAAGTTTTTGCGAACATACAAAATACTTTCTAAGATATAAAGAGAAGGCAGAGTCAGTATATCAGTTTCTTTAAATTTGTCTCTAATTCCGTAGTGGTGAAATTTACAGATCAGTGTATTATGGTCAACGCAGTCAAACGCTTTTGAGAGGTCACAGAAAATGCCAATTGCATCCTGGGACTTCTCCCAGGATTCCAAAATGTGAGTGATGAGTTTTACTCCTGCGTCAGTCGTCGACCTACCTTTTGTGAAACCAAACTGGTGACTATGTAAAATCCCATTTGAATTAAAATGTGACAACATCTGGTCTAGCATGGTTTTTTCATATATTTTACTCAATGCTGGTAGCACAGATATTGGTCTATAATTTGAGCGATCACTCTTACTACTCGATTTGAAAATTGGTACTACTTTACCATGTTTCATTAAATCAGGAAACGTACCGCTATCTAAACATTGATTAAATATGCCAGTTAGGACAGGCGCAATTGTGTCAATGATATCTTCAAGAACCTTAACGGAAATCCCCCATAAGTCTTCAGTGTTTTTTATGTTAAGACTTTTGAATGCTTTTTTAATTGTGAAAATAGAAATGGGCTTGAAATCAAAACTTGGAATGTTCTTACTGAAGTGTTCTTTTAGAAGAGATTCAGCTAGTATAGATGATGAGGGGAGAGATTTCGTAACCTCTATTGGGATGTTGGTAAAGAATTATTCTAGTGTCTCAGCAACTTTTAATGTATCTGAAATGGTTTCATTATCAATTTTTAAAGACAATTCATTCTGATCTCGCTGTTTAGTATTTCCAGTTTCTTTGTTAATTACCTGCCACACAGCTTTTATTTTATTATTAGAAATATTAATTTTGTTACTTATTAATTTAGATTTAGCTTGGGCGCAGACTCTTTTAAATATCTTAGAATAGTTTCTTACATAATTATGAATTGCTTGATCTCAATGATTTTTCGTTATATAAATTATATAAAATATCTCTGCTTTTTCTAATGCCAGGAGTAGCCCATTCATTAAACACGTACACGGTACACGAATGAATTCACATTAATGCCTCACTAAGTGAGTGTTTGTTTGTTATGCTTTGACGCCAAAAGGGGTGAACGGATTTGGATGAAATTTGACACATGGATAGACCACGACCTGGGTTAGGACATAGGATACTTTTTAATACCGGTTTACGTAGTCAAAGTCGCGGGCAGAAGCTAGTAATAAATATTTATAACGCTGGATGCGAAAAGCACCGCAACTTCGACCGGTTCGATCGAAGTGGCGGTGCTTGGGGGAGGCCTTATGTCCAGCAGTGGATGTAATATGCCTCCTCCAGTTTTAGTCTTTCCACTGAAATGATAATGATGAATAAATATTTATTATTAATTTTAATAGAGCTGTTGTGGGTAACATATAACACCTAATTTGAAAAATGCAGGTAAATAAATCATAAACTTAAAAGGTTTTTAAATAAGCATCAATTTAAAATTTTGTCCGCATACTGTTTATCAAGATATGCGCGTCACTAGACAATTTAAATTCTTGAAAAATATGATAAAGTGAATTCATTCTAAATCTATATATATAAAAATGAATCCCTATTTCCCTTGGTCACGACATCACGCTAAAACGGCTGAACGGATTTGGATGAAATTTGGGATATGGATAGACCTTGACCCGGAGAAGGACATAGAATACTTTTTATCCCGATATTTTTACGGGATCGAGACTTATGCGGGTGAAACCGCGGGGCGCAGCTAGTATTTAATAAAATGCTCTTGTCGGTGTAGCAATATTTTTCTTTGGTGGAGCTACAGGACCACCAATAACCATCTTATTCCTGAAGCTCCACCAAGGTCAAGTAACAGAAAGTTAGATAAAATGGTATTCTGCTGTAGGGCAAAGCTGCTAATATTCAAAATATATTTGTCCTCTAAAAACGACCTGTTCGAGCAATTTACCAGCTAGGTAAACCTTTTCTGCGATATTTTTTCAAAGATATTGGTATCCTCAGAGTGGCCTCGCAATTCATCTTCGCCAACATCTTATATATAAGGCAAAATATACACTTATACACTAAAAACAGTGATATGCTTACACAATGTTCACTACAAGAAAAAAGGACGAACTACGAACTCCCTTTCACCGGCTTCATACGGTTCATAACTCATTTGTTGGGCTTGGTATAACCTTGTATAACAAGCTGCCCTTTTTGCTAGATTTGCTTTTTAATGCGTTTAAAACTAAAGTAAAATCCAACCTTTGTTCAAAGTTTGTATTTGAATTTAGTCATTTTTTTATTTGTTTGCGTCACTTTATTTTAATTTTATGTTATTGTTGACATAATCTACTCATTACAATGTTTTTGATATGAGTTGTATTGCAATTTGTGGTTAGCTAGCGACCTCGAAAATTGATCATATTATTTTTTGCCTGAGCAAAAAATAATATGATCAATTTTGGCAGCAAGTTCGTCATGCTCCCTTAGATGTCACTGCTTGCGGTAGTGTCGGGGGTCGGGTTGCCTCCTTCCCTCAAATATGGCGAGGGGGGTAATGGGTGATCTTTGCGTTATGCTCGTGAACGGGTGCTGCTTGTGGTGACTGGTCGTCTTGCTCATCATGGTTTTGTTATTGTTACTAGTAATTAACTGTTTATTTATTTTACCTCGATGGTCTTAGTTTATCATTTTATAAACTCCAATTACAGCTTTATTATAGCTTTATGCCTGGAGGCTTTTAGTTTGATATTTAGTTCTGTTTATGTTTAGTTTTTATTTTTTATTTCTGCTTGAGTATTTCTAGTTAGTAGTTCTCGATGTTTTTGGTTGGTATATTGGCGTGTGCTAGCTGACATATGGCCAATAATTTATCATTAAAAAAAAAAAGGAAAATATAAGTATAAAGCCTCGTACAGACTGGCGCGACGCGACACCGGTAAGTGTCCTACCGTGAAGTTTTCGTAGAAATCGTATTGTTAGAGTCGCGTCGCACCGTCTCGTCGCGCCAGTCTGCACGATTCTTAGTTATAGAATTTCAGTTTGTAATAACTAAGTTTGCTTAACGACAAATTATGTTTACCGTTGTGCCATCCAGTAGCTATGATTATGTTAATTATTTGTATTGTTTAATTTTAAGTTTAATAAATACCTGTGAGATACAGCCGATTTAAATAAATTAAAATTCAAGATTAACAAATAAAATAACAATAGTTGAATAAACAGTTTACATTGTAATTTGCATGTAAACGAGTCGTACGAAATGATTAATAAACTATTAATTCTTTGATTTAATGCTCTTTGAGTTAGTAATAAGTTATGGGTGTTTTGACCGATGCATACGTAATAACTTCAAATACACTGGATAAACTGGATATAAAAGCCTGATAAAAAAGTAATTGTTCGATTTTAATATAAAGTCCTCTTCACCGTATCTGGTGACAGCGACTGATGCCCGTTTTCACCGACAGCTAAGTGACACTTAAATGAATCCCTATATAAAAGTGCATTGTTAGAATTTCAACTCTCAGCGCTGAGGATAGCGTTGAAAATCGAACAGTGCACTTTTATTTTTTGGGGGTTCATTTGAGTGTCACTTAGTGAAGGTCAAAACGGGCATCAGGATACTTTTCTTTTCTTTCGTGAGCTCTCTGATGACTAGCAAAATCAAATTTGGTGTTGAAAACCGGGTCACACCGTGTACAGAAGAGCTGATCAGCATATTTGTATGTGTAGGTAGGTATAGGAAGGCTTTGGGTGACTTTTGCGTAAGCGACTTTTTTTCTTTTTTCTTGGCTCCTTAGGATCCTAGCATGATGCTAAATAGCCTATAGCCTTTCTCGGGCTATCAAATACAAAAACATGTTTTCAAATTCGTATTTTCGGAGATTGTCGCGTTCAAATAAACAAAGAAAAAAGCATTTATTATTATTATAAGATTGCTTTTTTAGGGTTCCGCAGTAAACAAGGAAATCTTATAGTTTCGTCATGTCCGTCTGTCTGTCTGTCCGCGGCTTAGCTCAGAGAGTCTTAGTACTAGAAAGCTGTAATTTGGTATGGGTATACATATTAATAACGCCGACAAAGTGGTAAAATAAAATCTTATGAAACATTTTTTAAGTTACCTCCCCTATACGTAATTGGGGATATTTCTTTTTGTGGGGTGTCGTTGGAAAGGTTGTTCAAAAATAGTAAATTTGTTAAATATATTTTTGGTTCAGGGATTCGTTTTTGAAATATTAAGCTTTAAAGTGCTTATTTTTGTTAAAGTCGAGTGCCCCCCCCTGCCAGCTAAATGGTTGGTTTTGAGTGTGTTAAAAAAATTCACAGCAATAGTATATATAACGAAATTAAAAGGAAAACTATCACAGCTAAATAAGCTTTACAAGTTAACGATTAATTATCGACCAACTTACATTTGCGGTTGCAAAAACATGTTAACTCATACATTCCGTGTGGGAGAACATGTATTTCAACTACAAAGTTGAATTTGTTCTTGGAATAAATTCAGCCCAACTACGGAACCCTTCATTGTGCGTGATCCGACACGCACTTGGCCGGTTTTATTTTATGAGGTCTGTTTCTAGATAATAAATTGGGTGTAATTAGATACAATGTATAAAATATACGATTTTGATATAATGAGTGGAATCTACCATTATTATTATGTATGCATGTTTTTACTTTTAATTTAAATACAGGACCGCTTTGACGCATAACCAAGGCTCAATTTAATCGTAAAGTTTTTAAGCTACACATTTTATTTTTTTACTTTTGGGCACTGTCAGCTGGGCTTATTGGTGATTCGCACGAATTTACTCACGACCATTTCAATTAACATTAGTTTAAATTTAAGTTTTTTTTTTTTGTTTTATGAAGTTTCTTAACTGTTTCTTAATAACTTGAGTTCACTGATTTCATATCTATCCTCAGTTTTTTTCTAACAGCTCCAGTTTTTGTGATACAGGTACTTCTTAAAATTTCATTACGCGGCTTACTAATATTTTTTTAAAGCAAAAATTATTATATTCCTTAAATAAATCGATATGTTAAGAAGAACTTGCTTAAATTATTCAAATAGTTTTTGTGCTTTTTGTGGTGACTGTATGTTTCAAGAATGTCGTTTAAGTGCGTCTGACTTTATAAAAAAGGCTTACTTGGACTTCTTTGGGACGCCATTACAAGTGTTTAGTAAGCAAAGATCCCAAATTTTGTATGTAGTAGTTGCGTAACATCATTGCGTTTATAGGCTAGTAAACAAATACCTACTTTGAAGTTCAAAAGTATGATTTGGCGTGACCCGACTAAACATTACGATGACTGTTATTTTTGTGTTGTAAATATTTCCGGAATAAACCGCAAAAATCGTTCCAAATGGACTTACCCGAATTTAAAATCAGCTATAGACCATTATATAGTAGGTACCCCATGTCCATATAAAATTAGGTCTGATAAAACAATTTGTAAAAGCTCTCAACAAGGATGAGCAATGTTTTAAATATATCAGTAAAATATTCCCGAAATTGAGCACAGAAAAAATAAAAGCTGGTATTTTTGACGGTCCTCAAAACAGGGAACTAATAAAGGATCAAAATGTTACTGACTGTATGACAGATAAAGAGAAATCTGCATGGATTGAATTTGTTTGGGTTGTGCAACATTTCTTAGGAAATAAAAAGTCTCCAGACTACATTCAGCACATTGAGCAGCTCATGTTGCTCTTTCAAAGACTAGGATGTAACACGAGCATCAAGATGCACTTCCTCTTCAGCCATTTAGACCGCTTCTCAGAAAATTTAGGCAATTTAAGCGAAGAACAAGGAGAACGCTTTCATCAGAATATTCACACGATGGAAGAGCGATACTAGGTCGTTGGAATGCAAATATGATGTCTGATTACTGCTGGAGCATTCAAAACAAGGCTAAAGTTTTGATTCATGCAAGAAAATCTTATAAAAGAAAGTTTTTTTCATGTTTGATTAGAGAAACAATTTTTTTTCATTTCTCATAATTCGAGTATTTTTTTGCTAAAAATTTAATATGTTTTAATATTTCAAAAACTAGAGCTGCTAGAGAAGAACTGACAACAGATGCGGAATCAGCGTGGCAGAATCATACAAAATCAGGTATGAAACTTTATAAAACAAAACACTGATTACCAGTGTTATTATTTAGATTAAAGGTTGCTTAATTAACTTGAAACTGTAAAAATAATACAGGGTGGCGATTTAGCAGAATGTTTGTTTACTCGAATCCTGTATTTGGGTTTAAGGGTCAGCCAAATCTTAGGCCTGACGCCTGCACTTGAAGAGCGTAGCCGAACTTCTTATTTATTTTCCGCAAGTAGGCAACTTTACTGAGGAATGGTGATATCCTAGTCTAGTCGTTTGTTAGAACTATAACTATTCAAGGACCAAAGGCCTAGCATTTTTTTTATCCAATTGATTTCGAGGCAAAGAAAATCAATTTCCATGTTCTGCGAGGTAATTGCGTAACACACTCACAATGTAGCAATTGCTTACATTTTGACAGTTCAACAAAATTCATTGCGTAATTTACATTGTTGAGCAGACAAATTTTTCGAACATGTGAAGCAATGGATTAGCAATATCCTTCAAAATCATTCAGATTGTGATTGAAAGCGTGTGTGTGAATTGGTGCTGTTAATATATCTACTCACAATAGTCAGCTGGGTTGTGGTACATGGGGCACTGAAGACCGACGGATGCTAGGTAGGGCACTGTGTTTTCGCTCGAACCCTGGTATATGCAAAAACCCTCTGCGAGCATGTACACCTGAGTTGGACAAAATAAAGTAGTTATTTAAACAAGGATAATCATGAATTAACCAATCTGCTTAGTTTTTTCCCAACTATGTTGGGGTCGGCTTCCAGTCTAAGCAGATGCAGCTGAATACCAGTATCTTACATGGAGCGACTGCCTATCTGACCTCCACAACTCAGTAACTGGGTAATACGATACCCCTTAGTAAGACTGGTAGTCAGTTGTCTTGTTATCGTAAATGTAAGTAGGTATATATTTCATCATCGCTAGTGACCGGTTTCATTCTTTGTGTAGGTAGTTTTATGTAATGAAATTGCTGTGTTATGAATCAAGTTGGTATTTTTTTCATTAGCGAAATTATTTTGAAAAAAAAAATCTCTATTTCATAAATTAAGCTTAATAATTCGGATGGACTGTAAGTTCAAGGCTTTTGTTCTTTCAAGATCGAGTAACAATCTCGTTTTAAAATACTAGTTTGTTTTAAAATACTAGTTTTGTGAATTGATTGTTTAAAAAACTGACTGCGTTGACTGCCTCGTTGGTCTAGTGGTCGCAAGCGTTACTGCTGAGTATGAGGTCCTGGGTTCGATTCCCAGATCGGGCAAAGTGTTATTGGGTTTTTCTATCTGAAATTTCTCAGTAGCAACCTGGAGTCTGGCACTAGGCTCGCCCCCTATTACATGGGACTTAAAACATAACTGGCGAAATGTGGGTGAACCTGCTACTATATTGGAGGTCGCATATTTATGTATGCACTGGCCTGTGAGAATAATCGTATTTAACACAAATGTCTGTCAATGATTTTGAATTAGCTTGGTTACGGTTTGTTTATGTTCTAATACAATTGTAACTTGCTTGTAAAAATATTGTACCACCAATGAATATTATACTCTACCATCCCACTGCTGGTCATTTCTTTATTCCAATAGGTTATGAGCCCAGGACCCAGACGCACAAATGCTAGAGCGTAATTAATAAGTTGAGTGGTTTGAATATTAATAAAATTGTGTACTTGTGAAACTTACGAAATCTCAATTATGTCAGCTGATGTTGGCGTAAGTAGTATTAAGAAGCTGAAAAATTCGTCCGACTACCCAAATTGGAAATTCCTGGTGCGAAATTACTTAGAGAATAAAAACTGGTGGGGAGTAATTTCTACAGATGTAGTAAATGCTGACGTAGACCGGCAGGCACGAACCACAATATGCTTGTTGTTAGAACCAGAGTGCTTTACCCACGTCTACAATGCGAAGACTGCGAAAGAAGCCTGGAATAACTTACGGAAAGCGTATGAAGACAAAGGTTGGGGAAGACGTATACATATTCAGCGAGAGCTTTTCAACTGTAAGTTAGAAAATTTTGATTCTATGGAAAGCTACATATCCAAAATTACGTTCCTGACACAACAATTGTCCGATATTGATGCTCAAATCCCTGATGATTGGATCATATCGATTTTGCTGGGTGGATTGACCGCCGAGTACAGCCCTCTCATTATGGCTGTAGATAATAGTGGACAAGAAATCACGTTAGAGCAGATTAAAATGAAATTGTTACAAGAAGGAAGTAGACAGAGTAAGTTGAACACGAGAACGAAAAAGTTTTAGTTACACGTAAAGTGCAGAACGATGCAAGATCTAACACTAAAACTCAATAGGATAGGAGCGGATCAAAACCGCGAATATCTGCCTGAATACGAAAAGGGGGAAAAACAAAGATAAGTGGTATATAGACAGTGGGTGCTCAAATCATATGACCCATGATAAAAACAAATTGTTGTCTTACACACAAGTAAAGGGCAACATGAAGATCGCAGTAGCAAACGGAGAGAAGTTATTGGTGAAAGGACGAGGAAATGCTGAGCCACGAGTCGGCGAAAACGAAAAATTAATTTTAGAAAACGTTTTACATGTTCCTGATTTATCCATGAACCTAATTTCGGTGAGCGATTTGACCAAGAAGAATTATTGCATGAATTTTGACAATGGAGGTTGCATGATTCAAAATAAAAATCGAATTGTTGCAAGATGTCAAGAGGTCGGCGGAATTTATGAGTTGACAGAAAATCAAAATAACGTCGTCAATGTGACATTGTCAAAACAAAATGAAAATATTTCGAACATTTGGCATAAAAGATTAGCTCATTTATAGCGTAATTATATGAATAAAATGAAAGTTTTAGTAAGCGGTATGGAATTTAAGAGTACCGATTTATGCGAGCCGTGTATTCCATGTATTGAAGGAAAGACATGCAAAAGTCCCTTTAAAAAGCAAGATACGAGAGCGAACGAGGTCTTACAGTTGGTTTTTAGCGACGTTTGTGGACCAATCGAGGAGCCGTCGTTCGGTGGTTCGAGGTATGTTCTTCTATTTATCGACGATTATACTCGAAAGACTCATGTTTATTTTTTGAAGAACAAAAGTGAAACTTTCGATAAGTTCCGTGAATACAAGGCGGAAGTTGAGAATGAGACAAGTAAATCTATTAAATGTTTGAGATCTGACAATGGCACAGAGTACTGTAATGGTAAATTTAAATCATTTTTGAAGTCTGCTGGCATAAAACACCAGACGACTGTACCGTACCGTACACGCCGGAACAAAATTCTGTCGCAGAAAGAACGAATCGGACTATAATAGAAAAGGCAAGAACATTACTGTCAGAATTTAACCTGAGCAAAAAGTATTGGGCCGAGGCTGTAAATACTGTTGTTTACCTAAAGAACAGAAGCCCCACGAAAGCATTGAATAATGCGGTACCAGAGAAGCTTTGGACTGGAAAAGATGTGGATGTGAGTCATCTGAAAATCTTTGGTTGTTTGGCATATAGATTGATACCAAAACAAAAGAGACGCAAACTGGACATGAAGACGGAACCGATGATTTTTATTGGATATCCAGATAATCAGAAAGGTTATCGTCTGATGAATCCTAAGACAGGTGAAGTGACGACTGCGAGAGATGTCAAATTTCTGGAAAACGTCTTTCTCCAAAAGGAAAACGTAGAAAAATCTGAAGTAATCATAAACCTGAATAAAGATTCTGTTCCTTCCAGTTTACCCAACGGATCTACAAGCAGATCTGAACGCTTGGAGGCTCACGATGATATGTATTGTGATACTGTAGACGAGAACGTAGAAGTATCGGAGGAGATAGGACCTGAACCTGTAGTACCAGAGCGAGTACCTGATGACGTATTGACTGAAGAAGAAGTCAGAATACCTGAATCAGAAAGAAGGTATCCTGTAAGAGAACGCAGACAAGTCGATCGGTACGGATGCAATGTTATGTATGCTAAGGAGAGCAATCTTGATGGTGATCCATTAACTATTAATGAAGCATTGGCGAGATCAGATGGTGTTTTATGGCAGAAAGCGATAGATAATGAACTACTGTCACTAAAGGAGAACCAGACTTGGACGTTGGTGGATCTTCCAGCTGATAAGAAGCCTATTCAATGCAAATGGGTATTCAAAGTCAAGAAAGATAGCGATGGCAAGGTAACGAAGTACAAGGCTAGACTTGTAGCAAAAGGCTTCACACAGGTATGTGGTGTAGATTATACTGAGACTTATTCTCCGGTAGTTAGAAGCTCTACTCTAAGATTATTGTTCTCGCTAGCTGTTGAATACGGTTGGTTTATTGACCAGTGGGATGTCACGACTGTCTTTTTGTACGGCAAAATTAAAGAGGATATTTACATGCTCCAACCAAAAAGAGCAGTAGTCAAAGGTCAAGAAACCAAGGAATGCAAACTGCAGCGTTCTTTGTATGGATTGAAACAAGCTTCAAATGCTTGGTTCAAGGAATTGGATAAAGAAATGTTGAATTTAGGCTTTGTACAATCAAAAATAGAACCGTGTTTGTATCAAAAGCAGCTTAAAAACAATAAGAAGTTGATTGTCGTTATTTACGTAGATGACCTTTTTATTTTTGGAAATTCTGAACAAGAAAAGCAAAAATTAAAAACCAATTTGCTTGACAAGTTTAAAGTGAAAGATTTAGGGCCGGCTAGGCATGTTTTAGGCATGAGGCTGAGGAGAGACAAAGATGTTATTTGTCTAGATCAGCAACAGTTCATTTCGGACACTTTGAATGACTTTAACATGACAGACGCTAAGCCAGTTTTGACCCCAATGGAAGTCGGTATGAAATTAGAAAGATCGACAAATTCCCATAGTGATCTGCCATATCAAAGCTTGATAGGGTGTCTAAACTATTTGGCCTGTAATACGCGACCAGACATAGCACATGCGGTAAGTGTACTTTCACAATTCAATTCGTGCTATGATGAAATACACTTTAAATGTGCGAAACGGGTCCTAAGGTATTTAAAAGGTACGTCTAACCTTTGTCTCATTTTTAGGAAGTCGGGAGATTTAGACTTACGAGGCTACGTTGATGCAGATTGGGGAGGGGCACTTGATAGAAAGTCTTTCACAGGATTAATTTTCAAGATAGGTAAAAATATAGTGTCATGGGCGAGTAGGAAGCAAGCGACAGTATCCTTGTCTACCACAGAGGCAGAGTACGTAGGATTGAGTCAAGCTTCGAAGGAAGCTCTTTATTTACGTAGTTTACTGAACAGTTTGACAGCTGTGGATAGTAAAGCGGTAGTAATTTACAATGACAATCAGTCTGCGCATAAAATTGCAGCTAACAAAATGATGCATAATAGGACAAAGCATATAGACATTAAGTATCATTTTATTCGTGAGTGTGTACTGGCAAACAAAATTGAAATAAGGTACATGTCAACTGATAAGATGATAGCGGACATTTTAACTAAAAGCGTTCACAGCCCGAAGCTTAGAGATTTTTTAAAGGATTTATCCCTGGCAAATTATTCTATTAAGGGGGCGATGAGTAGTTAAATGTTTTGATGTTTTAGGTTTTGTAGAAGTGCTTTGTGTAATAGATAATTTAGATTTTGTTATGCTTACTTTATTTTGTTAGATATCTTCTGTTTTTGTACTATACTTTTGGATACAGCGTAGTACAGTCGAACACAGAAGTGTTAGTGATTTATTTAGTTTTATGTACCGAGTATTGAAAAGTACAGAAGTAATCATACGCATGTGTAATAGATTAAGGGGGCGTATTGGAGGTCGCATATTTATGTATGCACTGGCCTGTGAGAATAATCGTATTTAACACATGTCTGTCAATGATTTTGAATTAGCTTGGTTACGGTTTGTTTATGTTCTAATACAATTGTAACTTGCGTGTAAAAATATTGTACCACCAATGAATATTATACTCTACCATCCCACTGCTGTTCATTTCTTTATTCCAATATACTACCTGTGCGCAGCCCTTCGGAGAAACAAGGCATGATATTATGTTATGTAAAAAACTGGGTCAATTTGGCTTTTGCCAATATAAATTCAATTTATAAGTAGCATCTCTGTTTTTATGGGTATATTTTGTAAGAATAATTATTAGGATTAAAGGCTGAAAATGGCTGCCTTTCAGCGGTATCGTTGTCACTTTCAGTATTTTATTACGCTGAATTGACAGCGTTACTGAAATCACGACTGATTATAAATTACATTAGCAAAAAATAATTTGATTTTATATTTTTATCTTCCACGGAACAACTAAGTGTTTTTTTTTTGGGCAGCATGTTAAACCAGTTTCTATAAAATCTAGGAAAGTTCAATACTTATATAATCGTAGTTTAAATTGAATATTAATACATCGATAGCCTTAGCATTATGTTACTCGCCTTGTGCATAACATTATAGAGCCTTTTACGTAAATAGCAACCTCCTATTGATAAACGACAAAGTACATAAAATAGGAAGTTGCAAGTGCTGGAAGTGAGGCATTGTGTTTGATTCCTGGGTCACATGCATTCTCTATTTTTTGTTCAATTACAGTTCTAAGGTGGAAATAAGGTTATTAGGTTCACTATCGACAAGCATCAAGCATGATTTATAGAGATTTTTTTTTGAAGTGAAAACTTCTTTACCGGCCGGTGGTGCAGTTTTTTTGTAATGGGTAAAAAATGTTAAACTCGCGTCAGGACACGTGACCTGATCGAAAATTCGTAAGACGGTTAAAAAGACATCAACGCGTTGATTACCGCGGTGCCGACTTTTTTTCAAGTTT
Organism: Omphaloscelis lunosa; assembly: GCA_916610215.1. Taxonomy (NCBI): domain Eukaryota; kingdom Metazoa; phylum Arthropoda; class Insecta; order Lepidoptera; family Noctuidae; genus Omphaloscelis; species Omphaloscelis lunosa. The sequence continues at coordinate 18,371,152 of OU744247.1, forward strand.
TCACTTCTGTCGGCACTCCCGGAGTGCCACTGTTTTTTTATTGCCGAACGTCCGAATGAAAAAACGCCATCGTCATTATTATCACTCGTGTGTCTGTCTGTCTGTCCGTCTGTCATAGCCAATTTGCTCCTAATCTAATGGACCGATTAAGTTGGTACACACATAAAGAATCATGACCATCAACGGTACTGGTTTTTCTCATGCATCAAGATAAAAATTATATTACAATTATTTTCTTTATTTTTGAAGCCATTCTGCAATTAGAATGCCAATTTTGTATAGGGGTTTATTTTGTAAACTTAATAAGTTATGAAATTGTTTTGATAAAATGAATTACCTACTGCCGGCTATTCTTACGTTAAAGTGTTGCCATAATCAAAATAAGTAAATATATTGACAACTCTAATCGATTTTTGTGTATACGATTACAAATTAATATAAATGTAAAGTAATTGGAAAGGTAAATCGCGGGTTTTTTATAAATAATAAAGCGAGATGATACTACTGTGGTGTGAAATAATTAGTATTTCACACACACAGTAGTCGTATTATTTTGCTTTCAAAACTTTTTAAAGCAATTTCACTTTGTTGGCTAACGATACATATGAATGATTGCATAGATTTTTTTTTAATTATCTTGCTTCGGTTTGATATAAATCGAACCTTTTTAATAAATTAATGATTATAGAACTAAATCAGTCATTTGAAATAATTATGTGTCGAGTGTATTTATTCGAGTAGTTTTTATTTAAAATCTAAAGTGGCAACATTGGTGTTGGTGTTTCAAATTGAATTGTCATTGTCAAAAAGTCCAATGTCAATTGCGCATGCATTGCATGCTAAGTTTGTTCATTGCGATTTAAATATTACAGTTTTTTTTGTTGTGTATACAACAATTATATAAATATATTTTTTTTGTATGAAATGTTGGCTGCTGTGCTCACATAATGACAGTGGTGTGGTTTTTGAGTTAGGCTCGATACAATGATATCACTGCTCCAGCATCTTATTTAGATGATTTTTTTAATGAAAATGATGAATGAAGTCATTCGCTGTTCCTATATGTATAGGTACCTACCTACTTACTGTAAGGGTTAGATATACTATGATTGATTATATACCTACCTACATGTTTAAAGTTCTACCAGTGTCACTGGATCAAATTAAAAATCTCTTTGAATTCTATTGTCTTTTTTTACAGCTCTCCTTTTTTTTTGTATTTGTAACTGTTTTAACAGGAAATATAAAGGCAAGGTACTGATTTATTTAAGTCTCTAATTAATCTGCTCTCCAAACTACGACCTATAAACTTACCTCTATACACGACGGATATTTCTATTTTGAGGTTAAGTTACGTTTTCTAAAAAAACTTGGAAATGCGGGTTTTGATTCCAAAATGGCAATTGTAGATGGTTATTTGGTTAATTTATAAACCATCTAAAACAACTTTGGAATTGACGCAACTCTGTACCGTGTTCCATATTGTCGTGGTCATTCTCCTTTCTGTGACCCAAACACGGACGTGTAACGTAAATAAAATAATTTTTGATAAGAGGGTCAGTCAGAACCCACACTATGGTCAAAAATGAAAAAGGACCTAAAGGACCAATCTTTTAAGACCTTTTTCATTTTTTACCATAGTGTGGGTTGAGTCCTTTCTGCTAATCTACGTCCAATTCATCCCAACTACGGAACCCTTCATCGTGCGTGGTCCGATGCGCACTTGCACGCGTAGCATGACCAACGTAGAAACGGGTTTTGTCGACGGAAAAATAGACAAAATGACAGATTAGGATTGTTTATTCTATTCTTCCGTCGACAAAACCCGTTTCTACGGTGGTCATGCAACGCGTGCAGTTTCTCTTTTATGTGAGAATAATGACGTGCCTTTATGTACCTACATGGAATGTGTCATAGCATAGCACATTTTCCGAGAAAATGCTAAAGATCTGTATAAATATCTGTCGTACCTTATAATATAAACAGTGCTAATGAGAATGATTTACACCTTTACACGTACCGTCATCAAAATAAATAGGTTGAAGCTAAAAAAAAACATTGTTTGCTTGATAATAATGAAAGACTACGATATTCTCGTGTTCGTGACCAATTTTTTGCTACCGTTATATAAACATTAATCAGAAGTGCTAAATTCCGTTCCAAAAACAAACTTTTTAACGGTTTATTTGCGGTCCGAGTTTGATTTATGACGTCGTTCGCTATTCATAGATGAAATCAATATACTATTATTAGAATTTAATATTTCAACTTTATGTTGATTGTTGTTTACAAACAAACGGTTTATACATACATACATAACATCACGCCTGTATTCCCCGAAGGGTTAGACAGAGGTGTATAGTACACCCACATTTCGCCAGTTATGTTTAAGTCCCATGTAATAGGGGGCGAGCCTATTGCCATCAACCGGCCACAAATCCAGACTCGGGGCTGCTACTGAGAAATTCCAGATGGAAAAACCCAATAACACCTTGCCCGACCCGGAAATCGAACCCAGGACCTCATACTCAGCAGTAACGCTTTGCGACCACTAGACCAAGTCGACAAACGGTTTATGTTTTGTTCAAACAATTCTTTAGTTACGAGTATCAATGAAAATTGTAGCACTACGTAGTTATTTTTGTACAATATTTTTACTGGTCCTTTCCCTGAATAAAAGGACCAATTAAAACTCTTACACAAACTCAAAACATTTGTTTCAATTAAACCATTTACAGGCGCTTTTGAATTGTCAAGGAGTTGTTCAGTAAGTCTGAAAGATGAATCTACATAGTTGCCCGTTCCAAAACGTAGGTCTCTTTGAGAAAGAACGAGCAAGATATTCCATAGGGTAGATACTTTATTACGAAACTACAATCATAGTATGTAATATATAATATTTTCTTACCTGGTCAAACATGGAGTAGATAGATGCAGGTGGCTGATGGATGGTGCAAACTATCGTGCGACCATTCCGAGCCAATTCCTTCAGCATATCCATGCACTGAGCTGACGTTTTGCTGTCCAGACCACTGCACAATAAAGTTTAAAGTAAGTATGTTAAACTAAAATAAATAAAGTATCATATAATCATATATCATACGTACTCTAAAAAAATATTTATGGGCAGCAATTATAGAACATAATTTATGATTATACTGTCAGTATATTGAAGCTAATGAAGAAATATTAACATGTAATAAGTATAATAAGCTTATAAGGTGTTAACTATTTTACAGATTTTACAGTAGCAGTCCAGAGTTTGGATTTGTCCCCGATTGATGGCAATAGACTTGCCCTCTATTACAGGGGACTTAAATATAACTGGCGAAATGTGGGTGTACAATAATAGGGTACTCCTCTGCTTAATTCTTCTCGGATTACAGGTGTGATGTCATGTTTATTTTTTATACCGAATGTTGTAGTAGACCTTTCTGTGTCATGTTGTTCTTCAAATTGCATATCTAAATCTAGACAATCTTGTTCCCCGTGACTATCATTATGAGAGGGATTTTTTATAATGTCATGTCAGTGGCTATGTACCCAGCAGCTGAAAACGCCCTCTCTGATTCAACACTGGTTGACACCAGCGTGAGTAAACAATTATAAGCGAACTGTAAAAAACTACCCCTTGTTCCTCCTCACTCATATAGATCCATCTCTTTCTTTATGAGCGACTCTTATCTATCTAAACTCGTAGATACGCGCAAAAACGGATTTTTAGATGCTCTCAGAGTCTCTTCTAATTCCTCATGAAGAGTCGTGTTAGTTTTTGCAGCAGCAGCACGTAAATTCAAATCCTCTTCAATCATTGAAAGAGGCAATTCATCTTCGTTTTCTTTGTTTACTACTCTGGTATTAATCTCATTGGGTATCAGAAATTGAGGCGTTTGAAAGACTGTTTACGATTTAATTGTTAGATTATATTTTTTATTTCTTTCTGTACAATATATTTGCTAGGCAATTGGAAAGTTTCGTTGCCTTTCAATAGCTCCAAATCATGTTGATAAATATAAGGATTTTTCAAATATAAGAGCGTTTCTTTCGCTGACTACTGCTGCCTAATCCCGTCAATCTCGAGCGAGATCTCTTCATATTATGCTTCGGGATTGATCTCGAAAAATGACATAAGATCCCGCGAGATCGGGATGGCATTCCCTAAGTAGGATGTTGAACAAATCGTGTAATAAATCTATGATTTACAAACAGATTCCTTCCAGAAAAAATAGTAAATAAAAATTACCAAACAATTAATTTTGTTCTTTTATGTAAAAACTACCTAGGTATGTACAAAGTCTAACATTACCAATCCTAGTTAAATTTTACTGAAATATACATTTCTTTATTTTCCAAACAAATATAAAATGCTGGCATACCTACATACACAAATTCTAAAGTGCCAGCCCTAGTGGGGCAGAATCCATCAAGATATTAAACTAGTGGAATCTGCCCCACCAAATCGAACTAGTGGAGCTGATTCCACAGAAATTATATAGGCCTTCCTCTTTGCCCCCCGGTGGAATGATTCGAAAATGTGACTAACTAGTCAAATTTTGACGTGCCACTTGTGGAGCGTGCATAAGCTATCTACTACTAACCTTTTCTACTTATAATATCACTAGCTGTGCCCTGCGGTTTCACCCACATGAAAGCACGTGCAGACCAGCGCGATGTCGCGGGCGCTACAAGGGTCGCGCTGCCTGTAGCGCCCGCAATATCGCGCTGGTCTGCACGAGCCTTGAGTCTCGATCCCTTGGGAATAACATAAACATAACATCACGCCTTGTTTCCCCGAAGGGTTGGGCAGAGGTGTCCCTGTAGCAGGTTCACCCACATTTCACCAGTTATGTTTTAAGTCCAATATAATAGGGGGCGAGCCTATTTCCATCAACCGGGCACAAATCCAGACTCCAGGCTGCTACTGAGAAATTTCAGATAGAAAACCCAATAACACTTTGCCCGACCTGGGAATCGAACCCAGGACCTCATGCTCAGCAGGAGCGCTGCAGCGTGCGACACTAGACCAACGAGGCAGTCCCTTGGGAATATCAGGGTAAAAATCCTGTCTTAACCCACGTCAAGGTCCATTGCCAAAGGACCCATTTGCCAAATTTCGTCCAAATTTGTTCTGCAGTTTAAGCGTGAAAACGCAACAAACAATCAAACATACTCACTTCCGCATTTATATTATTAGTTAGGATTGGTCCTAATAGCACTATTTTCCTTTTTTTTAAGCACATGTAGGTAATTAATATATCTTTATAATATATGTTGCCTTATCGTTGTTGATTATTGCAAAACCCGAATTGTAAGCAATGAACGACTGTAATTTGACTTGCTAATAAGTACGCCTGTGGCCTTCGTGGAATATAGATCAGTATAAAAACGTAATTAATATAATTTAATACCTAATTAAGAAACTTGGTTTTAATTTTTAAAGTCATGTCTTTGAATTTAAAAACGTTATTCTATGTAGATAAGTTGCTCGATCGTCAAGAACATACTTAGCGACCATAATGAAGTCCATTAAAAATAAACTGTCATGGTACGCCGTGAACTCTTTAGAATTATACAATACTAGCTGCGCCCCACGGTTTTACCCGTATAAGTCACGATCCCGTGGGAATATCGGGATAAAAAGTATCCTATGTCCTAATCCAGGTCATGGTCTACCCATGTGCCAAATTTCATCCAAAACTGTTCGGTCGTTTTAGAGTGAAAGCGTAACAAACAAACAAACTCATTTTCGCATTTATAATATTATAGTTAGGATAGAACGATTTGCGTTTTTTTAAGTAAAATATTCTTTAAGCACAGTGCGCTCTTTCTGAACATTGAATGAAACAGAACCGTCTCCAGTCGGTCGGTGACTGTGCATCGTGTATACTCGGTTCCAGTCGTAAGTTTTCGCTTCTATCTTGTGGTCATATGCAATTATTCACACACCAATTTTTTTTCTATAAAAGTCTATCAGATTTTGTCTCTAAGAAATGTCTCTCTATTCTCTACTTTTTTTCATTTACCAAGACAAAGGGGGATTAGATATATATCAGTAATAATGACATAACATTCAAGTAATGTCATTACAACTGACAGTGCAGTCATTACAACTACTACAGTGTGGTGGTTGGAATGATGATGTGATCTAAATACTGTAATAGGTTTACGTCAATTTTGGAAGGAATGACAGTTATATTAATGTCATTTACTGGTTATGTTATGTAAAGTAATTAATAGACTAGTAATTAGTATATCATTATAGATTTTCTTGGACAACCTTCAAGAAGTTGTATTTCATCGTCGTAAATTTTTGATTAAACAAATGATACTCATTTTTTAATTATTTTTAACAGTACCTCCATAATAAATTAAGGTAAATATAAAAATACTATGGTAAGTACCCATATTCTTATGGTAGGCCTAGCACGAACGCACGGTATAGGTAAATGTAATTAACGTAAATTCGAACGATTTGAAAATTTAAAAAATAAAACACGTTTTGCACATAGGTAGGTAATTATTTACTTAAAAGTTTTAAATCTTTATGCATATCTATGGGTGATACTTATTGTGCTTGTCGCAAAAACCAAAGTGTGTGGCTTAGTTGTATTTTCGTTACATTTACGTTACGCATTCGTGCTAGAGCCTTTGTTCTTAATTTAAATTAATCAACATATTTATCACTTACGTGGTAGGTTCGTCAAGAAAAAGCACTGGAGGGTTGTCAATCAGTTCCACTGCTATCGACAGTCGTTTCTTTTGTCCCCCCGAGAGACATGCACATCTCGTGTTTTCTGATCCGGACAACCCTAGCGTGCAGAGAATTTCGGTTATCTAGGACACAGTAAAATTACTGATTAAATATTTTGATATATCATGTTTTTTTTTATGAAAACTGTTTTTTTAAGTAAAAATTGCTTAAGCTTCGATTGGACCTGAGGACCTAGATAAGTGACACTCGCTTTCAAAGCATTTTGTATTTCTTCAACGATTTTCAACAGGCATACATACATAATACACATACATACATGGTACATTATGTCAGTCCCATACATTTTTAGTTTACCATCATCGTTATCGCTGATAGAATGTCACTTTGTCTTGTCCCATCTGGATTGTCAGCGTAAAAAACCCTATACCTCTAACACGATCCAGAAATATAAGGTCTATTGAAAGCTAAAAGACAATTATTATTTTATTATTATTACATAATTTCAGTTTTTTGTTCCATTGATTTGATGTTTAGTTATAAACTTATAAGCTAAGCTACGGCTCAGATAAAATGTAAAAATTATGTTGATGAACTACGTAGTTAGCTATTTTGGATCGTAGTTTCAGAATTTCTAATTCGGTCCTGAACCCAAAAAACCTGAAACGTTCACTGTATAATTAACTATTTATACTTAAATGTCAACTTTATTTCCAATAATTCCAAGTAGTTTGAAACTTTTCTACATATTAAAAACAAATGACAAGTCCAATGCCACGACCTGTATGCTTTGTTTGACATTGTTTGACAGGAGTAGTAGTACCCACAGGGACTCCTGTCAATCAATAATATCGTCATCAATCATTCAAAAACTTGTTTTTGTAGAATCAAACTTTGAACTTTGATGGGTTAAACAATAACGTCATAATCACAAAAAAATCACGTTGTTTTTCCATCTACAAAGACTTTTATAGGTTATTTTTTAATAACTGTAATAAATAACTTGAAATTTATGGAAAGTCACTAAACAGGTTTTAATAGAGGCACTCTAAAAAAGAGAGAACGCCAGCAGAAAAAAAAAAAACAAAAAAAAGAGTAAAGTGATTACAGTGTCGTAGAATAAAATTGTAAACATCGGCCCGAGTACACTGCATACTGAAGAGAGAGAGAAAGTGTGAATTTGGTCAAAATGTAAATCAAAGATGGCGGCTCGGAAAATTTTCAAATTCTTTATCATTGGTATCGTTTTCATGGTTTTCGAGGGTGTCGAAGCCGATAATGGGGTCTAAATGTGAAACCAAAATGGTGGCTCTGAAAATTTTCATATTTTTCGTTCTGGGTGTCGTTTTCATAGTTTTCGAGAGTGCTAAAGTCGAAATGAGGTCAAAATGTAAATCCAAGATGGCGGCTGTAAGAAATTTGTTTTTGTTTTAAATCATACGTGAGAAACCCCCGACCGCACACATTTTGTTTTGCTATATCAAATAACGTAATATTTATAACTATGTATATCTTACGTCCAGTGCATGGACGTCGTCGGCTGAAATGACAATGATAAATATAATACTTTTTGAAACTCACCACGCTAAGCTTCAGTTTGTCAGTAAGTGTATCTCCTAATTTCATATCAGCGGCGAACTTCATAAGCTCAGCCACAGTGAACAGTGGGTTAAGTCTGTCATCCTGTAGGATGTAGCACGATTTCTTTCTGTAGGCCTTCAGTGAACGCATTGAGTTTGTAGACCCCAGTTCACATACGATGTCACCGGCCCGTATGCTGCCCGTAACGCCTCGTGTCCTGAAAGAAACAAAAGGTAGGTATTTGTTTTTAAATTATATTAATACTAACTGCTCCCCGCACAAGTCTCGATTCTGTGGGAATATCGAGATAAAATATGTCCTTCTCCAGATCATGGTCTACCCATGTGCCAAAATGAAATTTGGCACATGGGTAGACTATGACCAAATCTGTTCAGCGATTTTAAAGTGAAACCGTAACAAACGGAGAAACTCGTTTTCGCATTTATAATATGTATTACGTAGGATAGTTATGATTTTTATCAATATCAGCTATTCGGAAAGAGATTTCGTCGAGAACGAGATTTAAAATATCTTGTTTTTTTGCTTTTGCATAAACGAGAGGACCGTTAAGTTTAACCTTCTCAGGTTAAAGTTCATTGTCCTTTTAATAGCCCAGTCAATAACAACATCAAACATCGCAAACGCGCATGTAACTACGATTTTTTATATGTTGTTAAATCCCCTGAGAGTAGTATATACCCAAGTTTGCGACCCTGAAAACGTTGTGCTACTCCCATGGTGCTCGAAAAACTGCGAATTTCTGGCACTTGTTTCAGATTTTTTGAAAAATATACCATAGGGACGCGTTTTTAGGTATTCTAAAAACGTAGCTACTCGCGTGTTTGCGACGTTTGCCTTTTTGTGCTAACATTCATTGTTATCGTTTGTTACACAGACACGAGATTTTAAACTTAATACAATAGGTACCTACTTGTAATATACATTCTACTTACGAAAATCCGGTAAGTGCGTTCAAGAGCGAAGATTTTCCGGCGCCCGAGGGACCCATGATGGCCGTCAACTCCCCAGATTTAAACAGTCCAGATACACTTTTTAGTATGGTCTTCTTCTCTAGAACAAAAAGATAAAATTATACATCTGTTCCATAGTTCAATTTAGTTTGCCAGCGAGAAAGAAAATTATCCCACAGCGTTGCTTTTCAGTTGATATTACAGGCGGAAAATGTATGAAATTACTATTATTTCTTAATTATTAATTATGTTGATACACCTGTCAAGAAAATTATGCAAGTATTTTGAAACATTCTCTATACGTCAATCGAAACTCGTAATTCGAATTCGTCAGTCAAATCAAACAAATAGATGATAAAATATGTACACAATATTATATATAGATCAGTATTCTACTTATTTAAACTAGGCATAGCTACGTTGCTACGTCATTGTTTTTTTCTTCTGTTAAAAACCAACCGTCAGCAAAAAAATCTGCTTAGGAGGGTTCAGTTATTAGATATAGTAATTTCTCTATGCTCAATTAACACGCTTAATATTTAAGATCTATATTTATTATACACTAGCTTGCACCAGCGCAGCTCGACGCCCGCATGATATCATTATAAATTATAATCTACTAGCTGTGCCTCGCGGTTTCACCTGCATAAGTCTTGATCCCTTGGGAATATCAGGAGAAAAAGCCCTATGTCCCAATCCAGTAACCTAATTGCGTAATACATTTTCGATAACGAATTGAGAGGAATTGCTTTAATTCGGAGTCGAATTTGCTTTCTTTTACGACTTTGGTATTTCGCAACTCTAATATTTGTGATACCAACTGCGATCTGTTTGAGACTCTAAAGAGTGAACGATAAGCGTCTAAAAAGGCTATTATTCGAATTATGTTACCATTTTGACCATACCATTTCTATGTCCTAATCTAGGTCATGGTCAACCCATGTGCCAAATTTCTCCAAATCCGTTCAGCCGTTTTAGCGTGAAAGCGTAACAAACAAATTCACTTTCGCATTTATAATATAAAATTTATGATGTTACTCAGTGATAATACAGCATTTTACTGGTGAAAGAATTTTTAAAGTCGGTCCAGTAGTTTTTGAGTTTATTCATTGCATACGAAAAAAAACTAACATTAGTGTAAAAGTGATAGATTAGATAGAGTTGCTTTTCGTGTCTGTGGCAACAGATTTTGTTGCGATTTTCACCCTCATTTAAGGCTCTTTCAAACAGGCGCGACACGCGACGCGACACAAAGACACCGCTCGTCGCGCGACGCGACGTAGCTTTGTGTCGCGTCGCGTGTCGCGCCTGTTTGTAGGAGCCTTTAGAGAATTTATACCGGAAAGTTTATATGTATAATACATTAATATTAAACATACATATTATAAAGAAATCTTGATGTTTTGTCAAGTTGTAAAAACCTTGCGAATCGGGTCACTAGTTCTGTATAATATTGTATAATATAGCAGAGTAAACCAGTTCCTCAATTATGGTCAAAGTTACATAAATACATTACATTATGTGTAGTTAAATATTATCATTGACAACTAATGACTTGTGAAGGAAAACATCTTCAGATCTTTTCAACGTTTATAAATGGTGTATTAACATTCTGATCATGTACCTTCCTTAAATGAGACTGGATAAAATCTGAAGTCTGTTATTATATTCTCTAATTTTATATTATTATATAACCTATTTTCATCCTTATCAGATCATGTTTTTATTTTGCTTTAATCATATAATAAATCTCTGGGAAATATAATAATATGATTGTAGATAACCACCGTAATAACGCCAAAAACGAATCTAGTACCTATAATGTTAGGTATATACTTATGTAATATAATTTTGTTGCCCAATTAGGCCTTCAAAACATGACAGACGAATTGCCAGGTTTGCCTATTTTTTGGTAAAGAATATTTTATTATTATACAGGGTAACAGCTGATTTTTTTTTTAAATAACCAACGATACATTTCAACGCAGGGGGGTTCAGAATTCAAAGAGATATCAACAGAATTGACGGGGTCCGTTAGGGCCGATGCCTGCCGGGGGTGCGAAGAAAACCGAAAGTGAGATCGTGGCACTCGGCAACAGGGCAACTGAAGGAACACGGGTGGGTTTTAGTCAGTAAGAGTCTGACACGCTCTTCCGCTCCGCCCAGAGCGGGAGAAGTTATTTGATAATTTCAATCCCAAAAAAAAGGGGGGTTCAGAATCATGTACTGAATCCATGGTAACAGTTTTCGCGTCGATGTCCCTGCCACACTGTAGAAGGTCCATTAGTGATCGATGATAATGTCATTAATTAATGGCCTCTTCCAATTCATTGTGAGATAAAGATCAAGACAGCCAGCTTTTTACAAAGTAAAACCAGGATAAAGTTCAAGTAAACGAAAAGTTAAAACCTTAACTAATTGGTAGGTAGGTAACGCTCATAAGTAATGCCTACAAGTTAACATCAATCAATCAAGTCTTTTTCCCACTACTTATGTTCTGGTCGGCTTCCAGTCTAACCGGATGTAGCTGAATACCCATATTTTACATGGAGCGACTACCTATCTGAACAACTCCACAACCTAGGTACTGGGTAGCACGATATACCTTGGTAAGACTGGTTGTCAGACTTTTGGCTTCTGACTACCTGTCACGACTGTTAAGCCCCCCAGTACACATTGGGTGAGATATCAAATACACGCAAAAAGTAGACTGGGGACTTTAAAGAGTTTAAAGATCTAAGAATGACAGCCGGGACCAACGGCTTTCCGAGGCACAGAGGGGGCTCGATATGTAATCGATGGTCAACCGACCGTGGCGAGCGTAGCGTAACCTTTGATCAACCCGTGCGACTGTTATTATTTAACCACGAGTCCCTGATACAGGTAAATAGTAGGTAAAGATTAATTACTGATAATGAAACGTTTTATAGGTCGTAATACCGGATTTTATATGGCAAATTAACTTTAAGTCATTTTATAACTACTTAAGCGATTAGTCAGATAGTTAAAACGTCGCGGTTACGATTGTAAACTTTAACTAATTAATTACTATACATACTGTGATACCCAAATATGTGCTTACCTATTTATGCACTAAACTGTACGGCAAATTTCTATGGTTAAACGCCGGTTTTCGAAAGCCTGACGACCCGGTGTACGTTGGCCAAGCGCGTCCAACGTGGACTGGGGGCTTTGGGTGCTGTGACAACTTGACCAAATTAATAATCACCATAATATTAAAAGCTGAAGTTTAATTAATAAGACTTACTTACAAAGTAAATGAAATGGACTTTCAGAAACAGATCAATTGACATTATGTTCCAAAGTTGTGGATCGTCTACACAACGACATTTTCATTTCAGAAATACGTCATACACATGGTTTAAACAAACCGGCCAAGTGCATGTCGCACTACACACAATGAGGGGTTCCGTAGTTTACTCCTGAGAAAATGGGTCATGATAGACTGACAGACAAATAGACGGACAATGATGTGATCCTATAAGGGCTCCGTTTTTTCCTTTTGAGGTACGGGACCCTAAAAAGACCTTTAGGACAATTACAAGAGTATAACCTGTAGTCATTGATGGCTGTAAATACAGCATGACAAGTATTTCGACATAAGTGAACTAATTAAGTGCCTATCATCATTTATCGTTGGAGAATAATAGAAGTATGGTTTTCCTGTAATTAGATAATTTGCGGAAACGCGAGGATGATCTCTCTTGTGATGATAGAGGACCAAATTAGGTAGTTGTTGGTTGTCGTAATTTTGAATAATGCGGTTCTTACTACGGAAGCCGATGTTACTTATAAACAGTAGGTAATGTGTCGGTACCTATCCTCTAAGTATCATTAAAGGCTCTTTCAAACAGACGCGACAGGCGACGCGACACAAAGAGACCGCTCGTCGCGCGACGAGCGGTGTCTTTGTGTCGCGTCGCGTGTCGCGCCTGTTTGAAAGAGCCTTTATTTTGGCAGTGATTCAACAGGTTTATGTATATTCTGGTTATTTCTTTTTAAGTACCTATATAAATTATAAGTTTGTACCAAATCCTACAAATGAGTAGGTAAGCCTAGCGGTTAGCGGTACTCAATGAAGTCAATGAACAATAATGCCATTATAATAATAAAAATGTCTTTGCCTAGGAAAAATGGCGATTTGAATAACGATTTTATTAGTTGTTTTGTTTACACTGTCTTTTGCAGAATAAAGGAGAAAAACAAACAAGAATTGATTGCTTACATCGAAGAGGTAATATGATTTTAATTGCGTCCGATCAGGCGATGCTATGTTGACATATCTTAGATAATTATTATTATAATTTCTTGTTAAATTGTATTTTTTTTTGGTTCTGAACATCTGACATATTTTCCTCTAGAATTTATGTAATTTGATCGTTTACCTTACTTACTAATTATTGTCTAAATTAAATCTTTTGTTCTAATTATTGTTTATTGTCTTCGGTCTGCGGCCTTGACATCAACCATGTTAAGCTTTAAACAACATTGTCAAACTTTTCTTGATTGCATACAGATGACGACGATAATGAGCTTGTATAATCGACCACTGCTGACCCACGACACGAACGACGCCGACGCCGACGCTAACGTGAGGCAAACCTTATAATATAGAAAAAAAATGATAAACAGTTAACATTAAACTCCCACTTAACGTAAAATTAACTTATAATATTCGTAGTTGCGTGCCGTTGATCATAGTCGTTATTACAATAACTAGCATTGCCTTCTTGATAATGACATGCTGACAGTGACCGACTTACCGACTTCTAAGGAGTTCAAGAGTGCGTTTAAGTGCGTACAGATCGGTAGCAAGCAATTCATCAATGAATCTTACAGAAAGATGGGCTTGCCTTTACAGTAGGAAGCCATAGTCCGTAGCATGTTTGTGTTTGTTACAACTCTATTCTTTTCTATTCCACATTAAATAATTAAATGTAGGTAACCTACTGCACCCTAATTGCGTAATACACTTTCAATCAAAATATGAACGATTTTGAAGGATATTGCTAATCCATTGCTTCATAATAATATGTTTGAAAAATTTGTCTGCTCAGCAACACAAATAATGCAATGAATGTTGTTGAACTGTCAAAATGAAAGCCGGTGTGTGTTACGCAATTACCCCGCCGCTCATTGGACTTCACGAGATTTTCAGATATTATAAGGATGTGCAGAAATTCGTACAATACAACATTTCTACTAAGCCCTCTGACTAGATTATTACCCAAGGCCGTTATTATGGGGCAATCCATAAGTATTGTGTAAAAAAAAAAAAAAAATAGTTATACTCGTTCAATAAATATCTAATTTCATATGCTTTGAGGAGCAATTTAAGCTGAGTCAACTTCGTTTTAAAACACGCAGTAAAGGCTCTTTCAAACACGGTGTCTTTGTGTCGCGTCGCGTGTCGCGCTTGTTTGAAAGAGCCTTGATGCGTCATATAAATTATGATGGGAGTTTTTAAAAGATAGGTACAGTAATTTTATATTTACGTTGCTGGTATAATAAATATTTTGCAACAAGCCTTGATTTCAAATACAAAGGGTTCCTGAAAACCCTTAAGAAACTGTTTCGCGTCGTAATTTTGAATATATCTGGTTAGGTAACATACATACATAAGTAAAAACGTAGTTTTTATGTACGTAGTGTGTAGCTACCTACCTCATTATTTTTATAAGTAGCTATTTATTTCTGATCCCATAATTATGTTAACGAAATACACTGTACGAATCTATGTACAATTTTATTCTTAATTAGGTACCTCATTATTTTTAAAGTTATTTTATTTTGGATCCCATAATTATGTATTAAATAATAATAAATTCATTTATTTCAGGTAAATTACACCAATATAAAAATACACTGTAGGAACCTACACACAATTTTATACCTAATGGGCAATAACCACTCAACAAATAATTAGACTGTGGGAAATCATTTTGTTGTAATAAAACTATTTTAGCAGAAGTGGTGGCCCAGTGGTAATGGGGGAACTTAAGAGTTGTAGGTCGTGGGTTCGAAACCAGGCAGGAGCTTTACTTTGTGTAAATTATTTCATTACCACTGCTCTCAAAACGGTGAAGGAAAACATCGTGAAGAAACCGGTATGTTTTAGAACCAAAAATTCTAAGACATGTGACATCTACCAACCTGCACTGGGCTCGCGTGGTAGATTACAGCCCACTTCCTCTCGAACAGAGGCCGTGTCCCACTGCTGGGACACGGCCTCTGTTCGAGAGGAAGTGGAACATTATAGGCTAGTTATGTTATGTATGTATGTAAAACTATTTTAGCAGCAGATTCAGAAGCAAAAAATCCCAAGTTTATTTTTTTTAACAGATTTTAAAAACTTGCAAAGATGGCGAAAAAAAATTTTGTTGACTCAAAATTATTGTTTTATTTATACAGGTAAATTAGCGAATTGAGGAACTACTTGACAATCGCTCTAGTACGAGTACGTTTGTCCTCGAACCATGTAAATGCGGTTTTTTTTGTACAAGCAGCGGACATTGGCGGTTGACCACTTTTCACCCAAGGTTAATCTATTCAGGACAGTTCATTTATATAATTACGAGTGCTAATAAATACTTATTTCAACAAATGTATACCAACAGTCGTCAGATTTTTACTATAACTCATCAAAAAGACCCCGTAGTCGTCAATTTCTGATGCAAATTTAAACTCTTGGGTCTTGAACATAAAGTTTAAAATAAGCACAAAAAATTGTGATTGTCTTTGATATTAGTGGCAAGTCTAAGAAACAAAAGGTGGCTTGAATATCAAATCTCAAGAAATGACTAAAGCTGTTAGCAGAGCAGATAGGTAATAAAAACAGCAAGACAAATTCTAACGTATTTTTGCTAAAAAAAAATAAGATATCAGAATCACACAATGAGATTTATTCGAATAAATTTTGACGTAAAAACGTGTTTCCGCCCGTTGCATTGACCGTCAAAACATGTAAGATTTGAACCGCTAATAACTACAGAATTTGAATACTAGAGTAACGGTTGAGCATTCAAAAGATAGATTATATTTGTACTTATTTTGAGGCAGGATTTAATTTGCCTATGGCGTCACATCGCGAATTTCACTCTCTTTCAATTTTTCTGTAAATTTTGACGTTCAAAAGTGCCATACATGGGCCTATTTGAAAAAAATGTTTTGACTTTTGACTTTGACTTTCCCCGTGTCGCAATTCTAATTCAAGTAGCGCAAAACATGTTTAGCTAGAACGATGATTCTAGTGCCATTGTCAATATTTGACAAAGAACTACCATTTTAAGTTGACAATAGCAAAATAATTTCAGATGTCGTCGAAAAAAAAAAGAAATGAGAAAATCAATAAAAGTAACCGTGCATCATAAGGAAAACAATGAGCCTCAAAAGTTTAAAGGCAAAAACAATATTTACGGCAGTATCAGAAACCTGGCAAATACAATAACAGCAGTATCAGAAACCGAAAGAATATCTGCAGCAAGGAGCAAAAATTTTAAGATCGGCCGTAAAAACTCAGCATTGAAAGATATCCCATACGATCAAAAGTAAGTTTATAAGGAATACAATGAGCCTACTAAGTCCAGGATTGAGCAAATACAATGACTACGGCATTATTGAAATCCGTAAGTATTTTTTTATTTTTATAAAAGCGTAGATATAAAGTAAAAAAATATTTCGCTATGAGGCGAAATATTTTTTTCCCCTTTTTTTATCCTTCGGCTGTAAATTTGCTCAAAATTGTACATTCAAACGACAATCGAAGAAAGTTTACGTCACAAGGTACACAATAAGCCTAAAAATTTTAGTTGTGAGCGAATATAAAAGCTAGGGTAGTACCTGAATACTTAAAAAGTCATCGATAGTCGTCATGTTATTAATCGGCGGCGCCGTGTCATCGTGTAAGTATGCATGAAGATTACAAGAACATTACGAGGTTTCAACGGCAGAAGCCTAAGTAAGAAGGCCGTTCTTTTTTTTGGGTGGGAAATCATCAAATAACTTCTCCCTCTCTGGGCGGAGCGGGAGGCCGTGTCAGACTCATACTGACTAAAACCCTACCCGTGTTCCTTCAGTTGCCTGTGTGTTGCCAGGGGCCACGGTAAACCTTTCGGACTTTCCCGTGACCCTGGCAGGAAGTTTCACAAATCAAAATATAAAACTATGTGCTGAGTTTCACATTGAGCAGCTATATTTGAAAAAAAATGTTTTTTGTGAGACACATCTTCCAAATAAAATATTTCAGACCCCATTGCACAAGTTAGCTTTAATATGTTTCTATAAAAATCGGCCAGTTTAATGTTGAGTAGAAAAAGATATTGAAGTTTTTGGATAATTTGACGACTTATGGGTCACTGTCGACTTCACCCGCGTTTACCTCATAATATGACCTCAGTTTTAAGGCTGAAAAATGGTCCACCGCCCGCGCCATTGTTCGCGATGTTACTTATGTACCATCTATACCTAGGTATATAATAACATATAAGAAAATAAACATGACTATGTGCATAGGTTTTAAGGATATTGTACTTCATAATTACCGAGAATGCATTTATTAGTTAAGCAATGTCAGAATAAACCAATACTGCCCACAAGATGCTCAGTGCCCATGTAAGTGCTCT
The DNA here is from genome assembly GCA_916610215.1 of Omphaloscelis lunosa. Taxonomy (NCBI): domain Eukaryota; kingdom Metazoa; phylum Arthropoda; class Insecta; order Lepidoptera; family Noctuidae; genus Omphaloscelis; species Omphaloscelis lunosa. The sequence continues at coordinate 18,389,055 of OU744247.1, forward strand.
CAAGTAGGTATAAGTGCATAGAAACATCCTTGATAAAACTAGTTTGCCCCCTAAGACTTGTCAGGTTATATCAGTAATTACGTATTTTTTTCTGCCAGTTTCTTAATTTATAATTATGTAAAGTGTAGGTAGGTAAGTATAGCTTTGCTAGGAAAATTTAAGAATTCTTACAAGGGTTTTCCCTGAAAATTATACTTATCGATGAGACTATAGAGCAGGTGCAGAGAAGTGGTGTTGTAGGTCGTAGGTTCGAACCCAGACAGGCGCTTTCCTTTGTGTAAATTATTTCATCACCACTTTTTTCAAAACGGTGAAGGAAAACATCGTGAGAAAACCGGCATGTCCTAAAACCAAAAATTCGAAGACTTCTACCAAGCCGCACTGGGCCCGCGTGGCAGATTACGGCCCACTCCCTCTCACCGAGAGGAGGCCTGTGTCCCAGCAGTGGGAAGATTATAGGCTGATTATATGATGAGACTATTAATTGCTTGCCGTAAGCTAAGTATGCATATAGTTTTCCTGTGTTACAAGAAATATAAAAATAAAAATACTTTGATAAACTTCTGCAGATAATGTTTAAGACACTTTTAAGGATGTAAGCAGCGAGTCATCTTCAATTAACCTATGACTGGTCTTAAGGATTTTAGATTGATGGAATAATAGCATATTAAGTGGCGGTTATTTTACTTTTAATAATATGTTTATCACAGCAACGTGGAAATTATAATGTTTCTTGGATGCATGCGATCGAATGGAAACTTTTTCTATAAACATTAATTAGCGACGCATTTTACTTTTCTTTTCACTTGCTTCAAAAATGGTCAAGGAAAACATCGTGAGGAAACCGGCATACCTTTTTTTTTTCGGGTGGCAAATTATCAAATAACTTCTCCCGCTCTGGGCGGTGCGGGAGGGCGTGTCAGACTCTCAGTAGAGATATTTCTCGACAGCATGTGAAGCCAAGTCAGAAGCCCATGGGCGGCTAGATCTAGGACATAGGGACCCCAGGGCCCGACCATGAGGTCCCCATTTTCAGCAGTCACGCTTGCGAGCATTAGAACAATGAGACTTTCACTTGCATATGGAGTGTTTTGCACATTCTTCTGTTTACGAAACTACTTTTTGGAGGGTATTTTTTAAAATCTTGATTTTGTCATTCAAAAGGGCCAGTTATAATTAATAATGACCTAAATGAAATAAATTATTTGATTTTGATTTGCTATTTAGTCCCGCATTCCGTATTTCACTTCTAAGTGAAAAAGTAACTAAGTGCTAAAAGGTAAGTGTGGGATCTATTCAACACTTACGTTTTAGCACTTTGTTACTTTTTTTATGATATATAATATTTCCTTAAGTTACCTAGATGTGGTCTCTTTTACGGCTTGCTGTTAAGAAATCTTTGCTCAGGGAACGAGTTTTGCTTTCTCTAAGAAATGAGACTTCAGTCATTAAGAAGACGTTTCTAAGTATTAGATATATGGCTCTTCGAAATAAAGATTTTTCATTTTACCGGCAATGGAAGGTTTTTACTGTTCTTCAATTATATAACTAGATTAATGTAGGTATCTTTTTGGTAGGGAAGGAAAATAACACAGGTAATACCCATGGTAAAGATCATAATCTCGAAGCTGAATAAATAATATAACTTGTTGTAGATTTCCTACCTTAAGAAGTATCAGGTTGAGTAGATAAATAAATAACTTCTGCTACCTTGAAGACAATTCCAAAGAATAACAATGTATTGTCAATATAGAGGTAAATATTGACAAACATACCTGTTCAATAACAATGAAGAAGGAAGTCATTCAAAAGTAGACACAGCCATTGACAGCTTGTGGATTTTGTAAATAAATACGGTTTCACGCATTCAACGGTTTTTTCCCAAGTCATTCATACCCTTTCCTACAAGAATAAAAACGTGTTTAGACCAAATTCTGCTTAAATCTGAATTGGCTTCTACAACATTAGTACTGGAATCACTTACAACTGATCACATGCCCATCGTTTTAACATTGAAAATGTGCAGCCCTATATAAACGTCATCACAACACCAGTAGACCCTGCATCGATTACTCGTCAATTAAATCGGAGATAGAAAGTACAGACTTTACACCTATCCTAATAATAGAAAACGCAACTAAAACGCAACACCGCGACTAACTACTTAATATCAATCATTTCCTCAATCGTTAATAAATATAAAGAAAGAAAGAAAGAAAGAAAGAAAGAAAGAAAAATTGTTGTAACATTGATTAATTTTGTTGTCGCAAATGATATCCCTACGGTACCTAAAAAACGTAAAATTTTGAAGCTATGGGTAACACCGGGTCTTCTACGTTGCATTAGGAACCGTGATAGAGTTACATATTATGGCAAAAAAACAGTAGCACTCCGGGAGTGCAGACAGAAGTAAATACTTGAAAAAAAAAAAAAATTATGTCTTTTATTCCACGGTGTCGGTAAATTGCGTTACAGTGTCGCGAAATCAATGGTTCAGTCCCATCTCAAAAATGCCCAACGCGCCTAAAGAAGTTTTCACTTCAAAAAATCCCCAGACAACATGACGATTAGGGTAACATACAGGGTGGCAGGGACATCGACGCGAAAACTGTTACCATGGATTCAGTACATGATTCTGAATACCCCAGCGTTGAAATTAAAAAAACTGCTGTTCCATTTTTGGTATTGCACTTTTCTATGAAACAGCAGATCTTTTTTAAAATAACCGACGAAAAATTTCAACGCCCCTGCGTTGAAATTTTTCGTCGGTTTAGAATGGGGTGCGTGCAGAAAATCTTCTCGTGTACCTGATACCTGATGGTGCCTTATGAGTGGAGTTTTTGGAGAGGGTATTATTTGTGGCAAATTTCTGCGGGCGGGGGAGAAGCATGCTCCTCGATGTTCTTCCCCGTGTCCCTCTGATTTGCAGAAGGCACAGTGGAGGAACAAGGGGGTGGGTCGCTTCTGATCGATCGACGTTTGTCGATTGATACTGGATGTGACCCTGCCGCTGCGGTGCAGGCGCACCAAAGCGGCTGTCGTTTCTCCCTCAAGAGCGATTTAAAGGAGAGAACTTTCAGAGGGTTCGCTGAGTCAGGTTATCTGGACACAAGCTTGGAAAACATAAACAAGCACAACATAACACAAGCTTGACTTAGTTTGGGAGTTGGTATATCATTAATATTTGCTGCTCTACCATCAAACGCCTTAAAAAAAAATGTAAAATAAAAATAATCACGTTGGCCTTCATTCATGACACGTAATGAACTCGAGCGAAAAATTATAAAAAGATATAAGGAAAAAAATCTGCAAAAGGTAGGCACTAATATTTACTTTATTAAGTACGTGCATAAAAAAATAAATATTAACGCATCAAGTATTATTCAGCAGTTATTTTTCCCGTTTTTTTGTTTTCTCTTTTCGATGCCATATTCCTTTTGGATTTCAAATGAAATATGACTCATTGACATTACATAGGATCGCCTAAGAATCTAGGCTAGGTTCGTAGGCGATCATATAGAGTGGAAATGAGCCATATTTCTTTTACTACTATGCAGATTTGCAACTGTTAGGTAGGTATAAGTCAATTTTCTAAAGTTGTTGCTAATTGATTTTCTTCAACTCGAGAGTACCTACGTAAGAACCACTCTGCAATGGATTACATATAAGTCAAACCTAGTAACAAAAGGCAATTTATGAGTAATATTTTTTTTTGATCCAAAAGGCATTCTAGGAAAACAAGTATGATGGTCAAGGCCCGCGGGCCAGAGATTGGCCCGCCAGCGTATTTAAATTTGCACGTCAACAGCCATCATTCGATAATTATTTTGCCCTTTATGAACCCATTCTGAATTCAATATAACATTCATCCGGCTAAAAATAAAATAAATCCAAACCACACGTCTCTGAACCAGATTTTTACTCAAACAGTTTCTTCACAACTATAGCAGTCTTTAGCAATTTTCATTAAATGGAAAATGATGCCAAAAGAAGACTTTCCTGCATCTTGTTTGGCAGATTTTAAACAGATTTGGTTCTACATTTTGTTCTGTGAAAAATTGTTATAAACTTTTCAGTTTTGTGAAAACAAATACCTACCGTACTTCAATGCGAAACATATTTCTGGATTAATTTTACCATCGACCTGAGATTTGTCGCCAAATATTGATAAATTGTAAGCACCACAAAAATCTCTTCAAAGCTCACACTCAAGTTTTTTATTTAGATTATTAAGATTCCGTGCACGAAATCGACTGATTTTGAAAAATTTTCAAATCATAAATAATTTTGTTGAAATTCTGTTTCCCTTTCTCAGAACTAATGAACAAAATTGATCAAAATCAGTCGATTTCGTGCACAGACTCGTAATAATCTAAATAAAATCATCAACATCATTGTATGGTGTACTTGTAGATACATGGCGGAACCACTATTTTCAACTTCCATACAAAATAGCAGAAAAAAAAATGTTGTAATAACCATTTTTTTTAAACAATGTTAATAATGTATTTTTCCTATTATTAAGCAAACCATATCAAGAAATTAAAAAATCACACATTAGTCTTCAGCTATTTTATTTTATGATTATACTATATCTTCATTAAGTAAATCAAAGGCGAAATAAACCATATTTTTGAGAGCGCAAAACTGATGCAACTGTTAACAGGTGCTGTGTGTGACTGACACGAATGGTTTAGCACCACGAAAACTGTACTTTTATTCTTACACAGACTTAAGAGTCCTATTACATTTTTTTACGGAAATTCGTAATTTTTGACGTTGTAATTTTCATTAACATTATGATATTTTAATTATTTAATTACAATAACGATAGTGCCATTCTCTTTCTTATAAGTTGGAGTTACACATTATTTTCAAGTGATTTGCTGAATTGACGCGGAATATATAGTACTTTAATTTTATTTATGGTAATTTTTTCTTATTATATTGAGAAATGAAAACTAATGAAACGTATTCATTGTAGATAGAAGTTAATAAGTAAGTAATTTAATGGACGCTGAATCAAGACATTTATTGCTTTTCTTTATGATTTTTTCTGTGAAAACTCAAGAAATTTAAAGAAATTCTAGAACTCCAATAAACAAGTAAAACATTCAACTTATCTTTTAGTAATTTTAGCTTTTATTTGAATTGAATGGAACAAAGTGAATTTAAGCGTCAAAGTTCCATCGCCAACGGATTTTCTTGTAAACTGAGTTCTTAAAATATTTATAGTAAATTACACGAAAAGAAAAATTAAAATGTGTAACTCCAACTTACAAGAAAGAGAATAGCACTATCGTTATTCATAATCAAATAATTAAAATATATTACTGTTGCTGAAAATTACAACGTCAAAAATCATGAGATTGCGTAAAAAGTGCAATAGGACTCTTAATGTTTCAATTATTTCAAGCTTTCTTACAATTAGATAAGTTATTGGCGAAAAAGGGTTTTTTTTTGTGCGCGGACCCTTAATAAACTGACTAACTAAAAGTTTTGTTTCGTTTTAATATTTAGTTGTCTACTACAGTAGTGACTGTAGGCAAGTTTTATTTACAAAAGATGGCCCGCCAGATATCACGAAATCAAAATAATGGCCTATCTTCAAAGTTGGTTGAGCAGCCTTGGTCTAAGACTACACAACTCGCGATAAGATGTTGGTAAATATGTAATAAGTATAGTGCACGTGTGTAATAACTACACGTGACCAAGTCGTTTGTTGAATCATCGCTTCTGACAATATCAAGGCAATTTACCATGAACCACAACTACAGGCTGAAGTAACCACGCTTGATTCTACAGATCAAAGGAAATATTGTACTAAATGACTCATGAAACTCCAAAATGGTTTATTTTGTTTTTCTTACAATAAATCTGTAGACACACTTTAAAAATATCAGCTGACATTATTATTTACAAAAATACATTACCATGTAAAAAATTCCGGCCGTGTGAAAGTACCGTTCATTGCTTTTGTACGTATGTAAGTACTGTTATTGTTATCAAAATCACCGTTATTGTGTGTGTCATTAGACTCATTACAAACAACTTAGGCTTCAATGATTCATCACAGGAAAACTTAGCAAACGAGTAGATTTATGAATAAATTTATGTGCGAACGATATTTGATTTATTGTTATTACAGTATTGACCTTGATTTTTATCATTCACACGCTTTTTACGAGAAAAAAATAAAACAATAAGTAGGTCAGATTCCTAACTTTTAAAGAGACCTCAAAATGTTTTAGGGCAATTTTCTCAGTATGCCGGAAAATCCCACTGCGATTTTCACTCGCGTCAATAATTGTCCCTAGTGTTACAGTTGGTTACCGTACTTAGTATAAGTAGTTCATGGGTAATCAATCCGTTTAATTATAGGATGAAAGGTAGTCAATCAGTTGCTATTAAAATACAATGGCTCTGTAATTATTTAGCAACAACCTTGCTAGACATATTACGGGAATAGTGGATCTAAAGGTCTGCACCTTTTATTCACTTTTCGTAAAATAGAATATGGAAAGGCAATAAAGGCATAGCGTGATGATAATCATTGAAAAGGTTAAATCTATAATATTGAAGAATATGAACGTAATGCATTATTGTTTAACCCCCATATCAAATACCATGATAATTTATAGCCTTCAGACTGACTAGATTTATAGGGAATATGTGATGCGAAATTTGAACAAAATCTATCAGGTTGTATTTGTGTGATGCTTCTTTTTGTTTTCGTGTGGATGGTACTTTTCTTCACTGTTTTTTTTTTTTTATGGGCCCAGTATGTGGCCATCAGTGGCATTCTTTAGGTTATCCAAAGTGCAGGTGAACGGGCACTTAGGACACTCCAGCAAATGGAGCATGGTCTGATCAGAAGCACCGCACTCGCACTAGGTGTTGCATGGGTCAGTGACCCCTCCATTTCGACAAATTGTGTCAACAGCGACCTATTTGGGTACGTAACCGATTGAGAGCTTTCCATATTGGCTATGCTGGAACATAGGTACATTCAGACAAACGGATGAAAAATCAAAAATTATATTTTCGGCATTATAATCGTTCCCAGACTTCGTAGCAATTATAAAATATTCAGTGTATAAAATATACAGTTTTGACTTCGCTACTTATTATAATTAAGTATAGATTATTTAAATAGAATAAGGTTGTGTGCCGACTTCAAAACTGTTTTGTTGGTTGACTTTGTTATGGTGCACGCTCCATTATAATTTCATTGGTCAATATTATTGCAGTAACAAATGCAGTAGCAATTTATTTTTTTTGGACACCGAGACTTATATGGGTGAAACCGCGGGGCACTGCTATTCTATAATAAAAATGAAATGCTATTCGTTGGTAATCGCATCACTTGAAAACGGGTAGACCGATTTGGCCGAATAAGGTTTTAGGAAAAGGAAGATTGGAAATTAGGAAAAACTGCAAGTGCTTTTTTTTTTTCTATATAAATATATAGGATTAGGATATATATAGGATTTTTGCATGAATCATTATTGCAACAGGACAACGTCTGTCAGGTAAGCTAGTACACACGGCTACACGTCAAGCTATACATTTCCAGTTTATGCTGATCTTGCATTGATTAGGATTTCCATACAATACGAGGTCAGCTTATACTGGAATTGTATAGCTTGATGTGTAGCCGTGTGTACCTATAAGTCCTGGTTTCCTCACGATGTTTTCCTACATCGTTGTCAGTAATGTCCAAGATAAACTCAGAAAGTACATATGAACAATATAATATACTAGCGTTTACCCGTGATTTCGTCCGTGAGCCTATACTTTGCTCAAGAATTAAGCTCAATGCAACAAGAATTTTTCAAATCCGTCTTGTAGTTCGGGAGATTACCCCCTACATACAAACTTAGTAAGAAACAAACACCTCTTTATAATATTATTATTTCCTTTATTTCATTTACATATAAAACATATTATTGACATTTTAAAATTAAAAAAAAAAAACATGTTATTATTATTATTAAGTACATTAATTATTATTAAGTATAGATGTAATTTTTGGTACACAGCCTGCCTGTCCATATTGTAACTCAATTTCAAATAATGTGTGGTAATCATGCTGACTGAAGTTGGACGCGGTTAAGTTTTGGTCTCAAATATCTTTTCTTAATTCCATTGCAATCCACTTTTCGGGGCTAACTACATACCAACAGAATTTTGAAATGTTCAAGGTATACGATACATAAAGATACGTGGGCGTTCTTTAAACGGATATACCAAAGCCTGCAATTGAAAACAAATGCTTTGTGAAGCACACTATTCACCTATGACCTGTCACGTCAGTTATTAAACGACTGACTTTAAAGTGACATTCAAACGTCAAAAATGTATGGTTAAACAGTCGTTAATCATTAATTAAATTTAAAAGCCACGTTTATAAATAAATCCTTAAAATATTAGGACTTAATTATCTACCTATAAGATAATAGTTTCAGTAGGTACATAGTTGTTTGATTTTATCGTTTTAACATTACATACATACGCCTTTCTGCGGGTCAGTGACAGCTCGGCCCGAGCCAACTCAACCCGAATAATAATACCAGATATTCCACCCCTGATTACGGTCAAGCAAAAAATCGATATCACTACATTGCTATGCTACGCAAAACTCGTAAACAAGAAAACAGAGCAATTTATCTGGGGTCCTAGCCCTTTGATTCCACGATCGGGTCATTGGACAAAGTTTTAGATTTATCTATTTAAACATTTCTTTGTAGCAGCTAAGACTCTGAATTTGTGCCCCTGGCGTAATGTGGGTGTTTATGATATACCCACAGTACGCCAAGGTTCACCAATTCACTAATGTCATATGGAATTTTTTATATTGGTGAAATGTGGGTAGGTATACTATAGGTACACATCTACCAAACCCTTCAGGGGTAACAGGCATTATGTTATGTTATATGTTTTTTGTACTGAAGAGGCCTTTGACATTATGATAGTCCTTGCTTTACTTAACTGTTACTTTTATTAAACCGGAAAATTCTGTCATTTTCAGATTTTTTTTTCTTGTCTACCCTATGATGTGGGGTATCATTGGAAAGGTTGGATTCAGGGATCCATTTGCGAAATATTAAGCTTTAAAGTGGTAATTTTTGTTAGAGTCAAGTGTCCCGGGGCTCTTTATTTTTGGGTGGGAACGAGCGTTGCTCTGCGTTCAGAGCTCGGTGTGGCAACACGTTCGAGTTCGCGACAAGTCAATCACCATCCTGAGGATGCCTCATTGAGAGGTCAAACACGTGTCGATTTCTTTCAGGGTTTTTTAGAAATAGCTAAGCGGAACAGGTTACTAAATAATGATATCCACTTTTATTGTATTTTACTCGTATAATGGATTCCTGCAAGGTAACGCGTGAATCAATTAACTATGTAAAAAAGTTTAACAAAGGGGACTTGTGACAAACCGGTAGTCATTTACAACGACAACCAATCAGCACATAAAATAGTGAGAAATAAGATAAACCATAACAGGACTAAACACATCGATATTAGGTTTCATTACGTTCGCGAAGCTATAGTCAATGAGGCAGTTGAGGTAAAATATATGCCTTCACAAGAAATGGTAGCAGCTAAGTTAACAAAATCTTTACCAGGTCCAAAACTAAAGCAATTTAAAAAAATATATATATTAAGGGGGCGAGCCATGGTATGTAAATGATGTTACGATGTTATATAATATTGTTTTTGATGTGATTTTATTTTGACTTGTTATAATATAAAGGTAATAGATAATTTTATTTGATTTCTGTTTAGTATTTTTGTTAATGAGCTGTTTTAAGACGTTTGTAATAAAGGTAGATTGATTGATTGTACATCTGTGAACGATAGCTCTAGCTGAATATACTGTGTACTTTGTGTGCACACTGAGTAGTTTAAGGGTGCGTGCACATGCAGGTAATATTGGGTAGGTATTTAATGTAATCTTGCGCATGCATCATGCTATAGATTAAGGGTGCGTGATGGAGGTTTTATACCTACATGACAGTGTTTTAAAAGATTCGAGTAAAACAGTTTAGAATCTGTCACTATGAAACTGTTCCGTCAAGGAAGATAAAGTATTATATTAATTGTGGTATTAATAAATGTGTCCCATCCATATAGCCTATTGATTTCAATAAATTAATCCCAACTACGGAACCCTTCATTGTACGAGGTTCGACAGGCACTTGATTATTTATTGACCTTTCTTGAAATGATCCTAAATACCTAAATCAAAATCAAAATAACAACCTTTTGTAACCTTAATTTAGAGGGTAAAAATAATTTTACGAGAAATGCAAAAAAAAAAAAACCAAAACCCGTTAATAAAGTTCATAGTAGCAAAAAATATCCATTTAAGAACGTTTATTCTGAAAGTGGGCAACGTCGCAAATAGATGTCAAATATTTCGCCGTTTTGATTAATTTTGCAATATTACTGTATGGAAATAAGAAATGTGGCTAAATAGCGAACTAGAATATTAATAATGAATTGCAATTATAAAGCCGATTTTGATGTTGTAACCGTTTTAGGTGTAAAAAAGACATTTGGAAAGTTTCCAAATACTTTTTTACATTGAAAACTAAATATTTGGTGTTACAATATTAATTATTGCATTTCATAATCAATATTTTAGTTTCCTAGTTAGCCACATTTCTTAATTCCATACAGTAATATTGCCAAATTCATCAAAACAGGTAAATATTTGACAGCTATTTACGATGTTGCCAACTTTTAGGATAAACCCTCTTAAGTAAAGAATAAAAATGTTTTGAAACATAACGGTTTACTATTTTTTTTTAGCCATCTGCTATGTTTTTATAGGCAACGGCTTCTAAAGTACTATATTTGATATTTAAAAAAATGGCAACCCTAGCCGTGGGTCACAGAGGGCGATCCCGCCTACATTCTCATACAAATCGAAGCTAAGTACACGGGTGTAGCTTAGCCGTGGACTACTGTGGAGCAGCAACTTAAACCAAGCATTGTGTGCATCCTGTTGTGCACGTGACACCGTCAAGACTCATTTGTCTTTTCACAAGTTTTTCTAATAGTAGTAATTATCTGTTAATTATGCTTCCTGTTTATTGTTATTTAATTACATCCGCGAATAATTTCATATGAGCACGTTGTAGTTGAGACAGGTCATCTCTTAACTGCCAGGGCTTATTTTTAATCTTATATTTTGAATTGACAGTTCAAAAGTGCCTGTAAATGTTTTAATTCAAATAAATGTTTTGAGTTTGTTGTTCAAAACTATTAATGTAGGTAGTAGATGAAAATCTGTGTTAGTTAAAAATACATATTATAAAATAATTCAAGTCGTTTTTCGAATCTGTCTGTTTTGTGACCACATTGTTATTAGATAATCATTCTAAACTACGCAACGGATTTTGACGAGGTTTTTATCATCACTTAGGGAATTTATTCCAAAAGGTTTATGGGTGTATAAAACATTAAGGCTAAACAATAACAGCCACACGGGTTGATCATTAAGGTTAAGCAACGCTTGCCAAGGTAGGCCCGTGGATGGATGACCATCCATTACATACCAAGTCCCTCCGTGCCCCGGCTGGTCCCGGCTGTCATTTGTAGATCTTTGACAGTCGTTACGGGTAGTCTGAAGTAAAAAGTCTGACAACCAGTCTTACCAAGGGGTATCGTCATATCATGTTACGCAGTAATTGGGTTGTGGACAGGCAGTCGTTTCTTGTAAAACTAGTATTCAACTGCATCAGGTTAGACTGGAAGCCGACCCCAACAGAATTGGGAAAAGGCTAGGTGGATTGTGTATTGAACTTACATACAATAAAGACATCTCGATGTTTAGTTAAGTCATAAAAAGCGTGCAGGCAGGGGTGGGTCCCGGGTAGCGGGAGTGCTAGTAATAAAAATAAAACTAAATCTCGAGGAAAGATATAAAGCAATTTGTATAACCGCGCGTTAAAGTAGTCACATCAGTACCCTAATTGCGTAACTTATTTTCGTAAACGATTGTGACTAATTCGTTTCTTTTTGACAGTTCAACAACATTCATTGCGTTATTTATGTTGTTGAGGCAGCCTGTATCCAGCTACTTCCTGCAACCTTTCTTAGGTCGTCTGTCCACTTTGTGGGTGGACGTCTACGTCCTACGCTTGCTAGTACGTGGTTTCCATTCGAGAATTCTTCTGCCCTTTTGGCCAACAGTTCTACGCACTATGTGCGCTGCCCACTGCCACTTAAACTAGCTATTACGTTGAGCTACGTCGGCAACCTTCATTCGTCTGCGTATCTCCGTCGTATCGCCGTTTCTGAGTCGATCTCGAAGAGAAACCCCAAGCATAACCCTTTTGAAAAGAGTACGGTATCGACTACTAGTCGATGAATAACAGATTTTACAAAGACACCATAGCTAATATATATCTAAGATTTTGTTTTTTTTTTTAAATTATCACTGAGATTACAAAGCCATCTACCGAAGTGAGTTAACTGGTCACCAAATTCACATTTAAGATACCGAAATGAGATTTGTTGTCATTTCGGTGAATTTTCTCATATCGGTGGCGGTTTCAGCACATTTTGATCCGCGAAATACATTCGGTATTTCGCGGATCAAAATGTTTTCACTTATCAGTAATTTCACTGGGCAGGTGTAAGAATATTAACACTGTTTTTCAATATTATTACTAATGGCCTATTAAATAAAAGTAGGTAAACGTAAAACTAAATAACAAATAGTTTTTCTTGTACGAGGCAAATTACCATCAGAATCGTATTGGGGACAACCACCGCGATGACAAATTTACTGGTATTAGTTTATACAATTAACTAAAATACAAACTAAAAAATATTTTTGCCTCAAGTGGGTAGCAAAATTTTCTTATTAGAAAAACAAAATTCTCCTGTATTTTAACTTTCTGCAATAGCATTTTCATCCACGCCACGAAAATTTTCTGTTTGGGAAATTCACCCATTAGATACTATAACGACTTTTATGAGTAAATTATGTATTTGGATGTCAGTCACTTGTGATGGGGTTCTAACTAAGAATGTGTGTTACACTCACGTGGATTGATTGGATAGTGTAAGAAACTAAGAATGGTCGATCGACGTCTGTCGAGTGCATGTGGTAGCACCCCAATTCATTGTTAGGCGTCACGTTTTGATGACAACCGTCATTCGGAAGTTGTAACGACTTCAGGTTATTGACGTTTTGTAGTTGCAAATTACAATGAAATTAAATAAAAAATAAGATATAAATCTCTAAGTGGCTTTGTCGCGTCACGTATTTTTTATTGAGTGGTTGGCAATGTTTCAAAATTCAATAGTCCGTATTTGGGTTTGATAAAAAAAAGTAATTATAAATTCATGAATATTTATGTATTACACCATTTAAACCCGATTGTTAGCTTGTTTCCTGCATATTATTAATACAATAAAGGCTCGTCGCGCGACGAGCGGTATCTTTGTGTCGCGTCGCGTGTCGCGCCTGTTTGAAAGTCTTAAATTATTGACACATTGTAAGTAGCCAGTAGGAGTAGGATACATTAGCTATTCAAAACAACGACCATTTCGAAGAAGTTTTAAAGACCATTAGTGCCGCCCTTGACATTGTAACATAACAATGTCTGCGTAAGATAAGGTCACACCACTATGAAAATCTATACAGTCAGTGTACATTATGTAGATCAACACGTACTTACGTGCACTTTGCACGTGGTAAAGCAGTGAACTAAACTTTTAAAAATAGGTATTGGGTTTGACAGGTTTTTGACATATTCCCATAATAAGCTGCGCCATCACCTTTCGGCTCTTCAATGACATTGAAAGGAGGGGGGGGGGCGTTGTTGGTAAACATTCATGTGAAATAGTATTGAAGAATCAAAATGGCGGCGTTAGTTCCTATTTTGGCTACGCGCTAAAAGATCCTTGTACAGGTTCACAAAGTGGCATTATGTAGCACCCTAATTGCGTAATACACGATCAATCACAATCTGAATCGTTTTGTTAACAGATTGCTAATCGATTGCTTCTTATGTTCGAAAAATAAAATCTGTTCAACAACGTAAATAACGCAATTATGTTGTTGAACGGGCAAAATGAAACAGTACCCTAACTGCGTGATACAACACAATCACAATCTGTTTCGATTTGAAACACATTGCTAATCCATTGCTTCATAAGTTGAAAAAAAAAATCTGCTCAACAACGTAAATAACGCAATGAATGTTGCTGAACTGTCAAAATGAAAAAAAATAGGCAAAATTGTTTACGAAAATCAGTTACGCAGGGTGCAGATTAGTCTTAAACATTTACGAAAATGTGTTACGGAATTAGATAGCAGGTCCCTTAAGCACGTGTATGTAAGTGTCATTGTCATCATAGTACCTATAATCAGCATAACCGCTGTAATTGTAAGTGTTTGCATAACGCGACAATTATTGCGTTCACATATTTATCGGCATTTTATTTTGGAATTAGCATGCTCTGTGGAGACGATTGGTTTATTTCGATCGGGCGGGTCGCTACCTAATATTGTAATTCTGAAACATCATTACTTACTTGCACTTTTAATTAACATATTTTAGTTTTAGTTTATTTTTAGGCATTATAATTGTTTGGGAATCTTATTGTTGCCTAAATGTACACTTTTTGTAAACGTTTTTATTTATTCAATAAAACTATTATTATTATTATTTATTTTGGTAAGTATAGAAAATACAATTTTATTTTTTTACGAATTAATTAGTATTTTTGTTTAATAAACAGTAAAGTTGTTTATTGCAAATACAATAAAATATACTTAATTGTATATGGGTAAGCAAAACACGAAAAAAAAAAAAACGAAAATGCCAACCCACAAATTCTATATCAAGGCATTTAATTGATTCATTTCGAAGTCCAAGCCTGCCTTTTAGTTTTATTATTGCCAATTTAAGGCTCGTGCAAACTGGCGCGATATCGCGGGCGCTACAGGCAGCGCGACCCGCGATATCGCACTGTCTACACGAGCCTTAAAGAAGCAGCGGTCAATGCAATGTCGATGAATACATTACCTACCTACTGCAGTTTTAAACAATGTTTTGGCGTTTCAAATAGGACGTTAAATTTTATCAGCAAAATAAAATTTTACGTCCTTTTAAGTCAAAGTTTTGTCATGCGAATGAACCAAAAAAATTTACATACCTACTTTTATTCTGTGCTTGATTTAAATTCATTAGGTGTTATAATGATCAATTAACTATCAATTAAATTTAAACTTGATGGCAAGAAACTAGATGCTATTACGGAAACTGTGTTTCTCGGAATTACTCTAAATTCGAGATTGCAATGGGGCGCCCACATTAGAGCTCTTTCAGGTAGATTAAGTTTAGCTGCATATGCAGTAAGAAAAATAAGGCAGTTGACTGATGTAGCCACAGCTAGGTTAGTATACTTTGCTTATTTCCACAGCATTATGTCTTATGGCGTTCTGTCGTGGGTATCGGCAGCTGACGTAGATTTTACAAAAGAGGGCAAATCGCGCGATCTACAAAATGAATTCTCGTGAGTTCGTGAGTCCCTTAGAAATAAAATCAAAGAAATTGTCGTGGCCAGATCTTAGAATTGATCATCTCATGAAATGGTTCAATCAATCGATACGATCAATAAAAGGAGTCCTCGCGAGTACCTTAGAGACAAATTTAAAGAAATTGATATACTGACTCAGTCTTCTCTTTATATCTTAGAAAGTATTTTGTATGTTCGCAAAAACTTAGGACTTTTCAAAATAAGAAGCGATATCCATACTTAATACGTAGTAAAAATGAAATTGTGGTAACCAAATTAAGATTAACTAAAACTAGTAAGTCATTTCTTATAAACAGTATCGGCTTTTATAACAAGTTGCCAAAGTCTGTTACAGAACTAAGCGATGGAAAGTTCAAAACCCAAATCTAAGAAGCATATTATACGATTAAAGACTACGTTCAAGACAAGGAAGTTTGGCAATAATTCATTCTGCACATGTGGTTTCGCTGGTACCTCATTAAAGGCAAAACTATGTACTTAAATGTTTTTTAACTGCTCGGCTGCTTCCGAATTACGATGATTATTTTATTTTGCTTTTTTACATACTTCTTTGACATAATTTGTTCATTATTTGACATTATATACCTACAATATTCAATTTTTTTTTAACAAATTAGATTTGTTACAGCTGTAGCACAGATTACCAGATAAATCACTCGATGTAATTACACACGCTAACTACCTACCGGCCGCCGGTTCGCAACGGAACCATTTCTAATGGGTTGCCGACAGCCGCGAGGCGCGTACTTACACATATATGTATTTCGGTCGACCTGACGTACTTAGTTTAAAATTCTTATGATATGGCTGATTCTGATGTATTATGTGCAGTTGATGGATGTAGATCCAGCAAGAGAAGAGATAAAAACTATTTTTTTTTTCAGTTTACCCGCTGAAATAGAAATGCCAGTACCTACCTATCGAATTTGTTTTAGTATCATTTTTTAAATAGGTAAATTGTTTGAACTTGCATGTTTCGTGTTTTGTGTTTTATTGGTAGGTACGTTATTATTACTTCTACCACCATGTAATCTGTGCTTCTACTATGCGTCTGAGATAAGAATAGAAAGGTCAATGACCTTCATTTGTCAGCTGTCATTTCAAAATTACGTTTAGCAAAAATCTACTTTGTGCATATTAATTTTCAATAATATTTAGTAACATTATTATCCTTAAATGTTATTTTCAAATGATTATTGTTTATTTAAAGGCGTGCAAGTGTTAGAAAAGCGTGCATGACGTGCACATGCTTAAACATTAAAAATCATTTTATTTTATTGCATAAAGTGTACTACACATACCTACTGACATCTTAATTGAAAAATGCAGCCCTAGCAATTCACAATAACCACGCGGTGGCGCGCAGCTACAAAGCAAAACTAACTTTTAGGCTTGTAAAGTTAGGTACATTTTCGTTCGTAGCGTTTAGCGACTCGAAGGTGTAGGCTATTATATGTAGAAGCAGGTATTGAAAATTTTGTATGGAGTGATTTATCTGGTAATCTGTGGCTGTAATGGCAATCACGTCATTTGGTTTAAATATGTCCTTAATTTTATTTTATTTACCTTTTATATGTATAAAATTAATAATATAATCGTTTGTTCTCTCGCCACAATATAACAAAAAACAGAGCAATCACAGTTGTAAAAATACACAGGTATTTGTTAATTAATATTGTGGGAGGCTGGTGCCTAAACTAGGCTCGAGGTCTGTATTTCAGGACACCAGGATCTCCGCCATTTGCAATTAATTATTCTATTATGTATTTGTACACCTACCATGAGGGACACTATATAATATCGTGGCAGGAAAAAGAGATTTTGTGACTCAAGTAAATTTTGATGCAGTAATTGACTCACTAAAATTAGGTAGAGAGTCTGGTATTTAATATGTTAGTATTTGTGCATGGAAGTGTGTGTATGTGTGTAAGAGATAGGGGTGTGCTTGTGTGTGTGATGTATGTTTGGTCGTGCGTGTATAGAGCTAGCAGTGGGTGTTGTTTGGTTGTCGGGAACTATTGTAAAAATAATAAGTAATAAGACTGCAAGAAGAAATTAACAACATCCAGGCGCTGCTACATTTAGGTACTTAAGTAATTTTTCAGTATCTTCATAATTTAGGTTTTGGAAGAAAACAGTTAAGTACTTTTTTTTGCACAAGTTTGTAGGCTGGTTAACTGTAGGTATAATAACGAAATATAGATTATTTTCTTTTCGATTTGCTGAATGTGAGAACGTTGGAGGCTGTAGACTAGTGGACCATTTTCTATTTTGCTATGCTAAGTACCTGGTACTTGTTGATAGGCCTGTACTGTCTGTCCTCTCATACCTATAAACACTGTAATTTGAAAACATTGTAAAAAAGTTTACTTTTAAAAGAGTACCCGTGGAGTTTCTTGCCGGCTCTTCTCCATAGGAAACGACCAATTGGAACCGTGCACCTAGTTTTTGACGTTTCATAGGTGACCCTGTAGGTTTATGTGAAATAAAATATTTTGAATTTTGAATTTGAATTCTACTTAAATTCAGGACTCCAGAAATTATTATTTCAGTTACAATTTCTACTGCAGTTTTGTAGAACAGTAGGATAGCCGGAAATACTTGAGAAGACTAAGTAATCTGGGTCGCATATCTTGACGTAAGTTACGTGTTGCTTAGGTGCCTTATCAATTGTGATTTTCGAGCGTGTTTCCAGCGAGGCGATTGTTTAAAGGGTCTTTCAAACAGGCGCGACACGCGACGCGACACAAAGACGCCGCTCGTCGCGCGACGAGCGGTGTCTTTGTGTCGCGTCGCGTGTCGCGCCTGTTTGAAAGATCCTTAACGCTCTCGCTGCATGTGCGTAGCGAGAACGCTACTTGTGATCGACGTGTTTGCCGCGTTCGCAGAAGGAGAGCGATTGATGTGAGTGTACAACCGAGAGCACAATAATATGAAAACAGAAAACACATCGCGTAGTCACGACTAGCTCGCTTGACTCCCGTGGAGACCGTGTTCACTCACGTTCGTCTCGCTGGAAACACACTGGCAAATCGTCTCTGTGATAATGATAACGCTCTAAATCTAAGGTAACGGTTTGTTTCGGCGTTCATCGACAAACAATAATAACCGACTCTTAAAACAACAAAGACAAAGACTTGGCTTTGGCTATGGTTTTTGGCTTGACCTAAAGAAATATAACACTTTCGCTCAGACTGGTTCGCTAAACTAGCAAAACTACAGCTAAATTCAGAACCATTTGTAACACCGGAGCTAAGTGACGGAATATTTTTTGTATCCAATAATATTATTATGTCTGCGTTAGTTGCATTCATTTTCAATAAACGTAATGAAATACAATAATTATGTTTCCCATTTAAAAACTTGTTATTTACCATAATTACCCTTGCTCTAAGTAATTACGTTGGTAAATGGATGCGCATAAATTAAATATTGTCATTTGTGTGAGAGAAAAGGATATCAGCCACCTAATAGGTACATAGATAGGTACAAAACGAATAATGGCCTGCCTGGGGCCTAGTCACTGTGAATACGAATTGGATTTAAGACATTACAGGGAAATGAGAAAGGCGATTTCCGGCCACCGTAGGCGCGGGCTTGCGGGCGGTGAGCAATGGGTGGCTCACCGTCCGATAAGGACCAGGCCCGGGTCGACGGCGCGTTGTGTTCCACGCGCGCCTCAAAGAGGTGTCAGCAGAATTGAAGGGGTCCACTAGGACCGATGCCTGCCGGGGTTGCGAAGAAAACCGAAAGGGAGATCGTGGCCCCCGGCGACAGGGCAACCGAAGGAACACGGGTGGGTTTTAGTCAGTAAGAGTCTGACACGCCCTCCCGCTCCGCCCAGAGCGGGAGAAGTTATTTGATGATTTCCCACCCTCAAAAAAAAAAAAAAAAAAGGGAAATGAGAAAATAAAATCGCTACAATATCAAGTAGGTAAAGTTGGAATTATGTACACGTTACGAAACATTTTTCTTTTGCTTGATTGGCTCTATGGTTGACTAGCAAAGGAACTTGTTATTTGATAACTCGACATAAGGCAGCTTGATATTTACTAGTGGTCTACTTATATGCAGGTAGGTATTTATACCTACTAGGTATACAATATGTAAAAAAAAAACTTTGTCCGATCCGAAAGGGGCTCGTAGGTACAGGCCGTGCCATTAAAGATGAGACTTGACCGCGCCTCCCGCCGCTCTTTCCCCCGCCCCCATGACGCACCAGCGGGACCTCATACCGCTAAAGAGACCCATAAATCGTCTACTGTGCAAGTCAAACTACGTGGTGCGTCAAGTCTCATCTTTAATGGCACGACCTATAACTACGATAACATTAACTAAAAGTAACAAAAAATCTAATTATTATGGAAAATAAAAAAGTTTTTGTTATTAAATAATCACATTTTTAGTGCCAAAATTACCCCAAATTCATTTTAAAAAAAAAACGGCCAAGTGCGTGTCGGACTACGCACTACTAGGGATAAATTTATTCCATTTACAAACTTAACATTTTAGTTGAAAACATTTTCTCCCATACATTCCAACTACAAATGTAGGTTTCTACGCACAATATTAAAAGATTTACCATGTTATTTTAAGACCATAGACTTCTTATAGGTTTTCCTGTAACCTATGAGTAAAGAGCCATACTACGTATTTTTTTTCAAAATTTTAAGTCCAGTAATTTCGGAGAATGGTCAATTTTCATCGAATTTGTTAAATATGTTTAAAAGTATTTTTTTTTTAAATAATATGTTTAAGACCCTCGCAACAAGCTCTTTCATTTGATATGTCACACGGTACTGTTACCAATTTTTTTTTTCTTGATTGCCCCCCAGAAGTGACCCCTATATTCAAAATTCATTTATTTACGTTACACGTTCGTGTTTGACAGATTTTTTGTTATATTGTAAAATGCACTAGTCTTTGTGTTTTTTATAAATCTAGTAAGATCTATTGAATGTCCATTGTTCAGTCGTCCAAACTTTGCATTGGTTTAGAGTACTTAGGTCCGCTTCCAATAATAATGTGGGAATATTTTACAATATGACTAACGATAAGCAGGCCGCTCGTTTTCATTGGGCACTCTGGGCAAGTGCCCAGGGCCCCACGACGATAGGGGCCCTCAAAAAAATCATTATTTACAGCCGCTGTTCCATTTTACGCAATATTTCTATCAGAGTTACTTTTCCTAATCATATTACAATATTATTTTTTCATTTAAGTATTGTAATTGTAAATAAATAAATAAACATAATTGTTGAGTAATTTTAGAACTTTGCTTATCTGCTCTTATCTACACAGAGGCCCTTGATCGTTATGTGCCCAGGGTCTCCAATAGGTTAAAGACGGACCTGACGATTAACAGTAACAGTATTTATATAAACTCGCCTACTAGTCCGGCTGTGTAGCTGACCCAAATACACACGAAATAAGGCTAAGCTGATGATTATGGTACAAATCAAGAAAAAGTATTTACTGTCACCTCCGGAAGACGGCAATAACGCCTCTTTGTCGCGCAATTGTTCAATAAAAGAAATTCGAGCAATGGCTGATGTCACAATTAATGCGAATTTATTAAGGAAATGCAAATAATCCCTTCCCACTGATATTTACCTTGACCTCAAAACACGCAGTCAGACCGCTTTCTACACAGGCTCGAAAGAGATTTCGATGCAGACTCGAATGTTTTGAGTCGTCATAAAACATCTCCACTCTAATTTGAGAAAGTTCTAAATTGCATACAACATTCAGTATTATTTTATTTGTGCATTTCTACGTTTCGTAACTTTCATATTTTAATGTAGATTTAAGTGGCCGTCGAACTCTTCTTATGAATGTAATTGTTGCGTTGAAAGTACCCACATAATAGAAAAAAATACGTGATTTTATATCTTTTTCTAATTAAGTTCCTATATTCTACGCTTCAATTTAATTAATTACCTACCTACTTAACAAACAAATGAAATGATATCTCCATTTTTAACAGATGAAACAATAACAATAAATGAACACAGAAATACTGTAAGGTAGGTACGTCATAATTTCGATCGTGAAGCCAAAAATAAGCCTGGGAGAACTTTTTCCCCAAACCATTGGTGTTACTTTTTCCTCACTGACGTAGAGGGTCACGTTTGTTTAGGGCTGCCATCCGTCTAGGTTTCCCCGCATTTGTCCTTGTTTAGAGGGCTTCCGGGGAGCGTCCGGGCGGGGTTTTAAAATAGTGTCCGGGTTTCACCCGCGGCGCGCGGCGAATGATCCATTTTTGATGCCAAAAAGACGAGCGTTCCTAAATTTTAATTTTGTTACCATAATACCTCAGTTAGTAAGTGATTAGTAAATTACGCCTTTTATTTTTATTGTTGAGGCTTAAGTTGATTTTCTATTAATAAAAATAATAATATAAACTTAACGATGGTTTTATTTTATTGTGAAAAAAATCCGAGAGCGTCCGGTGAAAAATCTTCATTTCACTCAAATGTCCGGGATATTTGAAGTTTTTGTCCGGGGTCGTAATTTAGGTGATGGCAGCCCTACGTTTGTTCAATGTAGCAACAAAGTACTGCTAATCTACTAGATGAGACGAATGCTAACTGTGTCAAAACAGACTGTTATCTCTTCCTCACTTAGAACATACACAAGACATTCAGTTCATAATACAGCTTTTTGTTTGGATACAGATGATTAAATATAAACAAAGCTATCGTACACTCTTATCGCACGAGATACAGTTGTGTCTACCTACGTATTAAATTAATATTGGTCCTACCCTGATTCAATATTAATATACGGAAACTTTGGGAAATATTTATATTATGAATACCATATATTGATTTAGACACAACTATTTTTTCACATACCTTTCTCAATGCCTTATTTTAACGAAATAAAAGTGTTCCATACTAGCTACATTCTAAAAACTAAACACGAAGTCAAGAGTTAAAGGGATTAAACAAATTATGTTTTGTGCCACTTACTTCGCGAGGTCAATCCTTCTGAAACTTTCAGTGTAATATTCCTAAATTCTAAGTGAACAGGCCTTGGGGATGGCATGTTCACCTGAAGCGTCCGACATTCAGGCTGCTCCTTCCCGCTCACTTTCTGCCCCAAGCCTTGTAGCACAGCCATAGCTTTCGCCATTTTTGTCAACACGTGCACTTATTTTGTAATTAGGAAGTTTTAAACAACACCAGTTAATTGTTTTCAGTAAGAAAACAAAATCACCACATTACGAAAGTTAGATTTTGGTTTTTTTTTTCGGTATTGTTCGATATTTTTATATTTATATATGTATATATATTTTAATAGTTTGTAATTGGAACTCGAAGTCCGTTGCTTGCGTGTGTTCGCTCGTGCAGCGTGCTGTGCGAAGCAACGCGAGGTCGTCAGCAGACTGCCGGCACACGAAGCGCGGGTGTTTTCATACTTGTTTCATTTCGAGCACTCGTCGGGTAGATGTACCGTGATGTCTTAATTAATTTGTGTAAGTACCGTGCGTACTTTTTATGACCAATTATGAATTACCTTATTCTAACTGTATTTAGGTATGACTCACTGTCGTTCTCTTAGTAATTTATTGCAAAATTATTGATGTAGGTATAATTTAAGTTTGAATTTTTGATTAAATAGTTACTTAAGTTAAAAAATACAAAAACAAACGTAAAAAGATACCCCATCGTAGGTTAGTAGGACTAGTAGGGGAAATGAAGATCAGTATTCTAATTTGTAACATTGAAATATCGTTTCTAGCGGAACCTGTAAATATTTAATGCCTAATACCGTGTGAAACGGACACTGCAAACGGTAATGTGACCCACACGGAGGCCACTAGTTGCAACGATCAATAATATCAGCTTACTGCCATAGAAATGTACAAGTACTTATGTAGATAAATTGATGTTTATCTACTTGAGCTCGAAGACTATAATGTTGACATAAGTGACGCGTGGGCGACAGGCGTGCGTTTTCCCGCGTCCAGATTGCGCAATATGGATTATCTGTATATAACAATAAATATATAACAATATCGCATATAACAATAAATACCGATCGATCGTAAAAAGCGGTATTGTATTGTCTTGCGATCAAAAAAGAAATCGATGTAGCCTTTTATACAAGGGAAGATCGACGAGCAGTACGAAAGAGAAGATCAGAGTGGGAGGGAGTGACATTACTTACTCGTGAAAAGCAAGGGTAAAATAACTTGAGTGTTTATCAAGTTATTTTACCCTTGCTTTTGCCCGCGGTTTCACCCGCGTAGAGGTGGTAAATTGACCCACGGGAAAGTACTACCACGATAAAAAGTAACCTAAACTAACCCAGGTCATGGTCTACCTCAGTGCCAAATTTAAAACCTTTTCAGAGGTGTTAAGGCGTGGAAAGCTAACAGAGAGACAGAGATACGTTCGTATCTGCGCCCCGCGGTTTCACTTGCATAAGTCTCGATCCCGTGGGAATATATTCTATGTCCCAATCCATACCATGGTCTACCCATGTGCCAAACATCCAACTCCATCCTGAAACGGCTGAACAGCCGTTTTAGCGTGAAAGCGTAACAAACAAACAAATTCACTTTCAGATAGTTAATTGATTCAGGCGTGACCTTGCGGAAATCCATTATAAAATGCAATAGAAGTGGATATATTTAGTAACCGGTTCCGCTTAGCTATTTCTAAAGAGTCTTAAAAAAACCCTGAAAGAAATCGACACGTGTTTCACCTCTCAACGAGGCATCCTCAGGATGACGATTGACTTGTCGCGAACACCAAGCACTCAAGCGATAAGGCTCAGTCTGCGCTCAGTCCCAGGATGCCTCGTTGAGAGGTGAAACACGTCCCGATTTTTTCAGGGCTTTTTCAAGACTCTTTAGAAATAGCTAAGCGGAACAGGTTACTAAATATATCCACATCTATTGCATTTTAAACTCACTTTCGTATTTATAATGTTATATAGTTAGGAAGTTAGTATATATAATATACTAGCTTTTTCCCGCGGCTTAGCGCGCGTCGATGTCGGAAATTATCCCAGGGAAACTACCTACTACCGCGATAAAAAGTATCCTATGTGTTAATCCAGCTGAAAAACTATCTGTCTGCTTCATCTAAATCCTATCACACACACACACACACAAACACATACTCAATCACATGAACACAGGCAAAGAAACAGCTTCACACCACATTTATATTCTCTTACTCTCTTACATTGTGATTGTGCATACTTTCCAAGTTTCTAGATACATGGCAATCTTATTAAATGTGTACAACCTTAAACATGGCTATCAAATGATCAAAATTTATGTACGGGGATCAAATGCAATCCGAGATACAGGTTTACCACCTAGTTCGGATGCAGATAGTCCCAAACTTTATGTATTACTTTAAGCCATTACTTAGTGTATATTGTCATTTTTCATTTTGTAATACGTGTTCTTATTTTGGTGAATAAAATTATTAAAATTAAAAATTATTAAAATTAAATTATTAAAATTAAATTATTAGTAGCATAACATAATGATTGAATACTATCGTGCATTCATACAAGCCTAGTACTTTTTGTACCAAGTTTCAAGTCTATTACTCAAGGAATAAGATTTTTCATACAAACGAAATCCCCCGGTTTTGCCCCCTTAAAGGTGGAATTTAAAAACCCCTTCTTAGTGCTCCCCTACATTATAAAAGTTTCGGTTCTGCGTTGATATGTCAGTCAGTCAGTCAGTTTCTCCTTTTATATAAGGTCCCATTAAAATAGATGGACAAACTTTTAGAAATCATTCAGACCATCAAAATACGGACAATGGTAAAAAAAGAAAAGAAAAACGCATTAGAAACTTACAAGAAAAAGTATCTGCTAACGAAAATACACTAAAAATGTTGCTTACTAATGTTGCTTAATTATTTTAGGTCAAAATAAAATCACTTTAATTTGTGTTTTTTTTTTTGCTTGGATATCTTTGGTTAGACGTACGTATAGGACCATATATTTACAGACATATATATATCTAATCTAAACTATTTAAACTAATATTATAAAGAGAAAAGATTTGATTTTTTGTGTTTGTTTGTAATGAATGAAGTCGAAAAGTACTGGACCGATTTAGAAAATTCTTTCACCAGTAGAATGCTATATTATCACTAAGTAACATAGGCTTATAAAGATATCACACGGGCGAAGCCGCTGGCGGAAGCTAGTATATTATAAGTTAGGATATTAAATAATATATGGTATAGTTACATAAAAGATTATTAGACCGTTGAAAACGGATGACGATTATCTCACGCCATGACCATGCAGGTTACCGTTATCTTGCTTATTACCCTGATGAGTTTATCTTGAAACTGACATTTTGACCCATTGCATGCAATGTTATATTGCACATTCATTTAAATAAAAAAGTGGTGGTAATCCGGCAGTGCCGACAGAAGTAAAAACTTGAACAAGATCACCTTGGTGGAAGAAAAATACTTGTATAGAACATTGGTCCGTAACCTGATCTAAATAAAGAGAACAATTACGTTTACAAAAAAAAAACCTTCCGAAACCATTAAATTAAAAATACTTGCATGGAACATTAATCCGTAACAAGATATAAATAAAGACCACAGTCGCGTTTTCAAAACCTTTAAAGTGAAAATACTTGCATAGAACATTGATCCGTAACGTAATATATGTATATATAAAGAGCACAATCGCGTTTACAAAACCTTTAAAGTAAAAACACTTGTATAGAAATTTGATCCGAAACTTAATATAAATATAGAGCACAATCGCGTTTTCAAAACCTTTAAAGTGAAAATACTTGCATAGAACATTGATCCGTAACATAATATATATAAAGAGCACAATCGCGTTTACAAAACCTTTAAAGTAAAAACACTTGTATAGAATATTGATCCGAAACTTAATATAAATAAAGAGCACAATCGCGTTTACAAAAATGAGATGTCATCACAGTGTCGCGAAATCAATGGTTTAGTCGCATCTCAAAAATGCACAACGCGCCTAAAGAAGTTTTCACTTAAAAAAATATATTAGGTATCAGCCTAACATAATATATTTTTAGATCAACCATAACTAAATGATTGATCATTGATTTATTTTTCAACAAATATAGGAACCCAGGATTAACCCGACAACTTAGTCTATTCTACAGTACCCAATACCGGGGGTAAATCAACATAATTACATTATCAATAACTAGCTTAATATATATAATAATAGATTAATAATAACTATAGCAAGACGCGTTAGCTAATTAATATTTACAAAGTCATTTGTAATTGTTCTTGACGAAACTATATTTTTCCTACGGCTTTGTAAGCACGAACTAGGTAATATTATTACTAAGTGAGTCTTGTTTTTATTATATATTCATGTAATTTGTTATCATTGAATTGTCCTTATGTCTTTTGTGTGCACTGAATAAATGTTTTATGTGTCTATCTAATTAAAATAAACACTTGATTTCGTAAATTTTCGACGACGGAAAACCTAAATCTAGCCGATAAAACTATCAGTTTTTATATACTTTTAGGAACCCGGCATTACTCGACAAAATAGTATATTTTAGAAAGCCAAATTCCTGGGGTTAATCAACATAATTACATTATCAATAATAAGTAATAACGATAGCAAGACTATTAGCTAATTAATATTTACAAAGTCATTCAGGCACGAACTATAGGCAATATTATTACTAAGTGAGTCCTAAAATTTATTTTAAAAAAATTGTTAACCCGCATTGTGTCACACTGCTGGGCAAAGGCCTTCCCTTTTTCCTTCCAAATCTCTCTGTTTTGTGCGATTTCAGGCCATGTTGATCCCGCAAACATAACTAAATCGTTACACCACCTTCGCCGCGGTCTACCTCGACGGCGTTGTCCTCATTCAGGCGTCCAGTTGGTGACGATCTTTGTCCATCTCTCCGGGTGCATTCGTGCGACGTGACCGGTCCACTCCCACTTCAGCCTGGCTGTTTTTTCTCCAACATCCGCTATTTGAGTTATGGAGCGCAGGATGGTGTTACTAACGCGGTCCGTTCGTTTGCCACCTATTATGCTGCGCACCACTGGCAAATCTTGAGTTTGGACTTCTGTTGTTCAGTAAATGACCAATTTTGTGCACTATAGGTTAGCAGGGGCAAAATGCACATGTCGATGAGTTTTCTTTTCAATGTTATAGGGAGATTTTCTTTTATGTGTTCTTTAAGGGCCCATTAGGTTTTCCAAGCATTTTGAACTCGTTTTTCGACTTCTTTGTCTGGCCTACTCTTGAACGACACTATCTGGACCAACTATGTATACTTATCGACATATTGCAATACATGCCCGTCTACCTCAACCCTACGTTTCATACTGTTGGTCATGACCTGTGTTTTAGTAGTTCTGTTCATTGAAAGTCCAATCTCAAGACTTGCTGTGTTCAGATCTTGGAGCATTTTTTCGAGTTCTGAAGGTGATGTGGAGAATAGCACAATATCATCAGCAAAGCGGAGGTTTGTTAGCTAAATATAATAAATCAATATAAATAAATACTTAATTTCGTAAATTTCCGGCATTCTTACCTACGTAGGAAAAACATAATCTAGCCAGGTAAACCTATTAGTTTTTATATACTTTTAGGAATCTGGCATTACTCAAAATAATAATTCTAGAATGCCAAATTCCAGGGGTGAAGCAACATAATTACATTATCAGTAACAATAAGTAATAACGATAGCACGACGCTTTACAAAGTCATTTGTAATTATTGTTCTTGACGAAACTATATTTTTCCTACGGCTTTGTAGGCACGAACTACAGGTAATATTATTACTAAGTGACTCCTAAACAATAATTTATTCGAATCTAATAAATAGTACAAGTTTAAAATATCGATTCGATTTCGAAATAAAAAAAGATAGGTCAGTCTTTTTAACATTGGTGCGTGAAACGCATTTAGATTTTGGCACGAATTTTTGTAATGTGGACGCCACATTCAAAAACATTTGGCATTTTAATTAATTGGTTTGGTTCATCGACTGGCTTATCCCTCAAGTCTTTTCAAAATGTAAGCTTTTTGTAGTAAGTTCCAGTTCTTACGCAGCGACCAAAAAAAGGAGACGAGAAGACGAGATAGTTCTTTAGGATAGACTACCTCGCTCGACTACTTGGCGCGTCGAATTCCTCACAGGGCATAGTACATTTACTTCGTGGGCCTTACACTAGATTTTTTGTTGAGAAATCAAATCAGTTTATATTTTTTCTGTATTTTACTGGGAATCCAAGCTGACCATTTTCCAGGTTTTCTTTGGGAGTGGGGTGTTTATAAGTTTAAAATAAAAATACCCAAAATGAATGTTGTTTTTTTAGTACTGTCTTCCTGACCTAGCGTTTTGTCGACGAGGAAACAAACAATCTTCGAATGCCATGTTTCAACAATAAAAGTAAAAGAATTATTTAAAATGATAAAAAACCCGACTGCAAAAACACATGAGAAAAACAAGCATTGAACTTTGTTTTTTGTACGATATAGCAGCTAAACAAAGCTACACCATTTTTTCATTCATCCATTTAGGTAATGTTTTTAGAGAGCATGTACATAATATGTATGTATGTATCTCTATTTCTTTTAGTAGTCTAAACGGCTTGATGTATTCGTTAGATTCGTTTTAAACTACCTACATAGTAAAAAAAAAAATATATATTATATATATATATTTATTTAATTTCACAGACTACACTAATTTATATTAATCATTTTATACATTAATTTACATGGTGTAGGTACAATTAATTGTTGGGTGAATCGCTACTCTCCTAGCTAGATCACTGAGTAATCTGTATTTAGGAGAGACAGTTTCGACTCCCAATTTGAGTGTCACAAAAAATCATGTTTTTATGCTTTTTGGAGATTTCAGTATCAAAACACAAAATATAAAATCTTACAATTAAAGTTAAAATTAAATAAAACAAAGTAGAACAAGGAGTGTAGATGTGCTGAGTCGAGTGAGTGTGTGTATGTGTGTGTATGAGTGTGTGAGAGCGAGTGTGGGTTATCTTTATGTAAGTGACAATAAATACTTTTCAGTCTCGTCGTAGGTTTTATTCAGGGGAAATGCACGGAGGGTGAGTTTGCATTTGCTGTGTGGTAAATTATGGATATATAAGGATGCGTTAATTTTATTATACAAGCAAGGGCCAAGATAGTAGAAAAATCTCTTAGTGTATTTAGACTGAGTATGTGGAACAGTACATAAATAATATATAAATAGTATAAAAATATTATGTAGGTAGTCTATGTCAGTCCTACAATTAAATATTATTAATAATTAATTAAATTATATAAATATAGCATCCGCAAATACGACAGAAAAATAGGAGAAGGCTTTTTAAAATTAATTACAACAACATTGGTGTCAAATAAAAGCTAGTGATGTGTCAATTCCAAATATAATTATGTATATATTAATAAAATAGAAAAGCTTGAAATAAAAGCTCCTTCCTTCTAAGGCAGTGGGGTAAAAAAAGGGACTTACTAGGTATAAGGAACAAAAATACTTACTGCATTCCATGTCCTAACTTTTTATTTATGATAAAGTATTTCTTCCATTTTTATTTTTATTATTATGTGTATTATAAACAAAACTAAAGGTCATTCAACATACCTAGTCTTTTTTTTAGTAGTGGCAGATTTACGTGGGTTTGACGTCAACATGTTGGATAAAAAAGGTTTGTGCACTTTTTACCCGACTACGACGAAGCAAAAAGGAGGGTTATGATTTTGACGGTATGTATGTATGTTCATCTGTTACCTCATAACTTCGAAACTACCGATCATAATTTGAAAATTAGGTGTCATTGGAAGCGTTTTGATCGTCCGCTGGTTATAGGCTATGTGGCGTCACATTAAATGCAATATGGCGCCCTATAGAAAACAAAGTCAAGGACTTAAAAAACTGTTATGTTGAGTATCAAATGAAAGGGCTTAACGAGCAGATTACAAATATGTATGTATATATATCATATTGTCTAAGTAAATAAATTTGTTTAAATTGTTAAAAACAAGTAAAAGTGAAACTGTATTACGTTCGGTGCGGCTGTAAATTTAATACCTATTATATAATATAACCCAAATAAAACATGAGAGAGGGCGCCACAGTGCCACTGTTCACATTGAGTCCGTATTTAAAGTGAAAAATAAAATATATTTCCTACAAATAAGAAACTAAAAGTGTATAAATCTGTGAAATCGGATCAAGTGTTACTAAGACTATATAGAGAAGTAAATGAAAACCCAGTGAACTATAAGCCATTTTCAAAAAGAAAAACAAAACGATTAACTGTGCTGTGTCAAGTGAATCAAAACATTAGCCGGTTACTTTTTGTTTTTTTTGTTTTTGAGTGGGAAATTACCAAATAACTTCTCCCGCTCCGGGCGGAGCGGCAGGGCGTGTCAGAGTCTTACTGACTAAAACCCACCCGTGTTCCTTCAGTTGCCCTGTTGCCGGGGGCCACGATCTCCCTTTCGGTTTTCTTTGCAACCCCGGCAGGCATCGGCCCTAGCGGACCCCGTCAATTCTGCTGACATCTCTTTGAGGCCCGAGTGGAACCCAACGCGCGTCGACCCGGGCCTGGTCCTTATCGGATGGCGAGCTACCCATTGCTCACCGTCCGCAAGCACGCGCCTACGGTGGCCAGAAATCGGCTCGCAATTCTCGACGCCCAGGGCGTCTCCTCCTGCGGCGGTTAGGGGCGTGAGGGCGCGAATTTTGTTTCTCCCTCAGGCGTTCCGCCTCCTCCTTCGCGAGCATTACTGCTTCGCAGAAGGAGGTGACGGCCTCCTATTTCCTTTCGCTCCGTACTATGGCCCGAATTAGGGCCGGACGCGAGAGATCACCGCCGCTGATCGCCTCCACGAGGATACGGCGATGCTCCGCCCAAGCCGAGCAGACCTCCACCGTATGCTCAACCGTGTCCTCCGGGCGATCCACACAATAGTGACACCTTTCTTCCCGCCTTATCCTGAACAGGAACCTCCCGAAACAGCCGTGTCCGGTGAGGACCTGCGTTAGTTAACCTAAGTTATTGCTAAACGATTTAGTGCAAGAACAATCTATCGGACTAAAAACTCTATTATAAAAGAGTTCGCGTTACTAACTTCTCGTACCGCTCGGGTACGTAAGTGTGCAAAGAGAGGGCGACACAAGCAGGTACCAAAAAAAGCGGTATATTTATAATTATAAATTATGGAAGAAGTACTGAATGCACTTAGAAAAATACAAAACGAACTAGATGATCAAAAATAATGATCCAGGAAAGTAGGAAAAATGTGACGTATCAAGTTACACAAAACATTAACAAATTGTTGGAAGAAAAATTTTATATATGGAAGGAAAAACATGAAAAACTGAAACAAATTGTGGATAATCAGGAGAAAAGAGTTTATTTCGGCAAAGGATCATAGTATTTTTTTGTTATAGAAGAGGGAGAATCGTCATATGGAGCCTTGGAAAACAACTTCATCAGGTGGATAGAAGATCATCTGTCTATCAAATTAACTTACGCTGATATACAGGAGATCAAAAGAATAGGAAAGAAAGGAGAAAGACTTCGCCAAATTATAGTAACAGTTTACAATATGTGTTAGAAAAGAGGAAAGAATTACAAGAACAATTGAAAATGGAGAGAGAAAGGGGCAATAAGGCTATAATCAAGTACGACAAATTGATTGTAACTAGAAATAACAATAAAAGACAACATCACCTGAAATTAATTTACCACAAGCCAAGAACACTTCACATACCAGCAACAATTCACAAGCCAATAAAACACAAAAATCTCATTCATAGATTCAAAGGTCAAATAGTATCTCAAAAGGAGTTATAAAACCACTAAACTATATTGTAAAGAAAAATGGAACAAATTCAAACAATAATTCAAGCGATAGTCAGGAAAACCAAGTCAAGAATAAATAGCAACTAGCTTCCCTCTCACACAAGGATCTCATAAACAAACAAAATCAAACAAGCAAATTAAAACATCTTCCAACCCGGTTGGTCACCGTGGAAGATTATGACCACAACCCTCCGAAGAACACTACACTAATAAACAGCAACAAAACAAAACAAGCTTATCAATTATATATTGTCGTAATGTTGACATGTTAAATATTGTTGTAATGTTAGAACTCTATCGTCATACGACCACTTATTAGAACTAGAAGAAGCCATAAGTGAAATAAAATACGATATTATAGGACTTGGCAACAAAATAGAAGAATAAGATAATTTTATAATCTGTCATATAGGACATACATCAGGCAAATATGGTGTTGGCTTCATAATAAACAAGTACCTGAAAAACAACATAAAGAGTTACACTGGAATAACAGAGCGTATCGCAATACTAAATATGAATTTTCAAGGTTACATGGTATCTATCATACAAGTATACTTCCCAACAAACAACAAGTGAAAACGAAATTGATGAATTATATTCGACAATCAGCAAAGTAATAACAACTCATAAAAACATCATATTAATGGGAGACTGTATAAGAAACAAGAGAGGCCTACAAGGAACTCAGAACAAACAAAACTTGGATAGAAGGATTGAAAAAGATGAACAAAGACCTGTATAAACGAAACGAAATCAGCAGTGCTGCAACCAAAACGGCCGACAACAATACCGAAACGGCCACCATTTCAAATAATAACAAAAGACCTGGCAGCGAAAGCTTCGTTAATCCTGTAAATGAATTAGAAATCATTGAAGCGATTAAGAGATTGAAACTAGTAAATACTACTAAAATTCTGAAACACCTTCACAATGGTCTGAATCCAACATCATACTTATTTATAAAAAGGGCGACCCAAAGGATATTGGCAACTATAGATAAATAACTTTTCTACCGAGTCTCTACAAACTCTTCTCCTCTATTGTAAACAACAGAATCAGTATTGCTGGAAGCGAAACAACCCGAACGGGTTTTGTACAATCGACCATATCTACACCATAGAACTGATTATAGAAAAGTACCAAGAGCAACAGAGACCGCTGTATATTGCTTTCATTGATTACCAAAAAGCATTTGATACAGTATCACATACAAGTATATGGGAAAGCCTACAAGATCAAGGGGTAGAAGAAACATACATAGAAGTTATCAAAAGTATATATCATAATAACATGGGTAAAGTTAAACTAGAAACCCTAGGTCCTGGTTTTCCCATATAAAGTGGAGTAATACAGGGCAACCCGCTATCTCTAAAAATATTTATAGCTATCCTTGAATCTTTCATTAGCATGCTAGATTGGAACAAATTTGTACTAAACATACAAGGCGCGTACCTAAGCCATCTGAGATTTGCAAACGACCTGGTGCTCCTATCAGAGATAAGCTCCCAGCTACAGCTCATGATTGAAGCTTTAAGTGCAGCTAGTGTAAGTGGGCCTAGAAATGAATCTTAGTAAGACGATGACAATGACTAATAGCTTAAAAATACCAATAAAACTTTATAACTTACTACTGGAGTATGCTGACGACTACATCTATCTAGGGAAGATAATTACTTTTGATAGAAAACACAAGGACTTAGAAATATGAAGAAGATTACAAATACAATAAATAAATACTGGAGTTTGAACGAAATATTCAAAAGCAATATGCCAATAGCTATTAAAATTAAAATAATGAACGCGATTCTATTTCCGTGCTTGACATATGGCTGCCAGACATGGAAATATACCGCCAAAGCTAAAAATAAAATTAAAACCTGCCAATGAGAAATAGAGCGAAGTATGCTCAAAGTAAAGAAAATAGATAAAATAAGACACACCAAAGTAAGGAAAATAACCAAACCAACAAATGCTCTGAGTTACGCACAAAAACTAAAGTGGAAATGGGCAGGCCATATTGTGAGACTCACAGACCGGAGATGGACCATGAGAACGACTGAGTGGCGTGGTCCACAAGGCAAAAGAAATAAAGGGAGACCAGGAATAAAAGGAATAACACGCTGGGAAGACGAAATCAAAAGAATAGCCGGCCCACTTTGGAGACAAGAAGCACAGGACTGAGATAAATGGCGATCTTTGGAGGAAGCCTTCACCCATCCCGGGGTTCTTGTAGATTAAGCAAAATTATAATAATTAATATGTAACAACTACTAACAAAAACTACTACTAATACTTAAATATATGAAATATAAAACTAACAAAGCTAAAATAAGAATACCAATATTAGAAATAAGAAACTGGTTTATATAAAAGGTCACTTGAAAGAGATAGGTAAGATACTGCTTCTATTATAATAGATAGACAATAATATATATTTGTATTAAGTAGAGATATGTATAGAAACTGTATAATCCACAAGGAATAAAAGGCATTTTTTTATATATAATAAAACCCAAACAAAAAAATCAAAATAAAGCTGCTTCGCAAATACTTTATCACGAAATTGTAACCCCAAAATAATTAAATAAAAAGTAAGTTCAAAAAAGTAAAATCCGACTACTGAAAAATCACGCACAAGAAAATACTTTAGACAGAAATCAAGACAGGTACAAAAATGGTCAAGATAAAACCATGATCGCATGCCTGTACACCTACTGGCACGTGACGACGGCTTTACTTTGACCGTTTTTGTACCTATGTCTTGATTTCTGTCTGAAGTATTTTCTTGTTACTGTCAGAATGTCCAAAAAAGCCTGTTCAGTGCGGTTTCCTTAGCTGCCCTTGCTTTCATTATTAACTTAAAAACTTCGATCGTGATTGAACCCTCCATTACCAACATACCATTTTTTTAAATCCCCAACGGGAAAGCTCTCGACCTGCATCTCACTTGATGGTAAGTGATGATCAGGCCGAAGGCCGAAGCGAGCTTCACCCGGAATCCTCAACCACAGAGGATCTGGCTATCTTATCTCTAACTGCCGAAAAACAACAATGCTCTGAACATTGTTGATATGGCGACAGACTTAGATAGGATGGTCGTAGGGAGCCAAGCGGACTTAGAGAAAATTTTGTCTCCGGGAATCGAACCCGAGATCTCTGGGTGTGACACAGGTGGTCAGATGGTCTAACCACTAGACCACAGTGGCGGTCAAAACGAACTGTGGTCCATATAATTAAGGCCCACTTGCGCGTTAACAGCTAACTCGAAGTTAAGAGCTACCTCAGGGTATCCAATAATTCTCAATACTCAATATCTTTATTGCTTTACCATAATGTGTACTTAGGTGGTAATTATATAATTTAGATCATTATGGACCCTGTAGGGCACAGCAAAGAGGGTAGGAGAGAGGAAGCACTGTTTTAGGAGATCATTAAGTTGTTTTTGTGGGAACACGTTTTAACTTACATTTACTATCAAAGTCAGGAGATCGCGAATAAGATACTAACATTTCGCTTAACTATTATTTATGTTTTATCTACAAAAAGTACTTAATTTTAGATTATTTTTATATACCTGTACATATTAACCCTGAGTTCTCTTTGGATTAACCCTGAGTTAGCTGTTAACTCCGAGTAATTTAGCTAAACCATGAATGCGCAAGTGGGCCTAAGCGTGAGAATCTACTTCAAAAAACAAAAAAGCCCATTACACCGAGGAAGGTTAAAAGTACACAGACCTTTCAACCGTGTGTTTAAGAAATACATGTAAATAACGTCTCGCTTGTATATCATATATGACAGGGGAAGCAGAGGTGTATATATAATATAGATACACATATATAGGTACATAAAACATCTCGCCTGAATTTCCGAAGGGTTAGGGAAGAAATTATCATTTGGGACACGCACAGGAAATACAACATGAAAACTAAGAAAATTATAAAAAAAAAAAACAGTTGCAGAAAACATATTAAAATAGGTTAGGTTACGTAGGTTATAAGTGGTTAGGTAGAGTTGTACCCATGGTACCCGGCCTCACATTTCGCCAGCTGGGGCACAAAAATCCAGATTCCGTCTACTAAGAATTTCATCCAAATCCGTTCAGCCTTTTATAAAAAGGTAACAGACATCTTTACAAACTGAGGTAAGGATGTATAAAAGTGCCATTTATTGCCACAGGCCGAAGTAATTTTGCTTAGCTTTTGCCCATGGCTTCGCCCACGTGGAAGTCGGATATTATCCCGTGGGAACGTACGATCAGTATAACAAGTATCCTATGTCCTAACACTCTTAACGTAGGTCAAGTGCCAAATTTAATCAAATCCGTTCAGCCGTTATGGCGTGAAAATATATCAGACGGATAGGCATACAGACACTTACTTTTGCTAGTCAGTAAATATGGCAAGTAAGTAGGTATAGTAAGTATGGATTGCTTCAAGATATAATTTTATTTCTGATGTAGGATATCCAATTTCACCCGAGTCATGTACTGTGTATCGGCTTTTGCTAACGCATCGAGCGTCAAGTTTTTCGGAACAGTTTTTGTTGCTTTTGAATATTAATAAATATCTAATTAATAAATTATGCTGAACAAGGATGACGAAATTGGCCAAGTGCGAGTCGTACTCGCATATTACGGGCTCCGTACATCCACAAAAACGTAACGTCTTTTTACTATTTGCCATAGTGGAGGCTACTTATGGTAACATGTATTGTAACGTGAATTTATGTCAACTCACTCGCTGTTGCGGTAAAAACGTTACAACCCCGTAGTGGACAGACGTATAGGCCGAGAGACAGACGGATGCACTTGGCGCCCTTATGCGTACGGAAATCAAAAAATTTACAAGTATAGGGTTAACTCCATATAAATTACCATTTCCGGTTATTAAAAAAGATATCTGTAGGTAATATAAATTTTTGCTCTTTATCTAGCATGGAGAAATCTCACACGTTGTTGTGAACTATAATCATAATCATCAATCTATATTTAATCCAATATCATATTACAGATACTGGATAATAAAATAAAGATTTTTTTTGCCAGAAATACAACCGACTTCCAAACTACAAAGTGAAAAATAATTTTAATTTCGGAAGTCGGTAGCAAAAAACTTAAATACTGATTGATCCCAAGACACCGACTTCCGACATTAAAGTTATTTTTCACTGTGTAGTTTGGAAGTTGGTTGTATTTTTGGCAAAAAAAAAAACACTTTTTAGTGTGTTGGTTTGTAATTCATCAGTTCCACTTTACCAAATGATGTTTTTCGAGAGCAAATGCACGAGTTACTATAAAAAATATCAAAATCGCTATAGGTGTGCCTGTAATATTTGAAGAGTTTCCTCGACTTCTCCAAGTTCCCATTATCAGATCGTGACCAAATGACAATGGGACCAACTTTGAAGTATACCCTTTCAAACAAAAAAAATATTTTTTTCAAATCGGTTCAGCGGTCTTCGAGTAATCAGGGAACATAAATAAATAAAAATATTCCGACGAACTGCGAATCTCCTCCTTTTTTTGAAGTCGGTTTAAAATACATTATATTAATGAAATCGACTGTCTTAAATAGAGAAAGGTGTTTGCGGTAGGAGGGTTCCAGTAAGTACAGATCACCCGGCTCTCTAGACATGCTAATTTACAAAACAGAGTCAATATAATAATATCATAGGTATAATAAAAGTCTGAAATTGCAATTAAGTTTAAACAGAACCTACAAAATTGAAAGATACATAAAAAACCGGCCAAGTGCGAGTACCACTATCTGTAAAAACGACCAAAAGAATCACGTTTGTTGTATGGGAGCCCCCTTAAATATTTATTTTATTCTGTTTTTTTTAGTATTTGCTGTTATAGCAGCAACAGAAATACATCATCTGTGAAAATAACAACTGTCTAACTATCAGGGTTCATGAGATACAGCCTGGTGACAGACGGACAGACAGATGGACGGACAGCGGAGTCTTAGTAATAGGGTCCCGTTTTACCCTTTGGGTACGGAACCCTAAAAACAGGCCAAGTGCGTATTGGAATACGCACAATGAATTACTTACGCACAAACTTAACATTGTAGTTGAAAAACATGTTCTCCCATACATTCCAACTGTAAATGTAAGTTTGTACGTACAATATTGAGAGATTTCCATGTTATTTTAAGACAATAGACTTCTTATAGGTTTTCCTATAATCTATGAGTAAAGAACAATTCCCTGTATTCTATAACTGAGACTTTACTTGCCTGTACCTCTATAAGCGATAGTCGAGCGTAATTTAACATAAATAACATAGCTTTTGTATCGTATTCTATTTGAATGGTCAAATGTGCTTGTGTACCCGTGGTGTGTCCGACTTATTTTTAGTACTTACTACAGTTGACAAATATCAATTCTAATGAATAAAACCTATACAATATGTGTTATTGTATTTGCATGATTATCAGAGGTTGATAAAAATACAGCAAATATGTAGATATTTGCTGTATTTTTATAAACCTCTATAAGTGAGAAACAATACTCCTGTACCTTTATAAGCTAGAAATTACTGAGAAACCTCCATAAGCGAAAGATAGGTCGCGGTCCCTTAAACTCTCGCTTATACAGGTCAGGTTCAACTGTATCTCTAACATTATTTATTTTAAAATTATTATAAAATATACTTGAAATCCTCACAATAAGCCCTTTCATTTGTCTTGACTTGTCACACAACACAGCACAGTTTGCAAAACTCTTTTTAAAATTTTCCATTTGCTCCCGAAATTCATTTATTAAAGTTACACGTCCGTGTTTGGGTCACAGAAATATAATTATATGTGTACTAAATTTCAACTTAATCGGTTCATTCGATTCGGAGTAAATTGGCTGTGACAGACGGACTGACAGACTGACACACGAGTGATCCTATAAGGGTTCCGTTTTTCCTTTTGAGGTACGGAACCCTAAAAATTACTTAATTATTTGTGTGATTATCAAAATCATGAAATTGGGTAAAATGGTTAATTATATTGAATGATTTATAAGGATGGTTCTTCATGCCGTGGGCAAAAAAGTTTACCTACGCGGTAATTGCTTAAGACAGTGCAATGTCTTTCATTTTAACAGTTCAACAATATGCATTGCGTTGTTTACATACGTTGTTGAGCAGGCGAAATTTCCAAACCTTTGAAACAATATCGAAATGATGATATGCAATTGTCCCGCTGGTTTGCAATGTGGTAGCGGCGCTCACTGTCCAGGATGTGCCAGACGTACCTAAGTACACACATCAAAAGTGTCTAGGGATCAAGTACATTTTAACTATAAAAAAAATACCCAATTCATATTTACCAAATCTGGTCTTCCAGACTGGCTTCTTACTTTAATTCCTATGTTCCCTATATTTTGTAAAAATTAAGAAAAATTGCAAGTTTTGCATGTTGTGGGAAATTAACCTAAATTAATGTCGTCAATTAAATGGCATAAAAAGCAAAAACGGGGATTTTAAAATTTTGTTGTAAAGAAAAAAAATCTGTTTCCACCATTGACAGGAATCACACAATCACAGCGATTTGGCATGCTTAAAATCAGTTCATCAAAATCACTTTGAGGAACGGCCGCTCACGGTCTTAGTAAGTCAAAAAGTTGTAGTGACCAGTTCACAGGAGACAAATTTTCAGGGTCAATATTAAACGTCTCGAAGGTCAAGGTCAAATTTAAAAAAATAATGTTAATATCGTTAATATAATTTTTTGAAGTAAGGCTTCCCAAGCAGCACACATAGCTGTATAGACACTTGATAACAGAAAATTTGAAAACTGGAAGCTGTTATGCTTTCTGTACAAGGGCTGTATATCTGGCTACACAGCTCTTATAATTCTAAAGGCCCCAAATTAACCAGACCTTAGCATTATAGTAGCTTATTAACAGCTCTCCAGAGTATTGCAAGAACTGAACATGGGCTGTACAACGGCTTAGACAGCTGTCAATAAGCCACTATCCAGCTCCTTTAATTCTCTTAGTCAGCGAAAATATGGTTTATGGCTTAGTAACGGCTATTGTTAAATCTACAAAGAAATAGCAACAAAAAACTACAATTATCAATAATTTTTAATTTAAGGTAAGTATTTTTTACGTTTGTTTTGTATCTCTATTGGTAAATTGTACTGCGCGTGCCACTTTATTGTTAATATATAATATAGGTGATATTATCAAATATTACACGCGCCATCGAAATAACAAAGTTTTACTAAAAATATTATACAACATAAATACGGTGTACGAATTATTCATGGGTTTTTACTCTTATTTTCCATTTAATGATAATTAATATCTATTTATAACAATGAAATAATGTGTTTGTACTTTAATAGCTCTTAAATATCATGAAAATTTTACAGATATCAGTGGTTTTTTCATATGTAATCGGCTTGTTTACATTAAAATGGCGTTAATTTGTTATCCAGCAATAATTCTAACTAAATTCCCTTGACACTCTCTTGTCTGTTCAATGGCCATAATTAAGTCTATTAATCAGCTGAAAACTGTACACTAGCTGTTCAGTGGTTTAGGTTTTTCTAAAGATTGGTTAAAATAGTAAAGTGAGGGTATACAACAGCGTCTTAGGGATCTCTAATCTTGATAGAAAACCATTTCTGGCATTGCCGCCCATTCTGCCATTTTAGGCCAATCAGAGATGGTCATACATAATTGCTAAATAATAGGTCATAATTGACAAATCTTATGTATTGGAACTATTTTTAGCCTAGCTCTATTGTTATGCGATGAGCTTCCCTACGTGTTTTTTTGTAAGGTTTTCCAATGTTATGTTATGTCAGAAGTTTATTCACACTACGTAATTTTGTGATTGCAGATACTTTGTCAAGATAGTATACAGAAGAATGCAACAACATCTTCAAACAATGTCATTGAAATACTCTGTAGTGGCAGCTACTATATGGAACTAAACAAGTACAATCAATTCCATGAAAACCAAAACCAAATTTTAAATAATCAGAAAACCATCATGGATAACTAAAACATTATTCACGAAACACAGAAACAAATAATTGAAAAAGAAGAAAATAATTTCCGGAAAATATCAGATCTTATTGTTCTTATAGATGACAGTTTTACACGACTAAGCAACCAAAATTCGCCGACAGTTAAACTTGGTGAAGCAAGCTCTATTGTACTAGAAGCTTTTGATAAAGCCTATATCAAATGCCGAAGAATTGAATCAATTAGAAAATACCTTATTTGATAAAAGACAAAAGTAAAAGCTGCATCTACAGTACTCACTATTGTGTAGCAAATCGGATGGCAGCGGTATCAATTGCGCCTATAAAATGCTGGACATCATTTTTGCTAGAGAATTTCTTTGCCTATGTTCGTGGTCAGGTGGCAGTAAAGGCCAAACGGTGAAAATTGCATTTAGAGGATACAAGAACATCCTGAATTTCTTTTTTGTTTGATTAGAAATCGGATTCCAGCTACACAAATGATCAAAATGAAAACTTTTTCAAGACAGTCCTAAAAAAATCCGGCAAGAGATTAAAAATAAAAAGCTTAAGAGCTTCCACTAAATGCAATCGCGGAGACTCGAGAAGAACTAACAAACGACATAAAATTACAACGGCAATAATAACCGAAAAAGAGAAAAAAACCAGTAAAGCAACGGAAACTGAAAATGAATGTATGGAATTGAAAAAGAAATTGGTGAAGAAATTTATTTAACGCCAAGTACAGATTATGAAAAAGACAAAAAAAAAAAAAAAACAAACAAGAAATAGAACATTTTGACGAAGAAAAATCACTTTGTTGAATATTGTATTTCTTTTTTCCTATTATTTTTACTATAATAACGTTATCTCGTGACTGATTTAGCTCAGAATTGTTTAATTTGCAATATATATATATGCAGATAAGTTGGTAAGTTGCTGTTATTTTTAGTACTTATAATAACTTTATCTCATGACTGTGATTTGTGTTAAATTTACATACAAATTTTAGATTAGTTGGTTATTTATACAGTATACTGTTTAAATAACCAACTAATGGTTTAGCATATCGAATTATCAAAGCCAAATTTGGAGTATGTGTTGAATAAAATAAGACGCAGTAAATGTATATAATTACTTTTATTTTATTGACCATTCCTTACCCAGCAGTATTAATATATAATCTCTTACCAGTATAATATTAATTATTTACAGTGTATGTACAAGTGGTATGAAATATAACTCGTTTTTTCTGCTTAATACATACATGTTTGAAATTCATATCTCGTGGGTATGAGTTGTAATACGGTCCGCGCTGGGTAGTTTCGCTTTTATATATATCGACAATTGATGACATCACAGGGTAGTCAAAAACTTCTGCGAAGTCAATTATTTTGTAGCCATAATTTTTTTCTTTATCAGTTGTTCAAAACTATAGTTAGCGGATTGATTAATTTAATCCATTGTGCCAGTATTCGCCACCAGATTCGATTAATTTTATAGTAATTTTTCTAGTTGTATG
Organism: Omphaloscelis lunosa; assembly: GCA_916610215.1. Lineage (NCBI taxonomy): Eukaryota > Metazoa > Arthropoda > Insecta > Lepidoptera > Noctuidae > Omphaloscelis > Omphaloscelis lunosa. Next base: position 18,431,990 of record OU744247.1, read on the forward strand.
TAGAATTGCTCTCGGATCTTTTGGTAAAATATTTGGAAATCTATTATACACAATTGTTACTAATTCCTTCAGTGCATCTTGAGCAATTTTTCTCTTTATTGCCCATTATTTTATATTGTCTTTAAATAAATTGTTTTTCATATAAATATTTTCTCCCTCATCTTCGTAGGTCTGGTTTGATTCAAAACTTTCACTATTCTTTTTTTCAATCATTTCTTTAGAAAGGTCACTGACCGAATCCATTAATTGTATGGAACTATGATCATTGGTACCAAAATCGAAGTGTCCGGAATTGTCCTCATTGTTAATCGACTCCGGCACTTAACTGCAACTAGATAAGTGAAGAAGATTTTCACTATCCTTGCTCCTTTGCTTATTGTATTTCTTTGAAAGTTTATTTTTAACTGCACCAGTTCTTTTTCAATTTTTCCATGGTTTAACCGTATTAATTTAAAATTGTATTTTATTCTCGCACGATAATTAAATCGTGTTACGAGGTTATGACAAAATTGACGTTATCATAGCACTACTAACCTATATTTACTCTTCAATCATTCTAGAGGCTGTAAAATAGATAATATTTACACTAATAGCTTTGGAATTAAAGTGGAGTAAGGCTACACTAATTTACAGCTCCTGTAATTTTAAATGCTTTTAACCAGCTACTGTTAAGCTCATTGAAGCAGCATTATAATAGAATTAGTGTACACCATAAAAAAGCTAATGGCAAAATTTGATGCTCTAATACAGCTCACAGCTTAGAAGAGGTGTGACTTAATCGCGTTAAGCACCCGTTTACAAGCTTTGGTCTTCATAACCAGCTAGTAGCATTATACGTGGCCAAAGGCTGGACAATAATTTATTCAAATTCTACTAAAATGCATTTTGTTGTTTTTTTCTCCATTATACAGCTATTAATCAGCTATGCTGTTTAACAGTGTAGAGATCACTCCTCATACAGTCTCAATAATCGTCTTATCCGTTATTACAGCTACATAAGAGCCTTTGACTGTAATATAGCTTATTTATGGATGTAATTTCCGCTAATGTGCTGCTTGGGTTGTTGCTCGATTTCAATTATCTACCTATTACGGTTCATGAGATACTGCCCGCTGACAAACAGACGGACGGACAACGGAGGCATAATGAGGAGTAATAAGGTCCCGTTTGTCACCCTTTGGGTATGGAACCCTAAAAATGAAATGCTGTTCGTTGGTAAGTGCATCACTTGAAAACGGCTGCACCATAGCATAATCGGCCTATAAAGTTCCCACTGCTGGGACAGGCCTCCTCTCTGTGATAGGGAGTGGACCGTAATCTACCACGCGGGCCCAGTGCGGGTTGGTGGATGTCACATGTCTTCGAATTTTTGATTTTAGGACAAGCCGGTTTCCTCACGATGTTTTCCTTCACCGTTTTGAGAGCAGTTTTGATGAAATATCGAACCTACGAACTACAACTCGTAAGTCGGGGTTGTTACCACTGGGCTACCAGTGCTCAATATTACAACATTCAACCAAATATATTGTGTTGTTTGAAAAGCGCGTATTTGTATGATTCACTTATACAATCCAATATGGTTGTTTTATCCAAATAAAAAGCATAACTGAATCGCAAAATTCCAAAACCCTGAAGTCTTTGGATATGAATTTTCGTTTTTTGCCACCGACTTTCGAAATTAAAGTTATTTTTCACTTTGTAGTGTTTTTTTTTTTGGAAGTCGGTTGTTTCTTTTTTTTTGTAATTTTTTTTATTTTTCACTTTTTACTTGTGGTGTCTACCCCACACAAATTCGAATAACACTCACTACCTGCAAAGTACATAATAGCAACAGGAACTTATCATCATCCATATACAGGGTGGCAGGGACATCGACGCGAAAACTGTTACCATGGATTCAGTACATGAGTCTGAGGCCCCTGCGTTAAAATTTCGCCAGTTATCAAAAAAAAAAAACAGCTGTTTCATAGAAAAGTGCAATACCTACTCGGTCAAAATGTATGGAACAGCTGACTTTTTTTTTAATAACCGAAGAAAAATTTCAACGCAAGGGCTTTCAGAATCATCTACTGAATGTAACAATTTTCGCGTCGATGTCCCTGCCACCCTGTAGACTAATTGGACAAAATATGTATTTTTGAAGCTAATTCAAAAACTACCCAAGCAAAATTAATAACATTTATATAGGACCACCAAGTATATATGAGCTACCAAACAAAAAAAAAACTCATCAAAATCAATTCTAAATTGGCGGAGTAATCGCGTAAGAAATACATTACAAAAAACATAAAGTCGAATTGGGAACCTCCTCCTTTTTTAAGTCGGTTAAAAAATATCACCATGTACACTTAAGTGAAGTAAGCTGTCTATAGTGTCAGTCCCCAACCTCACTTCACATAAGTTTTCACGTTGAGTCTTTTTAGCGTTGAGCACAGCAATGGGTAACTCACTAAAATTATTTTAGGTACTGTTACTTACCATCTCTCAAAATTGGTTTTTTGGTCGGCTTTTACGAAACCGACGTCAGTAGGAAGCGTAGGTAACCTTTGATTGTAAGAGTCTATTGACCTAATCAATAGACTGTTACAAGGTCAATGGAGAGGTCTGTGACCTTAAACTGACCAACGTAACATCGATCGATGGAGCGGCTCAGTGGTGCCATCTATGTTCAACTCACGGAACTAATACACAAACAGATAATATATTCTTATTGATAATCTGTTGAACAAACAAGCTACATCATAATACGCTACGTAAGTAAAATGTTTTTAGTTTCTCGAGACGGTCACAGATGACGCTTATAACAATAAGCTTTGTTTTCTTGTTTATTTTTAATTCTACATATTTTAGTCCATGTGCTTGTATTGTCATCCTGATACTAGTTTTGGTAAGTAATCAATTTTATACCTACCTTCTGACTTTACTATATATAATGAAAAACTCATAATTTAGCCTCCCTTTTCAGGACATACCTACCTAAGTTTTATAATGTCTACATAGAGGTTTAAATTATCCTTTTAAAATAATGACTTTAGAACAGTAAAGTAAGTAAATAACTAAAATTCAGTTTAGAGCTGTGATTATTTACAGTCTAGTGCTCCTTGTCTAGAGTTTTGAGGGATTTGCTGCACTTTGAAAACAATCGGCCATGTGGAAAAATGGAGAAATAAATCTAGCCAGAGTGGAGAAAGTTGCTCCGGGTAGATTTTAAGGCTATTTTTGAACTAGTCCTAAATGTTTTATGAATAATCCAGTTTACCCCAAAACGCCTTTACATTTTTGTTCTTTTCAACTTTTTTTATTTCGTAGGCCTTATCTGTATCAGCAGAATTGACGGGGTCCGTTAGGGCCGATGCCTGCCGGGGGTGCGAAGAAAATCGAAAGGGAGATCGCTTCCCAACCAAAAAAAAAGGGCCTATCTGTATAAATAATTTAGGTCTGTAGGTAAGTACTATGTTTTCATAGTCGAATAAAAACATACAAAGCAAATTATGATCACATAGATGACTAATTGATTGTCGATTAACATGTTTCTTACTAACGTGTTTTAATTAGTTCTATCTTGACTGTTATGTGCCTTCAACGCAAACTTACGCTAAATATCTTTTATTTCTAATGAAAGCTGTTGTTGTTAAATTTAGAAAGAAATGCGTATCTTTGTCTCCACATACAGAAACATTACGAATAATGCAGAAACATTACAATAAAGGGTATTGTTCACGCGCTATGCACACAAACGTGCGCACGCCCACATGCTCGCTAATAGAGTGGCGTCCAACACTCATTTACAAATTAACGTGCAATGAAACAAATGCGTGTGCAATTATTTACCGGCTACGGACAAAGGGTTCCAATAGTCCACTTCGCGTTGGAGCGAACTCAGCGAACCGCCGGCGCACTTGAATGCGCGACGTATCGTAGCGCGCACGCGCGGAAGTTTTTTCAAAGAAACAGTGTAGTTCGCGATCGGAATGATGTTGGCCGGGGCGCAAATTGTTGATGAAACTAGTGTCGCGTTTACGACGGGGAACACGGGGACATTCGGGACTAGTCCCGCAATGCCTCCCGTCCAGGGCTCCTCCCGGGAAGCACAGCCGGTTGCCCTGCCATCTGCACCTGTGCAGGGTCTCCACATGATCCCTAAGCTTGATCCAGTGGACATAAATTTCAGCAATATCACATGCACAGTCAAACTGGGAATAACTAAAGGTAAATTAAAATACTTTTCTACCAAATTATCTCCTACTTTTGAAAACGGATGTCAATTTTCATCCCTTCCTATTAGACAATGTTCAGTGCTTGGAGTTTTAAATTTTTATATAAATAAAAATAATAATCCTATTTAAAAAATGCATTGAAAATATATTGCTATTCTGAAAGTGTATCATGGCCGAATGGTTTACCTAGTGATCCATAAAACATTAAAAGGTATTGAACTGCCCTACATAGGACACTAGATCTAATTTAAAAATGGATGCAAGACAAGAAGTAGTGTGCCACAACTCCACTAGTCGTCTGATAATGTTAATGGATATGATATTATAATGAGAGCTATCTATGGATAGGATATGTTATGATATAATCGTCAGTAACACGATAATAAATATCAATAATATCTTAAAGTCTTTATGTGAGCACGGTTTATAATACTAACTTAGCTAATGTATCTTGTGCCCGGTTGATGGCAATAGGCTCGCCCCCTAATACATGGGACTTAAACATAACTGGCGAAATGTGGGTGTACTATGGGTACATCTCTGCCTAACCCTTCGGGGATGACAGGCGTGATGTTATGTTTATGTTTGTTAACGTGTCTATTATTTTAATAACTCTACACATAGGAATAAACAATGTGTAAGGAAGCATAATTGCTTAATAACATATTGACAACATTAGCTCCTTACGTATTTGTCTTACGTACCTATTCCTTATGATTGTATGTGGTTTTTAGATAATACACAACGTGAATAATAATTAACTAACTAAGGTTGTGATTTTTATTCGACGAAGGCGACGCCGGCAGATTTTTTGTAACTAACTTACAGACTGCCAGTAGGACCTCATTTTGGCTAGTAACACCTTCTTTATCTCTCTGATAACAGCTGAAGATTCTCTTGAATGAACTGTTCGGTTGTGTAAATACATAATTATATTAAAAATACACAAATACTGCAGCCATCGCCTGCAGATTTTTAGCTCTATCATTTTACAGAAATGGTCAGTCTCGTACAAATTACAGACAGGTTGACCTACCACATTTTTCACAATGTATTCGTACTTATACTTATCAATGATGGAATACTTTTGATTAATCCCTAGAAGATTACTCATGTGGTAGATAATCAGTGAGCAATCAATCAGAAGCAGGAAATAATGCTTCAGTGCAGCTACGTATTACAAAACTTGTCATCAAACCATGTCATCATGTCAAATGATAGTTTCATAGTTGAACAATGTTGTCTAGTAGTCCTAACATAGTCTCTCTATCCTTATCTGTCCCGTTTCCCAGCTGAAGTCCCACATTGTAGTGAGGTCTGCTTTTCTGATTTTCTCCTTACAATTCGCTATGTTAATAATTAATACTTTGATTCTCTCTCCCCAAAAAAACCAGTATCGTTCTCTGCTTTATGAATCCCATTTGTACCTAAAGAATCCATTTACTTCTATATGTCATCCTGAAGGTTAATTAGGTTGACGATAAACCATCAGGCTCTAGTATTCTTCAATCTCTTCAAAGCCTTGATACTTACAGTAGCATAGACTTCAGGACGACTAGCATACTAGCAACCGTTCCACAATCTATGTGGAGGATTTAATACCCATAAACCTAGTTTATATATACTCGTATAGTTGATAGAACGTTTATATTCTAATGATAGTAGGAGCAACAATACGATTGCTTTAATTCGTTCAAGTATGGTTACTACTAATGCTTGAAAATGAAGAAATGCAAAGTGACACAACGGAGTGTAAACAGTGCTGACAACTAGAGACTAAGGCCCGTATTACAGAACCTCACTCAGTCCGAAAGGGAGATCGTGGCCCCTGGCAACAGGGCAACCGAAGGAACACGGCTAGATTTTAGTCAGTAAGAGTCTGACACGCCCTCCCGCTCCGCCCAGAGCGGGAGAACTTCTTTGATAATTTCCCACCCAAAAAAAAAACCTCACTCAAGACACAAGCATTACATAAAACTAATTTTAATCAACAGGCTTTAAACGAGTTTTAAGTAATTCTTGAGTTTTGAGTGAGGTTCTGTAATACGGGCCTAAGAATGTCGGTTACGATCAAGATTTGTTTTATCAAATCATTGACCTAAGTTTTATATGTTTCTATTAATTACAAAGTAGCATAAATTTAAGTATTATTTGAACACCTTGTTTTATAGCCTGAATGTTATCAATTACACAGGCCAACAAAATTTAACGATTTATACGAAAATTTACAAAGATGAGAACTTCAAAATACGATATCTGAGCGAAAAAAAAAATTCAAAAAACTCAACGGCATTTGAAAGAGGAAGACTTTTCTTTAATATGGTAACATTATTTATTTTAGAAAAAATAATTCGTGAGTCTACATAACCTCAAAATCGGGCAAAAACGGTACTTTTTGTACGTTTAGGTTAGGATATCTCAGAAGCCTGACGTGTTAGAGCAATTCTGAGGCCAGATTTGGATTCAGGGCATCGAAAACCTTCGGAAATAAATAGTTTGGTTTCTGGTTAAAAAAATTGTCGGCCTGTGTTATCAAGTTATCATACTAAAAATGTTCATTTCTGATAATTAACTAACCGATTCCCTATCACCGAAATCATCTTTGTTTCGTTAAAAATACCTGTATAGTGTAAAATATAAAATAGATAAAATAATTGTTGTTGAATTAAAAGAAATAATTTCCCACTCTAATAAAATAATTATATTATTCATAATAAAATAAATCACAAAAAAAAATGCATGAGCTATCGTAAACATCCTGCTTTAAAAATGACTGATAATGTAAATGGTATTAGCAGTAAATATCACTAGTTAATCAAAATCATGTATGTCAGAATATGGTACATTATGTTATAGTCTTTTAAGATCAAGTCAATTTGAAAGTATCATCACATTCTGCCAAGTGTACGTACGTGTATTACAGGATAGAGATTATAAGGTTAGTATTAACATATATTGGTTGCAATCGATCAACCTTTACTGACCGCAGCTAATAGCCACAATACCTCGCCTTGACTCGATTGCTACGAGTACACATCATAACGGTTATGAGTTACAAGTCAAGTTCACTTTTTATTATACGGGTCAGCCGTATAAGAACGAGATGGTAAACAAAAAAATGTATTGCAGGAAAAGGAAAAGTATACTCTTTACTAAGTACATTGTTCGTCGAATCGTTGAGCTCCTTCAATTTTCAGTTAAACTGCACGACAGTTATCGTGCAGGTCAGGTGTCAGGTATCGTGTGGCTCTTTCCTCAAAAGACCACTTAAGACACCAATCTGCATGGTTTTCACATGATCTGTCCAAGATCATGTCTGGACTTTAAAAGAGACTGTGACCTCTGAGTTTGTTTCGGTCTTTCTTCTCAGAGTAGTCAGATAGGAAACGCCGACCTCATCTAGTTTTTAAAATATGATTGACGTGTAAAAGTATTTGTACGAACCTACTTACAGAAATAAAATCATTTAACTTTTACACCATATGAATTACAGATACTTATAAATGTCGAAATTTTACATAAGGTGACACATTGGGCGGTCTTATTGCTAAAAGATCTTTTAAAGACAACCTTTGATGGATTAAAGGGAGAAGGAAACCCAATACTACAGGTAGTCAGTGGTGTAAAATTTACATACATAGACAATAAATAAATACATACAAACCTTAAGCATATACATACTTATATGCTTTAGGTATATTGATGATGATGATAAAGTTTCTTTCGCTAATTTTTTAAAAAGGACAAAATTGAGCACACCAGGGCCGAAAGCAGGGACAAGGTATTCCATAACAGTACTACTAGAACTGTAAAAGAGTTGTCATAGAAGCTGGTGAGGTGCATCGGCATCTCTAGTCTCAAGTTTAGCGAATGTTTCCATTCTGTCTCAAAACAGTTTATAATTTTGCAACCTTTCAATTTCTTAATTTATTTACAAAATTATAAACTGCTGATATTACGAAAAATTTACCTATAAAAAATCTTTACATAACATTAAATAAATAAAAAGGATTAATAAAAATTATATAATAAAATTAACAACAATAAGAGCTTGGATATTTTTATCTCCAACAACAAGCCAAAGTGCAAGGTAGCGTAAAACGTAAACATAAATAATAACGTTACCGGTTTCCTTATTTACGCTAGCGGTTTTCGGAAAAACGCGTGCTGTAAAGTCAGAAAGGTTTTAGCAATACAAATCCGCATTTTACTTTGTAAAATACCTTGGTACTATAAATGTAAATAATTTCAGATAATTAATGTGTGGTCTTTACCTATGAAATTGCCGTTCTGCCGTTTAAAGTTTAAATAAATAAATAAATAAATAAATTGGACTTGAAATAGCCAGTAGGCTATTTCAAGTCCAATTTATTTATTTATTTATTTATTTAAACTTTTCACACTCATAACGGTACAAAGGCGGACTTAATGCCTTAGGCATTCTCTACCAGTCAACCAAGGGTGGTGAAGAGATTGGATGGCAGGTGCTCTGTTTAAGAGGAACAAAGAAAATTTTATTAAAAATATATAAATATAAAAAAAATATAGGTAGGAACAACAGTACATAAATAGGTTATAACTTATAATACACATACATATTTAATGTAATATACATATATTTATTATATATATACAAATTTAAGGGAGAGAGATGTTGAGATGACTCTACTCTACTCTTTGTTTTGAAAAAAACTCTGCAATTTCCGCTTAAATGCATACCGACTTGTGGCCGGTATGCATTTAAGCGGAAATGCATACCGCAATGCATTTTTTCGCAAAGAATTCCAAGTTCAAATTATTTTTATTTTTAAAATAAGGAATTCTTTTTTGAAAATTAGTCATTTGTTTAATGGTTAGCGTTCTGTTTTCATCATATTTGTAAGTTTTTCGTCATCATGGATACGTTAAAAATTTGAGTGATTATGTAGTATGAGTACCGTCGTGGCTGTAAAGCGGCAGAAGCGGCACGCAACATCAACGACGAGGCATCCTCAGGATGATGATTGACTTTTCGCGAACTCTAACACTGCGTGTTGCATACGCGGCCAGTAGTTCGAGTTGAATTATTGATTTTATTGCCTGTTTAAATACCTACACCTTCAGACAAGTTAACATAAATTATATTATAATGTAGTACTTTCTTTCAAGATTGGACTTTTAAAATTAATATGGAAATAATCGTAGAACACACGGGTAAACAAAATACATAATTGTTACGTGACTGTCTGGCAAATTAAAGGTTTGGTTCGGTTGTGGAGGTCAGGTCTAAGCAGTTGCTCCACGCTGTCAGTCCAACTCCATGACCGGACTTCGAAAACTTCTGCAGTCAGGGACAGGGAGACGTTATTTCTCCGAAACTGTCCACTGCTGCACTGAATTATCTTTTCAAGGTTCTGGACTGGAAAGGGATTAGCATCAACATCAATGCCGAGTACATCACTCACCTTCGGTTTTCCGACGATATAAGTATAGTAGTCGTGACTGAGACTAGGGTAGGGAGGAACTCAGTACAATGCTCGATGACCCCAGTAGAGCTTCCGAAAGAGTGGGTCTTAAAAGGAACATGGACAAAACGACGGTCATTTCGAATGCCCATGAAACACTCACGAAGATCGGAGACTCGAATCTACACTTGAACTTATGGACGATTATATTTACCTAGGGCACTGTCCAATTAGGTAGGTCTTACTTCGAGAAAGAGGTTAATCGTCAAATCCGACTCGGCTGGGCGGCATTCGGGAAGCTGCTTACTATCTTCGGTCTACCGGTCGAAGGGGCAGTGCTTGGGGGAGGCCTATGTACTGCAGAGGACGTATTTCGGCTGAAATGATGACTCTTCTTGTAGATCATCCCCCAGATCAATCGGGTATACCCTCCAAGAATATGCACAGCGAATTTTTGATCTCTGGACCACTTGTAGTAATATTGCACTCAGTCGCTTTAATAAACGATTGTTTTACATATGATTACAAACTCGCCTAGCAGAAGAAGCAGAAATGAGTTAGCTATTGAAGAAAAATATCAACACCTACCTGTACTAATTTTATCAAAACTTTGTATTTAGTTATCTAGGGCATTACACCAAACCTACTTACTTATATCTATTAACTGATTATCTAATAACTTCGATGTGACTACGATTCTGGCTATTTCTTCATCGGTAAGACGTATTTAAAGTACAATTAGTCAACTAAACATTATCATTGATGTGAAAATACCAATGATTGCGTACATTCGAACATTAATCTATCCTTATCCACGGATTAACAAAATTATCAACATTACCGTGACATGGATACAAGGGAATTAATACTAAGATATTTAAATGTACAAATAATTAGCATAATTTTATCATGAATAACTTGTTTTAGTCATTTTTTCATGTTAGGATATCTGCATCGAAAGCCATCTAAGCCAAAAGCATTAGCAAGTTATCTAAACTGGACCTGTTTGATTCTTGCCATACTTACCTAAATAGCGATATTTTTATAAAAAATATTGCTGAGCATTTCTTTGGTCCATTCATCTCCTTCTATGTAGAAAAACAAGACCATAATCAACATAAAAATTAAAAACTCCATACGAAGTCCGATCTCCATAACCACTTAATTAATTGCAAACTTACAATATCTTCATGCCCTCTACTGTGATACTACTCTCCCGGATATGCGATAGTAGGGCTCCTTATCAAGATATCACCGAATCGGTGATAACTGTGATAAGAACACTCACTGGATCGCCTTTTTTTTTTTTTTTTTTGTTTTTTTTTTTTTGAGGGTGGGAAATCATCAAATAACTTCTCCCGCTCTGGGCGGAGCGGGAGGGCGTGTCAGACTCTTACTGACTAAAACCCACCCGTGTTCCTTCGGCTGCCCTGTTGCCGGGGGCCACGATCTCCCTTTCGGTTTTCTTCGCAACCCCGGCAGGCATCGGCCCTAGTGGACCCCTTCGAATCTGCTGACATCTCTTTGAGGCGCGCGTGGAACACAACGCGCCGTCGACCCGGGCCTGGTCCTTATCGGACGGTGAGCCACCCATTGCTCACCGCCCGCAAGCCCGCGCCTACGGTGGCCGGAAATCGCCTCGCGATTCCCGACGCCCTGGGCGTCTCCTCCTGCGGCGGTTAGGGGCATGAGGGCGCGAAATTTGCCTCTCCCTCACGCGTTCCGCCTCCTCCTTCGCGAGCATTACCGCTTCGCAGAAGGAGGTGACGGCCTCCCATTTCCTCTCGCTCCGTACCATGGCCTGAACCAGGGCCGGACGCGAGAGATCACCGCCGCCGATCGCCTCCACGAGGACACGGCGATGCTCCGCCCAAGCTGGGCAGACCTCCACCGTATGCTCCACCGTGTCCTCCGGGCGATCCACACAATGGTGACACCCGGGCGTTTCCTCCCGCCTTATCCTGTGCAGGAACCTCCCGAAACTGCCGTGTCCGGTGAGGACCTGCGTCAGGCGGAAGGTGAGGACGCCGTGGCGCCTCTCTAGCCACTCCTCAAAGAGGGGTCTTATCGCCGCAATTGTGGCGTGCCCAGCGCTGGGTTGCGACAATCGCACTCTCCATGACGCCATGAGATCCCGCCGGAGCTCTGTCCGCTGTGCCGCGATTTCTCGCGGCAGCGGAGTTAAGCCCCGGCGTTTCGCCTCCTCGCGCCACTCCCAAATGTGCGCGAGGACCTTTGCCTCCAGATCCCATGGCGGTAATCCGGCAAGGAGGCTCGCCGCCTCGCAGGAGACCGTGCGGTATCCTCGGGCCAGCCGGATGGCCATGACCCTCTGGGACGCGTTCAACCGGCGGGCTGGCCGCAGCCTTAGTGAACGCGCCCACACCGGTGCCCCGTAAAGGGCCATGGACCGCACGACCCCCGCGTAGAGCCTCCGGCAGGAGGCGTTTGGATCCCCTAGATTGGGCAGGAGCCGCTTCAACGCAGCCCCGGCCCGCTCCAGTCTGGGAGCCAAACGTCGGAAGTGTTCGACGAAGTTCCACCGGCTGTCGAGGACAAGTCCCAGATACTTCATCGTCGACTCGACGCCGATGTGAACCCCTCCCGCCATTACCTGGGAACCCGACGGTGGCGCATTCCGAGGTCCATGAAAACCCATGGCCTCGGACTTGTGCAGGGCCACCTCGAGTCCCAGCTGCCGAATCCTGTCGACGATTGTCGCAACCCCGCGTGTCGCTAGTTCGGCCGCCGCCTGGTACGACCCCCCCTGTGCCAGGACCAACGTGTCGTCAGCGTAGCAAACGACGCTGACGCCGCTAGGGAGGTCGGCGCGCAGCACCCAGTCGTATCCGATGTCCCACAGATGCGGCCCCAGGACCGATCCCTGTGGGACACCGCACGACATCTCTCGCCGGTTCCACTCTCCTTGGTGACCGGGGTAGATGACGGCCCTGTCCGTCAAATAGGCCTCGACCACACGACAGAGGTAGGTCGGCATCCGGTGATACCGGAGTGCCTCCCTGATGCAACTCCAGGGCAGGGTGTTGAAGGCATTGGCGATGTCTAGAGACACCGCCAAGACGACCCCACCCCGGGCCACAGCATCCCCCGTCGTGAGGGCCCGCACGCGCATGATGGCGTCCACCGTAGAGCGCCCCTTGCGGAAGCCAAACTGGCTCTCCGCCAGATCCGGTCCCACCCGCACCAGCCGCTCGACGAGGCGGTCTGCAATGACTCTTTCAAAGAGCTTGCCCACCTCGTCGAGCAGCACGATGGGCCGATAAGCGGACGGAGAGTCCGCTGGGCGCCCCGGCTTCCTGATGAGGACCAGTTTCCCCGTCTTCCAACGAAGTGGGAACTGGCCCCTCTCCATGCATGCGCTTAGGAGCCCCCTTAGTCGAGGCCCGAGAGCCCCCAAGGCCAGGACCCAGGCTTTTCCAGGTATGCCGTCGGGTCCTGGGGCGGTATTTTTCGCATTCATCTTGCGTACCGCCACTCTCATTTCTACCTCGGTCACCTCCGGAGCATCGTCGTCGTCGTCGGCGGTGTGGTCCGCATCGGGCACCGCAGTAGGCGGAGCCATGGGCGGGGGAGCGTGTTCCCCTCTTGGGGTCACTGGATCGCCTAACAATCGTATATACAAGTGTTCGATAAAATGTTCTGAACAGTTCGTTCAACTCAATTGAATTGTCCAGTTTTTGTGATGTCCCCTCCAAAATATAGGATGTGGACAATTTTGAGTGTTAGCCAGTTATCATGGAGGATAGAGACCTTGACATTAGATTGGGATGGCACGATCAAGAGATTTGGACAACCAATTGCAGGTCATTGCGATAGTTGCAAATTTTGAATGCAATGATAAAATAAATAAATATCATCAAAGGTTCATTCAGAAAACAAAACAGAGCAAACTGTGCAAATAAGCCTTTTTTTAAGGTGTTCATTTCCTAATTACAGTGCAGTTTCACACAGAATAGATGTTACTTCACACCTTCATAAACTTAATTATCGTCTTCGTGATCGTGACCCGCATACATGGATGTCTGCCGCTGAGCATAATAGTCCTTCCATGATCATGAACTGCGGAACATATGATAAAACAGCTTCTACAGAAGCTGCATCCATAACTTGTTACCATTCTGATAGTCTTATAAAAACAGCCGTATAATTCTAATATCATCATAATTATTCTTATAGCGTCTGAGAATGCAGAAATCTTGCAGAATTTAGATTAAGTAGGTAACAGATTTATCAAACACGAGATGAAAATATGCAAAAAGTTCTTGTTACAAAAGAGTTTTTTGGAAAGCAAGGGACTACTTACAATAATAATAGTACTTTTAGACACCTCTAGCTAATAACTAATTACGTAAAAATATTGTTATTATTGAACTTAGAACCGTTTGTATAACACTGATAAGGTTGGTAACGTTATTTTGTTTTCGATACGACTTTATCGCGGCAAATAGAAATTGTTTTTATTACCCGGCCTAGGAAATAATTAGCGTGACACACCTCATTAGTAGATTAATTATGGTTTGAAATGACATAATGTTGTAACTAGAAATTGTTTGCCATTTTGATGGTCCGTCTGTTGTTTCCTTAAAAACTGTAGGCATGACAATGTCTTACTTTATTTAACAAAAGGAAACACTTACATGGCTACAGTTTACAGAAGGAATTCATGGAATGCTTGTGCTTGTGCCCAGTTGCAGACTAAAACTAATAATGATGAGAGATGATGATTATTTAAATAATAATAAAGTCTTACAATAACACAGACTCACGATATCTGACACAGTTTTATGTGCAAAAATCTTAATGTTTACAAAATTTAATAATATTTTTGTTATTACTTACACAATCTTATCATTGCTATTTTAAAATATAAATACTTGTAGGTACATAACGTTTTTTTTCCCAATAAGTTATTTTACACAAGTGACATGGTTTTTACACATAAATCTTAGGCATAAAGGCTCGTACAAACAGGCGCGACACGCGACGGACACAAAGGTACGTCGCGTCGCGCGACGAGCGGTGTCTTTGTGTAGCGTCGCGTGTCGCGCCTGTTTGAAAGAGCCTTTAGGCGGTTCGGTCTCTAATGTATTTACATAAAATTTTATCATTATTTCATACTACATTAGATACGTACAAAATGAAAGCTATACAAAAAATAAACGATAAAATAAATTAATTAATAGGTGAAACGTCACAAACTGGGGGTGTAATAATATGAATATCTATTTATGATTTTATTTTATTTTGAAAATAGACTTAAATAACCAGTTTAAAGTTTATTTGAACTTTGTAATATCATACATGAATAACCTCTTTAATTCGTTAGATGATTCGTTAATTGCTAATGAAGTAGGTCGGTAACTTCAATTCTAGGATAGATTTCATTACTGTCAAAAATTCAATATTCAAAAGTCATTTATTAAAACTAGGCTGTGAATGACCACTTTTCGAACGTCAAAATTACATAAGTCAGTCCTCCAAAACGCCCACTCTTCACTACTCCCTAGTGCCTTTAGCTGGGAAGAAGAAATGGCGCCCCAGCCCCAGAAAAAACTCCCCAGCAGCACAGCTGTCTGTTCAAATTAGAAAAATGATTCTATACAATAGTATGCAAAATAATTTACATTATGCGGCACAAAAAAATGATAATTTAAATGATAGACAGGGCGCATAATTCTTCGTATATTTAATACTTACCACCTGTATGTGTACATTATAGATTAAATGAATTGAAAAATTTTAGTCCGGATTTTTGCCCGGTTGATGGCAATACCCTCGCCCCCTTTTACATGGGACTTAAACATAACTAGCGAAATGTGGGTGTACTATACGTACACTTCTTCTACTTTGAAAAAGTTCAAAGTTATTTAAACACCAGTAAAACATTCCCAGTGTGTTAGCCGATGATTCACGTCCACCATGCCTTTGTTACTAAACATTTCACTTAGATTATACTAACTTAACTATTTATACTAACTTGGTTGGTACAACGGTTAGATAAACAGGCAGTCTCTTTGTTACCAAGGCATCTAACATAACGTGGACTTAAGACAGTGCAAAGTTTATTAGTCACATAATTATACATACAGTCAACTAACTACTATGAAATCTACAATGAGCTCAAGGACTAGTTTCACAGCTGTTATGATTTATGTAGATCGCAATTTGACAAGTTTCATTATACTCTATTCGATCTAGCATGACATAAGTTGAAAACAAAATATTGTCTAAATCTCTATCTACTGCCCAAAGGTAAAAACACGCTCTAATTTGAACCCAATAAATAATTAAACAACGAATGATCTACATTCTTTGTTTTCTTTTGCTGTGATTTTTCAGTGATTTATTTTTATGATATCATATTAACAAGAATAAAATCATTTTAATTCATATACTTAAATATCTACTACATAAATGCGAAAGTTCTGTCTGTCTGTCTGTTACCTTTTCACGCCTAAACAACTAAACGGATCATTATAAAATTTGACAGATAGATAGCCTGGGACCTGAAGAAGGATATAGGCTACTTTTCATCCTGGTAATTTCTATAAAAAAATATGAAATACGAAATACAACAACCAGTTCGTTTATAAACCTAAAAATCAACCTTGCCAGCTCATTGCAAGAAATATCAGCTGTTCCCCGCGGTTTCACCCGCATATGTCTCGATCCCGTGGGAATATCGGGATAAAAAGTATCCTAACTCAGGTCATGGTCTACCCATTTGCTAAATTTCATCCAAATCCGTTCAGCCGTTTTAGCGTGAAAACGTAACGAACAAACTCACTTTCACATTTATTACATTGGTTAAGATTCATTGATAACTTATTTATGCCATTTTTATTTTATTTCAATTAATGTGTCACGTTTAGATAAATTTCCACTACATTACTTGAACTAGCTTTTACAGTCTATAAATGACATTAATCTGTTTATTGTTTGATTTATATAGGAAGTAGACATGTTACAACTGCTCGTTTATTAATAGTTATTCACATGACGCAGTCGGTAAAAAAGAACTATTATGCGATTGACCTCTGCTTATAATCCTGATTGTGTTGTCATTCAAATAAAATTGATGAGATTTAATTTAAATCTTTCCTTATTACATGGATTTACGAGAAGTTATTTTGTATAATATGTTATGCGTTTTTGTTGCTATAAAAAGTCATTGAACTTACCTTAATATTTTTTGGAAGTCATTTTGTAAATGTTTTTGACCCTGTGCCAAACAAGCTTCAATATTCAATGTTATTTTTCACTAAACACAGGGTCAAATTAAATTAGTAATTAATTAATCTCCAAAGACGTGATGACTATATCGATATAAGACGAAACGCGAAAAAAATAATGATACATTGTTTTTTTGGGGTAGTAGTTTGGCTAACTAATTGAATTTGACCCTGTATATTTACTATTTTCCCTAGAATTTAGCCCACAAGATGATTTAGGGATTTCGCGCACTAGACGCCCACCAGAGTTCGCAGCGACCAGGTAAACTGTAGAAACCGATACGAATCGTATAGGTTCGGAATCGGCTAGTTAGCCGCAGACCAGGCCACGGGCCACAACTGGCCGGAGTCGTGGCCGTCTAGTGCACAGTATATTTTTTGCCCAAAATTTCGGACATGGCTTTTTTATTATCTTATATCTTAGGACTTGCAATTATAAATGCGAGACGAGAACACCCGATTGCCTATTTGTCATGAAAGACAGAAAATTAGTACTTGAAAAAAATTTCTATGGTTTCCAGAAAAACCATAGAAACAATTGTAGCTCAAAAGTTTGATATCTTTTTAAGACTTTACTTATTGTATTGAACAGTGATTTAAAGACTTTACGATAGTAAAAAAAAATAGGCTTTATTTGTTCAAGATAACAGAGTTATAGCTGATTTTGTAAATTTTTGATTTCTTTTTTTTACCGCCATATTATTACGTATTAGGATTTGAAACTAGGACTGAAATGTTCTTTTTATTTACATTTATGACCTTACAAACAAAGGAATCCTAATATAGCAGGATATGGGAATTATTGTAATTCAAACTTTTTTGATTAGGGTTATCACCTCGTAAATTTATTAAACTTAATATTTGAAGTTATTTTTTAATGTTAGTAAGATTATACAAGAAGACATTTTTATCACATTCTAATTGTATTTTGAGTGTTAGGTGACATTCGAAAATTCTATTTTTAAATAAAAATAGTAGGAAAACTTACTAAAAAAAACGGTGAATTCCGTAATTTCAATTTGGATCGTCTCCTAGCTAAACGTAGATCTTGATTAGGGGGTGGGGCGCTAGGCAGCGTGGCGCGCGCGCAAATTTTTTTCCCTTTTTAGTCAACGTCACGTGTCTGCACGTGACGGGTGTGTTTTTCCTAGTTCCGTCCCAGGCTCCCGTGAGCCGCGCCAACCGCCGCCAGCCAGCACGCCAATTTATTAAAACGCGAGTATTGTAAAATGGTGCGAAGTTAAGTTCATGGAGGATTGGAGGTCTTCCCTTGGCCGCTGCAGTCACTCAAACTCACCACCATTTACGTAAGTTGAATTTATATAAATGGTTTCAAATACAGTGTAAACTCTTTATAACGAAACTCAAGGGACTGAGTATTTTTGTCGTTATAGAGAGTTATCGTTATATGGAGTGAACAAAAAAACAACCAAATTAACAAGAATTTTTATTATGTATGTCTTAGATAATAAATGCTTATAAATTATTGTTTACACATATAGTCTGATAACTTTGTCTGACGTTTTTTGCTATGCCATGTTAACAGTTTCACAGTAAGGTTTACGACTGATAATACGATAGGTACCCAGTATGCTTGGTCAAAGACCATCACTTCCGAGAAAACAATTCGTCATACTGCACGTGTTCAAGGCAATTAAGGATAACAAAAGCTAGACCGACCTCGGATGTTTCGGAGCTTCAAAGTCTTTTGTTACCTGATAACATAACATAAACAATAATACCGATAATGAATATTTACTGTCTAAAAATATGAACACATTTCTTCGTAATAGAGAATGGCGTATCGCTATAAAGAGTTTTTCAATATGTGGGTTTTAACGCAAACCAACCAAGTTGGGCTCACTTCAACGCTACAGGGAGTTTATTGTTATAAAGGATAACGTTATAAAGAGTTTACACGTTAATTCCCATTTCTTAAGTACGCCGTAATGTACAAAGACATCCAGATAAAATTTAAATAACGGTAATTGAACCCACCAAACATTCTAGATTAATTTAAAAAACGGAAATGAAGACATAAAGCTGTCTTAAATCAACATCTATCGAAATCTTTTACAATTTCTAGTAATGAAAAATAGTTAATTGTCTGTTTTTCGGGCATCTACGCAAAGATATTAGGAAAAAGTCAATTCACTTTATTCCCCATTTATATAGCGCCTTGTATAATCACAGTATGATATGCATTTTGCAAATTGACGGAGACTTTGAAAGTATGAAGGTAAAATTTGCAATTTAATTTGCCAATTCGGCGCGGTGACCTATTTTATCGGTTTGTGTTTGTGCATGTGTGTGTGAGTATGTACACAGCACGCTACGCACTGTGTCCATAAGAATTGTCTTTTTTTGGATAAGTTCGTGATGTCTTATCTCAATTGTTTAGTATTAAGACGTGATACTAAAGAAAAATCAGGAATTTTATTGCTTTTCTTAAAAAAATATAATTTTTAAATTTGAAAGGTGATGAAAATGTTTGCCTGTTTTATGAACTGCGTTGAAGAACTAATATGAAAAAATAACTTCAATGTATTTATGCTAATATTCTTTTGTTTTTAAATGTTTAGTTTAAAATCCAATGAAAGGTAATATGTGGTGCAGGGAAGGGGTCCGCCCTCGTTAGGCCACGGCTAAAACCTTGCACCGACACATATTTCCTGGAGGAACGGGGGTGAGGCACGATGGAGCCGTCACAGACCCATGGCGCCACTTTGCCTCAACAGGACCTGACCCGCCCTGTTGAGGGATGTCTGTCCGGGCTCCGACCGGCTGACTTACTGCAAGGAGAGCATGAGGGCGCCAACCCTCATGTTGGTTCACGAGTGGCAGTTGATGAAGCTGTGGATAACGCCACAGCCGGTACTCTTCATTTTCCGGGAGTATTCGCAAGTACGCAAGGAGACGTAATTAGCAGACTCGATGTATATAAAATGTTAATCGCCAAATCAAAAGAAATGGGATCTAAAATTCGACCTACTGACTTGCCTTTAGAAGATAGATCAGAGCTTATCTTGACTATTTTAGGATTTAACAAAACTGAACTCAATGATGAGAAAGCATTTAAAGAGGCAATAGCTAGATTCACGTATAAATGTGAAATGCTTTACAAAAATTGTAAATATAATTTTAAATTTTTTGCAAAGAAAAACAACAAATGGCTTAAAGAATCACTAAAAAATGACTTAAATAAATTTTTCTTTACAGCATTACAAGACGCGTCACTTTCAGAGTCTGTTATGATTACTGATTCTGAATCAGAATCTAACATATTGAGTCAATCCCCTGACAGACATGAACTTGTACCTCATCATCAGCCACTAATTTCAGATTCCAATACCGATTCGAATGACCCAAATTTTAGTGTACAAGATTTACCTACAGTAATTGAAGAAAATACTTTTAATATTGCAATATCCCCCACAATCGATACTCTGCTTCGACTTCTTCTTGTCTGGTCTATGAGTCACTTAGTGACAGACAAAAACGAAGGGTGTGCAAAGAACTTCAATATTCTTTAGAAAGTGAACCTCCTACAAAAGTTATTAAAGCTGTTTCGAGTGCATTAGAAGCAAAAGGACAAAAATTAAAAACCAATGCGTCAAAGGATTTGCAATACGTTATTAATACTTGTCTTGAAAGTCCAACACGACCGACTAAAATAGCAACTAAACTTCGCGAAGACCCTCGTCCTTATTCCCCAGATGAAGCTTTAGCAGTATTTATAGATAGAAAATTTACTGTAGAGACATACAACTTTTTGCAACAAGATTTAAAATCAAGAGGATTTCCAGCATTTCCTCCATATAATAAAGTGTTCGATGCAAAACAAAAATGTTATCCGGATAGTGTGATTCAAGTAACAGAAAGAGAAGCCTTTGTTCCATTTGTTAGTTTACCTTCTCACACTCTTCAAAGATTAATAAACTCCTGCGACGAAATTATATCAGCATATTGTGAACAAAAAGGTCTAGATACGGTAGATTGTATTTTTGAGGGGAGTTGGGGTTTGATGGTAGTTCGGGTCAATCATTTTATAAACAGAATTTTTCTGATAATCAAGAGCCTGAAAACACTTTATTTGCCACTACATTCATCTCATTACGGATAAAAACAAAAAAAGACTTTGTACTTTGGTTAAACCCAACTCCACAATCATACAGATTTTGCCGTCCGATTCATATTCAATATCGGAAAGAGACAAAAGATTGAATACTAAATGAACAGAAATTGATAGAAAACCAAATTAGGGATTTGACTACTTTAGAAGCAACTACATCTAACAATAAGAAAATAAGGGCAAAACCACAACTTTATTTGACATGCATAGATGGCAAAGTACTAAATATAATAACAGAAACCTCTTCTCAACTTAAATGTCCATTTTGCAAAGCAACTTCAACGCAATTCAACAAATTAGACATAATTTATTCTCAGCCAATTGATATATCGGTTTTCAAATACGGAATAAGTCCCTTGCATGCATGGATTCGCGTGTTAGAGTTCTTACTTCATTTGGGCTACAAGCTTCCTGTAAAGAAATGGAGGGTAGGCAAAGATTCAATGGAATCAAAAACTGTTGAGGAAACAAAAAAACGTGTGCAAGAGAGAGTGCGAAAAGATTTGAAAGTGCTAGTTGATGTTGTGAGACCCAATGCTGGAACAACAAATGACGGCAACACAGCCCGAACAGTTCTATCGGATAAAAATCGTGCAGTCTTTGCTGAAATATTAGGCCTTGGTTTGTGGTTGTTGGACGATCTTCACACGATTCTGATTACTTTATCTTGTGGTCTACCTGTAAATGCTAATAAATTTGGAGATTTTTGCAAAAGCGTTGCATCTAAATACGTGGCAGAATATGGTTGGTACCCAATGACAGTAACAATACATAAGATTCTCATTCACGGTCAAGATATTATTAATAACTCAGCTCTTCCAGTGGGCTTATTATCAGAGCAAGCCGGTGAAGCGCGGAATAAGTTCTGGCGTTACGACAGAGAACACCATAGCCGAAAATCCGACCGCGAAAAAACCATGTTAGACTTGTTTCACAGAGCACTGGAATCGTCAGATCCAGAAATTTCCTACATAAGGCTACAGAATAGGTTGAAAAAACTAAAATCCTTACCGTTACCACCCAGCGTAGTTAGGTTACTGAAACCGTATGAAATCTTAGCAGAAGACGATTTTGTGGCAATAGAAAATGACGAAAATTTTGAAATTATTGAAGGACATACCGACAATGTAACAGAAATTCTTTCGTCAGATCAAGCTGAAGAATGTACATCAGAAAACAATTAAGTAAAATGGCATAATGTAATTTACTACTAGTGAAAGAAATTTCAATATAGGTTCAGTACAGAGATCGTTTCCTACAAACTTTACCTCTTTATAATATTAGATATAATAATTATGTAGATTATGTTCAAAAAATTCCAAATTAGTATGGCAGGATTGGCATGTCAAATGAAATTCATAGTTTTTTTTATTATCTAAGCACGTCTAGGAAAACTGCTCGATCCAAAAATGAAATAAAAAGTTTTTTTTTTTTGTTTTTCTGTTCATTTAAAAACTATTTTTCTGTGTAAATAAAGTGTTCCGATGCACACGCCCCAACCTGCAGTTAATATATTATTTACGAATAAAAAGTTATGGTAACTTTTTACAATAAATTCTATTTAGAAATATTGACAACCCTAAAATCATAATTACCATAAAAAACTTTAGAAGCTTCTAAGTTCGATATCCTTCAATATTTGGATCTGATTTTTTTTTTCATGGATTCATTCACTTTTTTCTAACAATTCTATAGAAAAATAGAAACCAAATAATTAAAAATACGACCATAAAAAAATAAAATAAAAAAAACATTAATTGTAAATAAATCTCTGAAAACTCGTTTAACAAATATATAAATCAATCAGTATTATGTGTCTTAAGATTATTGTTTATCAGGAAAAACAAGAAGATAATTCGTGAAATATTTCAAAAATTATGGGTGATTTACAATTTTATCATAAAAAATAATTAAGTGTTTTTTTTTGGTCATAATGAGAAATAGGCGCTTGTGAGTTCTATTCATTAATTTTATAAAACATTACAAACAAAGTTATCACATAAAAAAGACATGTCCGAAATTTTGGCCAAAAAATATACTGTGTAGTGCGCAGAACATTTTAGATCTAGTAATACTTTATATCAGCCGTGTCACCGTGTGAAATAAACATTGACGCACGGACTGCCACATGTCAAGGATCTGTCTAGTGATACCATAATGTGATACCAAGAGCGATATATGATATAATTGTGTGGGGTTAAGATCGAAGTCCGAAGTAATTATTATAGAGTTTCATTCAATGCACACGTGAGGGGTTTTTAATAAGAAACTTGTGACGTCAATAAAGGCTGCCTCTGGTTATATTTTTTGCTCATTTATAATCTTATATGTTTATTAATTCAATTAATTTTCTTGTTTTATGAAATAAACTGGAGATACTAATACAAAAGTGTATTATTACCTGCGTAAGTAGGTAAATATTTGTGGTTTATACACACTCAAGCTCACTCACGGCGTGTATCCATTTTATCCGTTGCTATATCCAACACTATTCAATTTATCTTAGGTATGGTCGGATATAAGGAACTGAGGGTCAGGAGGCAACTCACACTTGTTACATATATATCTTCAAGATAATTAGAGGGAAGATACACAATGCGGATGGATATATTTCATAGGGTGAAACTAGTCGTGCCAGACGAGTATGTGAGTCGTCGTCGTCAACCGCGGTTGCTGGCAGTACAACGTGCGCGAACTAACTTGCTGCGTGAGGCGCCGCTGACGAGCGCGCTCCGCACTCTCAACCTCATTGCTGATGACGTCGACATATTCTGTTGTGCTTTAGGTGAATTTGAAAGAATAGCTACTTATAGAATTTGTTATGGTACAAGCAGTGGAATTATTTAATTTTTAAGTGTACTAAAATATGGCATTGGGTCTAGCCTGTAAGGATATTTGTATGTTTGGAGTGAATAATAGTGCAAGGAAAAACCGTGATCGCATGCCTGACAAAAAAAAAATATATAATGGCATGCGCCCACGGCTTTACATTGACCATTTTTGTACCTGAGTCTTGATTTCTGTCTGAAAAAGTTTCTTGTTTCATACTTTTTAGAGCGTGATTTTTCAGTAGTCGGGTTTTAGTTTTTGAACTTACTTTTTATTTAAATTATTTTGGGGTTATAATTTCATTACAAAGCGTTTGAAGAGCAGCTTTAAAAATGTTTTGTTTGGGTTTTATTGCGTAATATGTATTAATTTTACAGCCGCGCCGAACGTAGCACAGTGTAATTTTTGCTTGTTTTTTTAAATATATTTATTTTACTTAGATAATATGATATATATTAATATTTTTTTTAATTCATGACTTTATGTCCTCTAGAGGGCGCCATATTGATTTATGAAATAGTAAATGAAAAAACTCAAAAAAAAATGAAAATTTTCCTGGGGAAATTTTCGGTGGAATATAATTCAGAATAAGGAGCTGAATGTACCCTGTTAGTTTGCGGAGGGCTGTCCCTTACACCCTGTATACACACATACATAATCCCCCTTTTTGCTTCGCCATAGTCGGGTAAAAAATTATATACCCGAAACTTAAGGTAACAAAAATTAAGGTTGCCTTAGCTTGCTATAATTAATTTAAAATGTAATTTTGTTATTTTTTATTTGTGGTTAAGGCTTCACCTCTCTCATACAGGACGTTGTGGGTTCAAATCCGAGCAAGACCCAATGTGGCTTTTGCAATTCATATGTACTTTCTAAGTTTATCTTGGACATTACTGACATCAGTGAAGAATAACATCGTGAGGAAACCGGTACCCTAATTGCGTAACTTATTTACGTAAACGATTGTGACTAATTTGTTTCATTTTGACAATTCAACAACATTCATTGCGTTATTTACGCTGTTGAGCAGATTCTTTTTCCAACTTATGAAGCAATGGATTAGCAATCTGTTTCAAATCGAAACAGATTGTGATTGATCGTGTATTACGCAATTAGGGCACTGGACTTATAATTAATATAAGTCTAAAATCGCCAACCTCATGCCTCTCTGCATGAAAAGAGGGCTTTGGCCCTGCGGTGGGACAGTTATTTATTTATTAATTAAAACTTTATGCACAAGTAAAAAAAAAATACTGTACAAAGGCGGACTTAATGCCTGAGGCATTTTCTACGAGTCAACCTTAGACGTCAGTTATAAGCTGGTACAATAATTATTTGGTAGGTCCCCAACACCAACCAAAAAATGATAAAATTACATAGTCGGAAATTATTACATTTACAGAATTGCATTGCATTTGCGATGCTGGATGATTTGCATGTTCCTGCTACTGCTACCTTTGATTTGAGCTTGTATAGGCGCCGATTCCGCAATGCCTACTGACACATACATCAAAAAATGGCAAAGTGTTAAGCACCTCTCCTTCCTCGATACTATATTAACAACTTTCTAAGGTTTGAGTTGAAACCAGCGAACATTTACATTAAATAATTGTAAAGATCAATTAACCCTTCGTATGGCCGGAACGTGGATCCACGCGAGACACAATGTCTTTTTAATTGTTTCTGTAATTACGGCATTCAACCGGTTAAATGCCAAACTTGTAGTACTCATAAGTTGTTTGACATAAACAGGAATGTCTCACTTCTGTGGGTCAACCATGTGGACGACCTTCGGTAGGAGATACGTAGTACTGAGTGGCTATATATTAGTAGGTATATATATATTATCATAGGTATACCTACATTCAAAATAGTCAAGATACTGGATCAGAGAAATAGAACATATAGGTTCTTCTACAAAACTATGGTTTCAAGACTGCTTTACAGTTACTTTTAATCGATCTTTTACACAGACTGGTTTAGAGTCTGTGTGATGGAAACATCTCATTGATCTAATGTACTGTAGAAGTTAATGCAAAATGTAAGGCTATGTTTAAGTACTTAAAAACCTATTTCACGTCTATTATTACTAAAACAAACCAGTCAACAATTTCAGTCAAATGCAACTTCCTGACGTCTTTTAGACGCAACGTAATCTGTGTTTCATTACAGTTACGCATAACGTAACAACACTCCAGTGTTCTTCGCTTCGGACATAGGTGTACCCATAGAACAGACACATTTTGCAAGTTAATCGGAGGCAAGCCTATTGCCATCAACCGGGCACGAATCCAGACTCCGGGCTACTACTGACAAATTGCAGATGGAAATACCCTGCAATAACATTTTGCTCGACCTGGGAATCGAGCCCAGGACCTCATTCTCGGCAGTAGCTTAAGACCACTAGACCAACGAGGCAGTCATCTTCATCATCGTTTCCGTGCTATTAAAGTTATCATTATAAAAAATATGTATACATCAAGTTGAAGTCGAAACACGTAAGCATATCAAAGCAAACAAATGCAATACAAGAAGCCTTGCGAAACATAAACCATTATTGCTAAACACTTCAACTCCATGAAAATAAATGATGACAGCATTAACAGCTCCACAGGATGTCCCCATTGGTCTGATTATCCAGAGTAACCGCGAATACAATCGCGGGGCATATTGACAGGCAGATTGCCACACATCCGCATACTCAATTTTTTCATTCGCACTGAACTTTAAACTTGCGGTTAAGTCGCGGGTAACTGGACTTTGATCACAAACAAACGAGTACCTGGTATCAGTAACTACGAATGGTAATCATAGGACGAAGTACAAGCTACTAACATCGTCGTAAGCCTTATTTATTAACACAAGTTTGATTATAAAAATATATACCGTTTTAGGTTAAGGTTTATCTAAGGGCCTGTGTCGCCTGAAATAAATAGATTATTATTATTTTTAATAGCAGAATTTTTAAAATAGTTGTCTCTGCTTTGTTTTTACTGAAAAAAAAAAAAACTCGAATCTCTAGCGTACTGCCGTGTCATCAATCGGTAGAAGCTGTATCTCATTACTGAATCCAGCTAAGAGCGGAGGAAAACACCGAATGCATTATTTTTCTCAGCTCTTGGCTGGTTTCAACTACATTACCGGCAAATATTATTATTATAAAACTATGGCTAATCGGTTTCGTCATCGGCCTTGCCCTTAGAGGTTGTTTCTATGTTAGATTGACATAATAATGTTTTGACCCTTCGAGTGCGTCAGAGATTGAAGCGATACAAGATAATGTTGGGTGGAGTGTGAAGATACGGACAAATCTCAGAATTAAATGAAACATTTCCGTTGTCTGTCTTAAATAATGATGAGGTAGAGTTTCTAGTGATAGATCACACGGCAATTCGTTAGAAGAGCGAGTTTCTTTTGTACCTACATTATTTCTTAGAAAAAAAACTCTAAATAGAGTGAACGGTTATTTTGATTAAAAAAATTGGTATATCATAATATTAATGAACAGTAATCCAGTGCTAATCCTACATACTTAGTTATAAACTGTGACTAAACGCAGGAAGTGTTCAAATTGATTAGATAACATACAGTTATTTATTAGCAGTAATAAAATATATTAAATACAAGGACAGGACAAATATCTATAAAAAACAGCTTACTGCAAAATTTACAGTTAATTAAAGATCCTATAAATTATTATTTTGTGAAGAATGTTTTGAAAGAAAAGGGAGTGAATGACAAGGGAGAATGGAAGAAGAACACGTTCGCCGACCTCACGTAACATATTGGCATAACATAAAAGTAGGGAGATAGTGATGATAATTTGATGGTAAGCATAATTTGTATGATTTTTAATCAATCAACATTGTCAGTTATTAATAAGTTTCAAGATAACTATTTATCTACAGTTACACTCAAACACATACCGACCTAAATCTATAATTGTTATCCACTATACCCACTTATTATAAAGCTGAAGAGTTTGTTTTTTTGTTTGTTTGTCTGAACGCGCTAATCTATGGAACTACGAGTTGGGTTTGAGAAATTCTTTTTGCATTTGATATCACGATTCTTGAGGAAGGTTATTCAACATCACGCTACGACCCTACGGAGACGAGCAACATGGAAAAAAGTCAGCAAAAAACGCTAAGCGAAAACGAAGTACGAGTAATAGCGGCGGGTGCGCCCCGATGGGATGCGACACAGGTCGGGGGCCGAAATATCACGCGAAATAGTAATTGACAAAGATATTTCCAACAAAAATAATGTTATCAATTTCCAAATCCTTTACTGACGAGGACAGACACGGTGTTGTAACTTGTAACATTGGACCCACATTATTATCAAACTATTGTCACATTACTTACATACACACAATCATTGCTCTACAACAATTATACTCAACCTGCGGCCCGCCGCCTTTGTTATTGGCCCATCTGAAGTTACAAATTTATTGTAAACCATTTTAAATTTTGCGCCCATCAGAGAATCGGTGTTTCAGGACGGTGAGCCGCTCGCTATCAGCGATTTTTGCGTGAATTGGAACTCATCCAATTATTAGTAATTTGTGGTTGCAAGCGTGAGCGAGACGGAATGGACGGCGGGAATCCCCTTGCCATCCACGAACCTGCACGTGTCGCTTTGTTTGCCGATCG
The DNA here is from genome assembly GCA_916610215.1 of Omphaloscelis lunosa. NCBI lineage: Eukaryota > Metazoa > Arthropoda > Insecta > Lepidoptera > Noctuidae > Omphaloscelis > Omphaloscelis lunosa. The sequence continues at coordinate 18,460,520 of OU744247.1, forward strand.
TAACTTGTTTTTTTGTTTACCTATGTACGCTACGCTACGGTGCAGCCTGCGTACAATTAAACTGGTAACAATTAAAGCTAATGGAGCACTCTAGCGTGCATCAGGCCCACCGCATCATTGAGTTCATAAGCGCTGGTTTCCAACGCGGCTCTCTGACGGGTGCAGTATTCTTCGACATTGCGAAAGCATTCGATAAAGTCTGGCACAACGGCTTATTATACAAGCTGTACCAACTCGGCGTGCCAGATCGTCTCGTACTCATCTTACGGGACTATCTATCGAACCGCGTATTCCGCTATCGCATTGAAGGAGCACTTTCCTCTCCCCGCCCTATTCGCGCAGGAGTCCCTCAGGGCTCTGTGCTAGCTCCCCTCATGTTTACGCTATTTACTAGCGATATTCCAAACCCCGGTAGAAGGGCGCAGTTGGCTCTGTTCGCAGACGATACGGCCATCTACTTTAGGTCTAGATCCCCCGACAATATCGCCCACACTCTCCAAGGCTCAGTCAATCGACTCGCTGCCTGGTTTCGAAAGTGGCGCATAGAAGTCAATCCCGAAAAAAGCCAAGCGGTTCTCTTTTCGAAACTGCGCACAAGGCATAGAGACCCCCTCCCCCGTTCCCTCACTATGTTCGGTAAGCAGATCCCTTGGGAGAAGCGAGCCAAATATCTAGGTGTTGTCCTCGATCATCATCTCACTTTCGCTGAGCACATAAAGAAGGTTCGTTCGCGAGCCGCTTTCGCTCTCGGTAGGCTCCATTCCATTCTAAACGCAGGTAGGAAGTTGTCACTTAAGTGCAAATTGCGAATCTACACAGCGTGTATTCGTCCTATCATGACATATGCGGGTGCCGTTTTTGCTCATGCAAAACCCCACCATATCCATAGGATGCAAACGCTTCAAAACCGATTCCTCCGTAGGGCCACCGGCTCCCCCTGGTATGTTAGGAACGAGAGTCTCCATCTCGACCTTAAAATTCCCACGATCCACCAATTTCTAAAACGCCTTGCAAAGCGTTTCTTCGATTCCGCGGTCAAACATCGCAACCCTCTGGTTGTCGAGGCCGCCAGTTATGTTCCAAGTAGGATTAGCCGTACCCGCCGTCCTAGGCACATTCTCACCGACCCTGATGACCCCATAACCCTCCTCCAGGAGAGCAATAGGGCCACTAGTACTCTATACAAATACAGACGCCTCCCGTCATTCCGATCTCGCCATCGAGGTCCTTTGCGATCGCGTCCGCGCCCCCGAGTAAATGATACTCCTCCCCGACCCTTGCTCGAAAACGAGGTGCCAGCAGTGGTTGCAGCTGTGCACGTAGCTTTAAATTCCACGATTAATAATCATGATCAAAACTTTGATCCAGCCCGTCCCATCTTTGATGTCCTCCCTCCGGTGACGCCCTAAGCCGAGGCTCGTACCCCACAGGGGGTGCCCTTAGCGAGCGTTCACCTAGCTTTTTAGCTTAGTTTGTATGCCCCTGGCTGGAGGCTTTGAGTGTAGCAGCTTAAGGCAACCACAGGATTGACCGGTTAAATAGTCATGACCTCAGAGATCAGCTATGAGATGCCCCACAGAAAAAAAAAAAAAAGCTTAACTCACCCAGTAATTGCAGTTAATTGTGGTTTTTAGTGTCAAATTATTATTTTATTTTCAATATTATGTTAGGAATGTCTTCTAAATATAAAAGAAAAATATCTATTGAAAATAGATTGATTCAAGATGAGTGGGAAAAGGATTATTTTGTTGTGCCAAACAAAAACAATGCAGCAACTCGTTTAATATGTCGTGAAAGTATTATATTGAAGAAATACAATACTTCGCGTCATTTTACCACAAAACATAAATCTTTCGACGAAACGTTTCCTCCTGGATCGTCCTTGAGAAATGAGAAATTGAGTTTGCATCAACAACAAAATGTTATGTCTGTGGCATTATCACAAGACTCCGCGGTAACCAAGGCATCATATGAAGTTTGTTACATTCTTGGTAAGCATATATGAAACCATTTACCGATGCAGAAACTGTAAAGGAAAGCTTTGATAGTGCTGCCAATATACTTTTTGATAAATACAGTAACAAAAAGCAAATACTGTTTGATATAAAAAAAAACTACAGCTCTCGGATTCAACCTGTATGAGACGTATTGAAGACATTTCTAAATTTATTCGCGATGATATATTAGATAACCTAAGAAAGTACAAGTTTTTTAGCTTGGCATTCGATTCCAGCACCGACATTTCAGCAACATCGCAATGCTCGATGTTTGTTAGATATTGTACAGAACACAATTTAATATAGCATTTTTTTTTTTAATTCCAATCAAAGAAAGGTCAAACGAGGTAATTGAGTATAACGACGTCCTTTTACATACCTTGGTGCGATGGCTTAGTAGAGGAAACGTTTGGAAAGGCTTTTTCTTTACGCCATGAAATAATACTGTTTTAGAGCAAAATAATTAAGTGTACCCTGAATTACAAAATGATGAATGGTGGTGTATTTTATGTGATATTACGGAAAAGCTCAATAATCTCAATCGGAGTTTACAAGGTGAAAATAATATGGTCTCCAATATGGCAAGTGAAGTGTTTGCACTTGAAGAAAAGCTAAGCATTTATCATGAAGAAATACAGAACAAACAGTTGCAAAATTTTCCAATTATGACAAAAACTACAGAGGACGATACTAACATTTCGGAAAGAAAAACTGCTCCATAATTTCAAATTATATAACTGCACTAACTATTAAACGAATTTCGAAAAAGGTTCCAAGATCCAAGAAAAAAATAAATGTTTGTTACTTATATAAAATCCACGGTATTTAGAAACAACGACTATCTCAGAGTTGGCTTCCGTTTTAAATTGTAATAACGCAGAGTTGTTTGATGAGTTCATCGATTTTAAAAACGATACCAATGTAGAAGTTCTGTTTAAAGAAAAAAAGGAAAACAGAGAATATCTGGAAAAAAATATTAAAGCGTCCAAATTTGAGCCAAAATCCTACTAACATTCTTTGAATCTACGTATGTGGGTGAAACGTTAAATATACAAAGAACGTTTACAGAAACAAACTTACAGATTCTCATCTGGATGATGTTATAAGGATAGCATGTACCGACAAGTTTTGAAAAAGTGTTCACAGTATCAAAAATCGCATTAAAACATATAAACATCTTTGTTAAAACTTCTTATTTTCATTAATAAAGTAACTACATCGTTAAGTTGGAATTTCGTTTTAATTAAGACCTAAAAAATTTTGCTTGCGGCCCTCGACACCATCCATGACTGAAACGTGTTTGTGGCCCCTATAGGCTATAAAACAAAGGTTGAGTATGGCTGCTCTACACTAACATTGTGGCTGAAAATGAGCCTGTTATCTAGCCTACATATAGCCCTTCAGGCTTAGAAATAGGTGTAAAGTATAATTTTAATCTACTTCTATCCATGCAACGAAATCGTTGAATGTAATTTCGGTAGCAAGAAATTTTACAGGATTATTCCGATAATGACATGGGTGCCAATTATTTATTATTGAAACCTTTATTATCAGACCACAGACATCCATACAGTGTTAGTAAAGAAAACCTAAATCTAATGTTAGTATTCTAATCGTAATCTTATGCTTATGTCTGGAGTCGGATGCCACACTATCCACGTAGTATGAAGTACGTACCAGTAGACGTATGAAGTGCGTTCCAGTGACGCAGCAAACAGACAATCCCATCTACCGCACAACGTGCTCAGGATGCTGTGGGAGCTGGCACGCATTCTGTGAAGGATCGAGGCACACCGGCTTCAGATGATGTCATGAAAGCCGTCAAACTTCGCGTCAGCATACATACCCGAAGCGCTACAAAAACGTTGGAGCCTCGCCAGCATCCTTAACGCATTGTTATACTGCACATGCAGGGCGTTGTATGCGTGGGTTGGGTATACCTTTGCGTATACCTAACCCACAGATTGCATGTGTAGAATGACCGGCAGTAAGCTCTGAACAGTTTGATTTTTACCTGCTTGCTACACTGTGCAAATCTGTGGATGGTATTAGGTACAACAATTAGTCAATTAGTATGCTTTAATTTTCTCAGTTTTCTTTCATAACAGAGCATATCATCACACCTGTTTTCTCCGAAGGGTTGACAGAGGTGTGCCTATATTAGTACACCTATATTTGGTTAGTTATGTTTAAGTCCCATTTATACCCCATGGTTAATAGGTGGCGAGCCTATTGCAATCAACCGGACATAAATCCACGCTCCAAGTTACTGAGAAATTCCTGATGAAATAACCCAATAACGCGTTTACCGGACTCGGGAATCGAACCCAGAACCTCATGCTCAAGCAATAGTGCCTGCAACTACTACACCAACGGCAAAATATATCTACTGAAAAGAATACCGCCAACCTGCGAGTATTTTTTTTTTCATATTCGTAAATGTTTGACTATTTAAATTGCATATTCATGATTGTCTTACGTATATTCTAATACTTTTGATGTTTAGGAAGGTCATAGATACGTAACAAAAAAAAAATGTAACTATTAGGAGTCTACAAACCGGACATAATTTACTAGTCAATTAAAGTCAAACTTAAGCATGTTATTATTATTGAAAAAATATGTTTCTACGAATATTAACAGAAACTGGTTCTGATACATTTTTTTAAAGTTATTCCCATTGGTAATTCCATATTCATCAACATTATGTACCTATAACTGACTGAATATAATATTCTATGCGCCAGTGTTATTTGTATCGAATTGATCCCTCCTTAGTATCTGTTTTTAAATTGTTACTTCTAAACTCTTTTGAAGGTGAAATACTCTTTACAAGTATTCGCAGAGACTGGTGGCCCAGTGATATCTGCCCCAACTTACGAGTTGTAGGTCGTGAGTTCGAACACAATCAGACGCTTTACTATGCCTAATTTATATCATCACCCCTGCTCTCAAAACGGTGACGGAAAACATCGTGAGGAAACCAGTACATTCTAGAACCGAAAATTCGAAGAAATGTGACAATGTAGCGTGGTGGAGTATTGGCCTGTGTTCCAGCACTCCGATATATTACAAGCTGATGTTACTGTACAATCTTATTGTGGAAAATGTACAGTTTTGACTTCGGTACGATTTTATTTTTGAACATTTAACTTAATAACTTGATTTGACTATGAATGATCGGGAAACGCGCACCACAGATGAGAAAGGTCGTGCTGTGTTGATAACGGATTATGTTTCATTTCCTCGTGCACCTTTACATACTGCATCCACTTCACTTTAGCAGAAGTAGATAAGCAGGCACATAGGTGCATGGAATATTTTGTATGTTTCTTTATTATTTCTGGCTTATTTCCGGAAGTATATATTTATTTATTTATATATACTTTATTGTACACCACAAAAATACATAACAAAAAATAAATCAAACACTACAAAATAAGAAGTAGTAAGTAGAAGTATTAGTAGTAATAAGAAGTATCTACTTTGTATAGATCACCAATCGCCAAAAAATATAAATCCTATCTTCAAAGTAATATTTTACATAAATGGTATGGTGTACACACAAAGCAACTGCCATCTGATCTATTCAACTCTGTACTCAATCTTTTCCACATTATGCAAATGTGGTGCTTCGTTTACATTTCCGACGTAAAAATCGTCTCGCAGCTATTTAAACATACAAAAGGAATTTCGTTAACATTCGGCAACTGGCAAGTAGCGGCCATTATCTCGGTGTCACCAACCTCGTGACGTCACGCCAGCTGATACCTGCAAATATGGGTCGTTGTATCAAGTTGAATCGCCACCACACGTCAAACTCTGACGTAACACTACATGTGAAATTCGCGCCTTTGTCACGAATTTCAAGCAGCTCTTTATTCAGTTTTGGTTATTATTTTCCTTTAGTTTCAGAATAAGAATAATGAGATGTTTTCGTTTGAGAATGAATTGATTTGTTACGCTACTGCCTAGTATAGTCAAGTTTGTTGTGGCTTGCTTTATTTGTCTTTATTATGACTGCCATTTTAATTGAAACCTCAGCTCTAATTGCAATTTGCTTCACGCTGCGCCTTATAATTGAAGAAATTGAATCAACAGGAGCTGCGGGGTAACTGTTTAACGCACACAGGTTCATTTGGAATGTATTTCATTTTGACAATACAACAACATTCATTGCGTTATTCACGTTATCAAGTAGACGAAGTTTTCAAATTGAAGCAGTGGTATTAGTCCGAAGGATTTTGAAGGAAATTGGGAGATTCCTACAATTCCTACAAAACCAAAACTATGATAAAAAAGTGTGTTACGCAATTCGGGTGCTGGTCTTTAACTGGTAATATAACATAATATATATATATATAATACATATTTATGTAATATAATGTGCAATACCTAGTTAAAATTGTTATAAGTAGTGTTGTAGTCATCAGGTGGTTAGCGTTTAGGTGTGGCTTCGGTACTGCAGAACCGCCTACTTCTCAGCTGAATCAAAGAATGGTTCAAAAATTGATCACGAAAGTATTGATTAGCCCTTAAACATTTTCTTAATAGTTTTGAGCTATTGATTTAGTCAAAATCTTCTTCTAACTTCGATCAACTTTATAACCAAATCGTCAAGTCGACCCTACCATCCGTCATTTCATGCGTCCCATTATTATTTTCTAATTCATTTCCATAACTAAAATTATATCAGTAAGAACACTCAACTGTTTCCCGAACTCGTGTCAGTTACTCAGAAAGCTGAGTTATGTAGGTAGTGTTTCCGTGAATCAGCCAAGCACGTGAAACAACAACAACGTCAAACAAAGGTGTTTAACTTTTCTGCCGTCCGACTTGATGCTCGTCTGTCAGTCTGTCACTGGCTTTGTCTCCGGCACGTGGTGTTGAGTGTAAATATCATAGTGTATGTATAGTATATCATGTAGTATCTTGATGACTGTATCATGAAATATTTGACGATGAAACCATTAGATACAGCGATATAAGACATTGTTTGAGGTCAAACTATAGGAAATACACTTAAAAAAATTACCAAATAACAACAATGCTTATTTATTTTAAAAAAAATGAATGCTAAGAAAAACATTTTAAAAACAAGCTTTTATTTCATTGCCCTAAAAGGAGGAAAATAATTTGATCAAACCAATCAATTTATTAAATGATATAAAAGCTTGTCGCGAGATTTGCATATTTTATAGGAAACATTTTCATTCATAGAATTACGTATGTCAAGCAAGACTAGTTAGTACACAGGTAAATCGAATAAGCTGAATGTCGAATAATGGATATAAACAAAAAAAAAATCGAGTAATCCCTAATAATAGCGAGTATTCGCGGCATCTCTAATCGTAACGTAATCGCCTCACCTCGGCCTCGGGACAAGCTCACGAACCGCGACGATACGGTGACGATCCCATTCCGAGTTGATATGTGTGCTATGACTTTTCTTCGGGAAACAGTAACACGGTCGCGCTGGTACTATTAGTCGGTGGAAGATTTGCAATTCATCGCCAATCTTAGTTTTCGTCTTAACTTATTAGTTCGTCATTGGCTTCAGAGTTCAGAAACTTGATCCCGAAATACGTTTTTGCACGCTTCTTCACTCCAGAGTTAAAGCATCCGCAGACAGGCGCGAGGCGAGGGCGCGACTCGACACCGGTAGAACTATTTCCGTGATGTTTTCATAGAAATAGTTTAAAATGATAAAGTCAGAAGATTAACACTTATCGGTCTCTTTCTGTAATTCAATCCAAAACAGTTGTTCTATTCGTTACAGTTGTAAACAATGTTATCGAGCGGCGTACGCGCATGTTGACGTATCACTTTGTGTACAATACGTGTGTGTTTTGTCAATTAACTTTTGAGCTTTTTGCGCAGTACACAGTTGCCAGTCAAATGGTTGCAATGTTTTGTTTAAAGCCTGCATACGTTTTTGTTCTATTGTGACGTCTGCTTACCTAATTAATTTAGAGTCGTCAGATAAACGCCGTTGACCTTGGCCATATACATGCGCACCGCGCCGCCGCCGCCGCGCCGTTCGGTTTCATAGGTACTTAATATTTATTTATTTTTAGTAACGAAAGTGAATATTTGAAAAAATCACAAATATATGAATAATAAAACAGTCTGTTCGTCCAAAAAAAAACATGAAAATATCTTAAGTAGTTTGAAAGTAATATTCTTTTTATACCCCTCCCCCGACCCTTGCTCGATAACGAGGTGCCAGCAGTTGTTGCAGCTGAGCACGTAGTTTTAAATTTCCTGACTAATAATCATCATCAAAACTTTAATCCAGCCCGTCCCATCCTTGACGTGCTCCCTCCGGTTGACGCCCTAAGCCGAGAGGTTCGTACCACACAGGGGGTGCCCTTAGCGAGCGTTCACCTAGTTTAATTAACATAGTTGAATAACCCCTGGCTGGAGGTTTTAAGTGCAGTAGCTTAAGGCACCCACAGGAAAGCCCGGTTATGTAGTCATGATCTCAGAGGTCAACTACGAGATGCCCTACAAAAAAAAAACTTCTAATGCTTTGGATAGACATTACTTCCGTTTATTTCATACAGTATTTTACTACAATACTTATTAAATATTCACATATAGAATTGATGTGTATGCGTTCTAGTTAACATACATTTTTGCATAACTTACTTGCATTATTTGAAACCGTAATAATAGATTTAAAAGTAACTAAATCATAATATCTGCATCTTAATAAATATTATTTACTGAAATGCTTATTACGTAAAAAGTAAGTAAAGAATCTTAGTAAGAAAATCTATATATTAATGATCTGGGGCCTACCACAAGCTCATTAAGCAGTATTATTTTAATATTACTTCAGTGTGGGAAAGAGATGAAGCTCTACAAGACGTATAGCTCCATCTCTTTCTCCCACTGAAGTAATATTAAAATAATAATGTTTTATGAGCTGGTGGTAGGCCCCCTATTTTTTTGGATGGTAAATTATCAAATAACTTCTCCCGCTCTGGGCGGAGGGCGTGTCAGACTCTTAACTGACTAAAACCCACCCGTGTTCCTTTAGTTGCCATGTTGCCGGGGGCCACGATCTCCCTTTCGGACTTCTTCGCAACCCCGGCAGGCATCGGCCCTAGCGGACCCAGTCAATTCTGCTGACATCTGTTTAGGCTCCCTGAGACCGCTAACGCGTAGTTATACTCACTAGGTACCTACTTACATACCTAGTAGAATAAAAGATTCCTTTGCATTCCAGTTGACCAGTACTCTAATTGCGTAATGCACAATCAATCACAATTTGTTTCGATTTGAAACAGATTGCTAATCCATTGCTTCATAAGTTGGAAGAAAAATGCTCAACAACGTAATTTATAACGCAATGAATGTTGTTGAACTGTCAAAATGAAATAAATCGTTTACGAAAATATGTTACGTATGTACCTACCGACTAATATTTTAGACGTAGAATTTTCCTAGAGCTGGGTTTCTTTCCGGAAAACTCCAATTATGCAGCGAGTTGTTTTTGTAATAAAATGCTAAGTGATTTTTAAACTAATTTATTTTAGTAACATGATGCTGAATAGCATCATTTTAATCATTCGCGGTCGTTAAAGACTTTTATAAGAATATCGTTTTACCCAGCCCTTCATTAATGACTAGACTGACGACAATTACTTCATAAGTATTATGTTACTTTACATCATATGATATCATAGTGTATCAACAACAACAACAGAATTATTCTCCTTAGTATTTTTTAATGGGAGTTAAGTAATTAAGGCTCCGTTCGCTTGTAAATATTTTCGTTAGTGATAATCTACACTGCGCCCTGCGGAAATGCCTTTACACTTTTCTTCAAACTTGGGTCGATTAGTTTAGTGTCAGCCATGAATACGCGTGCATAAATCAAACTCAAACCATTTAATTTAAATAAACCAATTACAGGCACTTTTGAATTGTCAAGTGTGAAGACGATGTATCTAGAATAAAATTACTACACTATAACAGTTAAATACAATTAAAAATTAAGCAATGAGGAATAAATTAACTATGTGATAGATACATGGTGCTCACATATTAATTACAAATTAATAAGTCAGTGTGTGAGTCAGAATTATCACAGAATGTAAAATTAATGCCATATAAATACTAAATTGTACATTTAAATTAACTACAACTTTGATTTTATCTAGGCTCAACATTGTCCTACGTAGCAGGATCAGCATGTTTCCAAGCATTCTAATCTTGGATATAATCCTCTAATTTGTAATATGCTTGTTTACAAAGTGTACCTACTTTTGATATAAGTTCTAAATTTTCTTTCATTTAACTGCAATATATCACAAGGCATTTTGTTATTTACATTTAACACAGTACTCCATAAAAGATTTATGTATGTACTCTAGATAACCTGAAAAATGGTTGATCTATTTTATCTTTATTTCTAGTATGAAAATTCTGTCTATCACTTATTTTATTAAAAAGATGTAGATGTTTTCTTATTTAGTAGGTAAGTACATAATATTTTCACAAATTAATTGGCAAGGTACCTTCATAAAATGAATCTTTTTAAATAGTTATCTAAAGACATTCGCGGCGATGGACAATGTAGATTAAAAATGGTTCTGGCAGCTCTCTTTTGCAAAATAAAGATGGATTCAATACCAGCAGCCCGACCCCACAGTAAAATACCATACGGCATAATTCTGTGGAAGTAACTGAAATAAGTAGACAAAACGTGCGGTTTCGCGCGCGGGTTAGAAACATGTTTTGTTGATAATTACGGACCTTACGTAGATTTTATTGAAAACATTAGACGTAGCACTTATCTTAAGTGACATGCAATTATTTTTAATATAGTTAATAACTTGTAATTATTTGTATCATGTAGATTGCAGTAAATTAATATTACCCTACCTATTTGTAAGTATACATCACGTTTAAACCCTGTTTACTTCTCTTTTACTATTTTTAATTAAGTACACAGTAGGTGAAAAATAAGTAACCTTTTGGTTATTTTTAATTAGAGATTATTTTACTTTATTTAGCGCCGATTTTTCAGTATTGTAATAAGAATAACCGTTATAATAATATGAGAAATTAAAAATTGCAGTCTAACAGCTTTTGTATAGATATAGAACGAAAATTATGTGAAACCACCTCGTTTATTCTGGAGATAAAAGTTATCTGACTTTTGAAAAATCGAACTATAATCACGTACAGCTCAGAATAAATAATAGTACCAGTAAAAGTACAAGTTTTGAAAAGAATTTTATAAACATAGTAGGTTCTTGCAATGGAAGAGGTTCAAGTACCGGAGTACAAGCCTACAAGAGCCACGTTCATTACTGTGAATTAATTATAATTATTTTAAATTAACGCTTAAAGGCTAGTGCAGACCAGTTTGCACGAGCCTTAACAACTGTCCTATTCTACGCTAATTATAGTAAAGTGTTGTGCAATTATAAAATAATTGTGTTTCTGATAAGATTAATTAAATTGCTTCATTGATATCACCTCAAGGTCGGTCAAAAGTAGAAGGTTAATCTAGTTGCTACAATGATCAAATAATGTTAAGGAACCATATGTTTTACAAGTAATTTATCTGATATGCTAACATTACTTAATACTAAATTGCAGTATCTAGAGATAAATGATCTAGCAACTGGTATTTGATAACAAAGGTTTAACCTCTGTTTGTAATGAATGTCAATTCATCTGTTGTTTGTCTTCGGTTTTTGTAATTTTATCTGACCTTACCTAGTCGATACCCAAGACCCAAAGGGTTTTGCCAGACACCGTTCAAAACCAAATTAGTCAGTTTCACCCTTTGCTGGAGTTATGAGGTTTGCGTATTAAGGTGACGATATGTATAAAGGTATCCGGTAAATAAGGATTTGTAGGTAGGTAATGTTTCAACATAGGTAATAAACCCATCATGAAATTTTAAATTCTGATTTAATTATTACAAAGCGTTAATCTGTTTTTCAATGTTTACAGTACCCTAAAATAATTATAAACTTACCCATTAGGTATTATTTAATTCTCGAAATTTAATAACAATAACTTAAAGTACAATTTGAGAGACAATACACTGAAAACGTCAAAAAAAAACCGCAAACATACGCATACAAACTAAAATGCCTACATGAAGATAGCACATAGTGTCGGCCGCACGTCCATGGTAACAGCTTGACCTTGGCAGCACTTTTATTTAGTACAGTAAGGGTAATTTTCATAGTTCAATGTGAAACAGCTGACATGCGGTAGGTGGTATATTCTGCTGTGACTTCTAGATTAAATTCAGCCTTGAATGTCTAATGACAGGATGTCACCAAGTATTAATTAAACTACTAACAATTAACTTCGTTCCTTCAAGTGCACCAGAACGCTCTGGGCTTAATCTCTGACGTCATTTGGGGTTATCAAGGTTGAGACGGACCGCGGAAACTCTGCGAGCGACCATTATGGGTCAAACTTACAAGTAAATAGATGGCTGTTGTGCCACCATGCGGGGGCTAGGTATCTTTAAGGAATAATCTTAACTAATTATTAATTTATTTGTTTGTAACGCTTTCACGTTAAAACAGCTCAACGTATTCGGATGCAATTTGGCATACGGCTAGACCATGACCTGGAGAAGGACATGGGCTACTTTTTATCCTGGGTCGCAGACGAAGTCGCGGTCAACAGCTTGTAGAGCATATGGAAGAAATGCTGTCTTTTTTTGTTGAGAATGGTAGATAGCAAATAATTTAGATACCGTTAAACTCGAGCAAAATATTAAATGATTACTATACACAAGTAGAAAACAAACAGTTCATTTCAAATAACAGAACATTCTTTTTTTTTAGGGTTCCGTACCTCAAAAAGAAAAACGGAACCATTATAGGATCACTCGTGTGTCTGTCTGTCGTTCTGGCTCGCTGATCGTATGTCACAGGAATCTACTGGACCGATTAAATTGAAAGGAGATGGGAAACGGTGGGCCCAAATGTAATAACTTGATGAGATATGATCTATAAAAAATTGTCTTATTTTTTATCCTTGAATATAAAAAATCAGCTCAATTCTCAATATGGAAGCGGAGAAATATTATAAAGATGGTTTTCGTGAGATTATCGATTAATTGAGTAATCGATTACACAATTACAAAAAGAAAACCTTTGCACTAGGTAGCACTAGGTAATTAACTCAAAGTAAACTAATGCACTATATATACTTATATACAATATAGTGCATTAAATTACAGTCATATTAATAAATAAAACATCTATTAATTACTGAAAAACCAAAATAATGATTATCGATTTCAAATCGATTAAAATCAGTCTTATATTTTTAGTCTATGTCACTGACAGTGCAGGTTCTGCACTGGCATGAGCTGATTAACATTGACACTAGGCAGTAGTGGTGGGCCGTTGTCAATTTTTTAACGGACGAAACCGTTTTCCCGACAACGAATACGGTTACAAAAACGGTTAAAGGACGAAACTTATCCAACATGGAATAGAATTGCGTTTTCGTCTAGTGCAGATTCTTACAACGATTTGCAATGTATGAAATGGTTTTTTCGCATCACGAACGACAGCATTGACAACTGGTAGTACATGGTTGACTGTATTTCATTGACAAAGAGTTCACTTTTTATTATAAGGACTGTTAAGGACTGTATACGAACGAGGAACATTAAGGAAGCCGACTCGACGAGTGTGATAGATAGTTGAATCATTGTGTTCTCGACTGTATTTTCTTAGGAGTAAAATAAAAAATCGCACCAAGAAATTCGAAGACTGGTTTGCGCAATGAAGACTGTTTGAACCCAGGACGTAAACCGGTTTCATCGTCGCAAAACAGAAAACGGTCTTTGTAAACGGTTCATCGTAGCAACGCCCACCCCTACTCTAGACTTATCGATTCTCGATTTTTATCGATTCTGACCAGCCTACCTTGTACGACCCTTGCTTTTACACTGGACATCGAAGATTGCTCACACGTTTGACTTGGAATTGTTATTTTGGATTTTACCGCCACTTTGTGGTTTGGATATTCTTGATACTATAGATCGCTGTGTGAATTGTGGGATAGCAACTAGTCACTGCAATACACTAATATATGTTTGAATCTATCAATTCAAATTTTCATCTCGTTACATTTAGACCCAAGAGTGTATGTAATGGTTTCCGTCTCATTTGGTACACATATGAATTTCTGTGACCCAAACACGGATGTGTAACATAAATAAACGAATTTTGAATATTAAGGTGACTTTTTGGGGGCAAATTGGAACATTTAAAAAAAGAGTTTTGTAAACTGTAGTGGTGATTAAATTTTTTATTAAAACAATTTGAAAATAAATACTGTTAAAGTAAATTTAAGAAAATAGATGAAAACTGACCATTCCTATCTCTGAAACTACTGAGCCAAAATTAAAAAAAAAATACAGAGAATGATTCTTTACTCATAGATTACAGAAAACCCTATAAGAAATCTATGGTCTTATAATAACATGGTAAATCTCTCAATATTGTTACTCTATCATAGCTCTCAAGTATGGAAGGACATGTTTTTCAACTACAATGTTAAGTTTACTCTTGGGATAAATTCATTCCAACTACGGAGCCCTTCATTATGCGTAGTCCGACACACACTTGGTTTTTGTTCTCTTTGACCAAGATGTCACGTGAGATATTCGCCAAAAATGCATAGTAAAAAATGCTTTCTGCAGCCCAATAAACTAGTTTTAAAGAACATGTCCAAAAATGGTTTTTTATTATTCAGTCATTCTAACCAGGATAAGTTGAATAAATTTTTGGATAGACATCCCAAAAATTAGTGGTTCTAACTATATCATAAATTTTTAAAGACCTCGAATTTTGAGAAAAATCGTTTTTTATTTTAGTGTGAAATACTCTTAAAACGGACAAACCTTTCTAATTATCTAGGATAGTAATGTAAATACACCCAAAAAAAGGGAAACTTCTCAAAATTGACACATAATACTGTCATGACTGTCAATTGATCGTCAATTGATTGACAGTAATGACAGTACCATGTGTCAATTTATGTCATATTTGTCAGATGAATAGAATCTTCTGTCAATTAAGACATTGTTAAAGTGTGTGGGGAGGTTTTATTTGAGTTGCCATCAACAAATAAAATATATGTACTACTACTAAAATTAAATAGTTTATAATTTTTCTCTTAAACGGAGGGGTCTAAAAATATTATTTGAGTGGTTCCGAGTTCCAAATTTTCGTCGCTTTTATTTTGATGTAGTTTGATGCTGGTTAAATTTTCTCGGAATAAAAACCAACGTCCCTACAAAAAGCGGACATCTCTTTTTAATATAGACAGAAAACCAGTTACATTAAACTGTATCTAGACTAGATAGATACTTAGCAAAAAACAATATGAATGTCTGCTAAGTGTCTAGTATAATAATATTCATAAGCGTCACGTTTGAATCATGTACTAGGTATTGCGATCCTTTACTGTACTGTTGGGAAACGATTACGAAGATTGTAGGATGAGAAATTTATATAGGTAAGTTTTTCGTCAATAGAGAAACCATTTTCCCTATCATCTAAATCTTAATCATGGAAACCTATAGCTAGAAGATTACTCTAGACTCTAGATTAGAAGATTTTTTTTTAGAGAAACGAAATTGGTTGTGAACACAACGCGTGTGGTGAAGGAAGAATGAGGAAAATCTCGTAAGAAAAGCTTTGAGTTTGAATGTGGATGGCTATAAGAGTAGGCGAAGACCAAAGAAATGATGGATAGTAGATAACAGTATAATAAGTTTATTTCAATAATTGTTATATACATGTCTTATAAGCTTTATTTTCTTGTTACAAATTAATTAGACATCTGTAGCCGAACTAATCAAAAGCCTGTATTTCTGCTATCAGCGCCAAACAACTCAAATAATAAACACATAAAAATAGCCATCAAGTAGAGATGATGATGGACTATGTGAAAGATTTAAGATGATAATATAGCTAGAACGGAGGTGACTACCGAGATGACTACTAATAGAGAAGTATGGAGGAAGGGGACATGTCGCGCCGACCTCAGAGAAATTGAGGGAGAATGATCATATTGTCAAGTTATATGTTATTTTTTTTTTTTTTTTTACTTGGAAACTAGATATAATTTATTAAAGTACAACATAACAACTTTCAGGAAAACAGTTTACAGTGAAGTACACTTAAATATAGATATTAAATAAGAGCTAAAACTAAAATATATATTATGAAGTACGAGTATCTCAAAATTTGTCCGCATCGCTGTCAACGGTAAAAACAAACTTACTCAAATGGAAAAGGCACAATTTTCTGCTCTGCAAAGCAGTGATAATAACTTATATTTCTAAATCCATGTTCTATTGTTATAGGCAGTAAAGAGATCCTCCATGGCGTCCACGGTAGACTGCGTCCTCGTCAGCTGGTGGCTATCATGGGACCCTCGGGTGCTGGCAAGTCTACTCTCCTGGATGTACTGTCAGGGTACCGAATCACCGGCGTTGGGGGAGCCGTGTTCATCAATGGAAGAGGGAGGATCATGAGTGAGTAGCATAATTTTTTATAATGACATAGACAGATGGACCGGTTTATAAAAGAATATAAGCTTACACATGGAAGCCTGAAATCTGCTTTGTATGTCACAAACGGTTTCAAAATAATTACTTGCCACAATCATTAGCTACAAAGGCACCAAATCATCATATAACAACACAATGTGTTATTGCAAACAATTTTCAATGTAACCAATTACGAAATGCACTTTATTAACGATTTATAAGCAAATACAGAAATAGCATCAGCAAGCGATTAGATTGCACATTATCAGCGGAAAATAATTAGCTATGAACCAAGGACCCGGATTCTAGGCGTTAGATAACACATGCTAGGTTAGAACGGCATTCATGCTGCCGTGATACAACATGCATTCACGTGCTGAATGACCGCTGAGCACAGAATGATATATGGAAAGGTAGATAGCGATAACGCTATCCATGCGTCATTGTCTGTCTCTAATCCAAAGGCGAATTCAACGATGCAGGTGACTTATATGCAAGTAATAAACCTGAGACTTACCTAAGTTTCTACGCTTTTGTTTTTATTAGGCAAGCTTTTGCAGCCAGTTGCAAATTCCTTGCTATGAAAATGTTTATCGTTTTGGACACGGTACAAGTATGACTTATGTGTTGTGTTGAGCTAATATATAATAGACAAGCCACCTGCGATGCCTTTCTATTAAATCGTTTATTGCCTTCGACTTTTTGATTTGTATTGTAACATAACTAATCGATTAGATACATGTATTGCAGTTAGAAATTTTTATTGCTATCCCCAAAATGCCACATTAGAAATTTCACATACGTAAGTTTATGATCTTCCGGCTACTATCTTTCTCTATATCTCTGTGCAAGAATTAACCGATTGGTTAAACCAGTAAATCTGCACTAACCATGACCTAAGAGGCTAAGACTACTTCTCGAATCAAGTAGATCGGAACGAAGCAAGTGCGGTAATAGTGTTACGTGTCAAACTTGAATGCACGATAACGAAATGACTGAATCGATGTTAATTAGATTAGATTATACGATATGCTTATCATATTTTTCATAATCGAATTATCATAAAACAGGTCCGAAATATATTAGTAATAATGTTTTTTTTTTTTTTTTAAGTAGGAATAATTAAGATATTTTTAGCTATTGTCCTTGTAACTCAATGAATCGATTCGTTTTAAATATCATTCAATTTGTAAACAGCAACAGAGACCAATAAATGGTCAATAAAAAGGCAACTGACAAAATTGACTTTGACAAGTCTTGTTCGGTCCACTATCATAAAATTTGGCCTGGTTTAAAAGTCAAAAAGTCAAATATTATATTTAGGCCCACTTTTGAACGTCAAAATTTACGAAATAATAGAGTCGCCACTTCCAAAAGGTAGTTTTCGTATGGAGAAGAATGGGCAAGAAACTCCACCGTTACTCTTTTAAAATATTTTACAATAGTTTGTATAAGTACGTACATTAGTTAAATAATTATATGTGAAGACGATGCACCTAGAATAAAATTACCTACTACACCACAATAGGTAAAAATAATTAAAAATAAAGCAGCGATAGGTGCTCGAATATTTACAAACATTATAAAAGTAGACGATTTTCCTAATTTTTTTAAATTAATAAATCAGTCTGTGAGGAAGTAATCACAGAATGTAAAAAAAATGTCATATAACACAAAATTATAAATTTTACAATTAAATTTGCAATCTGTTTGATTTTGTCTTAATTCTAAATTTTCCTATGGAGCAGGACCAGCATGTTTCCAAGTACTTGCTTAGGTATTTTGTTGTTTCATTAAACACAGTACCCCATAAAAGATACATCTTTTATGGGGTACTGTGTTTAATGTTAAAACTAGATCAACCATTTTTCAGATTGTCTAAAGTATATGTATGTACTAGAATATCTTTAATTATTTCTAGTATTAAAATAATATCTATCACTTATTTTATTAAAAAGATGTGGATTTTTCTTTACATAAATTATATTTTCATAAATGAATTGGCAAGGTACCGTCATACATAATATTAATCCGTATAAATAGTTCCCTGAAAGATTCGCGGCGACGTAGATTATAAATGGCTCTGACATCTCTCTATTGAAAAATAAAGATGGATTCAATGTCAGCAGCCCGACCCCACAGTAAAATGCCATACGACATAATGCTGTGGAAGTAGCTAAAATAGACCAAACGCCTGGTTTCTGCATCTGTTAACTGTCTTATCTTTCTATCAGCATAAGCGCCCGAGCTTAGCCGCCCGCAAGAAATGTTTATCTTGTGGTCTTAATCGCGAATGCTGTACATGGACTTATCATTAAAATGCTCAAATATCAATTACAGAAAGGTTCAAGAGGATGTCGTGCTACATCCAACAAGACGACCGGCTGCAAGGTCTCCTCACGGTGGGAGAGAACATGAAGGTGGCGGCGGACCTGAAGCTGCCGACCCATCTAGACAAATATGAGAAGGGAGAAATTGTAAGTTTACTAAACATAAGGTACAAAACTTAGTGGAACCTCAAATGACATAAAGTTACAGTGGTTTTGAAGTTTCCTGAATTTTACCGGCACACGGCTGGAAATCCCGCACTATTTCGTGACTCCTCAAGCAGTCAATGCTAGTAGCTAATAGAGATGATGACTATTTAATGATTATATCCCTTAGTTAGAATATATATCCGTATCGATGAAGGTTTTTTTTTGTCCGTCAGGTAGATTACGTAAAATATTTTACGTAGTTTTTACGTATTAATATTTATTTTTTACGTAGTCAAAAGATTACGGCGAAACATTAAGTTAAATTGTGCCATGACGTCACGAATATGTATGCAGATTTAATACTTACTTGTGACGTAGCAACCCCCACTCCCCAACTTTATTGCGTTATATCCAAGTCATATTTTATTATGATAGATCAAAAAGACGTGTCCAATATTTTTTCATTATCTGACTGACGGACTAAATAGAATTTCTTTTTTTTTTTATCCAGGCATCATCCCTATTCTCAAGTGCCAATCCTAAAAACTCAAAGAACATTGAACAACTCTGAGCCAATGCATCAATGAACTTTGCCTCAATCATGTAAATTAGAATTAATAAAGACATCTCGTACGTCAACCAGATACGCGCTTGCGAATTTTTGATGTCTCAATTTGTAGCGATCATCGTCTTCCTCAATTTTATTTCTATGTTCCGCACAATCGCTACTAGCTTAATCAGCGTGATAATATATGAATCACGTAGAATCAATAATGCTCATGCATGGACATGTTATGAATATTTACTCTCATACACTTTGTTTGTTCGTGCATTTGGAATCGGACACAAATGCCGTCGTTGTCAAGTACTTTGCCACACGTAGCATTATTTAATAACAAAAGTGATGAAACAAAGCATGGATGCACAAAACACAATAAAGCAGATACAGTCAACAACAGAAGTGGGTTAAAACTATCTAAAGTCTTCCAAGGAATTTATAAATTTTCATTTATAAATTCCAAACGCCACCAAATTAATTGTTTGTAAGAAGAGAGGGTCATTAAATAATAAAAAATACTATAAAACAATAATTCTTCTGTTAAATACGTTGTGTCTAGGTACATAAATAAATAAATACAAAAACTTTTTCAAAAAAAAAAAAAAAAACATCTGACTTCCGAAAAAAACACTAAAAAGTGAGTTTTTAGTTGTGGTTGACCAAGGTTTTGAGATGTTTTCCCTTTTACACCACACTCTTAGCTCGTATCAATAAGCCAGGCCGTCACACTAATAGGTATTAGTCTTTATCTTGAAAACTACTGAACTGATTTTGATGAAACTTGCACTGTTCCCTATGTAATATAATTACCCCCTTTTTTAAGTCAGTTAAATGTAACCAAAATCACAAAATCACCATCGACTTTTGTAGCTACATAACTGCATCTGCGCCTGTAACTATTATAATAACATGATATTTATACCATTGCATGTTATTTGCGCAAAATTACGCACAAATGCAGAAGAAGAAAGGACGCTGTAACCTAATTTTGCCAAATTGCCAGTTTGCACAACTCAGCGGTAAAAGCGTGTTGGTTTGCAGCCGTCATACGTAATCTGTGACATTATTTTCGAATGCAATATGTATTTTGTTAAATAATGAG
Organism: Omphaloscelis lunosa; assembly: GCA_916610215.1. Lineage (NCBI taxonomy): Eukaryota > Metazoa > Arthropoda > Insecta > Lepidoptera > Noctuidae > Omphaloscelis > Omphaloscelis lunosa. Next base: position 18,481,218 of record OU744247.1, read on the forward strand.
TTACAGCGTTATTTTACTTTCATCAGTATACTAACATTACCTACCTGTAATTTGAACATTTGATGAATAACTCAATAAAAAGCTCAATATTCTTCTAATGAGGCTGTTAAATAATCTCTAGTGTACACAGAGAAGTATTTTAGCTTACCACAAAAACAGAACTACTAGTTCTTAAAAAAAAATTGGGGCTATTTAGAATTCTCTCTTCATAAAATGGTTGTATCTATCTACTGATTCGTTTTGTTACTTAGATTGGTGCAATCACACGTTGATGTTCAATAGAAATTATAAAATGTTATAAGTACCTAATAAAACCTTTTTTTATATTCTCAGATTGAGGACATTCTCACAAACCTAGGTCTCTACGAGCACATGAACACTCGCGGCGCGCAGCTGTCTGGCGGTCAGAGGAAGAGGCTTTCTATCGCGTTGGAGCTTATCAATAACCCTCTCATCATGTTCCTTGACGAGCCTACCACGTAAGTCTATTCTTTTGTCGTTTCAGTAAAAATCACACTTATGGGAATGACTCAAGACTTGAGCAAGCGTTTCATTCGAACATAAACTTTAATACTAAAATAATCATAGATTTAAATAATACATGATCTATGATAATAATAATGTTTACACTAGTATGCGACGCTTACTTATTTAGCAAAGACAGGTCTGTGAATCTTGTCCTTAACGTAGCGTGGCTGTTGTCTGACTGGCCCATCAGTGCACTAAAGGGTTGAATATTATGATAAAAAAACCCAACAATATCAACAAAAGTGAGTCGTTGGGTAACTCCTGCAAAGGACAAGACGCTGTTTCTTACTGGCACGACAAAAAACTTGTCTCTATAATACAAGACAATGTGGACAAGAGTAGGGACAGACGAAAGGATGAATTGTGTTATAAAAGATATGGGTAGAAAGAGAGTAAATACGGAAATAACTGGTAATAGAGATTCATGGAAGAAGAAGGAATCTTGAAACCCCAAATAAATTGGGAAAAAAAGGCTGATATTTATTTCGATACCATTATACAGCGTTGTTGGTTATACGCTGGCAATCCGTCAAGGGGATGTCGGAGAGGTCATTTGCAATTAAATTACCGCTGATATTGACATTGGCATAGGGGTCCCTATGCCAATGTCAACCATTTTCGAGTAATGTTATATTTTAAAATGAATGAAATATAAAATGTCAAATGGCTTGAAAATTGTTGACATTTGCATAGGAGTCTTTAGTTTTAAATGACCTCTCCTACATCCCCTTAATGAACTGCCGAAATAAAATAAAACCAATAACCCTATGTAACGAGCATTTCGAACTTAAACGATCTTGAATGTGCGAAGTATTTTGGGCTAATAATAGAATAATTTCCTCAATACTTGAACTTTTACCCCTGTGTGTTGAACATCACGATAGCAGCAATGTGCACAAACATGAAATGCACGTGACTATAAACTATAATAGTTATATTGGGGTCACTATGCCAAGTAAACTGACACAATATTTACTGATGAGGTTGAACAATATGTTTGATATTCCTAAGATTCTCTTGTTCAGTACCTAAACTATTACATGTTTTGTAATTAAGCTACACCTCTAGCATACGGCAAGATTCAGAGAGATTGTTTATTGCCCTCAGGTTTATTCGCTGTCACACTATAAATGTCAATCGGAGTCTATTTCAGGTTATGAGAACGGAACCCGGTGGTACACGTGCGTCAGTGATTTGTAAGCTTTGCAAATTAAGTTGCCATACTCCACTGAAACGGCTTGATCGATTTTTATGAAATTTTTGATTCGGTAGGTCTGAGAATTGGTCGTAATCTATTTTTCATACCCCTAGGCAGGTAGGTAGGTTAGGTAGGTTTGGTTAGGTTACTCTTCTTACCCTAACTACCCTACCGAGGGTAGTTTGGGTAAGAAGACTTTAAAATGATGATGTGGATTTATTAACTTGTCGTGAACTCGTACACGGCGTGTTGCCGCTCGGTGCTTGGTGTGGCAACACGCCGTGTATGAGTTCACGACAAGTTAATCGTCATCCTGAGGATGCCTCGTTGAGAGGTGAAACACGTGTCGATTTCTTCCAGGGTCTTTTCAAGACTCTTTAGAAATAGCTAAGCGGAAAAGGTTACTAAATATATCCACATCATTATTTCATTATGGATTTCCGCAAGGTCACGCCTGAATCAATTAAGAAGACTTTATTCCTACCCTACCTACTCTTCTTACCCTAGCTACCCTCGGTAGGGTAGGAATATTGTATTAATTTTAAAATCCTAAACATGCACATTCATCATCGATCACTAATAAAGTAGTGATCGATGACATTCATTGACTATTAGGTGGAACGAAGTTCGCCGGGTCAGCTAGTTGAATTTAAAATTACCTTATTATTATCATCAAGTATTGGTAAATGAAAGCTCTAGTTTCATGTAGTCACCTATCTATTTATAATGTTACCATACACGTTCGCACGGACGTAAAAATATCGCGGCGGGATTTTATCGCGTACTGGATTTTCAACTGTTGAAGATACACTGTTGGGTTTTCAACTCTGCAACTCTCAAGCAGAGCGTAAAAAATCCAGTGTGCTCAAAAATCCCCCGCTATATTTTTACGTCCGTGCGAAAGTGGACTTAGTAATTGATGACTTGACTATTATACCTACCCAATTAAACATACAAAAATTATTGTCATCAAAAACAACCCCCAACTAGCCCTATCTAAAGTATTTTTATCTATATTAGTTTTTGGCACTCGCCCGCCGCTGCCGCGGCATGGCGGCACCGCTCGCAGCGCTCGCTCGGCTTGTGCGTAGGGGTCACAATTCTAACCTAACCTAAAACTTTTTTTGCGAGTAAAAATATTTAATCTAATCTAACTAGTCCGGTTCCGGGTCTAGGTTACTGGAATATGAAAATTAATGATTATGTAAATATATTAATGGAAAAAAAAATGCAAATAGGGCTAATTTTGAGGTTGGAATTTGATTTTATTAGCAGACAGATATTGAATTTCTAAAATATATAAACTAATCCACTAAGAACATTAGTCGCTGAGTTATCTAATTCAAAAGTAAATAAATATTAATCGGTAGCTCTGAGTCATATTAATTTACGTTCGTAAATTGACGCTGGTTTTTTGATATTCTGTTGGAATAGTAAAGATAACGAATTAATATAATAGAGTTGCCTACATAGAAAAAAAGACGTTAGGTGGCAGGTGCTAAACAAAACTTTTGTTGCTGCACTCCTAATTTCCCTTATTTAGCAACTACATGATAATTTTCCTGTTTCGTTGGTCTAGTGGTCGCAAGCGCTACTGCTGAGTATGAGATCCTGGGTTCGATTACCGGGTCGGGCAAAGTGTTATTGGGTTTTCCATCTGGAATTTCTCAGTAACAGCCCAGAGTCTGGATTTGTGCCCGGTTGATGGCAATAGGCTCACCCCCTATTACATGGGACTTAAACATAACTGGCGAAATGTGGGTGTACTATAGGTACACCTCTGCCTAACCCTTCGGGGATTACAGGCGTTACGTTATGTTATGTTATTGATAATTTTCCCTTTTGTAGATTACATATTATATGGTAGGTGTGTTAGTAGAACATAATATTACGGACTATGTTACGGGTAACATAGTCCGTAATGTCATCATTTCTCGGGAGAAATGACGTAAAATTCATCTTTCCTCTGATGGCGACGAAGCCTTTGTATTACTGCTGCTGTGAATTTACCTGTTGATTTACCAAAGCTCAATATCTTTTTCAGAGGTCTGGACAGCTCATCATGTTCACAAGTAGTGCAGTTATGTCGGAACCTGGCACACCAGGGTCGGACCATCGTGTGCACGGTGCATCAACCATCAGCCTCACTTTTCGCTTTGTTTGACCATGTGTACGTGCTGGCGGCCGGCCGATGCATGTACCAGGGGACGACGAAGAATTTGGTGTCTTACCTAGAGCAGGGCGGGATTCCCTGTCCCTTGTACCACAATCCTGCTGATTACAGTAAGTGTACATTTTCGTAACTCCTCATGTTTTATTTTCTCCTGGTACTCAGTGTAGATACTTGAGTTGTTTTAATTCTTCTTAGTGTTAGAGACTATAAATAATTTACATTGAATGTTTATAACGGAGCGATTACTTACGTAAACAGCAAATCAGTTCTTAATTTAATTTGAACTTTGGCCATGGAGGTAAACAAATTAATTCAATGTTGCTTGTTCCTCTAAATTAAAAAACAAAAATGCCGGTAGACAATCATTATATATTTATTCATACCACAAAAACAATCTTTCGACTACAAGAAATAAAATAATATCAATCTCTGTTATCCATAGTTATTGAGCTGTCATGTGGTGAATACGGGCAAGACAAAATTGACCTGATGGCCAACAAATCTGAGAATGGTCGGGCGTTGGATTGGTTCGACGACTTCGAGACCATCCCCACGATGGAGGGGCTGCGCAAGCTGCTGCCCCTCAGTGTGTTGAGAGACACTGAGCCCAAAGGGGGTGATGAAGAGACTAACCAGTCCAACCAGCTCAAAGTACTTATGAAGAGAGGGTTTATGAAGGCTAGGAGAGATGCGGTAAGTGCTAAACTTTCTTCAAAGAGTTATGTCATTTTGTCATAGACCCGTACTCTAATTGCGTAATACAACACAATCTGTTTCGATTTGAAACAGATTTGAGCTAATCCATTGCTTGATAAGTTGGTAAAAAAATCTGCTCAACAACGTAAATAACGCAATGAATGTTGTTGAACTGTCAAATTGAAACAAATTAGGCAAAATTGTTTATGAAAATAAGTTGAGCCATTCCGTACTAAAAATGTCCCGTTACTAAAGAGACAAAATGGACAATTTTAATTCCACTAGTATTTAACGACACTAAACGAACGTGACGAACTCCCGCTTTACTAACAATAATGACGGCAAAACTAATATTCTTTGTTCTTTTAGAGGTAATCATTATTTCATTACAACGCAGATTTATAAAGTATAATTCGTAAATGAAATAATGTTTTAAAAACTTCCCAGTATCACGTAATAACTGTCACTATAGTGGACTTCTTATTTGACTACTTGTAGTTCGTACGCCTTTCGTCACCGATTACCGAGTCACGATTGCCCGATGGGTAAAAAGAAATGGCTGATCTACCATAATAATATTACCTTGAAAATAAAATAACTTGTTTTGTTCGTTTTGTACTACGGGAAGCAAATAAAATAGCAGTGACTAAAGTGGAATGTCCACCTTGGTGCTAATTTTATTATCAATATTTCAAGAATTTTATTGTAATACAATAAGAATTGTTTACAAAATTTATGTTATAAATTAAAACAAAACAGTATTCTTTAAAACCTCACATAAAACGCTGAGGTGTGTCTTATAAAACCATGAACATCGGTTAATTAAAGTTAGTGACAGCAGGTGTGACACGCTAAAATTGCCTGTTTTGCTTCTTATTTTTAATTATTAATCTGTTAAATTACCAATAATTGACTCCATTATACATTTTTTTTAAACATAAGAACAAAACAGTACATTAAAAAAAAACTACATTCAACAGAAAATAAGAATGTCTTGTAAATCGTTTGATAGTGTTTGTAACAGTACTTTTTCCTTATGGTCATTTTTTTACGGAATGGCTCGGTTACACAATTAGGGTACCGATTGATATTGAGAAGTGTAATCAAGTGCTAACTACTTATCGTGAGAGGGAAGTAGCTTGAAAGGTTGTGGATTTGAATCGTTTGAAACTAAAGCTCAGTGTTTATTTCAATTAATGACATCAGCCTATCGGAATCCACGACCGGATTGAGTTGGGCATAGAAATTCCATTCGCTGTTTATAATTATTATTATGAACGGCAGCTCCTTTAAAAGTTTAATCACTTACCAAACTGACGAAACTATCATTTGGTTCCAGACGATGACTCATCTGCGTTTGATCGTGAATGTGGTGGTGGGCATTATGTTGGGCAGTCTCTTCATCAACGCTGGTAACGAAGGATCCCGCGTGTTGGAGAACTACAACCTTCTGTTTGCCATTCTCATGCATCATATGATGTCTCCTATGATGTTAACCATTCTTACATGTAAGTATAGCATTATGACCCTTCCGTTTATGAGGTACACAATTCTTCAGTGCCTCTAGAAGTGTTTACAAAGAGTAAAAGAGTTTGCCAAATACTAATAAAGATGTCAAATGATGTGTACAATCAAGTCATATTTGTCATTTTGTCCTTAAATGACCTTTATCATTGCAGATAATAAAGTAATGCTTTATGTAAGTATTTATATTAATGCTTAGGGTTACATCACCAAAACCGATAATATTTACATTGTTGCGTTTATTTATTTTTTCAGTTCCTAATGAGATGTCGATTTTATCAAAGGAGCACTTCAACAGATGGTACTCTTTGGGATCTTATTACATATCCATCACGATAGTTGATCTACCTGTATCTGTAAGTATATCATCCACCATAACATCCTTTTGATTCTATAAAATTTTCATAAAAGACGTGCTCAATGTCAGAACTTGGAGCCACGATATCGACTTCTAAAGGCACCAGAAACGTTGAAACAAATAAGCTGTTCCAGTCGTACACATATCTAGACACAATGTAAGGAGGAGCTAATTTTTATCGCGATTTCAGTTTTGGTCCTATAGTAAATTTTGTTCGTCATTATGAACAAAGTTCATTATTATGAGGAACCGCTTTTCGGGTTTTCCGTTTTAGGGTTCAAAGTCAAAGTCAAATCATTAATTTCAAATAGGCCCATGTATGGCACTTTTGAACGTCAACAAGGAACCCTTATAGTTTCGCCATGTCTGTCCGTCTGTCTGTCCGCGGCTTAGCTCAGAGACTACTAGTACTAGAAAACTGTAATTTGGCATGACATTAATCACGTCGACAAAGTGACAAAACCATGAAAAAAAAATCTCCTACACGTTAAGTGGGGATGTTTTTTTTTCTCGTCTAGCCCGTGATGTGTGTATCGATGGAAAGATCGTTCAAAAATATTGTAAGTTTGTTAAAACCATTTTTGGATTCAGGGATCCGTTTGTGAAATATTAAGCTTTCATGATAGATTGCCCGGTGACTTGTTCTGCTGGATGCTCTTCTGGGAGTACGGGTTTGCGTACTGCCAGAAGACTTCCGTGAGTCCTGCTAGCAGTACGCAGTTTGTATGAAAATTTGTCTGGTTCTTCCAGCAGTACGGTGACCTTGATTTTGAACTAATCGTTTTAAACATTTGGCTAATGTGTATTAACATAAAACTCACAAATCATAACATTACTGCTTAATACTTTAAAACAAAAAATGCCCATTTGCACATTATTCTAGCTTGTTCCGATAAAGGAAAAGCCAGGATAGCGTTACAGTTCTTCAATGTCGTACTTGTTTGTTGGATCAAGTAAATTAAATCGCAAAGCCTCATTCCGCACATACTCCATTAAAACATGTTGCACATCTTCGACTACTTCAAATTTTTCACATTTGGGTGATTCATATTTTTTATAAAAATAATAATAACTAGTTGGCTGGAGTGAACACTGACGAGGAACAGAGCTCCCACCTCATTCCTGCCTTTATTGGCTGGCTTGAGTGGAGACTCGCAAGAGCAAACGTGCTCGAAGGAAGGAAGTATTCCAGTAAGATGCTGGTAGGGATCTTGACCGTACTTCCGGGATTGTCCTGATAGCCGTGGAATACCTCTCCACTCCTCAAGCACCTCAGGAAGTGTTGCCCCCTTGTCGCTACGACACTTTGTGCTAGCGACCGTTTTCGGGGGCCCATTATTGAGTGTGCAAGTCACCCCCTGCTATTTTATCCGTGTATTACATAACATTGATCAGGCAGGGGACATAGTACTTCCATAGTTCCAGGTAACTAATCCATAGCCACCCAAATCCATACCCCAATATTTTTTATTTTCCTTGTTCTGGAATAGTCCTACACCAAACGGGAGTTGTCCTTGAGTGCACTTGTATAGTGCATACAGGGATAATCGTCAGTTGATGCCTCAATACTTAAAAACATCTAACAGGCCTCTGCGCGTTGGCTTCGGCTCCTCGTACGCCTTCCAAAGGTCCGGGACCCCAGGATCCCGAGAAATGTCAAAGACCAATTAAATAATAATATACCAATTATTATTATTGGAGCGCATTTATCTAATATTATTTATAGGAAAGAACCTATTTAGGAACTATAAAGGCTCTTTCAAACAGGCGCCACACGCGACGCGACACAAAGACACCGCTCGTCGCGCTACGAGCGGTGTCTTTGTGTCGCGTCGCGTGTCGCGCCTGTTTGAAAGAGCCTTAAAACTGTCACTTTGGTTTTATTAAGCACTTAAAAATTGTGCCTGTATAGTTAACAATTAATAAAAAAGGATCGAGTGACGATGTACTCACAAAAAAGTTAAAAAAAACAGTGGCACTCCGAGAGTGCCGACAGAAGTGAAAACTTGAAAAAAAATCAGCACCGCGGTAATCAACACGTTGATATCTTTTTAATGATCAAAAGCTGGTGTCATCACAGTGTCGCGAAATCAATAGTCCTATCTCAAAAATGCACAACGCGCTTAAAGAAGTTTTCACTTCAAAAACAGGAAAGTAAAAAAATACTACACTACGCTGGAATACTGAAATGTTGACGACTCCATGCGTTTTCGCTACCGGGGCGTCAAAATAAGTAGCGCGAGCGCGAGCGCGCTACCTCCTTGAATACTCATGCGCCATCGCGTTCTGATGGAAGCTCAGTTGTGTTTAGAAACCGTTTCTTGTTACAATGTGAAAGAGACAAAAATATTTTATATTTTCGTGCAAATTTGTAATTTTTTCTGTATAAGTATTATTACGGTACTGTGGCCGAAAAAAGTTGCGTCCTTCCAGAAGTACTTAAATTTCCGCTTTTTGTTAGTCAAGCGTCCCCCCCCCCATGCCAGCTAAATGGATGGTTCTGGATATGTGGAAAAAATACAACAGTAAAAATATATAACAAAATTAAAAAGAAAACTATCACAGCTAAGTAGGCTCAACCAGTTAACGAGTAATAATCGACTAACTTACATTTGCAGTTGTAAAAACATGTTCTCTCATACATTCCGTATGGGAGAACATGTTTTTTCAACTATACTGTAAAGTGTGTTCTTGAGATGAATTCATCCCATCTACGGAACCCTTCATTGTACGTGGTCGCCCACTTCGCCGGTTTTTTCGATTTTAATTACACCTTGTAAATAAGATAGGTGATACTAATAGTTTTAATTCTTGTTTTCCAGATCGTGGGATGTGCGGTGTTTAGTGTGATCGTGTACACAATGTCCTCGCAACCTCTAGACATCGTCCGTTTTTGCATGTTCTTCGCCATCTCTCTCTACACCGTGCTAGTGGCACAGAGCTTCGGCCTCATGATCGGTGCGGTCTTCAACGTTGTTGTGAGTACCTATTTATTAAAATCTCCCTTACAACTATCATTACAGTAAGTTCCCTAAATATGAAACACACAATATTTTCTAGCCTACTCTAATCTACACTATAACATAAAATAAACAACAGTATTTTGGCGAGTTCATTTAAATGTCATGTTAATACATCGATCTTCACGTGAAGATCGTTAATAACACGAATTGCGCGGGTCAATGGTGTTTTGGCGAGAAAGTTGGTTCTGGCGACCGGCATGGCCGGTACGCCTGAGGCCATACACTCAGGCGCTGTAGTACACCAGGGTTATACTCAATGCCACGAAGTAACCTAACCAGATACGCGAAAAGCGTGAATTCCTGTCGTATCCTCAGTTGGTTGTACCCGACCATACCGAGCACAGAGTGGAGTACATCAACGAGTAAAACAGGTATACCCCATATAGTTTCTTGTACAAGTGGCGCGTGAACTTGTTCTGTACGCGCTCCAGCATTACTCAGTACTTGGCCTATTGCGGAGCCCATATGACAGCACAATGTTCCAGATGACTCCTGTCAAGTGGGTGATACAGGACCCTGACTGTTGCGATGTTAGTGAAGTGCCTTGTCTGTCTCAGAACAAATCCCAAGTTACTAAACACCCTTTTACAGATCCTCGTAATATGATCGCGAAACGGTAGTTCAGGAGTGATGGCAACCCCAAATCTCGCACTTCAGAGAATTGTTGCATAGGCGCGGCTCCCACCATGAACTTGTGCACAATAGGGGCGCGCGCGCGCGTAAAACTCATCACCGAGTACTTCGACACGTTGATGAAAAGCTTGTTGTCCTGACTCCATTCCACTATCTATATTCTTCTGCAATCGTTCGCAATCGGATTCACTATTAACCTCGAGCAGCAACTTAAGGTCATCCGCAAATAATAAACAAGAACCATGTTTGACGACTTTCGGCAAATCGTTTATTATTATAATGAATTCGAAGGGCCCTAAATTACTACCTTGGCTCTCACCGGACCAGGTTTAATATGGGTCGGATTTACACCCATTATAATCTACGTACTGCTGTCTATCTTGCAAATAGCTAGCGAAGAACTGCGGTGTCAACAGATATACAATCACAATCTGTTTTTTTGTCTATTCTACCGTCGACAAAACCCATTGCTACGGTAGTCATGCTACGCGTGCAGGGAACACAGTCATCCTAAATGTTTATTCATTTATTTAACCGTTTATGTACACACATATAAACAGACAAGAAGAAAGGAACAGAAAAATACGTACAAAGGTGATGCTTATTTCTAAAGAAATCTCTTCCAGCATACCTGCGACAGGAAAGTAGTTAAAGAGATGTAGATAACGTGTGTAAGAGTAGAAGAGAAAACAGAATACATAAAATAAAAAACTTAACTATTCACTCATTTAAATATAAATATACAATATGAGAATATACTTAAATAATACTTCTAAAATACATAACACTAAAATAGATATACAATACTTAATGTTATTAAGAGTACTGTAAAATAAATCCAAAATTGCTTCTAAATCCCTCGCCTAATACCTTTTCCAATCAAGCGTAGCTAACTTTGAATACAATGTATTCAAAGTTAGCTAGGAATAAAGCGGATTATCGATTGCTGTATTCTATACAGCAATTGATAATCCGCTTTGTAATGCTGGGGCTACATTGTCATGTTATCGCGAACTAAACTTCGCGCGCCTCTCTCGCACAACGCTCGACGTCTCGCTAAGCAACAGAGAGCGCGCGAAATAAAGTTCGCGATAACGCGACAATGTAGCCCCAGCATAAATGTATCTGTTCCCCGTTGTAGTCAACCCAGGCCCGACCGCACATTAAATGTGTTTTCATCATCTACGGCTCGAACCAACCTCAGGCGATCAGCGCCATTGAACCGTTTCACGAGGACGTATAATAAAAGCCACTCTCGCACACAAGGCTCGGAACCGGTTTAAAAAATTACGGTGAAAACCGGCTTATTTGGGTTTTACTCCGAACTTTTCTCAAGAATGTGAACGTTTTAAGAACTTTATTTTAACCTAAAATAACCGGTTTATACAACAAGCAGCATGTCGGTAAACACGTTGCAACTTGTGACAACTTGTGAGGATGCCGCGATGAATAAAAACTAAACAAAAAACCGGTTAATAGTGCTCTAAACCGTTTAATCCGAAAAAATCTTTATGTAAAGACTTCTCTAAAACCGGTTTAAAAATCCCGGTTTCTACGAGCGAAACCGAATGTAAAGTTCTTTGCGTCAAGTTCATAATAACGGTTTGAAAATTTAACCGGTATCCGAGCCAATAGCATTGACATCTTCCCCAATACGCTGGCTCAATTTAAAAAACAATTTCAAACAAATTTCAATTTCGAAAATATGTTTTACGGCATCTTGTGGATTGCTAACTCCTGTCCTGACAATTGATTCTTGTTTAATTCCATCATTCCTATTATTGTCATTACATTACATCTTATTTTTTTTAATACTAAGTACCTACTATAATTATTTAACTTATTGTAATTCATTGACTCTTACAAAAATCGACGAGTAATCTCGCTCGGTTTTGTGTTTGATTTTGTCGACTTTGATTAATACATTTGGGCCGTTAGCTACAAACAGCTATGTGTTACACCTCGTTTTAATCTTCATTAAATAAGCATTTTTTTTTTAATACGGCGTCTTTTTTTATTAGTATTTTTTTTTAATAGTAAGTTTCTAAAGTTACATATAATTCGTGAGACTTAAATGATATTGAACAAATTGCCAATACTCATAAATCATGGTACCCACTACCATAATAGCACTTTTGTAGTGATGATACATTTCCTAGAAGATTTATTGTTTTAAAATAGGTACCCATTTTACTCTAATTGCCTATTTATTACAAATTTTGGTATTTTCTTAAAAAAAACATTGAAATAGTCATAACTTCTAAGGAGATCAAGATATTTTTTACTGAAAATAACCTCAATTATCGCCCTGTTTCGTTTGATCCACGATTTTTTACCCATTCTGTATAAGTGTAATACTGGAACGGACTCTCCCAAAATTGGAATTAGGAGCATATTAGCTATCATATCAATGAAAACGAAATTGCCAAGCCAGTTACTTGCCAGATCTTCGTCATGGGTAGATTGGATAGCGGTTTATTCAGTGATATTTTAGTCTAAAAATATAGGTGATTGTTCAGCTACATAATTTAATCTACGCCAAGCTAGATGTGGTAAATATTTAAGGAATGAGTAATGATGAGTGGCTTGCTATACACAGCACATTTTACACCAAAACTAACCATTTTCTTTCTTTCCATTCAGAACGGCACATTCTTGGGCCCAACTCTGTCAGTACCGATGATGATGTTCGCTGGCTTCGGAGTTACCCTCCGGGACTTGCCCAGCTACTTACGGTGGGGGTCTTATGTGTCCTACCTGAGATATGGACTGGAGGGCTTTATCGGCGCCATCTATGGGCTTGACAGGCCCATCCTGGACTGCAATGAGGCCTTGTACTGCCATTACAAGTGAGTTCTTTAAAATATTATTTAGTTTTTCAAGACTTTGGTTGTTTTCCATTAGGTTACTGTGTCAAAACATTTTTGATTTGATGACCCTGATGATTAAAGTTCTAAAAACACGATACTTTTATTTAGCTTCTGACCATTTTTGTATTATATTCACGAAAGAGATTATTGGGGTCAGTTTTTGTACTATTGGCCAAATTCCTACTAATCACTAGATTTAGAGGATACAGTTAAAACTTTTCTACTTATCAACACGTCAAAATCCTAGTGAACAATTCGTATAATCTTAAAGCGATGCGAATTGTTCATTAGGAATTTGATCACCAACCTTACCAACTAACCAACCAAACTCCAACCAACCAACCAACCAACAACTACCAACCAATCCTTTAATACCACCTTAAATTCTTCATTGTCAACAGACACCCTCGAACGTTCCTCAACGAGGTAGCACAGTCTCCGGACGAGTTTTGGTTCGACGTGATGGCGCTGTCCATCTTCGTGGTGTCCCTCAGGATCACGGCCTTCTTCCTGCTCAAATGGAAGCTGGATGCCGTGCGGTAAATGTTAAGATGTGTGGGTGTATCGGGAGTTAGGAGTGTAAGGCATTCTCATGTGTCATCATTCTCATTAGAGCGAGGGGTGTGGACTGTTTATTTAAAAAATAATCATTTTTTTTAGAAAAGGGTTTATTTTAAGAAGAAAATGATATTTGAAAAGATAATCAACATGAATGAAGTAGTTATTATAAATGGTGAAATGATTGGATGAGAAAAAATTTGGAAGCACGCTAACAAAAATCAATAGGCAAACATGCTTTGTGGAGTGAACCGTCTGCTGTGAAATTATAGACTTTAGTAGGCGACCAAATAATGAATTACTTAATCAAAGTCTGGGGTAGTAATTCCTATGCTACCTTTTGTCTACGGTTCGTAGCTTCGTAGCACGGCGCAATCACTTTGTCATTATTCAAGTTACAACTTTTCAATTTGCAAAGAGTTGAGAGTATCACTCTCATATTAGATTTGGACTTGTCGCAAAAAATGTTTTGAAGTACAAAATAACAAAATTAATTCAATTGCTTTTTGGCAGTTATCGCCGAAAAACACATTTCTAAAATATATTTTTTATTTATCAAAGATATTTTTACATATTTAAAATAGGAAGCATTTACTGTTAAATTTTACAATGTTCTCTTACAAAAGTTTGATGTTAACTAAGATTAAAATATAGGTACTATAAGGGTCCAAAGGTAACAAAACTGTGATAAGTTTCCAAAATATTGTTTTGTTTGATTTCATGACTTCAGTTCTTATACTTTAATACATATTTTTATTTCGTACAAAATATATTTCTTCTGTAACTTCTAAACTTTCGTATCTATTAAATAACGACAAAATTCAAGGCTAAGGTAGACCTCCTTAGTAGTAGAGCAAGAAATGGCGTTCAAAGACAAAAAATAAGTGTGCTCATAAAGATCCTTTGTATATATGAAAACATGGGAATATTAAGTTTAAAAACACATTTTGATTACAAGCATTAATCAAAAAGGAAACCTTAAAAAAATCTCTAATATTTTTTTCTTTTGAACTATCGCTTCTCACTGACTTAACTAGCGAGAAGCAAAGTAAGACAATTGCTAAATGCTTGTAAATATGTATTCTTATTTGCCAATCAATCTTCATTATTAAAATAGGATAACTTAGTGGATAATTATAATTGTTGTATGACATGATATCGTACCTACCAGTTAGGACACATAATGTACACAAATGTTTGTGTTATATAAATCGCCAACATTTGCGGCAGCCACGGTCGTAAAAAGTGGGAGCGAGATGTCACGAGACTCAGAATAGAATTTTTCAAATATTCGCCTTACTCACACTTTTTATGACCTGTCACGAGTCTTGGCATTTATTATGTAGTATACTTGCCTACGTTAGTTGCTCAATTAGGTATTTATTTGTAACTAGGTGTAGATCTATATACCTTATAGACTGTACTGGGGCCTACCACCAGCTCATAAGCACTTCAGTGTGGGAAAGAGATGAAGCTCTACAGGACGTATAGCTCTATTTCTTTCTCCCACTGAAGTAATATTAAAATAATACTGCTTTACGAGCTGGTGGTGGGGCCCCTGAACTATTCTGTGTAGAAAGATAGAAAACTAAGATTATATGGTGATAATTTTGTAAATATTAGTAACATTAAACTTTTTAATTTTGGTAAATATGTGTTTTCTTTTAATGATGTAGTTTCCTGAATGTAATTTATACAAGTAGGCATTTCATACTTAGGCCGGTTTAAAAATAAACATGAAACGATTTCATTTATTTTATTTTTCCCATAAGATAATTTGGGTATACTTACACTAGACCAAACACTTCATTGTAAATAATACGCGTGATACCAGCACCACTTCCTGAGTACCACGCCAGTTATCGTCAGTTACCCACACCATAACTCTGAACTCGTTTTTAACTGAGTAACTATGTACCTAAAATCCTTATCACAAGTATTTGATTTCCAAATTTGACTATAATAAACTCAAGCTAGGGCTAACTTTTTTTGACTAACTTCTTCTTCATCCCTTTCTGTCCCCAAACAAAGTCGACAAGGTGCCACTGCGCATAGAAGCAGATTGTTAATACAACATGAAAAGTGGTATATACAGCGATCAGTAAGGTGTTGCTAGCTTTTGAGAGGAACGCGTAAACTGCTTCCCCCTTGAGAAGGTTCACGTACACCCTGCAACGGAAAATATATGTTTTAGAGCAGGGATTCCTAACCGGTGGGGCGCGCCCCCATCATTGGGCGTAGATTGACCAATGGGGGCGGCGCGGCGGCTCTAATTCTGTTTTTTAAAACCCGAACGTTTTTTAATTTGTAGGTAGGTATTGTAAAATGAGCTTCAGCTTTTCTGCATATGTCGACAAAATAAGTTTTCCTACTTTTGTATGAATGGACTCAAGAAAATCGAACCTATCTGTGGCGGCGTGCTACAATTTTCGAGCTCACTTTGCTCGCTCTTCCATTCTACATTCTCTTGATTCTTCAACTTTTCTGTAAAAGTCGACAAAGTAACTCCTGTCTGAATGGACAAAAGAAAATCTAGCCTATCCAAGGGGGTGCAAACATTTTCGACCTCACTTTCGCTCTCTTTAAGTTCATATGTTTTTCTGCTTAGGTCGAAAAATTAACTCTGAGGCGTAGTGATTTTTAAAGAAAGTTAGGGGGTATATTAAAAGGTTGGGAACCCCTGTTTTACAGGAAAGTAAGCTCTGGGTTCTGTTGTCTCAGTTATACGAGATATATTATTGTTTTTTTTTTGAGTGATGACAACTTAAAAAGATTTCGGAAATTATTTGGTCTGAGACGTAGTTCTGGGAACACAAATGTTCAGAACGAGAATGTTTTATTGCCGTAGGTTCTAGGTCATGTGACTGCAACAGTCTACACTTAATTGACATTGTATCTTATTTATTTCACATATTAGACCAAATTAATCATACACATGCTCGTGTAAGGTACCTAATATCCTCTAGTAAAGGTAAAGCCATGATATTATGCATTTTTGTGGGATCACAATACTTCCTCTGCTGAAGTTAATACCTACATTTACATTTATTATCTACCTAGCTTGGGTTACCCAATTAATGTTCCCAAGTTGTCTACTTCCAAAATCGAAGCTGCATCTATCACCATACTAAAAATGTGTCCGTGGTTCCACACTTCGCCCTACTATATTTTCGAGGAGGGAAGTATTAGACTAGATGGTTTGGTTATTCTAAACAAGGCAATTTAGGTAGTATAACCTGCGGGGTAATTGCGTTACACACATAAACTGACAATTGATCGCAATGAGTTTCATTTTGACAGTTCACCCACGTTATTTACGTTATTCAGCAGACGAATTTTTCAAACCTATGAAGTATTAGGATTAGCAATGTTCTGAAAAATAATAGCAATGTTCTTGGATTGTGATTGAAAATGTGTTACGCAATTAGGGTGCAGTTATTCTTAAATGTAACAATACGGTATGCTTGCGAGAGGTAACTATTAAGTACCGAACGTTTAATTTACCAAAAATATGACCAATCTATTTCTTCATGGCCATGGTTTATCAACCTAGTAGCGTCACCAAAAGCAGATACCAAATACTTACATTATAGAATAAGCCGATGCTAATCCCAACATCAGCACCAGCCTAGGTTTCATACTGTCAGGCCTCCTTCTAGGAGTGAGGAGTAGGTCAACGATGACTGTTACCATGGAAATAGTATGCAAGGAGTGCTGTGCCCAGTATGGTAGGTACTCGAACACCCGAGGGGGCGCCATTATGTTGGAATGTGACTCGAACAGCATCCAGAATGTCACGTCGGCGAACTGAAAATAATTAAGATATAGGTAAACCATTCTTTGTCGAAATGTTTTGGGATGGGACAGATATGAGACGCTTCAGTTATTGTTATTTTTTTTTCGTCTTTCACTCGACATGAATTGAACCAAAAGTGAAAAAATTAATTCCAGATTCAATGTTGTTGGATTTTGGTACTCAGCATCTTTTACGCGCCTACCTACTGATCGAAAAATGAAATGAAAGGTGAACGTTCATTTCTATGAAGGTAGTTTTGTCTAAATCGTGTGAACTTGAAATGATAAAAATGATAAAAATTTTCCATGATAATGTGAAGTGTCTGATATCAGCTTAACGACGATGGTCTTCGATTAGGCATATAATTTATAGTACCTATCAAAAAAACACAGGATTCTAATTTTTTATTGATCTCTGTTTACAAAGCGGTTTCAAAAGTATTCATTACTTTATTCTTTTAAACAATCAAAAATAAATATTACAATAAAAGATAGTTTCTCAATATTTTTTGGGTCTAATTTTAGAATAATTATGCGTTTTAATTAATATCTAGATATTAATGACCTAACTTTATTATGTATCGCACATAATAAAGATTATCAACGTAGAGGTAACCCTTTGAGGTCATAAAATATCATGTCGGTTTAGGTATATTTTCGCAACAGGTCATTAAGTGCAAAGTACACAAGCAAGGTAAGCTTAAACGCTCGTACAGACCAGCACGATATCGCGGGCGCGACAGGCAGTGCGACCCGTGTGGCGCCCGCGATATCGCACTGGTCTGTACGAGCCTATACGCTGGAGAGGCCAAACTATAATATATGAATTCATCTGGCCGGTGGAATCAAGTAAGTAAAGCGCAGCTACGTCTTAGCTCGCGGTGCGGCCTGCGTTTAGCCAATTCATCTGCACTTTAGACAGTTTCTACAATTTATGTAGGTAACACACAACATCATCACGCCTCTATTCCCCGAAGGGTTAATCAGAGGTGTACCTATAGTACACTCACATTTTGCCAGTTATGTTTAAGTCCCATATAATAGGGGGCGAGCCTTTTGCCATCAACCGGACACAAATCTAGAATCCGGGCTGCTACTGAGAAATTCCAGATGGAAAGACCCAATAACACCTTGCCCGACCCGGGAATCGAACCCAGGACCTCATACTCAGCAGTAGCGCTTTGCGACCACTAGACCAATGAGGCCCGTCGGATTTATGTAGGTAATTTATTAAAATAAATTAATACTACTTCTTCTTCAGACATTTATAAAAGACTACGTAAGCTATGCATGGAGACTGTACCATGATGTGCTTTCACGTATAAAATAGCTAGTGTTGTCTACACTTACAGGATTCACAATACCCATGAAAAGAGATAGGGGAGTCACCTCTTACCCTGCCCATTCGGAAAATATTGTATCTAAGCACTTAGTCACTAGTGTTACCCACATTTGTTTCAAGGCGAACGATTTACTTAAGTATATACCTCATACTTCAACGCACCGTGTCCATAGCAACAAATTCAAATTGCAGTACTAGCAGTAAGTTTATTTTGAAGCAGTAAGGGCGTTTTTGTAATTCAAGAGTTACTTTTACGGTGGACCGTACCTACGCTACATACAGGCAACGGTCACACAAATCATAGGTTCTACAAATAAGTATTGATTAAATTATAAATGCATCTCACAGTCGTGATCGGCATCAAGATGGAGGTCATGACGACATCTCGGAGTACCCTCAGAGGTTCCACATGAGGAAGCTCTTCACCACGCTTTTCACACCAGTCGCAGTATAGGCAGAGGGGCAGGTATGCTAATAATACTACCTGAAATTAAAATATTAGAAATTATCGTGAAGGAAAAAACATGGAATCAATGATCACGCAGTGCGCAACTTCAAAAATATTTTTAGTAAGAAGTTGTTTTGCTATCTGCTGTTGTTGTTATTGTTGAAAAGAACAACGAATTGTAATTGGAGTAATGTCTCCTAATTTTTTTTTTTAAATTTTGTTTTTTTCCTGTGCGTGTGCCAAATAAAATATTTTTCTTTAATTATTTATTTTATTGTAAATTCTATTTCATCATACCCATACACGGAGACAATGACAAGCTGGAATTACTGATCCCAGCATCTTTAATCACGAGGAATAAGAAAAATACTATGATGCTATACATAATTTCAGGGCAAGAAGATAGTATAGCAAACATATATAATTATATAGTTTCTTATTTGCTTTAGGAACGTAAACGTTTTGTAGTACATGAGGGACTTACCTATAAAGTATACATTAATTTACATGGTGTAGGTACAATTAATTGTTGGGTGAATCGCTGCTCTCCTAGCTAGATCACTGAGTAATCTGTATTTACGAGAGACAGTTTCGACTCCCAATTTGAGTATCACAAAAAATCATGTTTTTATGCTTTTTGGAGTAAGTAGATGTTAAAAGATAAAGCACAACACGTTGAGATACTTCTTTTTATATCATGATTTACCCACCTGCATAGACAGACTTGGTCAACAACATTGACCTTTTAGAATAGAAACAATCATATTTACATTGAACAAGCACGTAATGAGTTTCCATCGGACGCGGCTGTAAGCCCTAACGAGGGGATCCTCATCTTCCGACACATCAATACTCAATGTCACCACCGCCGTAACCACCAGATGCACGAACGCCAAGCTGTACCACACCAGCCTTATATTTAACAAGGAGTATCCATTAATCTTCACGAATTTGATCTTTAATGACTGACCAGGCATTTTCACTGCGATGAGTAACCAGTAATTATTTGATCAATGAATTTATTTGAAGCGATTTATTCGAGTGTTATTGTACGCGACTCCGTATTGAGCGAGTTGTAAATATACTGGCGTCCTATTAAACTTTTAGTTTATGGTTATGATAATGTAATCTATCTGTGTAATAGCAAATAAGTATGCTGTAAGAGTAGTTATAAAAATATTAGATAATTAATTATTTGGTTTATTTTGAACATTGCTAAGTATTGTATTTTATCTTGTGTCGTGATTTCTTTGATTTAATCAGTGTTGTTATCGTAAAAATCTGAGCTGCTGTATGTCATAGTCTGGTTTGGCGTATTTTAAGGGAAACTTCTTATCGTTTCTATTACTTTAGATTCATGTCTATCTAGAGTGTACACATGGCGACACATCAACCTAGACTGTTTGGACTTTGGACTATTAGAAGTTGAACGCTGCGAATCGTGTGAGAGGGTGCGATGTATATTTATTATTTTATCCCATTCACGCAAGTCGTTTGCTCCCAATTGCGGCGCGATAACTATAGACACGTATCATGTATATTATTTTGTAAACAAGTTGTGCTCGTTTAGTTCAGTTATAATAATATGGGGTATTTTTTCGATTTGCGCTGCGCCTGTGAGTGTGCACCAATTCATCCGTTAGTTATTATCAATTATTATATATTTCCAGCTTTCCCCGAGGTTCACATGCGTGTAATTCGGAAATCTACATTATGTCCGATTTAAATACAAACTTCCATCCCCCTTTTTTATTTTATTATTAGATTTTATTAAATCACTGAAACACGTATTTTTCCATTACCAAACAAAAAAAAAAATTATTACTTAATATTTATTAAAACTGTTTGCCCTTTCTTAACGACACAATAAAGCAACAAAAACATACTTCGACGTGATTTTGCACATACATAAGTTAGAAGCCCGGAAAACATCTCATTCCCTAGGGAAAAAACTTTACGATTATTAAAATGTATGTTTGTTTGCCTGTAAGCGTTTGACTAGTTAGTAACTGTTTGATTTACTTTCACAGCAAAACTACTGAATCGATTAGGGGTAACTTGAACCCATAGGATTGTTTCCGAATAGGTCAACATTGATTACCTACTTGCTTTGTTTTTCATAGTTAGCTTAAATATAAAACAACGTTTTAAAAATCAGTTTTATTTTAATAAAATTATGACAATAAAACACAGACATACTTAACAAATTATATTTTTTGCTTAAATTTACGTGATATAAATTGAAGCTTGAAATAGTTTCAAGTATTTCGAAAAATACTTGAAATAGTTTCAAGTATTTCGAAAATTTTGCAATATTAAAAATTGGAGTTCTATATACCTATGCATAAGATAAATATATTTTGGTTCTTGACCTCAATGCCACGGCATTCAAAGATATTGTCAATACAATGCTGATTTATGGACGATATTTCTGTAAAAAAAGGTAATCATCTTCTTAAGAAAAGCACATAAAAGACATAGCCATGTTCCAGTCTCTTTAGGTTGTTTTATTTCCTGAAACATTCTTATTTTCCTTGTTCTTCTTCCTTTTAAGATTTTCAGTCTTGGCCTTTATCTTAATCTTTGGTATATATTTTTTTAATAATTATCTTTCCGGTACGAATTAGAACAAACTTATGAATAGATACGAATTAGGCAAACTTCTCACAAAAATTTTAAATCTTTGAAATCTCTGAAAAACTATTGAGATTTCTGGATAATTTTGTAACGAGCGGCCGGACAGTGTTCTGTTTCTTTTCCTGCAAGATGGCGGACTAAAGTTTACGTTTTGTGCCGTTTGGAACGTTGTAGAAACCTTAGGTTGGAAGAAACACATCAGATACGATTTTGATTTAGGTGCAGGTACGATTTAAGCAAGTTTACCCTACATAAGGGATGTTATGGATATGAAATTTCGAATCTGGATAGGGATACGGGTATAGAAATAATATTACACCGGTTTCGGATACGGTTATGGATATGAAATTATTTCTGATTATGCGTTAGTTTCGGATAGTTTCGCTTACGGATATTAGATTTTTACGAAATTGTAAAAGTAAGACAGAAATAAGAAATAAAAAAACATGCAAGTGACGCGCGCGGCTAGTGTGTCGGCTCGGCCGGGCAAAAAACCTGTCATAATGTGTCTGAATTAGATTCTACCCCTATCCGAAATTATCCAAAACATTTAAATCAGATTCGGTTACGGTTACGGATAGTTTTTTTATTTCGGAAACCCGGTAGTTTTGGTTACGGTTACGGAGCTCCTTAACACCCCTGCCCTACATGTTACTTCAGTACAACGCTTAAATATTCATGTCAACCAGGCGCAACTATAATAGTTTATACTAAGTTAGTGCTTAGTGTACAGACCAAGTGAGATTTTATACAATTTTATTTGCATAAAAATAAACAAGAATCGACACTAAGTACTTAAAATTATATAAATAATGTCAGTTTAGCTTTAGTGATAAGGATAACATTACAACGGAAAATCTAAGCGTCTACTCATTCATTAGGAGTTTAAACGCCTGAATAGTTTTAATAAGCAAAGTTCCATAATGTTGAGTTGCTCTATAATTCCTTTTAAAAACAAATCGTTGCACTCAATATTTTGCTTGTTAATATGTTGTTTACTGTTTACAAAACCTTATGCAATAAGTGTTTAATATTTCTTCATTAAATAAAAGTCAAATTAAAGTGTTTTATTATTATTTGGAGAAAAGCTTTTATTATTCTATGAACCAGTATCTTCGGTGTCACAGATAACTTGAATAATAAGTAATAAGGTTATTAAAATAGGTCGGTAACCTATTTATAACTTTACCTAACATTCTGATGACATTATTTTCAAATGTTATATGAGTAACATTTGAAAATAATGTTATCAGAATGGTCTTAGGCGATTAACCTCTTTATTTTCTTGTAATATTGTATGTGCAAAAAATGTAGACACACACACGCACACACACACACGCACACGCGCACAAACTCTAACAAACATACACTCAGACACATCACCAACCATTCGCAATTTGACGTACGCTGACAATTCTTTACTATGTCACAGATAATATATGTGTTACAATGAGGGACCTGGAGTTCTGAAATTCAAGCCTAGGCTTAGTTTAGACTTTAGATCTCCCACAAATTATAAAATTTTGTCAAAATATCTGTCAACTTATTATGTATATGAATGTAATTTGTGGAGATAAATAAACTTAAATAATAATAAACCTATTTTATCTCTCTAAATAAGGAAGTTAGGGTTTATTTTGGTAACGAAATTCTTAGAATCGAACGCAGCACCTCATGTTTAATAGTAGCGTTTGCGACCACTACACCAACTCGGCAGTCAATAGCTACTGTTGACTTACTGAGCATGGTCCACCACGTCGGGCAAAGTGTTATTGGGCTTCTTGCATCTGGAATTTCTCAGTAGCAGCCGGAAATTTGGATTTGTGCTCGGGTGATGGCAATAGCCTCGCCCCCTCTTAAGTGAACTGCCCGGGAGGGCTTTCGGCACTTAACATGTTAAGGTAATGAAAAAAATACTTATATGGCTAACAGAAAAGTGCCCGATCAATAAAGCTCTATCTTCGATACGAACTATCTTAGAACCCACACACATCAATGAGTCCTAATACCTCCACAAGACTCATCAAGCATGGCAAAAATCTTATCCGCTCACCCTCAACACAGAAAGTTGTACTTATCTAAAAAAAAACATGACCCAAATATTATTTACTCGCCACACGACACGCGCCAATACCCAATCACTGAATAAACTTAAGTGATTCCTATTAATTATTATTTACTCATTAATAAATGACAATATTTAACGTGACATTGTTTCCACAAGTCCGGGTGCCACGCGTCCTGTGATAGCTATCTGCTTCACACCGAACTAAGCGGGTGATAGCCCGCTATAACCCGTTTTCACCCGTTTAATCCCAACTGAGACTGATTTGATCACTGCTCCATTTAATGCTCCGTTTCGAAACCTTGACCAAATGAATCACGCGGTCCAAGTGTAAATTAATTTTTGGAGTACTTATGAAACAATTAAGCTAAGGTTACAAAGCAAGAACTTTTTTTTGAAGTGAAAACTTCTTTGGGCGCGTTGGGCATTTTTGAGATGGGACTAATCCATTGATTTCGCAAAACTGTGACGACACCAGGTTTTGATCATTAAAAAGACATCAACGCGTTGATTACCGCGGTTCGTCGAGTAAAAGGCATCGACGCGTTGATTGATTTGGAGCCGTTTTTTTTCTTGTTTTCTCTTCTGTCGGCACTCCCATAGTGTTTTTGACGCGTACATTTGTGACAAACTTTTTAATTAAAGTCAACTATGCCTTGCTGTTTAGAAAAAAATTATGTCGTCATCAACTTGATCGCCGATCCCAGGCCTTACGGCCTCGTATTTCCATGGGCACGCCAGAATTGCGGCGATAAGTCTCCTCTTTGAGGAGTGGCTAGATAGGCGCCACGGCGTCCTCACCTTCCGCCTAACGCAGGTCCTCACTGGACACGGTTGTTTCGGGAGGTTCCTGCTCAGGATAAGGAAACGTCCGAGTGTCATCATTCTGTGGATCGCCCGGAAGACACGGTGGAGCATACGGTGGAGGTCTGTCTGGCTTGCGCGGAGCATCGCCGTGTCCTCGTGGAGGCGATCGGCGGCGGTGATCTGTCGCATCCAGCATTGGTCCAGGCCATGGTACGGAACTAGAGCACATGGGAGGCCGTCACCTCCTACTGCGAAGCAGTAATGCTCGCGAAGGAGGAGGCGCAACGCGTGAGGGAGAGGCAAAGTTCGCGACCTCACGCGCCTTATCGCCGCAGGAGACACCCTGGGCGTCTGGAGTCGCAGGCCGATTCCCGACCACCGTAGCTGCATGACCAGGCCTGGGTCGACGGCGCGTTGTGTTCCACGCTCGCCTCAAAGAGATGTCAGCAGAACTGACGGTTTCCGTTAGGGCCGATGCCAGCCGGGGTTGCGGGAAAGTCCGAAAGGGATACCGTGACCCCTGGCAACATGGCAACTGAAGGAATACGGGTGGGTTTTGTGGGTCAGTAAGAGTCTGACACGCCCTCCCGCTCCACCCAGAGCGGGAGAAGTTATTTGATAATTTACCAACCAAAAAAAAGGGCCTCTTCCAAGTTGCATACACTTTGACATACAACCTTGTTCTCAACTTACCTTGTAACCTAAAAACCCTTTAAGGTTATAAATTTCGCTCTGATTTGCTTTAAATTCTGGAAATTCTCGAAGAATTTTAGTGAAAATATATGAAAGAAAAGAAAGAAGAAAGAAAAAACGTTTATCTGCGGTAAACATGACGCAAAAAAAAGTTTAGAATACAAAAATGAGAAAAGGTTGGGGGAAGCATGCGTCACATCCACGCAAATCGGCTATCGCTCAGCATTATGCTGCGACCCTATGCAACCATAGCCCCAGCGCTGGTTTTCAACGACAGCCGGCGCCGAGACTGCCGGTAAACGAAAACAATAGTATTAGTATAGGAAACACGCAATAAGCAAGAGTGGTGTGTATATAATTGGTACTTTACCGAAGTAACGGTAGGATACATAATTGGTAATAAATACTGGGTAGAAGTGTTAGGACATAGCTGATACGCATTTATACCATTTCGTTTTTCTTTGAAGAAATGCGGGTTCTTCTAGATGAACTCACCCTAATCCGTCATCAGCAAAAGGTCATCAAAGCTTCATTAACGATAGATACTAACGTTTGTTTATTATAGGTTATTATCACATCTTAATGGTCGAATATCATGCAGCTACCGATATTTGTGCTCGTGATATGAACGTCAATCATTATCGCCGATTATAATTATAAGAATCAAGGACTAGATAATCTCTAAGGGCACTAGTGCATGAAGGAGAGAGGTGATAAAGTGGACAAAAATAATGCTTTGTTAAGGTTTTCTAATTGTAGAAATCGGTCCTCCTAACAACAAGAGCATTTTTGTGACAGTCAGAAATTGGTCTTGACTTTAAAGCTACTCCAAGGCCTAACAAATTAAAGACTTAGATGTTCGAAATAAACCTTAGCTTTATTTTTTAATTGTCCTCTCTCAAATATTAGGGTTCATCCAACTTTTTCTTAAACTTTTCGTGCCATATTCTCGACCGCTTATTGTTTATAATTATTGTATATGTACCACACACGTAAACCATACAGTATTATATTATCTGTGACCATACGCACTGATAAACGTGCATATATGGAGATATATGTATACGGTTATCTCCTCATTTATCTGCTCATTTTCTAATGATCACGAGAACGTACGATGCGTAGCATTCTACAAGGAAATGATAACCGGGTGAAGTTCACCTTCAAAATACAAAAGCAATTGTCGTAACGGATTTTAAAACGTTTAGGTTTTCAGTAGTTGTACTAGAGCTCGTGAATGTAATTTACCGACGTAATTACATACACGAGACGTTTTAGTTTTGTCTTTATGATGGCATTGCACCTGTGATGCCTCTGATACTGCAGATGATCATGGGCGGCGGCGACCAATACCACCAGGTAGGACGCTGCCGCGCGGCATGATTGCCTCTAAATACATACACACAACGGAACAAGGCTTTATTTTTAAACTTAAACTAATATTATAAATAAAGAAAAAAGATTTGATTTCTTGTATGTTTGTTTGTAATGGATAAACTCAAAAACTGCTTAACCAATTTTAAAAATTCTTTCACCAATAAAAAGCTACATTACGAGTAACATGGTCTGTATTTTATCGACTTCCAGGCGAACGAAGTCGCGGGCAGAAGTTAGTTTTTTATAAATGGCATCTCGCACGTCAACCTAGCAGTTTGTTAGCTGTTTAATCGGGCTTTCTTTTGGATGCCTCAATAAATTAAGGTCTCCAGCCAGGACATAGAAATAAAAAACTAAGCGACTACACGCTAAGGGCAGCCTCTGTGGAGTACGAAACTCGGCTGAGGGCGTCGCTGGAGGAAGGCAAGGAATGTTCTAGATCGGAATTATGGCACAAGATAAGATAGGTAAGAGCTTTATTGATATCATACTCTATAGGTACCTTTTATCGACGAACAGTAGACAGACAGCTGAGCGCCTGTTTGTCTGCCCGATCTAATCAGGCTTTATCTACACGTGTCTCGCTACGCTCAACATGTTTTGTACCTGTATCACTATGCTCACTATGCTATACATACCTTCGCCTCTATTGTCTTATGTAGGTAAGTAACAAAGGAGCTTACTTTGTAAGCTCGCGGTCGTAGTTGGTTTTGTAAAGTTTACTTGTGATTTAGTAAATATATAAGGGGTTTTACATAAGACTTGTCTGTTAAAACAATAATGAAATCTTGAACACTTTTGAATTGTCAAAGAGTCGGTCAGTTAGTCAGAAAGTTGAAGCTAATTGCCCATTCCAAAACGTAGATCTCTATGGAGAAGAACGGGCAAGAAACTCCAAGGACACTCTTTTAAATATAGATATTACAAAATCCTGGGTACATCATTCTTGTTGCTTCTATATGTGAGAACAATGTACAAAAAATAATCAAAAGCAATTGAAAATATAAGATTAAAAATAAGCCCTGGCAGATAAGAGATGACCAGTTTCAACTGACGGCGCCCGTTCACGAACATGACGCGTGGATCAGCACCATCCAGCTCAACCATTTTGTAGGGAACCGAATGATCCAACACACTCGCCACCATCAGCGAGACATTTAAGTGAGCATGACATATTCTCAACTGCCATGCTATTTCAAGTCAACATACATCTTAATAAGTTAATAAACGGCTCCATGGTCTCACATTTACAAAAATAAAAATGCTTCTAAATTATACAAAACTATAGTTTGCAATGTATCTAAAAAAATAAAAGAATTTAACCACCAAAAAGAAAGAAAATCATTACTTAATTGGAGCATTCAACAATTAAGTTGGTAAAACAAAAATGAACATTAAGTTCCTAATGTCAAAATATATTTTTTTTTTTTTAAAAAGGGGAAGCAACTCTTCCAAATATTAAAATTTTAACTAGTGAGCCCAAGCGGCTGTAGAGCAGGACCAGCATTAAGCCAAGCATTTTTATCTACGATATAATCATCTAACTTATAATATGCTTGTCTACATAGTGTGCGTTTAATGCATGTTTTAAATTTCTTCTCATTTAGTTGAAGAATATCGAGTGGTATTTTATTATAACATTTTACACAGTACCCCGTAATTGAAGTGTGTACTTTAGACAATCTAAAACGTGGTTGATCTAATTTGTTCCTATTTCTAGTGTTAAAATTATGCCTGTCGCTTATCTTACTAAAAAGATGGAGATTTTTTCGAACATACATAATGTTCTCATATATATACTGACAAGGTACCGTCATGATGTTAATTTTCTTAAACAGTTCCCTTAGAGACTCGCGTCTGCGGAGGTTGTAGATGGCTCTGACGGCCCTCTTTTGCAGAATAAAGATAGAATCAATATCTGCAGCCCGTCCCCACAGCAAAATACCGTAAGACATGATGCTATGAAAGTAACTAAAATAGACCAGTCTCGCGGAATCTACGTCTGTTAGTTGGCGGATTTTCCAAACAGCGTAAGCGGCTGAACTTAGCCGCCCTGCAAGTGATGTTAAGTGAGGACCCCACTGTAGATAATTATGACTTTTCCAAAAGTTCGGGTTTAGTGAGTTCTTTTTTTCTTTTCTTATTTGAATCTCTGAACCAGGAGTCACCAAATGGCGGGCCGCGGTCCGCATCCGAACTACGACGACCGACCTAAAATTCACCTTTATTCCCAGTAGTTCCATGTAGCTAATTCCACATGGAACTATTGCAACCTAAAAAAATGAATACGTATATTTTGTACCAATACTTCCATGTAAGTTTAAACTAGTTTTATAGCCGACATTTCTTTCATATGAAACTGCTGCAACTATTTAGTTCCAAGTGATTATAGTTGAGTTCGATATTTTTCATAATTCGAATTTTCGCGAAAACTAGGGATATTGCGAAAACATCGATAACTAAACAATGGTGAATACATTTTTGCGAGCAACTTGGAAGTAGCTCTCGCCGTCCGCTGCTGCGGCACCGCTCGCTTCGCTCGCTCGGCTCGCGCACGGTTGGTCTCAGTTCTAACCTAGTAGGAGTTGCAGTAGTTCCATATGGAACTAGTTACAATGAACTACTGGGAATAAACCTAAATTCATAACTAAAATCAAATAATTCTTCAGAGAGATAGATCAAAGTAAAAAATTAAAATTTTCATATTGATTATTATATTACTCAGGTAATTGATATTTTTAATCTTGGTTGCTAGTAATTGTCTACTAAACGGATCGCGACCGTCATATCATTTTTTTAAACGGACCCCCGATTAAACTAATTGGTGATCCCTACTCTAAACTATACGAAACCCACATTACGTCTACGATCAACAAATTTTACCCGAAATAAACATTGGATCGTTCCGATTCGCCACATTTTATCTTGAACAAAAAAACATATTGACAAGTCATGTTCGATGTTATTGATCACGCGAAAAACATTGATAGTTTTGTAGAAATAGGTACATATCTATCTTAATGACGAGTTATAACTATGTTATTCTACTACGTTAACGATTTATAAGAGTACGAGTGACGTGAGATGTTTTAGTTTCGCTTGAGTCCCTTCCAAACACGTGAAGCCTTTGATTTGACCCGTAATTTGACCAGCTAAACGACCCGCAACGTGGCCCGGTCATTCATTAGCACCAATATCAAAACGTATTTAAAAAATAAAATACAGGGTGAGCTTACGTAATACATAGATTTTCGTTCGTTCTTATGTAATTGCATTCTTCTAACTGGCCTGCTAACCGGCCTGGGCCTAAGAATTTATTTTAAACACGACAATAATAAATGGATGCCTAAAAGACTTATTGTTACACTTTTTTATGTCTTCTATTCTCTTGCCTGTAGACGCAGCAAAACAGCGTCGTAACAGCCGCTGCGTCGGCGTGAAGCCGCTCGTAGAGACGCGTAGCAGTTCTTAGATACGACGTAGCGGGTCGTAGCAGCTGCGTAGAGGACGTATGAGGCAGCGTATATGCTGCGAGAACGATATGTTGCTTTGATCCAAACATATATGTTATTGTTAAATCCAGGAGAAAATATCACTCTAAAGTATACAGCCATATTTATTATCATCATTCTCCTGCCCTTATCTTTATTTGGGGGCGACGCAATATGTATTTTTCATCTTATATGGCATTCTACGCATTCGCACGAAATTGTAGTTATGTTCATAATTACTTTTTTCTTGCCATAAAGCCATTTATTTCCCATTTGGTAAATCTGGGATTTACTAGTTCATACACATGTACAATCAGCGTCTGTAAACAATACTATAAATAAGATTTTTTGATTTATTTTACAGCACTGTTTATGTATCGCACTCGTGTTGATAATACATTATACCCTCTCGCTCGAGGTTCACTTGCACGTGACTTGAACTTATTCTTTATGACAATGTATAACTGCATATGCCGTGATATCGCGTGATAATTACGTTATAGTGTACTATAATTTAGTTATAGGCAATAATCTCGATCCTTTTCTGTTAAAGAGGGATGCCTTAGTTTTGTGGGCGTGTTAAGTTTAATGTGGAGAGTACAAAAAAACTGTGGATGTGAAAGGACAAAGACTCGAATGTAGCACAAAGTGACATTAGCCGCTTCGGGACATAGTAAGTGTCAAAATACTATGCAACAAAATAGCTCAAAAACTATTATTTTAGCATTAAACGTACTGTAAATAAAACTGATTGCCACTTTAAATATGTACCGCATAATAAACAAACTAACATAGTACAGAAATATCTCCTCCTTGATGTAGGTACTAATTACTGATATCTAGAACATTAAAATGGACTATTCCAGTAATGAACCTCTTCTTCGATCTCTTTGCCTTTATCATGTTCCTAAGTTTCTAGAATCTCTGTTGACAAAGAGTCCTTTTCATAGCCTCGGACCTAATGTGTAATCATTACACATATGTACAGCTCGTCACATTACATAGGCACGATAATCACTTCGCATTATATACGATAGTTAATGTTATCATGTTGAAACGAGCCGCGGTTCTTGAATGTTCCTAGTATCTACCTACTGTACTCTAACGCACTTGATAAGGTAAAAAGTTAATGATTTACGAGTGTATTTTTGCAATTGCGATTAAATAATAATTAGGACCAATCTTTTGTTAATTTTGTTCGTGGCTTCAATAAAGACCATAAAATGTAAAAAAAATCGGCCAAATGCGTGTCGGACCGCGCACAATGAAGGGTTCCGTAGATGGGATCAATTTATCCTAAGAATAAACTTAACATTGTAGTTGAAAAACATGTTCTCCCATACGGAATGTATGGAACACATGCATTTTCGACTGCAAATATAAGTTGGTTAATTATTACTCGTTAACTTGTAGAGCCTACTTAGCTGTGACAGTTTTCCTTTTAATGTCGTCATATATACTACTCCTGTGATTTTTTCCACATATCCAGAACCGACCAATTAGCTGGCAGGGGCAGGGACACTTGACTCCAACAATAATTTACACTTTAAAGCTTAATATTTCGCAAACGGTTCCTGAATCTAAAATGGTTTTCACAAACTCTTAATATTTTTGAACGAGCTTTCCAACGACATCGCATACCATGTGATAGAAGAGTAAAAAAAATCGCCACTACGTGTAGGGGAGGTAACCATGCCAAATTACAGCTTTCTAGTACTAACAGTCTCTAAGCTAAGCCGCGGACAGACAGACAGACGAACATGGCGAAATTATAAGAGTTCCGTGTTAACTACGGAACCCTATAAAGGTGCTTTGTACAAAGATCTTTAATGAGGAAAATTTTAAGACTCGTTATGTGATACAATGTCAGCTTCAAAGTTTGTATAGTAAAAACAGCTTACAAAAGAATTTGCAAGTAATTAAATTACTGTAAAAATAACAACACCAAATAATAATTTATTTACAAATAAATGAACACAAAAATCCTTACGTTGCTCTAGCGATGGCGTTACATTATTTTTAAAAGTCAAAATCAAAAAAGAATATTAAAATTAGGCTGAATCGGCACTTTTTGAACATCAAAATTACATGACAGTCCCCCACAATCCCCGGCCTTTACCCACTTCCTAGTGCTTTAGCTGGGAAGAAGAAGAGGCACAATAAAACTCCCCAGCAGCACAGCGGTCTCTTAGAACTTGAGTGTAGCTAGGTATCAAAATTGATTCCATTACATGCAATGATGTCACTGAAAACTATTCCTACAGTCATCCAAATCAAGCTTGCTAATCTATGTGAGCTAAGTGACAATCTGAGCCAGGTACCGAATGTTTAAATGAACATTTTGATTAAGATTCAGCGCAGACCGACGCGACGTAGTGGCGGCGAAGCGGCAATTCTATAAAAACTGAAAATCAATTTTATTCACTACTAGTTTTACCAGCGACTTTATTCCCGTGGAAGTTGTAAGACACCACAATATACTAAAGTAACAGCAACATTTTTATAACTTCCCTGTATACTGCGTGTGTAGTTTTGCATGGTCTCAGCAACCAATATATAAAGAGTGTCTGGTCTGGTGACGCGGGAGCAAGCGACTTACAGTTGTCCGCGTGAGAAGCAGCTCGTCCTGAGGTCGACACCCGCAGCATTCAGTAGCAATTTCCCATTACTTGCGAAGTTTTTCATTTCTAGCGAGTTAATGAACGCCTGGCACAACACATACACTAACTAAGTATTGCATTCTTACAAATTATTCCTCACGAACAGCTATCACGAAAATAATTATTATTTAACAGTAGATTGTAAACACACGGGATTCCTCATTAACAGTCACCTAACCATAGATATAGATTTTTATTACAACCATAGATAACAAAAGATAGGCCTCTTTTGTTATCTTGTAATAAAAAATAATGTTTTTCTGTGCAGGTTGAACGAACTATCACATAACAGTATTACAAAATGTAAAAAAGAAGCACAGAATATCAAAACCAACATTAAAATGTGAGTTATTATGTGATCTGTGGCAACACTGGGAAGTGTTCCAACTGTGACACAGGTCCAATACATACGTGAGTATTACTGTGTCCGCCGTTTTATTTATTCTTCCTCGGCACCAACGCTACCAGCACCTCGTCAGCACCCACCACATAATACGCCGTGGCAGAAAATATTGTTGAGAATCGATCTTAGGTTTGCAAACCACTCGTTGAACCGCTAAGCTATTTGCTTTGTTGAAAATTCTCTAAAGCCGTTCTTTATATATTTCATGATTGACTACTTAGTTCCGTAAAGGTATGATGATAATCATTTTAAAGGTTAAATCAGTACCTGCTATATCGTTCAATCGCTATTTTTTGCGATTTTCTGACTTTTCTAGTAGACCGATAGAGTTTATTGATCCTTAAAAGAGGATCGACTGGTATCAAAAAATGTTTTTTGTGAACGTTGTCTATTTTCTCGCTGACTGTACATTTTCTGTATAGAGATCAAAATATTTCAAAAAGTTAAGGACAGTCTCCTAAGACCGTTTTCTTGTAGGGACAACGGTTAAGGTACCTGTGTCATAAGTATAGCGTGATGATTATCATTATAAAGGTTAAATCTGTAACTATTAACAATATTCTAACCATTTAGCTCGCCTTTTTACAATTTGCGGTAAATTATAGAAGACTACGAACATAAAGCAATATTGCTATTAAAAATAGATTTTCGGCATAAGAATCGTTCCCACACCTCGTAGCAATTACTTTTTCCAAAAATATTCAATAGTGCAGTTTTGAATTCGCTACAATTTTACATATAATATGTATAGATATATATTTAGCATACGGCTCAATCAGGTACTGAATCCATGGTAACAGTTTCCACGGCGATGGCCTTACACCCAGTATTAATTGTATTGTATTGTTTTGTTTTTTAAATAAAAGACTAATGAGTCTGTTGGTCTGCTGGTCCCAAGCGCTACTGCTGAGCATGAGATCCTGGGTTCGATTCCCGGGTCGGGCAAAGTGTTATTGGGTTCTTCCATCTGGAATTTCTCATTAGCAGTCCGGAGTCTTGATCAGTGGCCGGTTGATGGCAATAGGCTCACCCCCTATTTTGGTGAAATGTGGGTGTACTGTAAGCACCTCTGCCTGTCCCTTCGGGGATTAGAGGCGTGATGTTATGTTACTATTAAGTTAGTTTCGTATGAGCTACGTACGAAAGGATAGATTGGATGGTTATGAATGTGACATTGTAAAGTAGCTCATAACAGATGTGTGCATCAGATTAATCTGCATAGAAAAATTGCACATGCACTAAGGGCTATTACAATACTTGGAAAATTCTGAACATTAAATAGAAAGTGTCCCTTGCATCATCATGCACTTAGTTCAATAAACCTCTTTGCACATGGGTTAGTAGGAAAACATTCTAGTGAACACTTAAATAAAACTGGTTAAGAAATAAAATTAACTTAACATTACGCCTGTATTCCTAGACGGTTTAGGCAGAGGTGTACCTCATTTCGCCAGCGATATAGGGAAACATCGAAGTTCTGTAGTGCAGTCTATTGCCAGCAACCGGGCTGAAATCCGGACTCCGGCTACTGAAAAATTCTTGATGGAATAACCCATCAACACTTTACCTGGGAACCATCGGATCCAGGACCTCATGATCACCAGTAGTCCCTCGATTTACAGTTAGACCAACAACCATAGTTTTTAAATATTTTGTCATAAAATTATACATTTATCTAACCCAATGAAATGTAAAAAATCAAAGAATATGGGGAGAAGCATACAATACAACAACATAGAAATAGTCTTCGGAAATCGAGTTATTGGACGAGTTCACCAATTTCATATAAGAAAGAAAGAAAGAAAAAGTCATTTATTGGCATTACAGCAGACAAAATACACCTTATAACTATTAAAAACAGAAAACAATAATTGTAATGCCAAAAAGGCCTAAGCTCAGCATATTGTCAGATGATAACACAAAGTGTACCTGACGCTGATTTTCAGCTGCAACCCACGAGTGTCATACGCTAGAATAATAAACAGGGAAGTGTGTGTCCGTTTGAATAAATTAGGTATAAGAATAAATAATGTAATAAAAGATAGGATAATATAAAAAAGCTCACAAAATCAGATATACTGTAGTGATATACATGAGTGTGTGTGTTGTGCTGTGAATCATAATGACCACAAATAAAAAATCTATCATCTTTTTATAGAAAGAAAGTACAATACGCGCCACGAAAGATGAGACTTGACCGCGCCTCCCGCCGCTCCTTCCGCCGCGCGCCGCCCCGATGACGCCCCGGCGCAGTCTTCATACCGCTAAAGAGACCCATAAATCGTCTACTGCGCAAGTCAAATCACGTGGTGTGTCAAGTCTCATCTTTAGTGGCACGCACTGTATGTAGGTACCTTCAAGGCAAAATCGTGTGACTGCGTTGTTTTTCTAAAACTACGAAACAGAACGGATTTTGATGCGGTTCTTATTATCATAATTAAAGTATATGACAATAATAATTGAATATTAGGAGATTAAAACAGATAACAAATAAAAAAATTCACTGAAAGAGTATACTAAATTAAATAAAACTAAGTTATGTAACCTTTAAGAGGTCAGATAAACAGTTTTGCGTAAACATATAAATATTATGATAACAAAGAAAACTGTGCGGCTGTTAATAAAAATATTAATGAAATTAATTAGTTCAATGTTGCCTCAGTCCGATACTGTTGGGAAACTATGATTATCATCACTCAGTAAAATTATAATGGAGGCAAAATATAGGGTGTTTCAAACATTCGAACCCTGTACTTAGCAATTATTAAAGATTTATAAAATGAAAAAATTCGAATTATAAAATGAAAAAATTGTTTCTCTAACTTACATTGAAAAAAACTTTCTTTTATAAGATTTTCTTGCATAAATCGAAACTTCAGCCTTGTTTTGAATGCTCCAGCATGCATTGCTCTTCCATCGTGCGAATGTCCTGATGAAAGCGTTTTTCTTGTTCTTCGCTTAAATCGCCTAAATTTTCTGGGAAGCGGTCTAAATGGCTGAAGAGGAAGTGCATCTTGATGCTCATGTTACATCCTAGTCTTTGAAAGTGCAACATGAGCTGCTCAATGTGTTGAATGTAATCTGGAGACTTTTTATTTCCTAAGAAATTTTGCACAAACCAAACAAATTCAATCTATGCAGATTTCTCTTTATCTGTCATACAGTCAGTAAAATTTTGATCCTTTATTAGTTCCCTGATTTGAGGACCGTCAAAAATACCTGCTTTTATTTTTTTCTTATATCGATAAATTTAAAACATTTCCCATCCTTGTTGACAGCTTTTACAAATTGTTTTATCAGACCTAATTTTATGGGTAATATAATGCGGTCTCCTGCTACTAGAGGGACATTTATCACATTCATACTACCCGGCACTAAATCCACTCTCAAAAGCCAAACTTTTTAGTCCGTGTTCTGTTTTGGCTCGGCTATGCCACAAGCACATAAAACAGGGGTATTTGGTATGGATGCACCAAATACCCCTATTTTCAAACCTCTGTAGCCCTGTTTTTTTAATGGTCAATTTTCTTTTGGGTCAGCAAGGACGATTCCTTGCTGAACCAAAAGAAAATTGACCATTTTAAGACCAACGCATATCAGCCAGTTATGTTCTATGTATTTTATTTTCTCCATAACCAAGGCTATTGTGGGATATTCCTCTTTACCTTTTGTTGAATGTGCAATGGGTAAGCAACCCATTTTATTGCCATTATGTAGGGGCACGCATTTAAAACTACGTTTCGATGAATCAGTAAATAAACGCCAATCTCTTGGACCATAGTTTGTTAATACCATTTCAGCCATCAAACCGGGAATATTGTTGCAAAAAACAAAATCATCTTCTTCAGAAAAGAAACGGATCAAATGTTTTTCTCTTGTACGGTAAACTGACACATTAATCTCTGGGGTTATAGATTTCTTTCTTTAAGCCGTGAAGCTAGAAGTTCTGACCCTACTTTTGATAGACCAAGATTTCTAATGAACTCATCTAGGTCATTTTGGTTGAATGGTTTAGGTTCGGACGTACTCGGGAAAGAAAAGTCACTGTCCTCATCATCACTGGCTTCTGAAAGAACTTGTAGTGTTACATTAGAAGTACTAGGTTGCGTATCAGCCACAGGTTCTTCGCTGGTAGATATTTAGAATTGGTCTAATAGCTGATTTTAAATTCGGGTAAGTCCATTTGGAACGATTTTTGCGGTTTATTCCGGTAATATTCACAACACAAAAATAACAATATTATCGTGACGATTAATCGGTTCACGCCAAATCTCAGGTCTTTTTTAGAGTAGCCCAAAAACGCAATGATGTTACGCAACTATAAAATTTGGGATCCATGGCTTACTAA
The DNA here is from genome assembly GCA_916610215.1 of Omphaloscelis lunosa. NCBI lineage: Eukaryota > Metazoa > Arthropoda > Insecta > Lepidoptera > Noctuidae > Omphaloscelis > Omphaloscelis lunosa. Next base: position 18,518,845 of record OU744247.1, read on the forward strand.
ACACTTGTAATGGCGTCCCAAAGAAGTCCAAGTAAGCCTTTTTTATAAAGTCAGACGCACTTAAACGACATTATCGAAACATATATTCACTACAAACAGCACAAAAACCATTTGGATCGTTTAAGCAAGTTCTTCTTAATGTAGGCATATCGATTTATTTAGGTATGGAATTTAATCATTTTTTGCACTAAAAAAATACTAGTAAGCCTCGTAACGAAATCTTAAGAAGTACCTGTATCATAAAAACTAGAGCTGTTAGATAAAAGGTTGGGAGGATTGAGAGGTTAAAAGGAGGGTTGATATGAGATCAGCGAACTCATCAAATCAGCTAACTTAAGACACAGTTTAGAAACATCACAAAACAAAATTTTAAAATTAAAATTTTGTGTATCTGTGTTATTTTTTGCATTATTCTGGAGTGTCCAAAGTATCCATACACTTGCACTTCTGAAAAACGCCACTGATGCAGCGATTGGCGTGGCCACCTACTGGACCTAGCTCATCTAACATAATGAAATATTTTTACTTTTGCCGTCGACAATAAGTCAGGTAGGGTAGGTAGTCGGTGGGCCACCGACCGAAACGAGTGGAAACTGGTAAGTTTTATTTTTATTTTAGCCGTGCATACCCTGTCTGAAATCTCTGTGCACGCCACTGAGTATAGAACATCAACCTGACCAACTTTCTCCATGGAACATGGATTTGGGTCAAGTAAGTATTGAAGTTTTGTATGGGACAGCTGATAATTTTTTGCGATTACGATGTTGGTCACATGGAACAAGTTTGACCACCCTTAAATTGGACCACACCTTTCTGATATATGCTGTATATTATGTAAATTCCATGAATTATTGATGTAGTTGTTAGCACTGACAATGTTAAACGTTTCCAACTAAAACAATTATGTACTTAACAGGAAAAACTTAACCCAGAATAACGGTAGATATAGGGAAATTTACGCAATTATAGCGCAGGGATTAGCGATAATTTTCTATTATAAAAGGTTTTTTCCGGAGTCTGCCTTATTAATAATATCATCATTACTTCGGTTATCATATGCCTTAATAAAAATGTACGAAGAATTCCCTTGATTCTTTTACTCGTTAATTTGAGATTATTTTAGTCACTTTAGAGCCAGCAGTTCTTAATATAATTTTGATTAATCACAGACTTTTCCAAAGCAAACCCTCTTTTAATAAAAACATCATACTTAAAAAAAAAAAACTAAGCACGTAATACTAAACACTGAGCAGTAACAACTAAACTGATATAAAGTTATCACGTGCGAACCGCGTGAGTCGAGTCGTTATCGCGGTGCTCCATAATCATTGGTAACGATGGCAAGTAGGTCGCCACTACCTGCATCGGATCGTGCACCAATTTGCTGAATGGCATCGTAGTTACGTTTGACTATACCGCCATTAGAAATAGATAACCTAAAATATGTCAGTTTGACAAAGTGATTTTGTTGAAATCATAAATTTTTAACATACATACATTATGTCTGTGATTGATTAATTTAGTTATATCAGTTGGTAATTACTAGTGTAGACCCAAATGTTCATGGTCGATAAAACATAATAATGGTATTTAGAATATATATATTCCATTATAAACATTTAAATGCTTACATATCTACACGACGCCAGTTTATAGCCAGTTTTTGGCCAGTTTTATGGAGAAGGAAGGCCTCTTTATGATGAATTCCTTCTTCAGAAAACGCGAGCATAGAAAGTGGACCTGGCAGAGCCCTGATAGTGCAATAAAAATGAGATTGCCTTCATTATATCGACGAAGAAGCATGTATTCAATAATGTCTCTGTGATCAACGCGGTGAAAACCGGAAGTGATCATCGTATGGTAAGAAGCACATTGAACTTGAATATCAAGCTGGAAAGATCTCGAATGATGAAGTCTACGCTCCGCCTAGCACCGATCCAGGTCCAAAACCCCGAGAGCTTTCAGTTCGAACTTCAGAATCGTTTCGAGTGTCTAGGGAGCTCCGTGGACGATTATAACGATGGGTTCGTGGAAACTGTCCATATGGTCGGGTCCAAGATCTTTAACCGGTTGAATGCCGTAATTACAGAAACAATTAAAAAGCCATTGTGTCTCGCGTGGATCCACGTTCCGGCCATACGAAGGGTTAAGACCCGTCGTACAAATCGAAACAAGAAGCGCTCTCATGCTACTTTACAGCTCATGGAGGAGAGAAGCGAGATGATCCTGCAGTCTTCAGACGATGCGCTCAAATACGGGCGGCTCAATAGACAGATCTCTAAGTCCTTAAAAAGTGACCTTCGCCACTATAATACGAACCGTATTAAGGACGCGATAAAGCGGAACAAGGGCTCCCAGATTTTTGCAAAAGATCTGTCCATTGGACAGAGCCAGCTTGCGAAACTGAAGACCGATTATGACAGAATACTATCCGCCAAACCTGAACTGTTGAGAGAGATCGAGAGTTTCTATGGACAGTTAAACACGTCAACCAGTAACCCCGTTACGAATCTAGCAAACGACCCAAGAGCTAGATTGACCCGACACTATACCGAAGACTTCCCGGACGTCAGCTTGCACGAGATTAGGATGGCTCTAAAGTAGCTTAAAAACAACAAGGCGCCGGGTGATGACGGAATTACGGCCGAACTCCTGAAGACCGGTGAAAAACCCGTTCTTAAGGCCCTTCAGAAGCTTTTCGATTCCGACATACTCGAGGGTCAAACGCCCCAGACATGGAACAGAGGTATGGTGGTACTCTTCTTTAAAAAGGGCGACAATGCCCTGATTAAGAACTATAGGCCCATCACACTTCTGAGCCATGTCTACAAGCTGTTTTCAAAAGTTATCACGAACCGTCTCGCGCGCAGGTTTAACGACTCCCAGCCTCCCGAATAAGCCAGATTCCGTAAAGGCTTTAGCACTGTAGACCACATACATACGCTGCGGCAGATTATACAGAAGAACGAAACCTGGCTTTCTGCTTAGCGTTTGTGGACTACAAGAAAGCTTTCGATTCGATCGAGACATGGGCTGTACTGCAGTCTCTTCAACGGTGCCAGATCGACTTTCGGTACATCGAGGTAATAAAGTGTCTGTACGAAAATGCCACTATGTCATTCCGACTCCAGGACCAGACCTCGAAACCTATCCTTCTGTAGCCAGGTGTGACACAGGGAGACATTATCTCTCCGAAACTGTCCACCGCGGCACTGGAGGATGTCTTCAAGGTTCTGGATTTGAAAGGGCTAGGCATCAACATCAATGGTGAGTATATCACTAACCTTCGGTTTGCCGACGACATAATTATCATGGCTGAGACCATGGAGGACCTCAGTACAATACTCGATGACCTCAGTAGAGCCTCCGAAAGAGTGGGTCTTAAAATGAACATGAACGAGACAAAGGTCATGTCAAATGCCCATGTGACACCCACTCTCATGAAGATCGGAGACGCTACGCTCAAAGTTGTGGACTAGTATGTTTACCTAAGACAAACTGTCCAGCTAGGTAGGTCCAACTTCGAGACAGAGGTCAATCGTCGAATCCGACTCGGCTGGGCAGCGTTCAGGAAGCTACGCAATATCTTCTCGTCCTACATATCACAGTGTCGCAAGGCGAAAGTCTGACCAGTGCGACCAAAGCCTGAAGAATTGCCAAACTTAAGTGGCAATGGGCAGGGCACATTGCTCGCCGAACAGATGGCCGATGGGGCCGATGAGGCCTCCCACAAGATGGACCAATGACCTTGTGAAGGCCGCAGGAATCCGCTGGATGCAGAAAGCGCAGAATCGGTCGAAGTGGCGGTGCTTGGGGGAAGCCTGTGTTCAGCAGTGCACGTCTTTCCGCTGAAATGATGATGATGATACAAGACGAGCTGCCGCCCGCGGTTTCACCCACATATTTATCGATCCCGTGGGAATATCGGGATAAAAAGTATCCTATGTCCTAACCCAGGCCATGGTCTACCCATTTGCCAAATTTCATCCAAATCCGTTCAGCGGTTTTAGCGTGAAAGCGTAACAAATGAACAAACAAAAAATCAAATCTTTTATCATTATTAATAATATATATACGTATATATAACACATAATCTGTTCGATTTATATAACACGTGTGACTCCGAATTTTTAATTTGTCTGTCTGTGACGTCTTGTCTTTTTGTCGTAATTGGGTTTTAGTTTTTATTTTTTTTTTTTTAATTTGTATGTCGTGGCCAGATCTTAGTGAATTGTTCGACCATTTCATGAAATGGTTGCATTTCATGAAATAGAACATCGACCACTGGTCACATCATGATGTGGTCTGGCCGGTTCATTGAATACTCAAAGTTTGACGATATGTGCAGTTAAACGCACGACTACTTCATGATGGGGCCAAATATTAATGAGAAAAATGCTTAAAATAAAGGGGCCGTTCAAGTATTACGTAAGCAGATTTATTACAATTATTTACCCCCTCCCCCCCTTGTCAGCAAAAGTAAGCAAAGCTCTTACGCCCCCCTCACATGCTTACGTAAACATTGGTATATGCATTTTTCTTTTAATGTAAGTATTCTGATTTTTTTTTAATACAGTATTTATTATTTGAGGGAATCCCCGAATATGCGTTTCGTTTTCAAGCATAGGCAATGTGTGGGTTGCCATATGTGTAAAAAAGTAAATTATTACAGCTGACGTAATCACCATCTAGACCCCCCACCCCGCATGTCATCAAAAATAACAAAGCATAGACCCCCCCGCCCCCCTATAGTACTTACGTAATACTTGAAAGATCCCAAATACTAAATATAAAGTTCGTCACAGACGTCACGGTAATAGCAATTATGATACACACCCATCCAATGCAATCAACTTTTAAGAAGGGTTGAATATTCATTCATTTTTAATTGATTTTTGAATGCTTTGAATGAGTGTAACTTTTTTATACATGAGGGTCTTTTGTTGTATAATTGAGCTCCTTCAACAGTTTTTTTTTTTTTTTTTTTTGCCATACTTAGTTCTCATCTTTGGTAAAATCAGAAAACTCGTTTGGCGAGTGCTACGTTGGGTTACTTGTTTTACTTTAACAAACGATAAATTAGTCTGTATGGAGTACCTTCCGAATAAAATAGTTAGATTATCCACCGATAGAGGCGTTGATGCCGCTTTGTTTTTGTTGTGCATCATGGCAGTGGCATACAACAAATCAAACAAAGTAAGGTGACCACGCAAAAAAGTCGATGGACTTTTATTAGATTTCCAATTATGATTACGGTTCGCCGGCCGCTGCCGCAGCACCGCTCGCTTCGCTCGCTCGGCTCACTTGCGATTGGTGACAGTTCTAACCTAACCCATTTGGTTGGATTGCCACAAGCGGCTTGAAATGCAACATAGCACTTAACATCCGTTTTTAAAAATTCACACCGCTTATGGCACCCCGACGAAATGAGTTAGGTTAGATTAGAACTGTGTCGAACCGCTTGCAAGCCGAGCGAGGTCAACTTCCAAGTTGGTCGCAGAACAGATGGCCGATGGGGCCAAAAGGATATCCTAACCATGGATATCCTACATTAATTATATGGCCAAACGTCGACTGACATATCATTAAACGTTGACGTTTGAACGATATTATGGTCAATGTTAGCTGGCCATTTCATGAAACAGAACCAAAATTCAAAATATTTTATTTCACATAAACCTACTTGGGCGCTTATGAAACGTCAGGAGCTAGGTGCACCGTTCCAATTGGTCGTTCCCTATGGAGAAAAGCCGGCAAGAAACTCCACGGTTACTCTTTTAAAAATAATTGGCTTTTACAATACTTTCAAATAACAGTGTTAATAGGTATGGGAGGACAGTGTAGGTCTTTCAACAAGTACCAGGTACTTAACAAAATAGAAAACGGTCAACAAATCTACAGTACACTAAGCCTACAGCGTTCTCACATTCACAAAATAGTAAAGAATCTATACAAAAATATATTAAATAATAAAAATAAAAACCTATTTTAATTAAACGCAATTACATGATTGCTATTACAACTGTAACCAATCTAAATAATTATCATGTCCACAAAAGCCACTAAAAGGAGTTGAAATTAAATTCTAGATAATGTCAAATGATAGGACGATTATGTCAAGGACAAGTGTAAAAAAAAATAAACATGGTAATTTGGGAGCAGTTAATAAACTCTTACATGAGCCGTTAATGAGGTACCAGGGAAGCCACATGTGTAGAAGGAATTATTACCAAACTTCCTTCTCTTCAACGTAGACTTTAATTTTAAAATATGCTTTTTTGATAAGGACACGTTTGATGTGGGTTTTGAACTTCCCATTGTTAAGTTCTGGAACCGACTTTGGCAACTTGTTATAAAAGCGGATACTGTTTATAAGAAATGATTTGCTTGTTTTAGTTAATCTAAATTTGGGTATCACAATTTCATGTCTACTACGTGTATATATGTAATTTGTATTTTGAAAACTCCTAAATTTTTGCGAACATACAAAATACGTTCTAAGATATAAAGAGAAAGCAGAGTCAGTTTATCAATTTCTTTAAATTTGTCTCTAAGATACTCGCAAGGACCCATTTTATTGATCATATCGATCGATCGATCGAACCATTTCAAGAAATGATCAATTTTAAGATCTGGCCACGACATATATATTTATACACTGACTTGCAATATAAAATGCCACTTACAAAGTGCCAAAAAAATCTAAATATAGATCTTCTAAACCACACAATGTTAGCAACATTGTGTGGTTTAGTATATATATACAGTAAAAAAAAATTGAAAACAGTTTTATAGATGTTTTTTTACTGGCTATTAAATACACTTGAATGTTGCCTTTTACTTCAGGAAGCTGTCCTGCGAGGTTTCGGAAATATTTTATGATAAGTTAGTGACTTTCTTGTATTGCTCGTCAGTGTACTTTAGATATGAGCTTATTAACCCATACATTCATACATACCGGTCAAAATCATAACCCTCCTTTTTGCTTCGCCGTAGTCCGGTAAAAACAAAGCTTGCGACTGTATTTTTTATCAATTTCTGAATATTTCTACTTATATCTCGCTCGGATAATGTAGTCCTAATGTCTCAGTAAATACGTATATTTGGGTCATTTGTAGTTTTGATCTCTCAGTATTTTCACTATCAGTAATTAATATATCGTTGTTTTGACATACAAATGAATAGTCGAGCGTACAATTGTATAATCATCGTGTGTGTGTAGTCTGTATTCTTAATAAAGAATCACACAGCACAAACAGAATTAATGGATATTTCGTCAATTAATTTGAATTGAACTATTGATTGACGTTACCCAAAAGGAGATATAAGTACCTATGTAGGTACTTAATCCTTTCCTAATAGATAGACAATCAAATTGAAATCTACAGGCTTCAACAAAGACTATATTTTCATTTGATCCTCCAAGAGTCCAAAGCAAAATGACGAATTATCTCTGCTCAGATCAGAAGGATAATCACTTTCAAAGCAATTACTTGTATAACACCATACGTTTCCATTTACTGTTTGTATGCAAACACCTTCATTTATTCCAAGGCTGTGTATCTAATTCACAGCACACCTTCTGTGGGTTAACGAATGGTGATAAATAAATATACGCACGTGGCTGTGACGTGATCTCCATTAGGGATAAATGTAGGCACTCATTGATAAACCTACCTTACTGAGTCATTGATATCGACCGCCTAAACAATGTCGACGACAACCTATTTAAATGAACTTCTAAAAACTAGGTGGTTATTGGGTTTTTCTATTTTAAAAATCAGTAACTGCTCAGTCTAAATTTGCGCCCGTTTAAGCTGTGCCCAGACTCATAGAGACTACATGAGGTCTGGAGTGTTTCAGTGAACAGTGTACTACACCTACGCCTTTGGGAAATACAAGCGTTAGGTTTTATGTGTGTTAACTTGATATTATGTAGATTATGCTAATGATGAGCTTATAAGCGGACCAGACACTATCAGTACCTACCTCAAAAATCAATCTGCCTAGCCTTTCCCCAACTATTATGTTTGGGTCGGCTTCCAGCCTAACCAGATGCAGCTGAATACCAGTATTTAACATGGAGCGACTGCCTATCTGACCTCCACAACCCAATAACTAGGTAATACGATACCCCTTCGTAAGACTGGTTGCCAGATTTTCGGGCTTCTGACGACTCGTAACGACTGTCAAAAATCCACAAAAGACAGTCGGGACCAACGGTTTAACGTGCTTTCCGAGGCACGAAGGAGTCTCAGTATGTAGAAATGGTCACCCATCCACGGACCAACCCCAGCAAGCGTATTTAGCCACGAGCCACTATCACGATCAGTACCTAATAATGACATATGATATTACTGACATTCCTTCCAATTTTGACATAAAACTATTAAAATATTTAGATCACTTCATCATTCTCACCACCACACTGTCTGTAGTAATGGTCGACATTACTTGAACGTAATGTCATTATTACTGATAGTGTCTGGTCCGATATAAGTACCTACCTATAACTGACAAGATGATACCGAGGTTTTTTTTTAATTCACTGTCTTGTAAACAAGGCAATGTTTACATTCTGATAAAGTTTTGATAATTTTGGAATGTTTTAGTTTAAAAAGAGACTTGAAGTACATATTGGTACATAATATTGGTTCTATGCCTGTGACGCTATAAATATTTGCCTATATAACCATCTTGCATTGTTAACACAATATAAATAATTACGACAAACAGTAGATTTTCCACTGCTGATAATAATTGTATTTCAATTACGTTTCCACGTTGAAGCACGGTTTTGTTCGCATGTTTGTGAGTAGATATGTCACGGCTAAAACCCGAAGTGCGGCTGCATCTAGTTTTAGCCTGCTACAACTAGGTGCGGCCGGTAGCAGTTGGTTAAATTTAGTTTTAGCAAATGAAAATGGCTGAAAGGTAGGTTAGGTTAGGTTAGAACTGTGACTACATAACACACTGCACGAGCCGAGCGAGCGAAGCGAGCGGTGCCGTGGCAGCGGCCGGCGAGTGCCAGGGTCCATTTAGGCAAGTTTAACCAACTGCTACCAGCTGCATCTAGTTTAAGCCGGCTAAAACTAGGTGTAGCCGCACTTCGGGTTTTAGCCGTAACAGATATATTGAAATAAATACTAATGACGCTGATTCACATAGGCGTCACTTCGATTCAAATCATGCAGTCAATACCTGCACTTTATGATAAACTATAATTAAACAAAATTTCATTGATACATGACACTAGTTTATAGTGCTATTTAGTTCGCGTAGGTAAACATAAGTACACGAAATCACGCCTTCATTGAATGAAGGATTAGGCAGAGGTGTATAGTGCACCCACATGTCGCTAGTTGAGTAGATGGTCCCCCAAGCACCGCCACTTCGACCGGTTCTGTGCTTCTCACATCCAGCGGATTCCTGCGGCCTTCACAAAGACATCCGTCCACCTTGTGGGAGGCCTTCCAGCGCTACGTCTTCCGGCACGCGGTTGCTACTCCAGAACCTTTCGGCCCCATCGGCCATCTGTTCTGCGAGCAATGTGCCCTGCCCATTGCCACTTAAATTTGTCAATTCTTCAGATTATGACGGTTATCTTCGTTCTCCTGCGGATCTCTCCATTTCTGATTCGATCACGTAGGGAAACTCCAAGCATAGCCCTCTCTACTGCCCTTTGGGTGACTTTTAGCCTTCTAATAAGGCTAAAGATGGTTGGTAGATGTCTGTAACTACTAATTACAACGTCCTTTGCGATCTTTTAGTCATGATAAAATGTACTTCCGGCATTGAAGGTTTCCAGATTTAAATAAAAAATATATCATCAATGGTGCCGATTCTCTTGTCACAAATGCCTCCAAACTACACTAAAAATTACCAAAATTTAGTTTATTCCTGTCAAACGACGGTTTCCCATTCTGAAATAGACTTAAGTGACAACCTAACTATATTTTAGTTTTGCAGTAATAAGATGGCACTGAGATATTAATTTAGTGAAAATGGCAATTTTTTTTATTCTGAATTTGACGTTTTTCACCTAAAATTTTGATCGTCTAACTAAATTTGACTATTTACTAATCGAGATTAGAAACGTGTGGAATAAAATTGGTTGTCATGAACTTTAAATTCACATCAACACCTCAACTTCAGTTGCAAAAACAGTACTGTATCTTTTTCTTTCTTTTGGTTTTATCTCGAAAATGGTGTGTCCTATAGCAAAAATAATTAAAAATTCGACCCCCTTTATAAAACTCATAAACCCATAAATCTCAACATGTAGGTTTTTTAAAATATTTTCCATACAAAAAGTGAAAAATTCCTTAAAAAAACACGCCACGACTATCCCCCGTTTCGGCTTAAAAAAAATGACGAGGTAGGAGAGACTAAGTACCTACCACGTGGAGTCGCGATTGTCAAATTCGATTTAGTTGTGTCAAAATTATTTTTAATTTAGAGAATTTATTTTGCAGAATAACTTTAAAATTCTTATAGCCAAAAGTAAGGAATTTTAGTGATAGTTTAGTTCGGTGTACAAGAGAATCGGCACCAGTATCATTCTACAGACGAAAAATGTCTACTGCTGGACAGAGGCTCCCAAGCACCACCATACGACCATATATTATGATAATATTATTTAACATGTAATTTACTATAAGACTCACAATTAGGTACCTACTTAATTAAATTTTGTGGTCGCATAGTCATTAGTGGCTCACGACACGTGTGCAAATGATGATTACAAAACCTATTAATGTGCATCAGATAATCACTTGGGGTCTCGTTCGGTGTTACTGGAAAGAATAAAGAAAACACTCTTTTATAGCAAATAAAAAGCAACTGTCATAATTTCAGCGTCATTACGGAAAAGCCATAAAAAATATAAATATAAAGCGTATCTACATAAGTCTTCCTCGAGACGAGTTAGAAAATATATGAAATAAGAATTTCCATTAGCAAAGACTAGTTTAGTCCAGTGGCGGCCCTAGGGCGGTGCGAGCGGTGCGATGCACCGGGTACCGTTATCGGGGTGGCGCCGAAATCAACCGAATCGGTACAGGGCACCGGTCACCGAGTCGTTATTGACCGACTGTCGAGGGGTATTTTTAAATTGTTCACAGTAAATTCAAAAGACTCACGCGAGATCAATCCTAGTCGTTTTTGGTTCTCGCCGGGCGGCCGCTGCCGCGGAACCGCTCGCTTCGCTCGCTCGGCTCGTGCGTCACACAGGGATCACAGTTCTAACTTAACCGAACCTAATTTTTTTGGCGATTAAAAAAAATTAACCTAATCTAACTATTTCGGTTCCGGGTAGTACTTGATTACTGGAATATGGAAATAATTGATTATGGAAATATATTAATGAAAAAAAAATGTCAACAACAAACATATCTTTTTAATTATGCCTGCCCCGCCTATCTGCTCCAATATGACAAATTGCCAACCCCATTTTCCACTTATTTTTTCCAAACTCAGCGCCGGCAGCTAATTCGTGAGCCAGCGCCGGTAGCCGAGGCAGAGTGTCCGTGGAGTTTGTTGCCTGTTCTTCTCCATAGGTACCTTCTACGCTTTGGAATGGGCAACTAGCTTCATCTTTTTGACTGAGCGACCCCTTGACAATTCAAAAGTACCTGTAATTGGTTTATTTGAAATAAATGCTTTGAGTTGATTTGCACTTCCTATTTTTTTTTACCTACTTGTACCTAATCTCTTCAACAAACACTCCATACAAACATGTCTGTTAATAATTTTTCCATCATGTAAAATTGAAATTAGATTATTTCTTTAAAAAAACTTACGCGAGGGTGAACTTTTCAACATACGTTATAACATGCTCTCTTATCCATACCCTACACGTTTCGGGTCGTTTTCAAAATGTATGTACATTTTGTTGTAATTATGTGTCCAGCAACTTGTTGGTAAAATAAAATAAAATACAGTTCGAAATGTAAACATATAGCTAGAATAGTTTTTTTTTATTTTTTTATTCATGGGAATTGGTTATATTGCTTTAAAAAAACTAAATCAGGAATTAATTCCTGTCATAATTTGTTTCCCATACAAAATTGCTATGTCCACAGTCATGCCTATTTAAAAAATGCAGCAAATAATAAATAATGCACGCACAATGTAACCTGATTCAACAATGTTTTGTCAGGTGAAGGAGTAAGTTTTATGAAATATACTATAAAAAAATGTAATTTTAATAAACCATTTATTTATTGCGTGTCTGATATTCCATTCCATTGTGTGATTGCTTCTTGTAACTTTGATATTTTATAATAATATAAGTAATAGTATTACTATAATGTATAGTAATATAAGTAAATTCCAAATTTAGTATGGCAAATCTATGCACTAAAATAGTTACAGAAAGAGAGATCGAGAGAGAAAATTGATTAGATTCGTCGACTTCATTGTGACTCTGCCTTTACTCTTCATTTGGGTTACTTTTGTGTTACGATAACACAAAATGAACACAAAAACGTACACAAATTTTGAAAACGACCCTTAAATGAAAAAACTCTGTTTTAAATTAATGCAAAGTTAGCCTAAAATTCGGCGTAAATTCGCCTAGATAGTAGAATTCTACTAGATGTATATGACTAGATGTGATGGTTCGAATTCAAGTCGAAACAATGAACTTTTTATTAAGTATTCTTTAGATTATTCGTAACGAATTCAATGTTGTAGCAGTGTAACATTTTAAAACTTGAGGGGCTAGCACATACTGACGCTGTGTGTACACAGAAACCTTCCGGAATAAATTCTCTAAATGATGCTGAAAATCTCATCAAAATCCGTTGAGTATTTTAGAAGAACAACGCGGACATACAGACAAACGCGAAAACCGACTTTGTTTTATAATAAAATATTAAGAGATGCAACGTTTTTATGTTTTAATTATAGTTACGCATTGGCTTTATAGCCTAGTTCAGCTTTAAATGAGCTGTGAGTATTTATGGTTCTTAATAATTAAAACATAAAAACGTTGCATCTCTTAATATTTTATTAAGTTTTAATTATTACTATAATTAAAACATAAAAACGCCTAAAATAAAAGCAATAAAGCCAAAAGTCTGCTATTTAAAAAAATGAATAAAATAATTTAGATTTAATTTAAAGCAAGTTACGTAATTTTCTGTAATTTAGAAAAAATAACAATCGCAGGTTTTATATGGTGTATTTTATTTTCATACACATTATTGTTTAGTGTTATATTAAACTGGAATTCGGATTTTTCGGGTTTAGATTTATTTTTTGGTTTTTCATTAACCAAAAATCTGAAAAAGAAAAATATTGAAATTTATAACAATAGAAAATTAATTGTCTCAACAGAAATAATTAATTGCATTTTTGGGTGCTGAAAATTTTAACCCTTTTAAAAGAGAAAAAAATTAAAAATTAAATCATCATATTTTCGATTTCCTGATAGATTTGCATCTGATTTTTATTTTATAGTTCCGAAGTACTTACAATTCTGAAGAATATTTTAAGATAAGCGTTAGGTGCTACTTATAAAATATGTCCAAAGGAAAAGATAAAATGGAATAAAGATAAAATCAAGCATATTATTTTTCTATTATAGCATTTGTTTTTTTTTTGTTTCGCCTTGTATATACAGGTGGGGTGGCAGAGACATCAACGCGAAAACTGCTACCATGGGTTTAGGACATGATTTTGAACCTCCCAGAATTTAAATTTTTCGTCGGTTATTTAAAAAAAAATCTGCTGTTATGTAAACTGTTACCATGGATTCAGTACATGTCAAAATGTATGGGCATTTTGACATGTACTGAATACACACCTAACTGAATACCGAACTGAATACACAACAGTTTTCGCGTCGATGTCCCTGCCACCCTGTATATAATGTCAATAAACTTAAAAAAGTAATGTCTTTCATCTGTCACTTCGTTTATAAACGCCTTTTTCTGAAAATACAAAGAAATCTAACAAATATTATAACTCTCTTTTTTAGTATATTTATGTTCTGGGAGTTCTACTCTCGCATCCTTACTAATATTATAAATGCGAATGTGAATTTGTTTGTTTGTTACGCTTTCACGCTAAAACGGCTGAACAGATTTCATGAAATTTAGCACATGGGTAGCCGATGACCTGGATTAGGATATAGGATACTTTTATCCCGACATTACGACGGGATCGAGATTTATGCGGGTGAAACCGCTGGGCGCAGCTAATTCAAATTAGGTCAAACTTTCGATTAATATAATAAAAAATTGATGTACGTTTTTTGAGGTATTTATCATTCTGTGCACTGGTAGTAACCTATATCAAACAAACTCAAAATGAGAGCTGATGAGACTACGTCGCGCGTCGTCCACTAATATCGCTAACACGTCACACATAAACACAAACACATGCGTCACTACGTCACAACAGTAGCATGCTGCAAGCATACCATAGACACCCCGGCGAGGAGTCATTTATTGAGCGCCGTGGCCCATGCGCGGGAAACGGTGCGGCACGCGACCAACTCGTGCGCACCACGCACGCATCACGCATCACACCATAACAGGAAGCATGGAAAAACTATTCCCGGCCGCAGTTAAACTCGAAAATTTTCTGGATTTAAAGATATGTTGGAACCTACATACCAAATAGACAACGGGCGTATTGCCAAATAGATTTAAATAATAATTGACGTTCGATAATTAAATTCGATAAAACCACTGGGACAGTATAAGAAGTTAAAATTACAATGAAAATATAATTATTATAGCATTTCAACACCGAAGCAGTGAATTTAGCAGTAATTAAGCAGTAAATTGTTTGTTTTTATAAAAGTGTCCTGTTGCTAGTGTAAATAGCCGCTCCAAGGCTTTTGTAACAATAACTCCGATCGTTAACGGTAGACCTGTGTTCATGAACCTACGCGTCGCGTCGCGTCGCTTCTGTTCGTGTTCATTCATTATCATTATTGAATTTATATTAGTTTACACTACAGCTCAGATTTATTGGTCCATTTGTCTTTTCTTCAAGTAAAGGGCCGGAGTACATTTTGACCATATGACTGACCAACAGTCACTCATAATTACTGACAGTGTCTATTTGACTCTCGAATTTAAATAATGTTGTCTGAAATGTGTACGGCATAAAAGACATCAATTATTTTCATTTTCCATGTTCTAAAGTAAATTACAAGTTTTGTTATTCCTGAAAATTAAGGCATACCTGTCTTTCAACAGGTTACATCAAAGACACATTGAAAATTAAATGGCTTATTTTCCACTATTAAAACCAAAATGTAATAACCAACGTTCGCCATCTTTGAATTCAAAGATGCAAGCTCAGAACTATTTAAAATACGTTCGGATATCAACTTGAAAACATCTCACAATCATCAGTCTGTTAACCAAGAAAAATATATTATTTATGTAAGCTGATCTGACATAATGGCTGAGTAAAAAAATACTAACTCATAATATTATCAAAATTCGGAAACAAGTGATACAACAGTGAAGCCTCTACTTCATTAATCATTAAAAACACCGAATTCGCATTTTCAGTAGGATAAGATGCAAGACAATTCTTGACGAGGGGTCAGTAGAGTGATAACCCTTAATATCGCCAGCGCGGACCTCCGCTCCGCTCGCCTCGCAGATGCACGAGGACTTCGCCCTTCTGCGTCGCGTCTCTATAGTCTATAAAGGCACCCGACGCACACAAAAGAAACAGTACGCCTTCGATCTCCGTCCATGATGTCAATATAAACATTCTGAACAACGCGAGAATTTGTTCAATAACATTCGAGAAACGTGCAATGACAAAAACATTACAAACACGGTGCTAAATAAATATTTTCTTTCAAAAATCCCTCCGTTTGGGTCGCGCATGCGTGCAGTCGGCGTTGTGATTGGCCGTGAATAGGAACGTTCACACAGAAAGCAAAAACATGAGTGGAACGGACAGAAGTGCCAGTCGATCTGCGTGCAACAGCAAGGGAAGCATGATCGTTGTGTCGAATAGACTGCCTTTTATACTGAAGAGAAATGAGAAGACTGGCGATCTGGAGAGGAAAGCCAGGTACTGTGACCTATTTTTCACTAAGTTAACAAAAAAATCCGCCAATAATGTTTTTCAGCAACGACTTCACCGAAGAATAACATAGATTATAGGATTTTAATGTCGCAGTTATGGTGCTCTGGAAGCGGATGTTTGTTGTGAAATACCTAAATTTAAACTGCGGCATAAAATAAATAGTGTTTTTAACTCAAAATATTGATGTTGTGTTTACTATAGATTACAATGTTAATGACAGTACGGTATCTAGAAAAGCCGGGACTCGTTCGAGTGCACTGTACAAATCGGTACAATTCGGGAAGGTTCTACGTTGTGTTCGAGTTAAAATTGCATTTCCCGAATCAAACGTAAATAAAAACTGCACAAAACTTGCATCATCTACCGTGGTGACCGTTAGGAATTTTGTTGAACACTGCGTGATCTCATTTATAAATTCGAAAGCCGGGATTTTATACCGAACATAATATCGTCAGCTGTTGGCGGTGGATTTCCATAACAAACACGTATTACGCGACTTAATTAAAAAGGTGTTTTTGCTATATCCAATTTAACTGAATGTTGAACGTTTAATGGTGTTTTGTACCTTTTGTGGGGTAATATTGTAGTTGACCATGTGTGTTGTCATATATGGGTTTTGTAACATTGTGCATACATACAATACATGGCGCGCTTGTTAAATATACAACAGAAAGGCCTTGGACTTGAATGTTTGGTTTCAAGGTCGATGTTACTGTGTAGCACTGTGCCGTTAATTGATTCATCGCGACATTGACAATGCTGCTTTAAACATTCATTGCTTTGATTTATGTCGTCAAACAGAAAAAAAAACAATAGTTTTAACATGCAACATGATATAAAGAATATTGATAACATTCGAGCCTCGGTTCATCCGAATTATCAACATATGTGATGACATATATACGCTCCTGTTTACTTAAGTTTATATCTACCGATTAAAGTATTTAGGTTAATTAGATACCACTAGCTTACTAGTTAGTTTACTACGCACTCAAGTTAAATCAATAGGGAAAATGGATCGTTAAATCAATAAATTAATTCCTTAAGTAATTGATAAAGCGATGAACTCAGGCAACTGTTAAATTCGTGTATTATGTGGGTACTTATTAAGTATTTACTGACTGCCCGGTTGGTCTAGTGGTCGCAAGAGGTATTGCCGAGTATGAGGTCCTGGGTTCGATTCCGGGTCGGGCAAAGTGTTATTGGGTTTTTCCATCTGGAATTGATCAGTAGCAGCCTAGAATTTGGATTTGTGTCCGGTTGATGGCAATAGGGCCCCTATTACGTGGGGCTTAAACTTATCTAGCAAATTGTTGGTGTTACTATAGCTACACCCTACACTACACCCCTTTTTTATGGGTGGGAAATTATCAAATAATTTCTCGCGCTCAGGGCGGAACGGGAGGGCGTGTCAGACTCTTACTGACTAAAACCCACCCGTGTTCCTTCAGTTGCCTGTATGTTGCCAGGGGCCACGATATCCCTTTCGAACTTTCAAACCCTACACTCCTGCCTAATCCTTCGGGTAATACAGGCGCGATGTTATGTTTTGTTCTTATTTTTATTCAAAATTTTCAAAATGTTAGTGCTGCTCCTTTGATTTACAAACTTTGCCATTTACAAATATGAAATTCGCACAATGTTTTTATCGACATTTATTTCGCAATATTTATTAGAATAAGATACCTACTGAGTGTATTTAATATATACACTTTTACAATAAAATTAATATTAAAACAGATAATTTAATTAGGTCTTCAGATAGCCACAATCACGATCCTCCCGCAAGTCAAAGTTAACATTAAAGACATATGGACATGTGATAACCTACATATCGAGACTCCTTGCTACTGCCATATAAATCAAACAAATCATACGATAAAGTTTTTGTCTTATTATTTGTAGTTATAGACAATAATTTTATTATGATAGAAGAGGTAGGTACGTACTTAGAATCTGTCACGGACACTGACACTGACTGTGTCCGTGGCTCGTCCGCAATCTGTCCGTTCCAGTGTGATTGATCCTTGACTGAAATAAATAAATAAAGTAAATAAAAATGTTTATTTAAATTACAAAAGGCATTTAGATACAATATAATTGGAGATCACCTTTTAAGCAAGGAATTGCTTGTGTTAGGAGACGCCGCACTTCCACTTATCACTAACTGAACTTACAAAATAGTGCAAAGTTGGTAGTTTTAAGGTTAATTTTACTAGATTTTTTGTATATATCATTAACAAGCGCTTCTCGCCATCAAACTGAACATTTTGCGGAGTAAAACTGAAAACAACAAATAATGTACCTGTCTGATTAATTTATACTGGGTGACTAGTAATTTGACGTATTCCTTCCATGACGTGATAGTGTGACCTATTTGCAACAATTAAGCACCCCATAAAGCCTAGGTGAAAATTCATTGGATTCGAAAAAACACAAAAAAAAAAAACCCAGAATTCATCACTAAATATTACTTTTCTCTGAACTCTCAAATTGAATAGCCTTCATTGCCTTTCCTTGGGGTACCTAATACTGTTTGTTACAGTACTGCTCAACCACTTAAATAACGCAATGAATGTTTTTGAACTGTCAAAATGAAACAAATTAGGCATAATTGTTTACGAAAATAAGTTACGCAATTAGGGTACTGGTCACGACGACGGGTGCATTTTTTTTTTTTTTTTGTGGGTGGGAAATCATCAAATAACTTCTCCCGCTCTGGGCGGAGCGGGAGGGCGTGTCAGACTCTTACTGACTAAAACCCACCCGTGTTCCTTCGGTTGCCCTGTTGCCGGGGGCCACGATCGCCCTTTCGGTTTTCTTCGCAACCCCGGCAGGCATCGGCCCTAGTGGACCCCTTCAAATCTGCTGAAATCTCTTTGAGGCGCGCGTGGAACACAACGCGCCATCGACCCGGGCCTGGTCCTTATCGGACGGTGAACCACCCATTGCTCACCGCCCGCAAGCCCGCGCCTACGGTGGCCGGAAATCGCCTCGCGATTCCCGACGCCCTGGGGACGACGGGTGCCTAACATGTGTAACATGTGTAGGATAGTTTGGAGGTTAGAAAGTAGTGTGATGGCATAAATTAATTAATTCGATTACTACACATTTTTTTAAATTTTTCATTAATTTGCAAATTCGACTTTTGCCAGCATTATCTACTGCTTCATCGGACTCTCTATATATATATTTTTTTTACTTTTTTACCTCGTTAGGTGGCTGATTAAATGGAGTGTCTTCTCCGTAACTTGTACGTTTAATCCCAAGTAAAATTTCGAGATAACTGGTGTCAAAGTTTACGTACGTAGACGATTTTAAATGGTTAGAACCTTCTTCCTTTTACCTGTTTGATGTTTTAGAAAATTTGGTTACATCGAAAGATTTATTAAAGCCATTCAATTTGAGAGTTTAGAGATAAGTGATATTAAATGATGATTTCTGGCAAATAAAAAAAAATTTAAAGAAATGGGTTTTCTCGAATCCAATGAATTTTCGCCTAGGTTTTATAGGGTGCTTAATTGTTGCAAATGGGTCACACTATCGCATCCTAAAAGGAATAGAAATCTAATTACAAGTCACCCTGTATACTAAACACCGATCATTTCTTGGTTTCTTCAAATGCATGCTCTTACGCAAAGAAAAACCAACCATCAAAAACAAAACACGT
Source organism: Omphaloscelis lunosa (assembly GCA_916610215.1). Lineage (NCBI taxonomy): Eukaryota > Metazoa > Arthropoda > Insecta > Lepidoptera > Noctuidae > Omphaloscelis > Omphaloscelis lunosa. The sequence goes on from OU744247.1 coordinate 18,538,583, forward strand.
ATAAAAATGTAAGTCTCGCAATGCAGTTGTTTATTATTTCAAATAGTCCTGATTGAATATAACACTAGCGAGTCAAGTAATATATGCTTACACAAACATAAATAAAGCGCTCAGAGGGCTAATATTAGGTCGATTTTGATGTATGGATTCTACGTATTGCCGTGTGCGATTGCCAATGCCAAGTCATTCTACTTATTAAAGAAATAAACATGTATTGAAACGGTCACTATAACATGTTGTTAGTTATCTAATTAGGTAATACAATACCTAATTAACCGACCTCTGTCGTCCTCAGTCTGCGTTCAGAGGTCGGTGTGGCAACACGCCGTGTTCGAGTTCACGACAAGTCAATCGTCATCCTGAGGATGCCGCGTTGAGAGGTGAAACACGTGTCGATTTCTTTCAGGGTTTTTTGTGGCTCTTTAGAAAGAGCTAAGCGGAACAGGTTACTAAATATATCCACGTCTATTGTATTTTACAATGGTTTTCCGCAAGGTCACGCCTGAATCAATTAACTAACTAATTAGGTGACAATTTATGACAATAGATGCATCCATAGATAGGTATAAATTACCCGACTTGGTTTTACATTAGATCTTACAGCTTTCTGCGGTAGAAGAACTGCATTTCGAGACTTACATTTTTGTATATGTTATGTTTTTGATGGGATCTCATTTCTTTTTGTATAGGTAGATACACCGATAATGATACTAAACCTATATACATAAGTTTAAACGTGTGGATTTGTGTCTATCTGCGGCAACGTAGGTAGATCCCAAAGGTTGTTATACTTGTTATTATCGCTTTTTCATTTAATTTCATTACACTTTAATTGACAACTGACGTTGCCAACTGATTTAATTTATTCCATTGGCCATTTTATAAGTAATCTTCGAAGAGACTGATTGTACCTTTGTATTCCATTAGGTAGGTACACTAGGTACCTAGTCCATATCTATGTAAATATAGGTAGGGCAAGCTATTAATAATTTTACTAAATGTTTGTTTATTATGAAATTCAAACACCTAAGTTCTCTAAGATCTCAATCTCATCGTTTACCTTCAATCGCTGCGCCGACTTATAAGTAGGTATAGTTAAGGTAATTTAAGGACACATCGTCAGTCTTACTATACCTATACCTACCTATATTTACTATTTACACCTATCTTTTTATGTAGGTAGTGTAAGTGACGAAAATTTTTACGAACTGTAAAAGTAACTTTGTGATCGCATATCTCGCATCTCGCATATTTATATAGAATTAATTACAAAGCTATTTATGCAGTTCGTAAATATATCTAGAAAATACGACCGAAATTTTAGTATCTATGTTTTAGTTTTTCCTTGCTTTAAAGGTTCAAATTGAATGTAATTTGGGAATATATCTAAACTTTTGGTAACTGAAAACCAGGCTTCTAGCTTTATCCAGAACGAAGTAACAGGGTATCGGGAAAAGGATGGTAGGGCTGTGCTTTTGTTTGTTTGTTTTTGCACAACTTGACTGCTATGCCCCCAGATAAATGAAAGCTTCTTAACGAACTATAATTGATAACAGCACGTGATTTAAAAAGTATACCTACCTAAGAAATACTTGCTCACATAAATATATTTTTATTTTCTATCTATTAATATGAATCGTAGAAGTAGCAAATGAAGAAGAGAATTTACAATTTGGATTCGTGCGTAGCAACGTAACACCAAACGCGTAGCAGTTGACGACGGTTAATTACTACGAAAGTCTGGGGCGTAGACTTTGATAAAAAAGAGATCCAAAAGCCTTTTAATATATTTTTTCCTTTGGGTTTTGACTTTCACTTTATGTTAAAATTACCTTGTAGATTTTATTATTTATATATATATCTGAACTATAACACGATTGGCTTACGATGGTAACTCCTATACATGTTTACATTGTATCAATAATTTTGTGTTCTCGTCTTTACACACGTTTTCTTACTTAAGCTATATGACCTAGTATTTCCTGCCTTTTTCTTTAGACCTTTAAGACTTTGAGAGACAACATATAACATAGGCTTTATAACAATGAAACTTGTGTCGTGTCTCGATCAGTGTCCTTGCATGCGTTAATTAACTGAAAATGGTAAAAGCTTGACATCAATTTAATTTTTTTCGGGAATAAGTCCATGGGTGCATGCGATCGTAATACCGAATAGCAACGACGCTTTGAAAAATTGAGAATATTTAACAATATGATAGAAATGTACATAATTACATTTTAATTTGTCTGTCTGTGATGTCTTGTTTATACATTTGTCTTGTTTTTAATGACTTTTTTGTCGTAGTTGGGTTTTAGTATTATAACTTTTTTTTTTTTTTTTGTAAAACCTCTTGTCACTAAATCTTGACACCATTCTCAGGATTGAAAAACTGTCAGTACTAGTCGGTAGCAACTTTCATTCACTACCAATTTTTGCACTTTGAAACTACACAGAATTTCTGCAAAATTTAGCAAATGTTGATCATGATTATCTTCTTCAACGTTCGTTTCGAAACGAAACATCTTTATTTATTTCAATAGCTTTAATTCTAACACAGCAATAATTAGAATGAACTTATGAGATCTAACAATCATGACTTTGCTTCACTTATCAGTTATCATGGTTATTATTTAAAAAATATGTTAGGCACCTAACTAACAATCACATCACATTTATAAGAATATCTTACGTAACAATGAAATACTGATTCTTTAATTAAACGGGTTATAATGAAACTAGATAACGAGTAACAGCATCATCTAATTGTAATCCCTTGATGGCCACCGGGCTATGAAACAATTTTTAAAGTTCCGAAGCGAAATTATGGCAAAAATGGAAACCATATCGTTATGTCCGTGCGGATGACACACAGCCATTTTACTCGGCGGCTATTGGCACCATATCCATGACCATTTAAGAGGTGCACCGCTAAAAAACGGTATAACAAAATTATGAAAAAAATATAATAAGTGTCAGTCCCCATACTTGTAACTACGGGATGAAAAAAATATATTCAATACACAAGCGTGTCCCGTATCGTTGGATCCCATCATTAAAAGGATGATGATGTTTCTAAGCGACTTTTTTATTTTATTCAGTAGTTTGTGAGATATGGGATCATAGTTTTCGGTTGCAACCGCACGAATAATTTGGATTTTCATCGTTTTCTCTAGAAATTCAAAATGATTTTTGCGGCCGATAAGATCAATAAACTGCCTGCGATGCCCTGGGTGCGATCCCCGGGTCGGGCAAAGTGTTTTACGGTTTACGGCTTAAAACATTTATTTCTCAAAAATAATTTATTTATTTATAGTTAATTAAAACGGTACAACACCAATAACATTAATTAACGTAGAAACAATTACAATCGTGACAGTAATTTAATTTAAAACTAACATGGAACAGTTGACTCCCTAGCATACTTTCTCTCACAGAACACCAGACATATACGCAAAATTTTACTCCATTCATCCGCAAACACATCACATTCAGGGTTGGCAGTCAGAAGGGCATTTAAGATCTTTAGGGTACGACAAACTGGGGATTCGGCTCTGGCTAGTCTTGCATGACAGTTGCGCAAACAGATTGTGTCGGCGGCTCTGACGGTGTTCAATGTATTTGTCAGGCATAAATAATCGGCAGAAAAGCCAAAGGCCATGGAGCTCTGGACAGTCAATACGTCCCCGTAAGGTCTTATAATATAATACAATTCACTTATCAAGAAAGAAAAGAAATCAAGTTAATCTTTATACTAACTAAATATATGATTTTACGAAGAACGGTAGGTACTCTTAAAGTAATGTAATAAGTATTACACGTACAAAAAAAAGTGGGTTGCAAGAAAAAGTGAGGGTAGATTTACATGTCATTTTTCGATGGCAAGTAAGTAGCATGCTGTGAATATTTGTTGATGTTTCAAAATGTTATGATAGTTTAGTACCTAAATGTATTTTACACCTTAGTATACACGGCTACACATCAAGCTATACATTTCCAGTATAAGCTGATCTCGCATTATATAGGATTTCCGTATAATACGAGGTCAGCGTAAACTGGAAATGTATAGCTTAATGTGTAGCCGTGTGTACCTATGTGTTTTGTTTGTTATTGGGTTTTTCTAACTGGAATTTCTCAGTAGTAGTCCGGAGTCTGGATTTGTGCCTGGTTGATGGCAAGGCTCGCCCCCTATTACAAGGGACTTAAATATAATTTGCGTAATGTGGGTGTACTATAGGTGCACCACTGCCTAACCCTTTGGTGTGATGTTATGTTATAAAATCAACAGGTACTGTGCATGGGTAAATATTCACTCCAACTGCGGAACCCTTATCGGCGGTTTTTATTATATGATATTTTTTATTGAGATAATTAAAGAAGCACGTGCAAAGTGTCAGGGGATACAGTTGATTGAGTTCGTTTGTGGAGCTAGGGGCCGTGTGTTTCCGCGCGAATAATCAGTGTTGGCCGGTTCTTTTACGGTTGGCCCGAACTCACTGTGGTTATGTACTGGGGAAGCTAACTTCTGGAAGTAGTTAAGTCAGTACGAAAGCTGATACCTAACCATAAATTAAAGAACTTTTTCATGTATCTTTAAACTATTGCTCATTGAGTCATTGCATATTGCGCTGTTCAGTCAATACGGATGATGACAAAAAAATTATTTTGTCCTTCAGGTAGAATATAAAAAAATATTGGACACGTGTTTTTTCTTTTTATACGTAATCAAAAGATTACGGCGACACATTAAGTTAAAATGTGCCATGACGTCACGAGTATGTAGATTTTATACTTACTTGTGACGTAGTGAACCCCACTCCTCAACTTTAATGCGTTGTATCTAAGTCATTTTGTATTAATATGTTGAACTAAAAATACGTGTCTAATATTTGTTTATTATCTGACTGACGGACTAAATATAATTTCGTTTTTTTACCCAGGCATCATCCCTATTCTAAAGCAAGCCGCAACTATAAGAAAACTCTCCAACAATATAAAACATAATATAAGGCCTGTTTCCCTGAAGAGTTAGGCAGAAGTGTACCTATAAATAATAAATAGTATACTCACATTTCGCCAGTTCCCCAAAACTTCAAACGTAAATAGGCATTCACATTCTACATATATTTTCGTACAATTTCACGAACTATTTTACGGATCATACATGCTCCTGAAAATGGTTTATATTGTGGTTCTCAATGTAACATTATTATATATCAACAGCGCCGGTGGGCTGGTGACAGCTGTGGCCCCGGTGGTAATCCGAGGAGGTGGCATCTGGGTGGGATGGCCAGGGATCCACCTGGATGACTCCAACGAGAAGATCCCGGAGTCAGACCCCAATGACAAGACCCCCACAGCTGGCTTGCTCTCTGAAAAGGTACGATAAACTATATAATTAGGTATGAAACAGCAAGCTCTTAATTTCCGCTTTTGGTATACTTATTCTAGCTGGTATAATAATGCTTCCAGTCCAGATATGCTACTATTAATTATATACCTTGTAATCATCAAACAAAAGTGTGTACAGTACACACTTTTGTTTGTAGGATTCGTTTAATTGCATGACAAAATCTGCATTACCAATCGTTTAGACAAAAGCACGGGCAGCAAATTGACGGAAAAACGGTCCTAATTAAAGAAAGACTCATACATAAAGGAAAATAAAACACAGGAAAAAGTTTTTAAAAAAATTGACCTATTTCCTGAACGGACAAAGTTTAATCTTTAAAATCGGACAAAATGACACATTTTTGTATCATTTCACCTTGAACTGATTTGAATGACATAGTTACAACCATAGATGTATTATTAAAACTAGGTTACAACGCAGTAAACAATGATGCTCGTGCTAATACCATTAAACCTTTATGCACCATAAAAATTCAAATGTGTTTTATCTCCTCCTAAGTAACGACAAGCTATTTGCATAGATAGAGAGTAAATCTTCCTTACTGAAAAACAATCGTATGCCTACACAAAATCCTCCTTTTTCTGGGTTCCGTACGACCGAATGAAAAAACGCAACCCTTATTCACACTCGTGTGTCTTTAATCTAATTGACCAATTAAGTTGAAATTTGATACACATATGAATTTCTGTGATCCAAACACGGACGAGTAACGTAAATAAATTAATTTTGTATATGGGGGTCACTTTTGGGAGCCAAAAAGGAAATTTAAATAATAAGTTTAGCAAACTATACCGTGTGGCATATCAAATGAAAGGGCTTACTGTGAGAGTCTCATTAAAAAAAAAAAAAATTAAAATAAAAAGCTATAAAGTTTTTTAAGAAAATAGATAAAATAATTAACCATTCCTCGCCCTTTCTGAAACAACGAGCCTAAAATTTAAAAAAATTACAGAAAATAGTAGGTACTTAAAACCATACGAAAACCATATAAGAAATCTATGATGGCAGAAAGCTATGGTCTTAAAATAACATGGTAAATCTCTCAATATTCTACGTACAAAATTATATGCTGTTGAAATATATGGGAGAACATACACACATCAAAAGTGTCTAGGGATCAAGCATTTTTATGCGGATTTCTTGAGATTGAGATGTGGCTTTGTAATAAATTTATGATTATATAAATTTATATGGATCCTTTTTGGTGCATTTCATAATTTGAAACAGGAACTGTTAATCAAATTCGAGTAAAAGATGAAAATCAGCTGTCAATATTTTCCCTATAAAAACATACAACGCATTGAAGACATTATTAGTGCTACTGTTTCCCTACTACTGATTAAAACCAACGTTATTATGGAGCGGCGACGTCATTTAAGCAGGGAAGAAATGCTCAGAGCCGTGGGAATGATAGAAGCTGGTTCCCGGCAACGTACTGTGGCTTTAGCTCTGAATACAAGTCAGAGTGTTATCAGTCGACTGTGGACACGTTACCGAAGCACTGGTACCGTGGCTGAGCACCATGGAGGACGGTATCGCTGCACCACACGGAGACAAGACCGATACATTCAAATCTTAACTCGAAGAGCTCCAACAATAACCGCCATGATGTTAGCCGTGAGGCTTCATCACTCTTCAGGGAACTTAATTAGCGACCAAACAGTCAGAAACCGCTTGCATGAAGTGAACCTTCATTGCCGAAGACCGCTACGGGTACCACCTATAGCAATGCACAATCGTAGGATTCGATATCAATGGGCTCTTGAACACAGAAATTGGGCAGAAGAACAATGGCGTTTCGTGTGCTTTTCTGATGAGTCTCGTTTTGGTATGAGACCGGATACAAGACGTATACGACACTGGAGAACCCCTGGACGCCAGCAGCGATTAAAATCCTGCCAGGAAGTCCATCCTTATAGTGGTGGAACCATCATGGTATGGGCGGGTATTTGGATCGGCGGAAGAACTGAGTTGATTTGGATCAGAGGCAACCTCAACGCTCAAATTTATGCTGAGACGATTGTATCTGACGTCATCGTTCCTCTACAAGTGCAAATCGGTCCCTTATTTCAGTTAATGCATGATAATGCACGACCGCACACCGCAAGAGTTGTAAGACAGACTCTCGCCGCAGCTAACATCAATGTCCTGCTCTGGCCTGCTCAGTCGCCAGACTTGAACCCGATTGAGCATGCATGGGATATGCTACAGAGAAGAGCTCTGCCGAATATGGAGGGTATCCAGTCGCAAGAAGACCTTTTTTTGTTGTTGCAACGAACATGGGCGGCCATTCCACAGCGTGATTTGGATGAACTCATTTTGAGTATGCCAAACCGATGTTCTTGTGTTGTTAGTGTTCGCGGTAGAAACACGGATTATTAATTGTTTAAGTTACCCAATAAAATTTTAAAGAAAACTGTTATTTCAGTCTTTTTTTCGAACTTTAATGTTAGTGGTTCAAATGTCAAAAATCCCTTTATTAGGAAAATGGCAAATTTCTTTATTAATGCAAAGGTGACTTGGTTTATCGTTACTGTGACAAGCGAAAACACTTTATTAGATGAATCCTTAAAGAAAATTTTAATTAATATCAATCAGGAGAAAAGTTATTGCAAAAATATATGTTGATCCCTAGACACTTTTGATGTGTGTATTTTTCAACTACAATGGATAAAGGATAAATTCATCCCAACTACGGAACCCTTCACTCAGAACTTTCGACTGGGTGAACCGATTTTGATGATTCTTTTTTTATTTGAAAGCTGGTACTTCCCGTGTGGTCTAGTTCTGATAATGTCATCAATGAGAAAACCATATAAGTCTTAAATTTGCATTAAGTATGTGCGCGACAAATGGACGAATAACTCAATATCGTGCCAACCGATTACGATGATTCTTTTTTTATAGTAACTCATGCAATTTTTCTTGGAAAGCACCGTTTGGTGAAGTGGAACTGATGATGAAGACCATAAATGGCTACCGGAATTACTCAATAATAAGTATTTCACGGGTTGCGATTCGATTACTTTAATATGGCTGCAATGCAATTTATGCTCGTCACAATGCATATGGAGAAGTGGAGCTGATGGTTAAGTACCAGGAGAACTCCTCAACGATTAACGTCCCTGTATCGGGAAAAGCAATATTTTGTAAAAGGTGAAGAGCAGTTGAGATTAGGCTGTTGTAACTTAGGTAAATTAAAAACTACCCACTAAAAAGCGAGAAATAAAAACTTTACTGCGGTAGTCCGAAATAACATTTTTAAATTTACTTGCATGCAATAATCTGACAAAAGATTCTAACAGATTTCAGACTTGCCTTTAACATAAAAAGTTACCGGCTTCTAAAGCATGATAAAAACATTCGCCAACACAAGTGAATCACCCCGACTCGACCTTGCACCACGCATGACCGCCGTGTTCCACTGTGCAAATAGGTTGCCAATTTCCTCGCCACAGTGTACCTAATGACCGTGCACAAGCTGTACCTCCTTACTTTAAATCCTTTGGTACAGTACTAATACTGTAAGCAATATTAACAGTGCCTGTAGGTATATTATTTATTCACACAATTACTTTTAATATTATAAATACTATATAAACCATTTCACACATCGTTAAAATATCAGTACATAATATAGTATCATGTAATCTCATAATTATGGCATTTAAAGTTACATTACGAGATCTGCTACTACTCTATATTGTACAATTATTTTTATAACTCCTTGAACTTGGGTATAAATAACAGTTTTCCACAACCAAGGGGAAATTTTCAGGAAGTAGGTACAGGCTCCTCGTTATTTTCCAATTAAACATCTGATAATAATTAATTATCAGATGACAGATGAATGTGACCGCAGATATCTACTAAGCTATTAATACATTTTATTGCGTTAGGTAAATAGGTAATATCTACGTCATCTACAAAGGCTGACGGTATTGCAAACACGCAAGATCCATAAACATATTTGTTTTGCATTATAAAATAGACACTGCGATACAAACTATGGATGCTTTTCATAAAAAAAAAACTAATGCCTGACTACCTTTAATATTCCAAAGGAGAATCATTGAAACCTCTAGCAATAAAACCACAACTTCTTCATTTCAGATAGTCCCCATCTACGCGGAACCAAAACTCTTCGACAGTTACTACAATGGCTGCTGCAACGGTACCTTTTGGCCTCTGTTTCACTCCATGCCTGACCGCGCCACCTTCATCGCTGACCACTGGAAGGCATACATTAAGTGCAATGAGGAGTTTGCGAATAAGACAGTGCATGCCCTGCATCTGCTCAAACAACAGAAGGGGGGGAAGAATGGAAACGCTCCCCCAATCGTTTGGATCCATGATTATCATCTTATGTTAGCTGCTAACTGGATTAGACAGGTTTGTTTAAAACATTGATATTTTCAGCGGACATAGAGCCATAGAAATCAAAAAGGAGCCAAGTGTTAATCGTGTGCGCTTTACTTTCAGCGAGTTGAGGAAGACGGCATAAAATGCAAACTGGCATTCTTCTTGCACATTCCGTTCCCGCCATGGGACATATTCAGACTGCTCCCATGGTCTGATGAAGTATTGCAGGGTATTCTTGGTAAGTGTGACTTTGACCTGAAATTTTAAGATTTTTTAGTTTTAGAAAGAACATTGTCATAATGAGGGATGTTTGTATCTCCACAGGTTGTGATATGGTTGGATTCCACATAATGGATTACTGCCTGAACTTCATAGATTGTTGCCAAAGAAACTTAGGTTGTCGTGTGGACAGGAAGAATCTTCTAGTTGAATTGGGCGGCCGCACCATCTGTGTCCGACCTCTGCCGATCGGAGTGCCCTTCGATAGATTCGTGCAGCTGGCACAAAACGCTAAAACAGTGCTCTCTACTAACCAACAAGTGGTATTAGGAGTCGATAGACTAGACTATACCAAAGGATTAGTACATAAACTTAAAGCCTTCGAGAGGCTTCTGGAGAGATACCCGGAACACATAGAGAAAGTGATGCTGCTGCAGATCTCAGTGCCATCCAGGACGGATGTCAAGGAGTACCAGGACTTGAAAGAGGAGATGGATCAACTGGTTGGAAGGATAAATGGAAGATTTACTACGCCCAACTGGTCACCTATTAGGTGAGTTTCTGAAGTTAATTAGTCACATGTATTCTATAGGTATATGTCGCAGCCAACTAGCTTTTAAGGTGAATCTGTAATTGAAGACCGCAAAATTTAAATATTCGTACATTTTTTGCAATTTGCATCTTGATCAAAATATGATTCGCCACTGTAACATATATGTATTTACAGAATTATAATCATTGGAATCATTAATACATCTCTCTAAGTTAGATTTGTTCCATATGAACAAATTTCTTATGAAAAAGTTCTTATGAAACAAATCTAACTTTTGAATTTCGCGGGCTACAGCTGCGGATCCACCTTAATTAGCCTTTCAGTTAAAAGCCTAGCTTTTTTAATAAACGGCGCCGTTCAACTAGCGGCCCGAATGATATTCATTATGGGTTAGTTTGGAACCATAGACTACTATATATACTTGTTTGGAACTGTGACCAACCACGCGCGAGCCGAATTGATCGCAGTAACTAAACCGAGGGTGTGTAATATATAGCAGAATAACAGATAGTATAATATCACTTGAACTAACGTTCACATGATACAATTTTCATATGTTATTTATTTATTTATTTATTTAAACTTTTCACACTCAAACGGTACAAAGGCGGACTTAATGCCTTAGGCATTCTCTACCAGTCAACCAAGGGTGGTGCAGAGATTGGATGGCAGGTGCTCTGTTTAAGAGGAACAAAGAAAAAATTATAAAAACAAATAACCTAATTTCATGTGATCTAATGTTATATTTCATATCACCTTCTTTTGCTCTAAAAATATTTAGTATAACGTTCATTTCATATAATTTTCAATTTGTATACTTATTGCTCTTTGCAGCCAAAATTCTGTAATGAATAAGTAAATATCAGGAAACATCATACTGTTATAACCTCACCTAAGCCAAATGATTCACGAACAATAAAGGGGATCGGTAAGGTTAGGTTAGAACTATGACCAGCCACGCTACTTCCAAAGGCTGGGCTTTTTTTTGGGTGGAAACTTATCAAATAACTTCTCCCGCTCTGGGCAGAGCGGGAGGGCGTGTCAGACTCTTACTGACTAAAACCCACCCGTGTTCCTTCGGTTGTCCTGTTACCGGGGGCCACGATCTCCCTTTCGGTTTTCTTCGCACCCCCGGCAGGCATTCCAAAGACTGGGCTGTTAACTAAAAGGCTAATTAAGCTAGTTGGCTGCGAAATATATATGACATTAACAAATTTAGGCCCACTACTTCGAGCAAAAATTTAAGAATATTTATGATCATTTCATAAATTTTCCAGATATATCTACGGGTGCGTCGGTCAGGAAGAACTAGCAGCCTTCTACCGTGATGCAGCAGTTGCTCTGGTCGCACCTCTGCGAGACGGCATGAACCTCGTCGCCAAGGAGTTCGTCGCCTGCCAGATCAACAAACCGCCTGGCGTACTGATCGTGTCACCCTTCGCTGGTGCTGGAGAGATGATGCACGAGGCTCTTATCTGCAATCCATATGAGCTGGATGATGCTGCAGAAGTTACTCACAGGTGATTATTGCTTAGTTATTATCATATCTAATCTTGTGAACTTGGCTTTTCCAGTGAATAATCCATCACGTAATTAGTGCGTGATAGCCGTACCGGTACTTATTGTTATTACAAAGAAGAACGTGGCCAATTAATTGAGGGTACATATTTAATGAGTCTAAGATATTCCCAGCAAATCTGTACCTACTACAGCAAATGTTATCGTTTAGAACTTTATGACGTCAATTGTAACGACAATTGCGTAGCGATATATGACATATGAAGATTATTAACTTATTATTTAACATTTATTCCCCCTCCCGGTCAATGGTTATCATAGTCATTGACACCAGAGCTGTCGAACGAATCATAAAAACAAAATTGCAACCGTTTAGATCATATTTAAATGTTGCTATGGTCGTGGGGCAGTTCCTAACTACAAAATTGGGAGATTCTATCGAAAAATTTACTGGAAATTTCTAGTTAATTGATTAAGGCATGACCTTGCGGAAATCTATATATATAAAAATGAATCCCTATTTCCCTTGGTCACGACATCACGCTAAAACGGCTAAACGGATTTGGATGAAATTTGGGATATGGATAGACCTTGACCCGGAGAAGGAAATAGGATACTTTTTATCCCGATATTTTTACGGGATCGAGACTTATGCGGGTGAAAACGCGGGGCGTAGCTAGTCCCTTATAAAATACAATAGACGTGGATATAGTTAGTAACTTTTCCGCTTAGCTATTTCTAAAGAGCCATAAAAACCCTGAAAGAAATCAACACGTGTTTCATCTCTCAACGAAGCATCCTCAGGATGACGATTGACTTGTCGCGAACTCTAATACGGCTTGTTGCCACACCGACCGCTGAACACAGACTGCGTAGACACGTCGATTTCTTTCAGGGTTTTTTATGGCTCTTTAGAAATAGCTAATCGAAAAACTTACTAAATATATCCACGTCTATTGTATTTTTTGGACAAATTCTAGTTCTGAAATTCCCTGTTAGGGCTCTGATAATGCCAGAGGATGAGCGCACAGTTCGTATGAACCACCTGAGAAGACGCGAGCAGCTCAATGACGTTGACAGCTGGATGAAGGCATTCCTGAAAGCCATGGACTCGCTGGAGGACGAAGCTGATGATATTGGAGCTACGTCCATGCAGCCAGTCACCATCGATGACTTCGATGAATACCTATCCAAGTGAGTTTGTGATAATAGATGATTTTATTGCAAGTCTTGCTGTTTCATTTGATTTATATTCATTTCGGGTGCTGTAAAATACTGCAACCAAATAGATTCACTAAGGGCTGCACACATTCACCATCAGCCTAAAGCAGTCCACAGCCATAAGCCTCTCTAATCACACACCATATAGCTCAATTCTCGGCTCCAGCTAACATGACCTTACGTTTGCTGAAGTCATTCCTGCTGTTAACCATCCACGATCTTTCCTAAACGTTATATTATTTAACCCAGGTACATCGGCTACACCCAGAAGCTGGCGCTGCTGCTGGACTACGACGGTACGCTGGCGCCCATCGCGCCGCACCCTGACCTGGCGACCCTTCCGCTTGAGACCAAGCACACGCTGCAGAGACTCTCCAATATGTCCGACGTGTACATCGCCATCATCTCTGGCAGAAATGTGGACAATGTTAAGAATATGGTAAGCGTGGATTGTGTTACTAGATTTGGACAAGGCAGCTCTTTGTGTACTTGCGAAAGTTGATCTCGTCATTGTGCTTAGTCTGATAGTTGTTAAGAAACAATGGGCTTGGTCAAACTTATACCTTAGGTAGATATTACATAAATGGCTTATTTTGGGTGTAGGTACACCTTCCCCTACCTTTTGGTAAATAATTAGGAAGATAATAGAAAAATCTAACTTCGTAAATAATACCTATAACTAGCTAGTTAATGTTGATACGACATTGAGTTTATCCGCTTTTTGTACTACTTAGGTAGGACTAGATACGGTCTAATTAAGTGTTTACTTAAGAATCTAGAACACTTACCTATAATGTTGATAAAATTCTCAGTTGCTCTCATTATTAAACAAAAAATGAGTAACAAGAATTTTAATAACGGTTATCGAAATTCTTAAAATATGTGCAAATCAGATGTCAGCTCCGTGGTAAATATTAACAAATGAAACGATAATTTAAATTACCTAGTATTTATTTAACTTTTGATCTGAAGACCGCCTTTGATCGCAGAGTACCCGATTTGAATGAATTCGATAGGTTACCTACTACCTACGATAAATTTATTTAATTATGTAACCATGTTTAACGAAGATCCAGTTGGGTCTACAGTGTGTCCAGTGTTGACAGCCACTTACATATGCCACGTATCGTGATACTTACCATCTATAGTCAAAATGCTACATTCAGAAGTCAAAGCCGGTAGATGTTAGAGGAACGCAAAGTGAAGAGCAGCAGCACGGTTCATAATATTGTGTACCATTATTGGGCTGGTATAATTTTGTATGGAGGTACTTTTTGCGATCGTGAGCACAAATGCTTTCATTCATTTCATCAGCAGAATACTCACTGTATCTTGCGATAGATAGGGATCAATGGGCCTCGAAGGGGGAGATAAATAAATCAATAGTTCAGAATAAAAACAATAATAACGAGTCTATCGTAATATCAGCTGTAGCCTAGCAGAACGTTCATTGAAACTATCTGGTAGCTTTGCAAATAAATAACAAGGTCTTCGATATCATGGTGAACTTTGACAGCCATTATCAGCGCTTTAAACAAAAATATTTATATTGTTCGTCGTACACAATACCTAGCACCCTTGATAGTGTTATTACAACCGGGTTATGAACCCACTTGGTACCTACTTGTGTGTCACTTGTATTTCTATTACGTAATGTTTGTATGGCCGCCATGTTTTTCGTTCATTTTTGCTAATGTAATTCTCTTTCAAACTTATATGATGTGGGTGGAGATGCAAGTTTGCAGCCATATGAAAATTGCTGGATGTTTTATTTAGGTACATACTGTACACGTTATGTGTTACATAAATTTATGTAACACATACATAAATTGGTATCCTAGGTACTGCTAAGCAACCTTGTAATCCTACAGACAACAATTAGGTAGGTATGATCGTGGTATGTTCGTTTCTCACTAATGTAGCTCAAATACGTTGCCACATTAGGTAGGGGAACCACGCGAACAGTCTCCATTTATGTTCTAGTGCCTACCCATGTAGCCGACTTACGTCACCGTTATTGATTTTCCATAAAACATGGAGAACCATGCATACGTAACCGACCTATACTTAACTGGTGTAGTTGCGCTAATAGACCTGTTATGTTCAAGTAGGCACCTACCTAGGTTGGTCTACATTATGTGTGTTGTGATTCTTATTAGGTAATGTTATATTACTAGCTGCGCGCCGCGGGTTCACCCGCATAAGTCTCGATCCCGTGGGAAAATCGGGATAAAAAGTATCCTTTGTCCTAACCCAGGTTATGGTTTATCCATGTGCCAAATTTCATCCCAATCCGTTCAGGCGTTTTAGCGTGAAAGCGTAACAAACAATTATAATATTAGTTAAGATAGTTAGGAAAATATTTTACCTACGTAGGCCCTAGTAGGAAAAGTGTAAGTAGGTAGTTACTGTAAGCCTGCCTCAAATCATTTGGGTCATCTTAATAACTAATAAATATTCTTTATCCAGGTGGGCATCGAAGGCATCACGTATGCGGGTAACCACGGCCTGGAGATCCTGCACCCCGATGGCAGCAAGTTCGTTCATCCTATGCCTATGGAACTGCAGGACGCCGTCGTCAAACTGCTCAAGTCGTTACAGGAACAGGTACTTAAGGATCTTTATAATTATCGTAAATTAGTGCAGAGGTAAACTTTCCTTCATGATATGAAACTTGGCTAGACAAAATTGCGAGCAGTTGAACGATCAGCAGCGGTTAACCATGACCTGGTTATGTTTACCACAAATGAACCCTTAATCAGTAACTGGTGAGTACTTTTCAAAAGCGTGTCCATATTTTTCAAAAGCGTGTCTAGATAATCTGCTATTATCTAGACACGCTTTTGAAAAATATGGTGTTGCATTATTGATTGGTCATCAAGTATCGACAGATATCTTAGGTAATATTGGCATTTTTGCCGCTGTATTTTCCTACTTCAACAGTGCCCAGACTTCCCAACCCTCGGCTCTTCCCAGAGCCAGGAGGGTTGTGACAGAGGCAAGTTGATAAAAAGCCAATTGAACGGAATCTATGGCCGTTATGGAGCCGACGGCATCTTCTAACATTACAACAACCTAAAGCATAAATCAACTTTCTGACCAACTAGTCGACTACGACTCCTCGAAAATTCAAAAGTGCCTGTACCTAAGCAAATTTAATTTTAAAAAAAATGCTTTAACTTTGACTAATTACTCAATCTTATTCCACATTTCTTCAGGTCTGCAAAGACGGTGCGTGGGTTGAGAACAAAGGAGCCCTCCTAACGTTCCACTACAGAGAGACCCCGGTGGCGAAGCGCGCGGCGCTGGCTGAACAAGCGCGGAAACTCATCGTGGCGTCAGGGTTCACGCCCGCCCCCGCGCATTGTGCGCTTGAAGCTCGGCCGCCTGTTGAGTGGGACAAGGGTACGTAGTGATAAAATTGTATTTTGTGTGACAAGCTAAGACAAGTTTAGGAGAATTTTGTGGGTACTTAATTATTATCTAAAAAGGATTTTTTATGTTTAGAACTCGCTAACTGTTCGTATTCCTGAATAAGTACATTCTTTTTTTGAGAAATCTAAATTAAAATTTGATTATCATTCCTAGCGTAGCTCTCTTCTAGGCATGAGTCTCATGAATGAATAAAAACCTAAATGAGTCCCAGCAATGGAACCTGTGGAACACTGCCAGACTATTTTATCAAAGAACTCACTCTAATATGTATCTATCTTGACTAATCTGAAGGTCTTTTTGTTTACAGGTCGTGCATCCATTTACATCTTGAGAACAGCCTTCGGCTTAGACTGGAGCGAAAGGATTAGGATTATCTACGCTGGTGATGACGTCACCGATGAAGACGCCATGTTGGTAAGTACCAACCGTCAACAAAGACACTTTCCATTTTACCTGTAAATCTTTGGCTACCGATATTTCCGGCTGTCTTAATAGTGGTTGAGAACATTAATGATTCTGGTAGACAATGTTCGGGACGATTTTTAAAGCAACCAATTTATATGCACCATATCTGATAATGAAATTATCTTCCAGGCCCTGAAAGGTATGGCAGCTACATTCCGCATCGCGTCATCGTCCATCACGAAGACATCGGCAGAGCGGCGGCTGTCGTCCACAGACTCGGTGCTCGCCATGCTCAAGTGGGTGGAGCGACACTTCTCGCGCCGCAAGCCGCGCGCTAACTCGCTCACATACAAGAGCGCTCGAAAGGCTCGAGATACCATGCAGATGCACATGTCGTACCAGATTCCTGCGAAGACCTCCCCGCGACGAACACCTCCCCGCACACCCGACAAAAACTCCAGCGGATCTGAGTCTAGTTAAACTGAACTCCTGTCTTATGACATCTGTGTACTGACGTACTAGAAGCGGTATGCAGTCCAAAAGTTGTTTAACACCGGAGAAAAGTTCACCCTAAATTCTCCTAAGTTCATCTGAACGTATCTAGTACGTTAGTACATCGACGTCGCTTATCCTATGATTGTTATATTTAAGCGTCGTGGTTTCTAATTCCATAGACAGTCGTTAATTTCTGATAACATTCAATGATTTATTCCAATATTGTTTTATTATGTTCAAATAGCAAAGCTGAGGCTTCATTATTCCATTTAAAAATTATTTTTATTTGCCTAATAACAACGTTTTGAATATCAATAAAATGTTTGATACGAGTCCTATATCTTGCCAAATATGTTACACATTTGTGTTGAAAAATTTCTTAAAATGTCGTGATGTATGTGAAGTGAATGATTATTCACACTTCTTGATCATAATAATATACATTGCAACAACCACAGAGTTAGTATTGAAAACTTAATCGTTCCTGCAGCTTTAAACTTTAAAACATGAAAACGACGCACTTTTCTATAATTTTTAAAATACATAATCAAACTGAGCTTATTCAGAGTTTATAATTTAGTAAAATTGACTGAATAGTATTTAAAAATTATTTTTCTAAATCTTGAGGACCTGACATTAACTTTGAAATAATAGGATGTTAATAAAGTTTCATATAAAATGGGCGCCTTTGCATGAACAATGTTACATTTCGCCTTGTGTAATAAGAGCTCCACTCCTATCGTGTAGCGCAACGTTGCATGCCATTTAGCTTTACAAGTTATTTATGTGATAGATTAGTGATAATTTGTTTGTAAGGCTATGTAATGATTATATTTAAACATACGTATGTAAAACATAATGAGATTAGTGCACAACTTACTCTGAGCGCACGATCTGTAGCGATTCAATGCATTTGTCCAAGTTTGACTATGTAATAGTGAAACAATGAGCATTTTACTATATTATGATTTATATTGTGTTTTATAGAATTATTTAAATATATTCACAGATATCAATCAAAGTAAGTGTATTTATGTACCTTAATGCTTCCTGTACTCGACGCCGGCCCGTATGTTTGTGCAAGGCTCGGATACCGGTAAAATTTTCAAACCGCTATAATGTACTTGACGCAAAAACCTTTTAGAGCAATATTAATCGGTTTTTTGTTTAGCGCGGCATCCTCACAAGTAGTCAGAAGTTGCAAAGCGTTTACCGACATGCCGCTCGTCGTATTAACCGGTTAATTTAGGTTAAAATAAAGTTCTTAAAACGTTCACGTTCTTAAGAAAAGTTCGGAGTAAAACCCAAATAACCCGGTTTTCACCGGTATTATTAAACCGGTTCCGAGCCTTGTGTGTATACGAATGAATATTACCCATGCACCGGCGCCGGACCGAAGATACTATTTTTTTTAATAGCTCTGAATGAGTCGAAAATTTACGCGGCGCTCGCTGCGGCTCCGGCGTCATGTACAGGAAGCCTTACTATTCAAATCTTATTCGAAATGTTAACTTATTATTTAATCGTATAAAAAGCCTAAAATACTAGCAAATGACATGGAAATCTCTGAGATCTTGTAAATAATGTAATACTTAAAGTGTTTATAATATTGTACTAGTCTGGATGGTGTACATACCAGTATGCTGTAGTAGCAGAACACGCACTGAAATGTCTCGAATTTGTGTCATCCTTGTATTTTTAGATACCTATACCTAATGATGTTTTAAGAATTCCAATAAAAAAATTCAGAAGACGGAAAATATTTTTTTAATTGATAATATATACAAAAACGTTAATCTACAATCTTAATAAGAAGTACCGACTCAAGTCAACGTTTCTAAAACTGGAATGTATACATTGTGCCATATACCATAATATACGCGTAAGTGTATCCAAAAGAACCGAACATAGTCAACATCGATGACGTAATTCCGTAATTTATTATCCGTTGAACAAATACATTTAGTTGCAGTCAAGAGTGATCCACTTAATTAAACAATTATTCACAATTAATAACACTAAAGAGTCTTTATATCACGTGTAAATGCCTAGACGTTACTGTGCGACACGACCAGCCATGACAGTATGAAGTAGAACAAGCAGATGGGGTAGACAGCAAGTGCCTTCTTGCCTTCAGGCTGACTGTCTCCGAGGAACTTTGTCGCAGCTGGAAACAAATAATACGGGTGATTAGCTCTTACCTAGGAACGATGTAGTTTCTACATACTTCATAGATAATGACGCGGATCAATAAAATATCATATCAATCGCACAGGACTTCGTGTCGCTACGTTTTGTTACAAAAGTTAACTTTCAGGTTAAGGTAAGTAGGTAACAATTTCTACACATAAAAGTACTACCTAGCCATAATCAGCTAGCAGTAAACAGTTTTATATCCTCGATAAAAACATTTTATGCTATTTCTTGTTTAATTCAAAATATCTGCAATTAATTCAGCCAGGAAACTACTAACCCTGTCTTTACTTCGAAAAAAATTAAGAGCAGAGCTGTGAGAGTAGTGGTGGACAAGTGGTAACAGTCGCGACTTACGAATTGTAGGTCGTAGGTTCGAACCCAGACATGTGCTTTTTTTTATGTAAGCCTACACTGTCCCACTGCTGAGCAAAGGCCTCCCCCAAATCCTTCCATGCATCCTTTTCCAGGGCCACCTTCATGCAACCCTTGCAGTATGCGTCTAGGTCATCAGGCGCTTTAATTTGTGTAAATTATTTAATCACCACTGCTCTCGAAACAGTGAAGGAAAACATTGTGAGGAAACCGGCATGTCCTAAAACCAAAAATTCGAAGTGACATCTACCAACCGCACTGGGCCCGCGTGGTGGATTACGGTTCAAATTGACATAAAACCATAAACAACCCTCCAAAAACAACTTGAACTTACCATACGTTGCCCATATGAAACCGACCATGGATACGACCAGCCTCAGGAAGAAGAGGAAGGTGGTCTGCGTGGTGAAGAGTATCACGCGACAGAGCACCAGGGACAGCGCAACAGGGAACATGCAGTAACCCAGCACGCATACCGACTGGAAGAATGAGCTGTAATAGAAGGAGATAGATGTTAAGTTCCGCTGTAACATGCCATGAGAATTATTATAAAAGTGGCGAGATATGGATGTTATTATAAACCACCTTAGAGGAATGTCATACCATTAACAAGTACTTTTCAATGGATAATTTAAAATTTTCGATTGTAGATAAGAAGTACCTACTCTATTCTTCAGGTTTTTCATCAAACGACGTTCCCACACAGTTTTTTTTTTTTTTTACATAGGTGTTCAGAGTAAATGTGTTTTTAGTCCTGTATTGGTGACTTTAAACTACAGGTTCTACAAAATAACATAAAAAAAATTAAAAAGAAACTCAAATTCATTCTGATAATATAGAAATTGACTTGAAAAAAAATTATACTGTTTACAAAGCATACATGAAATTCAAATAATCCAAATTAGCTATATTTTTGAGCCGTTTGGGGTTGAAACACTAGGTCCAAGTGCTCACCGAGTTTTTCGGGACATCGCCAAGCGGTCGGTCGACTCTTCACGTGACCAGAGAGCTGACCAATTCTTAAGCCAAAGAATCAGCATTGCCATCCAATATGGAAACGCAGCCAGCCTTTTAGGCACTTTTCCCGCTGACGGCCATGCGGACGATTTTTATTCCCCTTTATTTTTGTTTTTGCCTTTATATACTTGTACATAAAATATAGTTAGGTTTATATACATAGTTTGTTTTTTTTTTTTTTAATCTAGAAAAGGGCTTTGTCGCGCATGCGATTATGCCGCCCTGGTAAGGTTTACAATTTATAACTAATAATACAGTCTTTAACCAAATCTTAGCATAGCTAGTCTGTAAAGTGCTCTAGCTGCGTCAGAAAGTGGCGCAGCCAGAACACTGTTGCAGTAACCTATTTCTCTAAGCCTACAATCTAATCTATGTCTAAATTGTGCGTTGCGGACACACTCTGCCAATATGTGATAAACATCATCAACGGAATTAATACAAAAATCACATTTATCCGTTGTTGATTTTGCCATTAGGTATAAGAACTTATTACACGGAATGTGTCCGGAACGAAGCCTTAGTGCAATAACAGTATCACATCTGTTCAACAACTGGTTATCTATCCATGATATACATAGTTTAGATAATTTAGAATGAGAAACACTGGTTGCATTTAAATAAACAAAATAAAAGCTTCTTTAAATAAATAAAAACATCCAAGAATTCATCATAGGTACCCCTAATGTAATGAAGGTGTGTTAATTTGTGATTTCCTGTGCAAGTCTCAATAAATACTTCTTCTTTCTTTCTTTCTAATGGTTACACGGTCCGTAATTTAAAAAATAATATTTTTCTTCTTTGCTACTGTATTAAAAATCCAGTTCTAGATAACCAACATATTTGCACAACTTGTGAGCATGACATTTTGCTAATGTCGATGTCGCTATATTGATATTACATTATTTTTCAAGGGCTTTTGTAGATGAATATTAATAAAACATAATTTTATAATATATTATACCTCCAAACTATTACCATAAAACATAATATACCTAAGTACATGAAGTCGATTTAAAATCATTTTTGTTACTTTCGTAGATACCTGCCCGCGTAGCATGACAACCATAGAAACGGGGTTTCTACGGGTTTTGTCGACGGAAGAATAGACAAAATGACAGATTGTGATTGTTTATCCGTCATTTTGTCTATTCTTCCGTAGACAAAACCCGTTTCTATTGTGGTCATACTAAGCGTGCTGGTATGATAAGATATTGACTTGGAATTACCTATAACGAAAACGCCCACGTGATTATAGGGGTAATTTGCTAAATATTATCAAGCATCTAATATACAAAAGTTATAAAACCTTTATTAGCCCTAAATCGTTTACCGCATTTCAGGTTTTGATTCAACTAATATTCAGTGGTTATCGCAGCGAACAACTAAACTCTTTTCACATTTTCTTAAATTTTCGAAATTGCTCCTACCATGGGTTGTCTCGGCTTCACCCAAATGTTGAGTGGTAGAAAAAGTCTATGGCATTAAGTCTGCCCCTGTTAATTTGCATTTAATAAATTAGGTAGAGCAGGTAGTAAATAAAAAAAAACTTTTATACAAAAAAACTACTTCCAAAAAACACTACAAAGTGAAAAATAACTTAAATTTCGGAAGTCGGTGTCTTTGGTTTTAGTTATTGCCACTGACTTCCGAAATTTAAATAATTTTTCACTTTGTAGTGTTTTTTGGAAGTCGGTTTTTTTTGTATAAAAGTTTTTATTTCACGCTTTTTAGTGGGTACTTTGTAATTTACCTAAGTTACAACAGCCTAATCTCAACTGCTCATCACCTTTTCCAAAATATTGCTTTTCCCGATACAGGAACGTTAATCGTTGAGGAGTTCTCCTGATACTTAACCATCAGCTCCACTTCTCCATATGCATTGTGACGAGCATAAATTGCATTGCAGCCATATTAAAGTAATCGAATCGCAACCCGTGAAATACTTATTATTGAGTAATTCCGGTGGCCATTTGTGGTCTTCACCATCAGTTCCACTTCACCAAATGGTGCTTTCCAAGAAAAATTGCATGAGTTAATATAAAAAAGAATCATCGAAATCGGTTGGCGCGATATTGAGTTATTCGTCCATTTGTCGCGCACATACTTAATGCAAATTTAAGACTTATATGGTTTTCTCATGGATGCCATTATCAGAACTAGACCAAATTGAAATGGGACCACATGGGAAGTACCAGCTTTCAAATAAAAAAAGAATCATCAAAATCGGTACACCCAGTCGAAAGTTCTGAGGTAAGAAACATAAAAAAAAAATACAGTCGAATTGAGAACCCCCTCCTTTTTTTTAAGTCGATTAATAAAACTATTTAAAAACAAACTCACATGTTCCCACCAAGCAGTTTAGAGTTAATTGTGACAACTGCAGCTCCTATCCAGACTAGTACAAATACTTCGGCAAACTCCGGCCCGCCATCATTGGTGTTGTCAGCTACTTCCGTGCCCTGCAGGATTGTAGCCATCAGGGTGCAGAGCAGCAGGGGGCCCCATAGATCCCCTAGAAACAGAGGAAAATTATTTGTAAACCAACATCATTTAGGCAGATTTTATTTTGCCAGTAAATAAAGTTAGCATTTTTTTTATTTTAGGTGCTTTTTGTGTTTCAGGGGGTTATGTAAAAGAGATGACCAGTAATTACAGCAGGAGGATTTTCTTACAAGTGAGGTGTTTTGGGAAGTGATTTAAAAGAGTGTCCATGGAGTTTGTTGCCCGTTCTTCTCCATAGGTACCTACTACGCTTTGGAATAGGCAGCTAGCTTCATCTTTCTGACTGACCGACCCCTTGACAATTCAAAAGTGCCTGTAATTGGTTTATTTGAAATAAATGCTTTGAGTTTGAGTTTGAGATGGCAAAATTATCAAAAAGTGTCGAGGGTAAAATTGATACAACGTAAAGGGGGAGAAACTAAAACACATTGAAAATTACTTACAGCAATGTGTTGTATATACGTACCTACATACCTCGTAGTTTATTTATAAGTTGTGTGTTTATTATTAGTTCTAAGTCTACCCTCTATCATATTATTGTTCCTACCCTACTCTTATGATTTACTCACTTGTATTTCGAGGCTACTTTGCCCAATACACAAATTACGATATTTGGTGTTTTATTAAGGACATCATATTGGCGACGAGTATAAAACAAGACGGACTGTAAATCAGTGAAATTTCATGAGTTCAATGTGAAATGTGATAATTGGGATAATTACATCGACAGACTTAAATACGTATTGTTTTGAGGCGAATGGCGTCGTCTCAGATTCGGCTAAAAGAGCAAATTTCTATACAGTGTGCGGCGTACAAGTGTTAGAGACTGTTCTGGCGTTGACCTAAAAAGTCTAGTGAAGTAACATTCAGTGAAATTGAAGCTATCCTAACCAAACATTACAGCCCAAAACCTAATGAGATTTTTTGTGTCGTTCAAATTTTATAAGCGCGATCAACTACACAGCGAATCCGCAGCGGAATACATAGCGCAACTCAGGAAAAAATCAGTGCCGGTTGTAACTTTACAGACATGGAAAGGATGCTTCGTGACAGATTGGTATTGGTATAACAATCACAATTTGCAGTATGAACTGCTAAAGAAAGATAATTTGCGATACCATGACGTAGTGGATGCTATGCGGCCGAGAGTGCGGGCAGAGACGCTCGTATGATGCAAAGTGCCTCCGTTATCGGCGCAGCCGTCAACTACAATGCGACGGCAATCCAAAGCAAATGTTCCACTGTGTTATCGATGTGGAGACCGACACGCGGACAAGACAAATGTCGCTTCGTTAACGCCGTGTGTCACTTTTGTAAGAAGAAAGGTCACATCGAGAAAATATGCACCGCTAAAAAGAAAAGTCGTTCGGAAAAAATTACTTGGCCGAAAACGAGATTGACGTGCGCCTTAATGGCGTTTATAAAATGAAGAGATTTTTGGACGCGAATAAAATAAAACATAACAAGACAGCGTCTGATCATCATGCAACAAACAGGTTGGCTGAAAGAATGGTGCAAACCGTTTGCACCATTCTTTCAGCCAACCTGTTTGTAAAGACAAGTTGCGCAAAATGGATGGCATCTCTTAGGATGTTAAGATTCCTCGAATGCTACTAGGATTGCGGGTAACTCCTTGCACAATGACTAATAAAAGCCCCTCTGAACTACCGATGAACAGGCGCCTACGTACCTTGTTAGATGTTACCTATCACATCCGGATAATCGTGTAAAAAATAAAACTGATCAACGGATTACCAATAACGCTCATAATGTAACTCGAGAAACTAATGTGGGCCAAAGTGTGATGTATATAAATTATAGTGGTAGACATCGTTGGTTGCCTGGTACGGTGGTTAAAAGGCAAGCGCCATCCTATTATCAAGTTGCAACTGGTGATGGTAATGTTGTCAACCGACACATCAACCAACTGGTTAAAAAGAAATTCACAGAAAATGCAGACCGAGGACAGAGAGAACAAGTAAATAATGAAGAGGATAGTTTGGAAATGGAAAATCGAGATGGGGAAATCAGGATGGGAGGTACAAAGCTCGAGTGAGGAAATAATTGAAATACAGAGCTCGGACTAATGGGCGGAGATGTTAGTTATACCCAGTGATTATGAGTCCGGCTATTCTAGGGGTGAGATTAAAAGTAAAGTTTTATCTCATACAAAAGGCCCTTATGAAAGACTTGGTTCAATGTATATTGAATAGACTGTTAATGAAGAATGTTATTGTTGGATATTTAAATAGATACCAAATTGTTGACTTCAAGTATAAGTTAAAGTTTAAACTTATTTTCTATACTTGGGGGAAAGGTATGACCTATAACTGTATATTAGTTCTAAGTCTACCCTCTATCATATTATTGTTCCTACCCTACCCTTATGATTTACTCACTTTTATTTCTAGGCTATTGGTGTTTTATTAAGGACATAATACAATACTTGTTTCTTATCTAATGAGAAATATTCATTACTTACTTCTGATAAGACTGATATAATCGCTGATAACAATCTAAGCATTAAAAACCAATCACACTTTAATTTTCTACATGGCTATTTTATTTCATGAAAAATGTCTAGACAGCATTATTATTTAAAAAAAAAAAAAACAAATTCTATTTGTATAAAAAAATGTAGATAAAACTAAAAGACTTTGATTATTTATGTTTAGATAAAGTGTTGCGCTGCAAAAGACCTAAAACAAACAAGCCAACTTTGTTATGCTGGTGTGCGTGACAGCTACGTCTTACAATCACGCCACGCCATTGTGCTGTCATTGTGCGGCCAACAGTTGGACGCTATTTTTTTTTCACAGCTTTGACTGTAAACCTAGGCATTTATATGTTTGCTAAAATATGATTTAAGTAGGTATCTATTTAGGTACATGTACGTAAAAATAATTTAAGAAAAAACTACTCACATTCTTTTAACAAACTAGACTTCTCTCTAGGAATTAGTACATGGTAAAACTTATTTCCCACTGCTCTCAGATCTCGAAGCTAAAAATAATAAATAAACATTAATGTTGGTAAAATTAAGTTGCAGTCAATAAAACAATTAATGTATTTTTTAGTAGGAAAAACTTTTAATTTATTAGGAATTTTTCCAGTAGCACCCCGGTGTCTGGATGTGTGGCTGATTGTTGGCAATGGGCTCACCCACTACTATACCAGACTTAAACCTAGCTGGTGAAATGTTAGTAATACTATAAATCTCTGCCCAACCCTTTGGGGAATACAGGCACATGGTACTGTTTTAATTTTTAAGGCTTAATTTTTGTTGCTTGAATTGACTAGTGACTGAGGTACAGGTGATTAAAACATGGTTTAAGTCATAGACTCTATTGATTTAAATGTAGAGAAAAGGCAGCCGGAATGGCATTATAAGTTTCTCTTTGCCACTACTAAGTTTGTTTATTTTAACAATTGATAGTAAGAGAACTGATCATAAGGTAGCCACTTGCCATAACAAATGTAACTGCATCTTGACAACAAACAATAGCAACATTCCATTTTAGCAATCACAATCATCTACTTACAAGTAAAATTAAAAGCTACTCTATTGTCTTGAAACTAAAGAACATAATTACTTGGCATCACAGACTACGAATCTCAGTTGTTGCAGTAACAAGTTAACTAACATGCACACATGACTTTCATACAAGATTTATCCTGTATGAGAGTGTACTAAATCATCTTTTATAGGTAATTTAATCTTTGCAATGTGTCCTTCAAAAGGACTATTTTTATGATGTTATGTTTGATTTTGATGAAGTATACTATTTTGTAATTTTACACATGACATGATTACACTTCTTCATTTTTACATCTAACATGGCCTACTTAAAAATTTACACAATAAATTGCTTCCTAATCTGGCTTCATGGTAAATACCTCTTTTATTAGTTTGTACTAATGAATTTGATGTTTTTGTTGTTTCTAATTCCACTACATTAAAGGCTTTTATCCCATCAAACGATTGCCTACTAGAAGCCATTTGCATGAAAGCGCTCAACTGTATTCATGATTATATTTGTATTGTTGTTTCAAGTGTATTTTTCTTATAAACAATTGCTGGTTCATACGTCATTTGTGGAGTTAATATAATTATAAACATAATATCTAATTCTAATATAAATAATGTTCATACTCATAATTTGGATACTTACAAAAGTTTCTTTGATAGGTTCATCGAGAGTGTTGAACTCCATACTGTTCCCAGATGGCACACCCTGTGAGGGTATGTTCATCTCCCCCTCGATCACGCCTACGTCCCCTGCAGGGTACATCTAGACAACAATGAAAATTATATATAAATACATTATTTGAGAATGTTTAAAGAGCCTAAAATCAATACCAGGGATTAATTAAACAACAGTTGTTGGATAGAAGACATAGTACATGAGTTTAAACGATTCATTTAATATAAAACATATATTAAACACGACTATCAACGTAGATCGTGTTACAACAGGATGATTACAGAGTAAAAGCCTTATGACTCATACAAATAGATTTTTGGTAACAAATAAACAATTAACATCCTGTACAGTTTTGTGACTATGAGGTTAGCGATTAAATATCATTACGATTACAGTTTTGGTGACCAAATAACGATTATTTTGGGTAGAACTACCAGAGTCTACTACAAAAGTGAACTATGATGTTTTATTGATTTTCATCGCATTTAATAGACTATGAACTCACATCGTATTTTGTATCAAACGAGGTCATCTCTGATTTTAAGTCCGCACTATTTTAACACAATAAAATATGGATAAAATAAATAAACTCCAACACATCAAACACTCACGAAGATTTTTCAGTTCAGTGACGTTTATCTGTGGTCTTGCCACTCATAAAATCAGCCAAAACGTACCTACGTTTGGAAACACTTCATTAGATGTTGATATTTTATGCAAATGGGGATAAAAACTGCCACTTACTGCAGATGGCGCTGATCTCCAGCATCTAATAATTTGACAGCTAGCCATTTTTTTTTTTTTGTTAACAAGCGATTTCTTTTACGCATAATTAATTATTGAGCCCAGTTGCGCAGCTGTCTACTGCAAAAATACGGGGACCCATATATTTACCAAAGATGTTATAAAAAGAAAACTCTGGAAAAAAATGAAATCCGATATTTCGTCGAGACGATGTGCTATCCTTGCCTTTTATGGGAAAACGTAGTTTATAGGTGATGTTCCCAAGTCTGTTTTCATTTCATGGCACTTGTGATGTGATATTATGTAAATTAAAGTAAAGTATGTGTGTGTTGATATTATCTTATTAGATCAGTGCTAGAAGTGCTATCTTTGAGGTTTTTCAGTCTGGAAGATCATGCCCGAGTTGGTTTTCAACTCTGATTAGGTTATTTCTATCGTACGCCTCCAGTCTTTAACAAAAACGAACTTAAAGTCAAGAAACATAAAATAACCTATCAATTATTAAACGTTCATAATTTATTGACTTTTTCACTAAAGCTGCTTTTTCTCAATGTTAGACACTTCCCGTGTCCTTAGCTCGTCTTTTAATAGTGCTACACTCCAAGTCTCATACATATTTATCTAGTTTTCGTATAATTAAAAGCCGTACAACTTTACTGTACTGCCACCTGTTTCAGTTTTTAACCTCATCATATCATTATGGAACACCTTTGAAGAAATATCCAAACATATTCACCTAAAAGACAAGTATCCAAAGAATGGTAAAAAAAGTAAAATATCTCAAATTCAAATTTGTCCTAAGATGTCAATTTCATCGATTGTTGTTGTTGGTGTTACTTAATTGTTTTTCAAAAAGATTCACGTGCGATTAGGTGTCCGTGTAAATTACATTAATCTAGCTTCTAAATATTACTTCAATTTACAACGGTATGCAAGTTTCGTGATATGAAAGTAACCGTCAAAAGTACGTATACTAAAACCTGTCATTGCAATCAGCCTTCATTTCTATTTGGATGTTAAATCGTATCCTATTTTCATTTCACGTAAACGTCAATATTGTAGGTTGGACGGGCGTAGCGACTTGGCGGTGGGTAGCCAACGACGACAATTGCGGTATTTGTCGCATGCCCTTCGACAGCTGCTGCCCAGACTGTAAGCTTCCAGGTGACGACTGTCCTCTCGTCTGGGGCGCCTGCTCGCACTGCTTCCACATCCACTGCATCGTTAAGTGGCTGCACTCGCAACCCCAGCAACAGTGCCCCATGTGCAGGCAAGACTGGAAATTCAACAACAAGTAGTTCATCAAGACGTAAGTCATACACTTCGCATAACAAGCATTGCATGATTTCATCATGATATCATTGTTATAGGAATTTAATTTATGGAGCTTTAGGTCAGATTTACTTCTTAAGATTCTGATGATCACATCTTATTTCTTATTACTTAAACATTAATAAGATGATAAATTCACATGAAACAGTGTCAGTTTCCAATTAGCAGGTGAAATTAACTTTTCATTATCATTTAATGAAATGGTACAACTAATTACTAAATGAGCTATTGGTTTAAACATTGTTATTTGTAATAATAATAACAACAATGTTGAGTTAATGGCCCCACATCTGTGTGCAACATAATGTGTGCAATCTTACACATTGACATTAGTTTTAATATTTTCAGTATATTTATATAGGTACCTAAACTCAACAAAATGTCCAATTCATAAAACTCAGACAAATTCAATGTTAGTAACAAATTAGCTTAATGAATGTCTAGTGTTAGTAGACTGAAATTAACTTAATTTTGAAAGTTTAATGGATCTACATACCTTCTTAGTATCATATATGCACTTAGAGGTGGACTTGTAGACACAAGCCTGTTATACCATAACATTTATCTCCGTATCCGTGGCCAGTGCCACAAATTTAATGTGATATGCCTGTTTTTAGGGATCTAACCAAAGGGTGCCAATGAGACCCTATTACTAAAGCTTTATTCTCTATCTTTATTGCAATCCATAATGTCCACATAGAAGTGGTAGGGAAAAATAAATTGAAACAAATACAGGGCACAGCAAAATTTTAAATTTTTAATTGTCTAATAAAAGTTTCTTCCTCTCTTCTATTCCAGTACATGGTAACCATTAATAGATTTTGCTTGAGTAGCTTACTTGCACACACTTCTATACAATATTCAATAGTCATATCTCCAATGACAATATGATGCTGCAGTTTTATATCCGTTAAATTGCAAAGTTTCCAATTTATCTTTGGCTAACCAACTCAGTACCCTAATTGCGTAACTTATTTTTGTAATCAATTATGCCTAATAGGTTTCATTTTGACAGTTCAACAACAGTCATTGCGTTATTTACGTTGTTGTGCAGATTTTTTTTTCCAAATTTTGGAGCAATGAATTAGCAATCTGTTTCAAATTGAAACAGATTGTGTTGTATTACGCAATAAGGGTACTGGTCTCGCACATGCTCCGTTGTCTATTTGTCTGCCATAGGGCTGTATGTTTTGAAATTTAATAGGTAGACACCAGAAATTTGCACAAAGTGTGTACTACTATGGCCAACAACAAACAATAAAATTAAAATAAAGTTAAAAATCAAAGGAGGTCCATTCAAGAATTTTTTTTTTTTTTTTACTAAAATTTTTAAAAAATATATGTTGTGTTAAATATTGTACGGTGGCAAGGATTACGGAACCCTTGGAGTGCGAGTCCGACTCGCACTTGGGCACTTTATTATTTATTTATTTCATATCCACTTCATTTTACACAAAATAAAACAAAAAGACAGTACTATTTAAAACCTCATTTAATACTCATAAGGCTCTTTTATTTAATATTATTATTAACATCCCACATGACAACAAAAAAATATGTATAATTATGTGAATATTAGTAATGCTAATCTAAATCACCAGACCACTTATAATAAGAGCATACATTCATATTACTAACATAAAGAAGGTATAGTATGGTTTCAATTTTAAATACGATCAGCATTGTATTGTATTAATTTGCATTTTTATGACAGTTTGTGTGTGTCATCTTTGAAAGTTTTAGTAAATAATAGTCTTATAAAGCTTATGTAACAACTAGATTTCTAACATAATTAATATTGAGCATAAATAAGATTGAAGAATTTGCAATTCTGCACTATAAAGTAACAGAATTAACATCACATGAACAGTTTTCAATGTGGCATATCAAAACATTTTTTTTTTTCAAAAGCAGTGTGCAGTGTAGCAGGCGTAACTCTGCTTTTATTCCCCTTTGAATATGTTATATGTATATATATATTTTAATATCACTTTGGTTGCGTGAATTTAGTTGGCGAATATAACATTGATCTATTTAAATATTAAATTTATTCAAACAAACCATACAGTAGTCCTTAATTCTGACTATATGCAGGTTGGGTGTGTTGTAATTTAATTACGTGTTTTGTATTAGCACGTGACAACAGCTCTTCCAACCCAAATACTTATAAACAACAACTGTAGTGTAACATTTTGATTAGCGCGAAACAATAGGTCAGAGAGTGCTTTCGACATCACCAACAATAGCCATGTCGTATGCGCCGCGGACCGGTAGCCACTGTTGCATTCATTCTCATAGTAAACAATCACTTTTACATTATTAAAAGTGTGGGTCAACTCATTGTTAGGTCGTATGGTAGGTAACTACTGCACAAACTACACAACACGCAACAGCTATGGCAAAGCTACGAACAAAGTAATTTTCAAGTCGGGAGGTAATTATTACGAAGTTTTGTACGCCTGTTCGACGTAGCGTCGCGCGTCGAAGCGACGTATAGCGGTGAGCCGGCACGCCGGTGGTCGCCGCAAGGAGGCAGCCACACTGGCACAGGCAGTGAGTGCCGCGCGCTCGCGGGGACGGACGTGTAGCCCTGCGTACTGAGCGCTCTCGTGTGTGTGACTTACGTGCTGGTGTTAACGCGCTCCTTCTACTATAGTACGCATATTATAGTATTGTTCGAGTGTCGCTTCCTTCAAGCATGCTGATGGTACAGACCAACGCACAACCGATGAAGAATAGCAAGATTAAAGGACCACCTCCAGTGCCTCCGCGGCCCAACCAGAGCGTTGTGGCGGAGGCACTGGCAAAAACGAGGAAGGCCGTGGCGGACTCGAAGGCTAGCTTTACAAAATCGCGTGCCTTCTCCAAACAAGAAAACCACTACACATCAAAATCTAAAACTTTGGATAGAGCTAACACTGTCAGTGAATCAACAGTATCACCCAAACAAAACGGATTAGCACGGGTCAAGTCGTTCATCAGGGATGTAATCAGTGACAGAAGTTCTTCGTCCGATGAAAGAAAATCCAGCGGTCAAAACTCCAGAAGAAGCTCTAGCGACAGTAGTTCTATTCCAACTCCGACATCGAATAAAAAGTCAAATGAATCGCTCAACTCTAAAGCAGTCAAAACATGCAGACAAATATTAGTAAGATCGCTCTCAACATCGAACAAGTTGGATCAAGATTCAAAATGTAAAGTATCAAAGTCCTCTAGTTTTGCAGAGAAGAATCTACCTTTACGAAAAGCACCTCCACCACCGTTGTCTCCTAAACCTAAGTTAAAACCAATGAAGCCATTGCCTGTAAATAAAACCCCTGTGCATAGCAATAAGTCTAAGATCTCACCGGAAATAAGCCCGTATTCATCCCCTTTAGATGCTAAGCCCCCACAGAGCCCAGTGTTAGAAGCGCCATACGCGTCAGTGGAGGAAGTTCAGGAATTTGATGATAGGTTGCGGAACAGTCCATCGAAACAAGTCAGTACCCCATCGGCTAAACAAACAGTGCCAGGAAGTCCAAAAGTTGACGAAAATGTAAATGAAAATAACAACTCGTTGGAAAGAAAAACATCGCGAGTCACAGAAATGTTAATTTCAGAGATCATAGCTAGTAGAAACAATAACAAAGAAAAAGACGAAGCGCAAACTGTGATAGATAAAGGGAAAGATTCTGGGAGCATGACTAACAGCAACGACGCTCCGGAGATGGAAATGATGAAGGACATGAACAACCACGAGATGTTGATATACGAATTGCAGACAATGCGCTCGCAATCGAACATGCCGGAAACTTTGGACACCCCTGAGTATGCAGAAACAAATGGACAGTGTGATTCTGAGGACTCTGAACAGAACTACGCCATGTCTTCAGTGGCGAGCGGGAATATGGACGATGATCAGGCTTATGCGTACATACTCGATGATGACCTGAAGTCTAGGTGGGTTCTCAAGACTTAAATAAATTATAAGTAAATTAAATAAATTAACTTAATATTTGCTATCGTATAAATCGTTACATTGTACTTCTCTTCCGTGGTTCGGACATGTTGTAGTTTTGTGTTAAAAGGTCATACGACTTGATTAAACCCGGTTATGAACACTGATAGACTCGTCAATACTGCGCACAATTTCTAGGTCGTTAAAATGACGAAGTAACCTGAAAGTAATTGACGTCTTTAGTTATTTATAATGGTTGTAAATTGCTTTTGAATAACTTCTATACGGTTTAATTATTTTTAGATTGAATTCTCAAAACTAATGATGATGATTCATACTATATTTTGGAGTACAATTCCAAAGTTATGACTATTCTTAATAACCACCCGCTGCTTGTCTCTCCCAAGAGATTTTGCTCATAGTCATCAAACTTTTCCATTGTCAATGTCATCACACATTTTGTTGTGACTTTCGATAAGCTCAAATCATGCAGGTATCCTTTGATCCTTTTTTCGAATCCTAAGAAGCAAAAACACTTCCTAATTTTAGTACAATTTTGTGGGCAGACTTCGTAAGCAGTTCCGCGCGATCAGCACCATGTCCCTGCAAGGTCTGCCGCCTCTCCCGAAGAGTCTCAGTGGCTTCACAGAGGGCGAGCTTGACCTGCAAGACACACCATCACCGCCCTCGGACAAACCACCCACAGATCTCGACTCACAACTCGCTTATCTCAAGAAAGAAATGGTATGTAGAACTTTCTTCTATCTTTACTATACCGTTTAATATTTCTTTAATCGTTTCCCTTTTATTGATACAAATTTCATTACAAATCACGACGCTAACAATAATTAAATCAAAAACTTCACCCTTTATCTTTATACCATACACGTTTCATAAACGGCACGTTTATAAGTCATAAATTTTATGAACGGGAAACTGGTGATGTTCCAAAATTCCTGTTATTTTATTTTAAACAACAACGTTATAAAATTTCCTTTTTTGGTTGAACGGCTATGAATATGATGAAAGGCAAAATGTTGGCTTTACATTCCATCGCTAAATAAGGATACTTGTTACGATCATACCGGAATTACAAAAGTTTATCGAGAGTTGAACCGAACCGCAGTATTCATGACAGCAATTTTATAGAAACTAGGAGTAGTGACACCGAAAATAGACTAGCTCCCCAGTGCTCAATACAAACATGGAATAAATAATGTACACACAGCAGACACGAGCGCAGTTTAAAAAACAGATGTTGTTCATACATTTGGGCTTATCGGCCGTGCGCCGAACACTATGCACGGAGAGACGTCTTACGAGCGGGTTTAGCAATATAGGAAATTGAAAATCAGGACACCTATCGACACTTTTTATTACTCATAATCACGAGCCATGAAATTCATGTTAAAGTGGGCTAGAAATACAACAAATGGGGCGATTTAGATAGTATAATGGGTTATCTACGCCGCGTGTTCATAATGAAAATAATTGATTCCGTGCAATGCCACGTCCAATATTGTGTTGATGAGTGTTTGTTGTGTACTATTTGATTATGAAGTTCCTTGAAACTGCCCACTTCAACGGTACATTGAAGACCACATAAAATATTTATGTGTCATTTTCGTTTCCATATTCATCTTTTGTTTGGATAGTGTCTTATGAATTATTGTACTAAACGATCTTTCTAACATTATCTTCCCGTGCTAGTCATCGAACGGAAATGCCATACCTGTTACACTTTGTAAGCTATGTGAAATTGCACAAGTTAAACTAACATTTATTTGCATAATCTTGCCAAAAGGCTGCAAAATTTGCCAAAGCCCTTGTAAAAGAATATAATAAAAACTTCCAAGAAACACCTGACATGTATGTCATAGATAATGGCGTATCATTATCGCATTGCACAGCACTCGGTGCATGACGTAAAACCTCGTAATATATAGCTTTACTATCACGTACATATACCCAAGTATATAATGTAGTGTCATAAGACTCCACAAGCTTGACAATGAGAAAGGTCTTACTGAGACAATTCTCGTTAAGTATGACGTAGGACACATTCAGTTGAATGTCTACGTGATATTGTTTGTTGCGTCTCTATAGGTCTTCCTAATAGGCGGTCGATCCGATTCCTTCTTCATGTCACGTCTCTTGTCCGTAATCGTCTTTTAAAGTTCTTATAACGTTCCAATGGTTTCATCTGATTTTGTATTGATCAACATCTTCATCAGGTTTCTTATTATTTGGACTGGCTCCAAAAATTAAAATATGACTATGGGTAAAGATCGAATAAATTATGTATATTTACATAAATCATTGTCAGGATATTACGACGTTATATCCATAATGATCTACGTTTCATTCTTGTATAAATAATTTATTGTGAAACTAAAACATTGCAAGGTTTTACGCTATCAAATAGTTTTATTTTATGTTGGTATTTCACAAACTAGACATAACATTAGACGTGTAAGAGACTTGTAGCAGTTGTAGCCGGTGTATTATATATAACGCTCTAATGGCAATTATCACCCGGTACAACCTTGAACAGCTCATACTCATTTGCATCCCACACTTCACGTTCACGCTGTAACTTTATTATTGTTTATATCGTACATCATACAAATTGCCAATAAGAGCAAATGTGAAATAAATTTCTAAAAGGCAAAAATATAACTTTCGCCAATAAAAGTATCGGAAAGTGTCAGGACTTGAGGTTTCCCTTCACGTTTCCTTTATAACAATCTTAAGCTAGGATCTCTTTGAAGTAATCCTTATTTCGGTGTAGACATCTTGAATTTATCAGATTCTTCTCGTATAATAAGTTTAGTATTGTGTGATTCATTATTACCTACCTCATTGTAAGATGTTTTATTATCGTTTTCCTGCTAATCTGAGAATAAAAGAAACGCGTGTAACGTATCTGTTATTGTGGATTCAGCTGCCATAGTTATATTGAATACCATTTTAGTTTTTTAAGTAACCTTGGCAAATGTGAGCCTTATCTCCCTCCCTAGATCAAGATCCAGGTGCGAATAGCAAAGAAAAAGTAACTTAATTTATTTATGTTGCACCTTGTAAACGTATTTCTCTAAGCTAATTATACTTGCAGGACTAAGCCGAAGGGTGATATCACCGACTAGTTCAGCGACTGAAGTGCAAATCATACTGGGAACGAAGCTAAGTTCGTTAGGCTTCGTTCCCAGTGTTGCCTGCGCTTTACCCTATACGTTCATGTCACGATCCGTAAAAACATTCTACTACTTCTCGAGAAAAAGTTTTTCAGTTAGGATGTTCGTCAGGCTTTTGATTAACAATCTGCTTTTCATGCACATTGTAGTTATATTCTTGGCATCCAACAAGCCTACACTTAAACAATTTACATTGCAGATTTTTCACCGTAGCTACTCGTACTTTGCTGCCTCGGTTTGGCCCACATTTTAGTCTCTACTTGACCGATTTTGTACCAACTTCTGAATATTTTCTTACAAAATGATATGGCAATCAAATAACTGCAAATTAGAATATAAAGACGCTAAATTGATCGTCTTCATTCAAAATAGATTGACATAACGAGACGCAACATTTTGAATTCAATGAATATTGAATAGAAAACGCTTATGTTTTCAATGTAACTGCATCTATGTGATAGATCCGGTTTAAGACCATAGAAGCTTCGAGTTACTTACGTGAATGTCGTAATCTCGTTTGCATTTATATGAATCTTCGTTAACATTTGCGTAGGTGAGAAGCACATGGTAACTGTCTGTCAATCTATGTGTATATTCAACAGTGTTTTTTTTTTTCAGTTGCATGGGTAGGCGATTGTTTATTATTCTGCGTAGTTCTGTTAGTTAATAAAGTCAAATATGGCTTGTAGCAATACATCGAATTGAATAAATACACTTCTGATTGTATTGATGCTAATGATATGTTTCTGATCTGCCGATAGTGCATGCAGATAGTAAAATAGCAGCTGCACAAACTTGTGTAATCCAGTATGTTTCAAAGAGTTACCTCATTTTTCTGCAGCGCCTGAAGACACTCAAAAAGACAATCAAGAGTATAGACCAGCGTTCTACTCTTGATTGTTTAGGCTCCGAAGGCACTGGCTGAAAGCTACATGCAGGGAAACTCTTGAAACAAATAATATTACTGTGATTGATAGAGTCAATGAAAATCGCAAGTTAAAATCAATAAGTCTTAGCAGCACCATTACCTTGTACTTTACGCGGTCCAGAAACCTGATATTAAGTTGGACCGGTTTCTAAATCAAGTTGCAATTCTTTTTAACGTGTGATTAAACACGCACCTGCGCCGGTGTTGACTGTCATGCGTTATGCCATATCCTTGTAAAGGCGATCGCCTGCCCAGCGATAATGTTACCTACAAAAAGTTTGCTAGCTGAAAAACTTTTTAATTCGAATCGAATCGGAGTGGTCAAATGTTAACGACTATTTTATGCACTTGCTAAAGGTGAAAGGTGGAATTGCAGAATGATGCTGAATAGACCCTCGTCTCCCAGTCAAGGAACTAAGAAGCTATAGCTACCTTTGTTCAAAACTTACCTCTTTTCTGTATAAAGGTCCCAGTTGAAAATTGACCTAGTTAACCGCTGTTCGATGTCTATTCAATTGGTTTCAGCTTGAACAAACGAGATCAGTTCATTGATGATAATACAGAGCACCTCATTGTATCCTCACCAAAACATGACGATGTCATTGTTGTTTTGTCATGACGGCCGTTTTCCTTAAACTTTTCCAAAACATTACACAGTTTTAACACTAAAATAGTGGAATATGATTAATTAAGTGGGAATTCCGTCAATGAGGGAAGCCTGTAGACACAAGACTATGTTCTTGTGCTGTAGGCATGTAATTTGCCTGCATTCATTAAAAATTGCATGCAATTGTCAAACTTACTCAAAGTAAACGGTCGAATGAAGAAATATGCTCAATCGAATCACTGTTAACTCTTCAAGATACAAGTAGAAACATCTTCTCATTGCCTATTTTAGACATATTATGAAAGCGCGTTATCTGGACATCCGAAACAGACGACTTTCTATGTCTTTGTTCGACGTCGTCTTCCCACGCAATTGTTTTAACACACCCATAAACAGTTTGATGTTCTTTTACTTTACAACTTACAACTAATAACTTAATATAATTGCTCGTAAATTGACAGGTTGTTAGATCATTTTAATTTATTGTTAATTGTAAAAAAATCAGAAGTGCCCTGGAAATTAGTTGAACAAGAATGAATTTCCCTCATCATGGGTAGACATTTGGAGTGCATCCATCTTTTCAGGCCACATAATTTGGACGGTAAAACCACGACGCATAAAGACGACTACTTAAAACGCCGATAAATCGTTTAACTAATACTGCCAATGTGATTTAAGACGCTGAACCACAAAAAGAAGCGCGAGGACACTACGCTAATAATTTATTGCAAAATATGAAGCAATTGTCTATTAGAATTGTTTTTTTTTTTTCAAAACGTGTTTTCGTAACAACAGAGTTCTGAGAAATATATTCAAGATTAACATATATTTTTTCCGCTACCACAAACTATATAAATTTGGCAATATTCTTGTTTAATATAAGCCTACTTTTAACATTTGTCTCTTGTCAGCGCCTTAATCGTAGCCTAGCGTCCGATTGCCCCTCTAAATGCCATAGAATGTACTGGTGACGATTGATGTCTCCGCGGCGTTAACCCTCTACCCGCATTGTCTGTGGCAGCTCCGCATCCGCGTTGGCAACCACAGCGCCAGGATGTTGAACCCCTACTACGAGAATAACTCGCCTAAATGACACAGGTTCATAACCGTTAACGTTTTCGACACCGTTTGTTTCGTCAAGTCAAAAGCCTCACTTTATCCTTCCCTTTCTCTCCCTTCGGGTCCTTTTATTAAAGAGTTTCCAACATTCATCGTCTTATCCTTAATTTCGTTTCATCTTCAATATATGTTCATTTCAGCAATTCCTAATCATATCGAGGTATTCCACTAGTGCACTAATTTCAATAGCACTTGTCCGCACCGCTACATAATATACAGGAAGATTTTTTGAGATGGGGCTTTGTTTAACTTAATATAACATCGATTTGGATGCAAAGCTTCCAAACTTGTTCCAATTTATCCTCGATACTAGTAACACATTTATTTATTTTAATTAAATATGAATCCCAAAATTTAACGCGCAATTCCGTTGAGGTTTTCCCTCAACGCGACTGCGAGTTATAAATTAAATTAAATTTATTTATTAACTTAGACAACAATGATCCATATGCTAGTTGGTTAGAAACAAAAAATAAAACTTACATGCTATGTTAGTGTGTTACAATTATAATTAAGTACTAAATCATAGAAAACAAAATAGAGTTATATTTTGGAAAAATGCGTCAAAAGTGACAGCGACAAAACAAATATTATTAACGATTTGGGAAAATATATTATTAATCATAATATATTTTGCCATTTCAAAACACGAGTCCGAATTTCCTTGTTGAAAAGACTTTGACCAGACTTAGGCAAGTCGGTCAAAAAGATGAAACGTACGAATCAAACAAAGTTTTTGGAGCTTTGCCTATAGTTTGTCATGTCAGTGTGTGGATATGGTAGGAGCCATCGTAAATCGAGAGTATGTCGTGTCTGGAGGGAGCACGTGCTGGTATTTTTAGCACGAGCGACACCCGGGGGCGGGTTACGTCACGTGCTGTAACCGGATTAGACGAAAAGTTCGATCAGATCGTGCAATGGACGCAGCGCAGCGGCCGCGCGCCGTTGACATCGGTAATAAGAAATTGAATGATATGCTTTAGAATCGGATGTCAGACCGGTATTTAAGACCGATGCTGTCATCCTAGTGTTAAATGATCTACTTTGATTTGTTTACTTGTTATTTTTAGGTATCCTAAGGTAGCATTTGACGTTACTTTGAATTACGAAACGTTTAAATTGGAGTTGATCAAACACTTCAAAATCTTCGTTAGATACTAAAAAAACCGGTACAAACGTAAACAGCGTAGAAACAAGGGATCCTAACTTTGCCAAAGGTACATGTTTTTAATAAGTGTACTTAGTGTAACATTGTTCTTAAAAGTTTCCGTCCATTACAGAGATTAGACGCCAGGGTACAAGTTTCTCGACTCGCAACTCGTAATGTGAAGGACGTGCGCTATCGCTGGACCCAAAAAGTACCTCACACATTGTATAGTACGAGTTTACCTTTACCAGGCAAAACATTTGCCTAAAAGCCGGAATAAACCCAATGTTTAACCCACTAATTCTATATCAATTATCGCTAGCTAGTCTCTAGAAATTGCTTTGGTGTGTTTGAGGTTCGGATATAATGGAAAATTTACTCTTCGAGGAACATTTAACCCCTCGTGGATACGAGGGCTTAATAGGCGTAATAAACCCCAATGACACAGTAGAAAGATGTGATAAAATGTCACTCGCCTGGTTTATTAAGCTATGAGATTATCTACGACTTTAGTAGACGCATGGAAACATTTCGGACGGCTC
Organism: Omphaloscelis lunosa; assembly: GCA_916610215.1. Classification (NCBI taxonomy): domain Eukaryota; kingdom Metazoa; phylum Arthropoda; class Insecta; order Lepidoptera; family Noctuidae; genus Omphaloscelis; species Omphaloscelis lunosa. Next base: position 18,580,043 of record OU744247.1, read on the forward strand.
TAAAATGTAGTATATCATCTATAAATAACGGAGTCAACGGGGCATTAAGCAAAACAAACTGAACCTATGTTTAATATAGACGACACGGCTCGTTTACTCGCGCAAACTCTGTCATCCAACGTTTTTTGTCGGTGTTCTCTTATGACAATTTGACATCTTCTGTTATTTTAATAGTCTTCACAGTTTTAATCTACATGATAAGCTCTGTCTCTAATAACTGTAGCAATTTTCTTACAACTATATTATCTGTGCTCACAACTTCTTCGATATCATAAACAAAACGAAATGCTTCAATGAAAATCAAAACAAATCTCAGCCATAACCACAAATTGAACTAAATTGGCTAATGGGAACATTACATTATAGACTGCATCATAAACAATTTATGTCAACCATTGGCCACGGGGCAGTTGAATGGAAGTCCGTCGACCCCACGGCTACACTGACATAATATGCCACGATTGGATTACTGACAACTTAACAACTCATCAATTACTTGCCGACTCTACCGACTATCGCTGACTAAACTAATAACATACGTAATTGGATTCAACGGTCCACGCCACGCACAGCTAATTTAGAACTAATACATAAACTATCTGTGTTATTGTTACGCGGTTTTATGTATTTCAGGATTCTGAGAGGCGTTTAAAATAAATCTCGTGTGTTAGTCAACGCCGAAGAAGTGTTGTTATTTAATTGAAGCCTGTCTTTTTCGTAATGTCGTGTCGGACTAAAAATGTACAGTTATGACTTCTGGCAAAATACATAATTTAGATCTACTTGCTATTCCTGTAATGGCTTCATAATCTGTTTCAAGTGATCTTTTGCAAGCATTTTTTTAAACGTGCAAATATATGTATGATCTGGACTATTGCTTTTCAAAAGTGGGCTATTTACTGGAGAGTGTTTGTCGGAGTACGCACACATTTGTGTTAATAAGTACGTAGATTATCGAGTTACTGGTTTTGTTACACTTGGTTAAAAGGGGGCTTGTTTTAGTTTCATCCAGGCGGTTGTGACATACCGTTTAATATTGTTCATGAAACCGTTATAATACCGTTCATCGATTAACTGGTTAATTACAAAACGGTTTCGATAAAACTTAAATAATTTTGGTTACCGGTTATTACAGAGAATAGAATTGTAAAAATCGCGCTAACCTGAATTAACCGGTTTGACTCAACGCACGCAGGTCGCCGCCGTTTGTCACATTAATTTGCGTATTCGTTGGCGTAGAGAGCTTTGTTATTGTTGGTGAAAGAGAGATGGCGTAGTAGGTAGAACTAGTTTATACCGTCGAAACTCAAATTAATCGGTTAATGTCGTTCAACAGACTCGGAATTTGTAAAAAAACGGTTGCTTCCATTAACCGGTTAAAATACCGGTAACGGAAACCTAAACCGCAATCGTTTTTGGTTTGGGGTCAATGACCATAACCGGTTTGGTAAATTAACCGGTTTCTGAGCCCTGGTTTAATCACATACCGTATAATAATAGGTCGCTAAGTTGCACTTGCATCGTTCGCACCTGTGCCTCATTTTGATGCAGTCTGTGCACGTGTTTATCTGTTACATTAGCTGTTTTGCCCTTATTCTTGTTTGCTCTCTGTGTTTTCTTATCTTTAGAGTCCTGTAGACTCTTCTCAGAATCGGCTTGCTCTCACGCTTACTTCAACTTTTGAGAAAGTTGACGTAATTATTCTATGATGCTTAAAACGGATGCTAATTAAATCTTAATAACAACGTCAAAGGTCTCGAAAACGATTAGATATTCAATAACGAAGTATACATCCTCGGTCAATTGAATCTACCTTGGGTGGAGTGGCTGACCAAAAGAGAAATCCAGTCTTTCGAAAAATATAAACATTAATTTTAATAGCATTTTGGCATGATTGCTCTCGTATCGCTAAAGTGTATCACTGACGTTTAAGAGCGTTGACCTGTCGGATTCGAATATCAATTTTATTAAAAACTGTTTGGCTATTACTGTCACTTTCGTTTTGCACACGCCAATAATCAAATATGTAATTTATGTTTATAAGTTTTCTAAATTTCATACAACTAATTTCAATATGCAACAGTCCAGCTTGTGTGCATAAAATATTTAATCATTTTAATTAGATTAGTTGTCTGTGTTAGGTCATCATTGGTCGCCGGTTCTCTTGTCACAAATGTCTCTAAACTAGACTAAAATCACCAAAATCTAGTTTATTCCTGTCAAATGACGATTTCTCATTCTAAAATAGACGAAATGTGACACAACCTAACACTAACGGTAGTTAGTCAAACTAAAGAATATTTTATTTTGACAACACTAAGATGGCACTGTGTTATTATGTTATTAATTTAGTGAAAATGGCAATTTTGCTATTCTGAATTTGACGTTTTTCAACAAAAATTTTGATGTCTAACTAAATCTGACTATTTTTAACACAGATCTAAATCTGTGATTTTTAATCGCGATTAAAAAGGTGTGGAATAAAATTAGTTGTCATGAACTAAAATTCACACCAACACCTCGACTTCAGGTGCAAAAACAGTAGTATCTTTTTTCTTTTCTTTTGCTTTTATGTATCTCGAAAATGGTGTGTCCTATCGCAAAAATAATGAAAATTTCGACCCCTTTTATAAAACCCAACATGTAATTTTTCATATATAATGTGAAAAATTCCATATAAAACACGTCGAGGCTGCCCAACTTGCGCGCCTCCGGCTCTAAAAAAAGGGGGGATAGGGCATACAAGTACCACGTGGAGTCGCGATTGTCAAATTCGATTTTAGTAGCGTCAAAATGATTTTTAAATTTACAGAATTTTGATTGCAGAATAGCTTTAAGATTCTCATAACCAAAAGTAAGGAATTTTGTGATAGTTTAGTTTGTTTAGTTCGGTGTACAAGAGAATCGGCACCATTATTCAGACGAACCATAGGCCTCCCAAATATCGCTACTACTTCAGTATCTGAGTATCTGTCTTGATATCTTCTTGATTGCTATTGTTTTGGGGTTTGTAGTGTATGGTGTTGTGATAAAGCCAGCTGATTGAATCACCACGGTGCATCTGCGCGCACGCAATGGCGCGTGGCGGTCGCGCATCATAGCCGCCGGACGCGCGCGCACGCACACCCGACTACTTTCACATGTCATATTCGTACAAAGTTTCACCTACATTTCGTTTAATCTTCTTTCGGTCAGTGGAATGCTGTAACAAATGTATATTTGTCAATAAGTATCTCCGAAGAAAAGAGTTAAAAAGACTGAAAGGATCTATTCCGTAGAAATGTGGTTGCATTTCGTTGCAACGGTTGCAGTTAATTGTCAGTTTATTATGATTGTAGATATTCATTGTTTCACTCAATATTTGCTTACAAAATAACGTGTGTTACATCGATGACCGCTGTTGCAGATTACTAAAGTAATTCTAATATCATCATTTTTTATGGTAATCATTACCATCAAAAATGATGATATTAGAATTACTGTATCACGACATCATCGATGTGGGCTAATGACATGCACGAGATCACTTGAGTCTGTGATACTTATTGTCTCTTGCATAATGTGTCAGCAATCCGAAGAGCCACGGTCGTTATTCTGTTTCGTTCTGTTTTCTATCATTTTGTAACGGTTATGTAAAGACCCTATTGCGACACTATTCTTTGCATATTCCTCAATTTTCCATTTTGCCAATATCGGTACGGAAATCAAGGAATTCCAAAGGTTCTCACTCAGCCCATTGTTGATTTGTAAATTAGTTACAATGATTTAAGATATATACAATAGAGTTTGGTGTTCCGTTGCGGTAATGTTCCGTTAAATCTAACAATAGGCAGTTAGACCTCGGAAATAAAACGCTATAAATCATGATGCACTCACTGTCTGAAACTGTTTTATGTTTTTGTTATTTTCAAAGATCTATAAATATTATATTATATACGTACTAAATAAAGCTGAAGAGTTTGTTTATTAGTTTGAACGCGCTAATCTCCGGAACTACCACCGGATTTGAAAAAAAAAATGCATTTGATAGCCCAATTCTTAAGGGAGGTTATAGGCTATAATAACATCACGCTACTATTCTTAGGAGCCGAGCATAAAGAAAAACGTCAGAATGAACGCTAAGCGGGGCGATGCGATGCGATGCGATGCAGTGGGTCGGGGAAACAAGAAATTTCATGCGCACGAAGTCGCGGGCAGAAGATAGTAACTTATAAATCTTAACCAAACAGACACAGTGCTAAAAAATCCACAACAGCCATTTTTCATGAAATATTTTTAGATTCTAATATTAATTCACACATATTAAGGCTCTTTCAAACAGGCGCGACACGCGACGCGACACAAAGACACCGCTCGTCGCGCCACGAGCGGTGTCTTTGTGTCGCGTCGCGTGTCGCGCCTGTTTGAAAGACCCTTTAGTTGATAATATTGTTATTGAAAGTAAACCAACTGAAGCAAGACTGTGAACAGTAACAACTTATAGTTTTGTCAGACATTGAGTTGGTAAAGTAATTATAATTAATTCATTAGATTTAATTACACTTGCCGCGCGTGAACATAAAAGTAAGCCAGTTGTATTTATTATTAAGTAACAATGATACATACTTTACTACTGTGTTTACTATTGTATTCTTGCTCGAGTCAGATGAAGGACGGTAATATTTTTCATAAATACTTATAATTTATTACAAGCAGAAATAAATATTTGTGTATATGTTGGCTTGGCCTCGGTCCCAAAATAATTAGTCACAATTATTTTCAAATCGAATTGAAGACTACCAAATTAGTTTTGACAGTCCAAGGATCTTGGTAATTCAAACAAAATTATTTAATTTTATGGAATATATTGCAAGATGTCGGGAATTTAGTAATATCTTTCACATTGGGGTGTTCACTTTTCCCAATCCTAGGTAAACCTCGTAGAGCAATGTGATGACAGTATTCAAAATTTCCTAATCCCGTGAAGATTCGATAAAGGTAAATAAACTGCTCGCGTGACAGGTCACTGAAAAGTTTTGCCACCATGATCTCCGTTCATTTTCTCCCTGTTTATTATAAATCAATCTCGTGTCAGGCTTTTTAGCAACACTTTTACTGTCCACTACCGTCACGCTTTCTTCAGTTATTTGGAAAACGCATTCAAACCACCAATGTTTGCCTTTCAGAGTCTTCGTGTTAATTCGCCACATTATCAGCCAATCTGTTATTTTATTAACTCTGACAATTATGAAATTCATTACTTAATAATAATTATCTTCGTTAAATTATGCCGTTTCATGTAAATTCAACGTTAAATCGAAATTAGTAATGGTATATCACGGGTTTTACGTAAAGTGTAATTGCAAAATCATGGAGCACTCAATGGGTTTGTATGGAAACGTGATGCTTTTTCATTTCCTGCTCTAGATTGTATGAATATTTTGTAACGTGAATCGTAATACATCAACGTCGTAGTAGGAAACGTTTAGGAAGGCTTCCCTAATGACGCATTCATGGGTGTCTTTCATACGGGGCGGGCCTCGTGGCGTGACTCACGACTCCCTCAGACACCATTAAATATGCATATGCAACACTGATAGCTGTACTCACTTCTATTGATTAAATTCTTTCTATGTAATGTTGAAGAAATTAAGAATTTTAAATTTATCTAATTAGGAATGTAGAATCATTAGGGAGACGGCTATTTATAGAACATACATTCATATCAAGTAATTACCAAAATAACTTGATTTCTCGAAAAAATACGTGAGGTTTTTTTTTGGAGAAATTTTGTCTGGCTTAATTTTGTCTGGCTTAGCAGTCTTATTTATGCCAATAGCAATTTAGTTCTTTGGGAAAGCAACAATAACTTCACGAAATAATTCGAACACAGCCAGGTCACGAGAAAGTAAAGTTTATGTCAGCTATTGACGGTGCGCCCAAAATTCGTTCACTTGCCATTCAGAGAGTCACTCAAGTGCCAGACTACGTGAACGAAACCGGGTCAAGAAGACGAAGCCTACTTGCCGCTGATTCCCACGACGCGATACATTGAACAACTGCCTCTGAAATCAGGAAGTACCTGTGTAATTTTATAAAAGGGCATAATTGTCAGAAACGGGAACTTGGCCATGCCCATTGTAATTATGTTCACCGCAGAGAGGTTACATTTATTCACCGAAAAGATAAGTAAGTTACCCCATTCCAAACAGCATTTTACTAAAACCAACTTGCTCCTCCCAATCGGTAACTCAAAGGTAACGCTGGATAAATCAGGAAGTACCTGTGTAATTGTACAAAAGGGCATAATTGTCAGAAACGGGAACTTGGCCATACCCATTGTAATTATGTTCACCGCAGAGAGGTTACATTTATTCACCGAAAAGATAAGTAAGTAACCCCATTCCAAACAGCATTTTACTAAAACCAACTTGCTCCTCCCAATCGGTAACTCAAAGGTAACGCTGGATGAATTCATGAATAAAATTGAAGCTACATTTACGTCGAAACTAATTTTAAATATTTATTTATTATTCCCAACACAACAACAATATGCAATGCATGTTCACCGCTGCACCACCATACGTGTTCAATATGCTGACCAAGGAAACGTAATTACTGTATCCAAATGTACAAGTATATCCGTTACCAATATAATGTAGAACGAGCGAATTTGTTTACGTGCACTGTTCCGAATAATGACCATGAGCTGATATTTTATAGGCGTTTCCTTTCCTACTTGGTTCTTCTCATAACGCAACTGCTCAAGTAACAATAAGCCATTGTTAAGGATAATGCTATACTTTGAAAAGTATTGAAAACACACTGACGCAAAATGCTGCGTTAAGAGAGGAAAGGGCAGTTTTCGCCAGCGTAGCTTTAAGCTATCAGAGTAACACAATATTAATTGTACAGGAAATAATATTTACTGTATTGTTTAACGTATAGTTCTCTCTTAGATTATGAAATATAATGTGCTCCGTGAGAAGGCTATTGTTTCTATTCCGTCATAGACAGCGCCGTCTTTACGATAAAGGTAGAGGGGCCCGTGCCCAGGGCCCCCGACCTCACTGAGGCCCTGGGAGGCCGATGCAACGCTTGTACGTTGAAGATAAGGAAGTTTGGCAATCATTCCTTCTGCACATGTGGCTTCCCTGGTACTTCAAACGGCATAATTATGTAAGAGTCTATTAGCTGCTCTCTCCTCTTTTTTAGGGTTCCGTACCACAAAAGGAAAAACGGAACCCTTATAGGACCACTCGTGTGTCCGTTTGTCTATCCGTTTGTCACAGCCAATTTACTCCGAATCTAATGAACCGGTTAAGTTGAAATTTTGTATACTTATGTATTTCTGTGACCCAAACACGGACATGTAACTTTAATAAATGAATTTTGAATATGGGGGTGTTTAAGTGGGAAATTAAAAAAGTTTTGCAAACTACTGTGTGACATATCAAATGAAAGTACTTATTGTGAGAATCTCAAGTATATTTTTTTTATAATTTTAAAATATATAATTTTAGAGATAATTAAGAAAATAGATGAAAATTGACCATTAAAATAAGAAATGAACTACGAACGATATTGTTACAATAACGACTAACTAATTCGTCAATTATGTGCATAGATCGTGCTATCCTGAAAATAATAGACTGAGGATATAATAGAAGATTTTGCAGAACACAAATCCCGAAAAAAACCATTCAACGATAATGGTTTGGCAATTTATTTAGTAACGTACCTACCAAAATTTCTTAATATTTTATTTGTACCAATTACCCATAGTAAATATAAAATCATAACAGATTTTTTTTTGTCATTCACTTTTTTTTTACTTTCCAAAGGGGCCCCAAATTTTTGTGTGCCCAGGAGCCCCGACTTGCCCTAAGGCGGCCTTGGTCATAGAGCTCAACGGAGCGCGACTAAAGACCTCGAGGCCTAAGGCGCTGTGACTCAGCCGACGTTTATATGGCTGTACAACACAAAACGCCACTTTTTCTAACAGTTTTTGTTTTAGTATTATCACAGGAAACCTTCCCTGAGTCATTGATCATTCTTTTTAATTTGAGAAACCCATTGTAGTGTCTATTTTCTTGTTATTGAAATATAAACCTTGAAAACGTCCCTTGTCAGAAAAGTAGCAGCTTCTGTTTCGATGCTTGTATTTTATTTAGCAAATAAACCTGTGTTATTACGAAATATTACGTCAGATTATACTGAAATGGATATTGAAAGTATAAAAGTTCGCAATGAATTTTATGATGCATTGTTCAGAACCAACAAGGCACCTCAAACTGGTTCTCGGGGATCGTATTTCGCTCACTCATCTAAACCGCGACACGTTCTCCGCTTTTAACCGTATTATAAAGATTTTATAGAACTTGATTGTACTTTGAGGTTTTAGGAACGAATAGGCCGGAAACTTTAAGTGAGGAAATACATTTCCTGCCTGTAAATCTCACCAATATTATTATAAATGCGAAAGATTGGGTTTTTAGATGTTCGTGACTTGATCAGGCTCCCAGCGGGCTTGCGGACGGTGAGCAATGGGTAGCTCGCCGGCGGATAAGGCGGATAAGGCGCGTTGTCTTCCACGCGCACCCCAAAGATATGTCAGCAGAATTGATGGGGTCCGTTAGGGCCGATGCCTGCCGGGGGTGCGAAGAAAGCCGAAAGGGAGATCGGGACCCCCGGCAACAGGGCAACCGAAGGAACACGGATGGGTTTTAGTCAGTAAGAGTCTGACACGCTCCGCCCAGAGCGGGAGAAGTTATTTGATAATTACCCACAAAAAAAAAAAAAAGGGATGCTTAAATGATTTGGATGTTTAGTAGAGCTTGTTCTATATCCTGGCTTATAAATCAAAATCAAAATACACACATCAAAAGTGTCTAGGGATCAAGCATTTTTATGCGGATTTCTTGAGATTGAGATGTGGCTTTGTAATAAATTTATGATTATATAAATTTATATGGATCCTTTTTGGTGCATTTCATAATTTGAAACAGGAACTGTTAATCAAATTCGAGTAAAAGATGAAAATCAGCTGTCAATATTTTCCCTATAAAAACATACAACGCATTGAAGACATTATTAGTGCTACTGTTTCCCTACTACTGATTAAAACCAACGTTATTATGGAGCGGCGACGTCATTTAAGCAGGGAAGAAATGCTCAGAGCCGTGGGAATGATAGAAGCTGGTTCCCGGCAACGTACTGTGGCTTTAGCTCTGAATACAAGTCAGAGTGTTATCAGTCGACTTTGGACACGTTACCGAAGCACTGGTACCGTGGCTGAGCGCCATGGAGGACGGTATCGCTGCACCACACGGAGACAAGACCGATACATTCAAATCTTAACTCGAAGAGCTCCAACAATAACCGCCATGATGTTAGCCGTGAGGCTTCATCACTCTTCAGGGAACTTAATTAGCGACCAAACAGTCAGAAACCGCTTGCATGAAGTGAACCTTCATTCCCGAAGACCGCTACGGGTACCACCTATAGCAATGCACAATCGTAGGATTCGATATCAATGGGCTCTTGAACACAGAAATTGGGCAGAAGAACAATGGCGTTTCGTGTGCTTTTCTGATGAGTCTCGTTTTGGTATGAGACCGGATACGAGACGTATACGACACTGGAGAACCCCTGGACGCCAACAGCGATTAAAATCCTGCCAGGAAGTCCATCCTTATAGTGGTGGAACCATCATGGTATGGGCGGGTATTTGGATCGGCGGAAGAACTGAGTTGATTTGGATCAGAGGCAACCTCAACGCTCAAATTTAGATTGCTGAGACGATTGTATCTGACGTCATCGTTCCTCTACAAGTGCAAATCGGTCCCTTATTGAAAGTTAATGCATGATAATGCACGACCGCACACCGCAAGAGTTGTAAGACAGACTCTCACCGCAGCTAACATCAATGTCCTGCTCTAGCCTGCTCAGTCGCCAGACTTGAACCCGATTGAGCATGCATGGGATATGCTACAGAGAAGAGCTCTGCCGAATATGGAGGGTATCCAGTCGCAAGAAGACCTTTTTTTGTTGTTGCAACGAACATGGGCGGCCATTCCACAGCGTGATTTGGATGAACTCATTTTGAGTATGCCAAACCGATGTTCTTGTGTTGTTAGTGTTCGCGGTAGAAACATGGATTATTAATTGTTTAAGTTACCCAATAAAATTTTAAAGAAAACTGTTATTTCAGTCTTTTTTTCGAACTTTAATGTTAGTGGTTCAAATGTCAAAAATCCCTTTATTAGGAAAATGGCAAATTTCTTTATTAATGCAAAGGTGACTTGGTTTATCGTTACTGTGACAAACGAAAACACTTTATTTGATGAATCCTTAAAGAAAATTTTAATTAATATCAATCAGGAGAAAAGTTATTGCAAAAATATATGTTGATCCCTAGACACTTTTGATGTGTGTATTTTTATTTCACATAGACCTACATGGGCACTTATGAAACGTCAGAAGCTAGGTGCACGGTTCCAATTGGTCGTTTCCTATGGAGAAGAGCCGGCAAGAAACTCCACGGTTACTCTTTTAAAAATAATTGGCTTTTACAATTTTTTCAAATAACAGTGTGACAAGGTATGGGAGGACAGTGTAGGTATTTCAATAAGTACCAGGTACTTAAGAAAATAGAAATGGTCAACAAATCTACAGTCCACTAAGCCTACAGTGTTCTCACATTCACAAAATAGAAAAGAATCTATACAAAAAATATATAAATTAATAAAAATAAAAACCTCTTTTAATTAAACGCAATTGCTATTACAACTGTAATAAATCTGAATAATTATCATGTGCACAAAAGCCACTAATAAAGAGTTGAAATTAACTCGTAGCTATATAATGTCAAATAATACGATGAATATGTCGAGGATGAATGTAAAAAAATAAGATAATAATAAATATGGTAATTTGGGAGCAGTTAATAGACTCTTACATAATTATGCCGTTAATGATATACCAGGGAAGCCACATGTGCAGAAGGAATTATTGCCAAATTTCCTTGTCTTCAACATAGTCTTTAATTTTGTAATATGCTTTCTTGATAAGAACACGTTTGATGTGGGTTTTGAACTTCCCATCGCTAAGTTCTGTAACAGACTTTGGCAACTTGTTATACGTAAGATCCTTCCGTTTTTTTCCATCCCAGATAACTTAAATCTTGCCCTGAAGACCGCGTGATCTGATTCGGCGGTGGCAACGGCTTTAACAAATGACATAATTAATGTCAAAATATATTTCGGCCCAATTTGATGTTATCCAGTCCTGCCAAGTGCCAAGCTTTGATTTATTTCAGTGGTATACGCTTGCGAAAGCTTACCCACGGATTAACGGTTGGAAGATGATCTCCGCAAAATGTTATCAAAAAAAATATGCTGCCGTTCAATTCCATTTCCTCTATAATATTGGAGTGTTACGATATTGCGGATCAATCGATTAAACATTCGCATTGAAAAAATGTTCTACGCGGTTTAGAAAGAAAGCTTAACTACCTTAGCTTAACTAACTTAGTTTTGAAGCGATGTTACACTGCCTTGACTGAGGAACCTGGCATTTTTGAGTGTTTCTCTAAGATTTTACTGAGATAAGTAGTTAAATTTTCTTCAAATGATGTGCAGTTTTACGATGCAGTCAGTAGCCTAGTTTTATTTTAGCTTCGGCTGCTCGTCAAACTTAGCGTAAAAACATCGGAATTCCAATTCCAAGAATTTGGCGCCTCAAACGTAACACAAATGGAAAATGGAAGAAAGCAAAAGGCTTTTACAACAGCTGTAATGCAAAAGTAGTAGTAACACATCGTTAACAAATCCCATAATTACCCGTTTTACATGCTTTTTACAACTTCTGCGGAAAGATAATCGACGTACGCTTATTACGAGACGAAGAGAGGGAAACTAAGCATGTGTAATGTGTATTCCGTATTACCTCTTAATGCACAATACCGATTGTTTTTCCTGTTGAAATCTTTACAAACCGAAGCAGTGAGTGCAAATCATTTTCATTTAACTCAACCGTAAATAACGCACAGTTGTTTATGTAATAGTTATCTATATTTTAATTAACGACAGCTGTATATACGTCACGGTGTTCAACTGGCATATACGAATCATATCATGAGTCATTGTCGACCTTTCCCGCGTCTAAATTTGCGCTGCCAACGACCGGCGACGCGGCGTCCGCGCAAGGATCCATGCCGCTCCTTAATTGATCATTAAGATCGCATTAATTATGCTTCATTATGCTAGCCGTACGCACATTTCACTTTCATTTTTCCTTGTGAATGCAAGACATCCCTACGTTTTGCTGTTTTTTTTTTAAGTTTCCAAATGTCATATGTGGTCATATGGCTCGAAGACAATGGTTAGGTTAGGTTGCTGGTTTGTTGTTTCATGTATTATTCTGTATTCTTTGTTATGTTCCGCAGCATTTTAGTTTAATATTTTCTAATTCCACATTTCGTTACGACCTCTACAAAAGGTCACGGTGTTTGTCCTAAATGTTAATCGTCTTGCCATTACCGTCAAGGCAATTTCGTAAGAATAATTATATCAGCGTGATCTTTGCGAATTTTCTCTATAAACGTTAGAAATGTTTAATTAGTTTTCAATAGTAACTTTCTCATCATATTTGATTAAGGGTAATCATAGTGTAGTGAATCTCTGGTGCGTCGGCACGCCTTGTGCCACTTAGCTAAGGTCGGCTCACAACAGCGGACGGCCGACCAAATCTGAGACAGGCGTGTACGGAATTCTAAATTACCGGGATTGTTTATTTATGCCGCTCTTGTACACCATTCACTCACGGCTTTCATATGATGCGGCCAAAAACTGACAAGCACGTGACACCAAAATTTCCAAACAGTTATTGTTCCCCAACACTATGTGCCACCATGTAGCTTTTGACATCAAAATAAAAACGCCATCTTTAAAAAAAATACCTACCGCTGCTGTTGATGTTGCAACAGCAAAATTGCGTTTCAACAATTGCCTTGGGTAACTTTTGGTGCAAAAATAAGAACTTAAAAAAATGTTGGTAATTAAATAAATTTGACACGCTAGTCTTATTGTACGATGTCCGTGGCACCGGCTTGTCTGACATGTTCTATTCAATACTCCTCTGTCCTTCGTCCATGCCGTGTCATTCATTGTCTTCGTTCGTAGACAGTGTGGCTCTTTATATTCCGTAATGGCGACACAATGCTTTGTTTTACTATTTACTTCGGGTGCACGGATGTCCCATGCTCTCTGCTCCTAAATGCAACAAACAAAGAAGTTGCCTGATTTATTTAACTTCAAAGAATATTTGTACTAGTATTTGTATGTTCAGATGTTTATCTACAATCAACATGGTAGCAAATGTGTGTAGTCTGTTTTTAGGGATGAGCTATAATATCCCAATGCTTTGATCCGACTGTGCTGATAAATAGAACGCTACGTGTGAAGTCACCCCACGGATTGATCGATGGCCTGTGTAAATACACACCTTCGCGCGGCCAATGACTCTATGGTTTGGGGTCTGATTTCCTATAACATTGGCGTGGGTGGGTGAAGTTTTTACACGAGCCTACGCAATTGCTGTTGAACACATTTTTTTTCCGAATAGATACCGGTGGGCTTTCGGATTTCGGTTCTCTCCATTTATTGACGATAAATAATCCAAACAAATATTTAGGCTGTCAGAGCTAGTGAGATTAGCGAAAAGGAAAGCTTGTATTTGACGATGTCTCATAAAAACCTAACAGAAACGTATATTGATCGGCTGGTTTATCTATATAATATATATAATGTTTAAAAAAAAAGGATAGATTTGGTCGAGTCACTGCACCAGGTAGGCACAATTATGTGACTACCGAACTGTTACTGAAATAGCCACCTGATTCATATTACAGATTGAATCATTGATGAACGCGAACCAGGAGCTAAATGTTCAGTGATTTGCTTCAATAACAAAGATACATGAGTGATGGGATAATGTGTGCTTTATACCCTGCCCACGCGCATTATCTGTTAGATACGAGTCGTCCTTTGAAAGCTTATTTAGTTCTGTTTATATCATGCTTTGTTTTATGCAGCTCTTCGATAACCAAATAGAACACAATGGTTACTGGTTAGTTGATTACATGCCAGCTGCCAATGATATAGTTCGACAGTTCAGTACTGTTTCGTTCAAGTTTCAGGTCATGCCCTTGGCTCATTAGACTATAAGGCTTGCCAAAAAATACTGATTCAGTTGCACCTGATCGATTGGCAACTCAGCCTACTACATCGATGAAATACATACTTAGTATTGTAATGCAAATCTACATTACAGTTTTTTGCCGAGTTACATTCATATTCCTTTGCACAGTACAGAAGCCCACGTCTTGGCGAGGAATAGCAAGTACTTACTGATGATTCACATTGTGCCATGTTTGTTTACTAATAGCAGCCCAGCCCGCGATGTGATTCAGCAGTTATGGATAGCTTGTTGTGTGGTGTTACAATTGCAGCTAAATACAGTGGAAACGTCATCACTCTATGGTGACGGTTTAGGGGAAACTATAGTAGGTACATCTCATTCGTCAATGTCTGGGTGCTAACGATAGTTTGTTCTGAGATCATTGTTCAATTCACATATCTAACTAAATTGATAAATGGTTAATTGCATTGATGATGTAACGAACTTCATTGAACCTTCCTATACAGACTTTGTTCTACGGATGAATCCATGGTTTACTTTACAACACTGCCCCCAATAATAAGAAATACGTATCTAACAAAAAGTAAATACGGAGAAAAAAGTATTTTATTGTTTTGTATTTACTTTTTGTTTATCAAAATTCTGTAAATGAACAATTTTTGGCCTATAATCTCCTCTTAATTTAGTATTATAACATTTTAGTATTGATAATATACTTTACTTATTTTTCAAAAAAAAAAAAACAGAAAATTACCTACAACTAATAAAGAAAGCCGTAAAACACCATATGCGTCCTTTCAATGTAGCACAAATACAGCACTACCAATTCACCTATTTACAACAGCTATTTTCTATTAATATTAAGTTTAAGAATAAAAGGCGCATTTTATTATTTACGACTGTCATCCTTAGTACCTTAGCTGTTGCCGCTACCACCACGTCTACTGAAAGAAGTGGTGTACTAAATTGAAAAGACGCAGGTCCTTTTCGCTCCTATTAGCCCTAATTTTCAAATGAATTGAAAGGAGCAATAGCCAGTTACGTCTTTTCATTGTGACACGCGGAACTTAATGAGTAAATGCGCCTTTTTACTTCTCGATCAAAGTAGTTATCCATTGAAACTCATCTACGCAAATACGTCTTTACTTCTGTCAAAATGTGTCCTTTCATCTTAATTAAAGTATAAATGATAATGGAGATGAGCCCTTCTTCACTGTGGTAAATCCGAAACTAAATAAGATAAAAAAATATATATCAGCAGATTCGTCTTTTTAGGGTTCCGTACCTCAAAAGGAAAAAAAACGGAACCCTTATAGGATCACTCGTGTGTCTGTCTGTCTGTCCGTCTGTCACAGCCAATTTGCTCCGAATCTAATGAACCGATTAAGGTAAAAGGACATTGTTAAAAATGGCCTATGAATCAACACGTATGAAAACTTTACAATAATTACTAGTTTTTACGTTTAATAAATATACATGTTTTATAATTTACGTTACACCTATTAAAATAGAACGGACACTTCTTATTTTCGAAAACATTTTAAAAAGTAATTCACTTCGGTCTTATTATCCAGCGCCATTATTTTGTCGATGAATTGACAGATGACACTTTGACATTTGATAGTAATGACAAGTTCAATTTTGTCACTCGAGAGTACACTTTTATAATATCTACAATTATAATATAATTGCAATAGTGCATAAATATGTAATGAAACGTTTGAAGATAAAATACAATGTATTTTCACTAAGTTAAATGTTTCTATTGACCTAATTATAACCCCAAAATCCTAAAGTGTTTTAGATTTTATTTTACAATTCTCAGCAGTGTCCGTGATTTTAATTTAGATTCAATCGAATATATGCATTATTTAGAACACGAAGTAAATTCACGACTCTGTTGGTTCTTAGGCGAACGATGGATGGACGCTGAACAATGTCCTTTGGTACACATGTGTATTTCTGTGACCCAGACATGAACGTGTAACGTAAATTAATTAACTTTTAATATAGGGGTCACTTTTGGGGGCAAACAAGAAAAAAAAGTTTTGATAAAAGTACCGTGTGGCATATCAAATGAAAAGGCTTGTTGCGAGGATCTTAAACATATTATATGTAATTTTAAAATAAACACTTTAAAATATATTTAAGAATTTCGATGAAAATTGACCTTCCCTCCCTTATCTCCGAAACAACTAGACCTAAAATTTTTACAAAAAATATATAGTATGGCTCTTTACTCATAGATTACAGGAATAGCTATAAGAAGTCTATGGTCTTAAAATAACATAGTAAAAATATAAATCTCTCAATATTGTGTGCACAAACTTACATTTGCAGTTGGATTATATGGGAGAACATGTATTTCAACTACAATGTTAAATTTATATTTGGGATAAATTCATCTCAACTACAGAACCCTTCAATGTGCGTAGTCCGACACGCACTTAGCCGGTTTTTTTCCTCATTTCACCAATATATACAACTCAATTTTGGAAAAAAATTAGATACCTACGTCCTTTTTACTATCGGGGGCAGAACAGTTTGAGTGGATTTCATGTTACAAGTAATTGTAACGAATCGAATCAACTCAAGTGGTTACCCGATAATATCATTAATACCTTCTGTAATCGTACAAACAAATACCATTAGTCCATTACAATTACAAACTGTTAGTAGATAAATAGAGTCAGTAAATCTATTCCATTATTGTTCCTAACATCACAGGTCTGCATGACCTTCGCGATACTATCTATTCTAGTCTGCACGGCACTTGACTGGTCAAACCACTATTGTTCGTCATTGATACCTTGTGCTGTGGCATAGAAATATTTACCTACGTAGTTATTACATACAATATTCGTTTGACGCCTATCGTATTGTTGAGGGTTTGGCATCAAATCACACGTTTCATGATAACTTAGTTACGTTTTTACACAGGTATTTATTTACATGCGTTAAAGAG
This sequence comes from Omphaloscelis lunosa, assembly GCA_916610215.1. Taxonomy (NCBI): domain Eukaryota; kingdom Metazoa; phylum Arthropoda; class Insecta; order Lepidoptera; family Noctuidae; genus Omphaloscelis; species Omphaloscelis lunosa. The sequence goes on from OU744247.1 coordinate 18,597,189, forward strand.
GCTTTGAATCAAAGTTGCTTGATTTATCATATATATCACAGAAAGAATTGAAATCGGAAAGCAAAAAGTTGCTTGCATGATGTTAACAGGACCGTTCAGGTTTTTCCTCCATATTTACAATATTTCACAACGTAATTGCATCTAAAAATACAAGTATGCAACTGCTGCAAGTGAAAAATGCGTCATTATTTTTATCAACACAAGACTTCCATATGAATGTACGCCCCGGACGATATCTATCTTAATTGTTGACTCATTTAGCTTATCAAACATGAAAAAAACTCATTTCACATCATTATCTTTGCTTTAAACTCAGGTTTCTGCTCTAGCACGCAGCTTTAAGAATCTGCTTTGTTTGCGTGACTGTTGTGTAAGTCCAAATAAGAATGTTGGCAGCAATTCTTGTATAATGGATAAACCGTAAGGCGCACCTTTATTGATAGGTACGATTATATTAACGGTGGTCCGCAGACTTCCGCTACATCAGCCAGATCAACCTATTGACGACCTTGTAAGGAGACTGGGCTCTTGCACCGCACCCACATTCATCTGGGTACCTAGTAAATAAATACCATTGATATTGCATTCGCCACAGAACACTTCTCAAAATGTCCTACAAACAACACACCTGTCAGTTAAGTCGTGGTCGCCCAAACTGGTCAGACCGCATTGCAAAAAAGGGGCGTGTGCTGCCTGCTGCCCATTGTTTAGGGGACGACAGTTTATGACGTCATGCACGTTCAAGAGCACACTTCAGAAATGCTTAACAAAACAACCAAGTTAGATAATACGGCAGCTGTCTATAAAAGTCTAAATAAACCCATGAAGACGGTTGTAATCTCACAGCTAAGTAAGTACTATTTGAAGAGGATCCGAGTGTAGTAAAAAATGGAGATTTGCAGCTGCGGAGATGTTGTTAATTGCGACGGCACGCGTACAACCTGCGACTGGCGGCGCTCGGGGCGATGCGAGACATGAAGAGTGTGTAGAGCAAAATGAATCTTATAGCGAATCACTGACGGAAGCATTGGGAACTACGGTGCAGTGACAACTTTACAAATTTTTTCATCATATCCTTTTGGTTAGACATCCAAACACGTGTGCCAAAAATACATCTGGGATTTTGAAAACCGATTGCGAAGGTTCGACTTTATCCGCTACCTGATTATTTAGACTGTTAATAAAACTTCGAAACCGGATCCAGTATATCCTCTGCAAAAACGTGCATGAGCGCGCCTTCAACATACCTACTTGGAGTTAAAATTCTACATAACTAAGTGAGGTGAGCTGGTTTGTAAGGCAAAAATCACTTGGTACCCTTTTCGATTATGGAGCGCCAACATCTAGTGATGAGTGTTTAAAAACTTTTTGGACTGTTTAATCAAAATATTATCGTCAACCGCCTAAGTGCTGGCCGTTGAAAAGTTGACGTTCAATGATCGCAGCAAGTGTACAAACATGGAGAAAAACACGAGGACTGGATTGAACGTTCGTGGGTGGACTGGTCCCATGAGGCCACACGTTTTTCTAACGACCTCTTGCGCTAACTGTACTCAATACTTAAACATACATGAACATGTACTACATGCTGGCACGTTGACAAAACTCGCTGGAACTGAGAGCATCGCAATACAATGACCCATTCGTAATGCATTGCTGTAAGGCACTTTACATCATTCGAACCAACACCCATTTAAACCATTACAGAAAACTTTGAACAAACTTTTTTTTTATTTATTTCATCACCCAGGATTAGATTATAACATTAAAATATCGCTTATAAATCGAGAAAGTTTTATATGAATAAATATCACATATCATATTGACTGCGCTCGTTAGTCTAGTGATCGCAAGCGCTACTGCTGAGCCTGAGGTCCTGGGTTCGATTCCCGGGTCGGGCAAAGTGTTATTGGATTTTTCTATCTGAAATTTCTCAGTAGCAGCCTGGAGTCTGGATTTGTGCCCGGTTGATAGCAATGGGACATGTTTATATCCAATTACATGGGACTTGAAACATAACTGTCGAAATGTGGGTGAACCTGCTACAGGGACACCTCTGCCCAACCCTTCAACAAGGCGTGATATTATATTTATGTAAATATAATTATTCCACTCCTAATGAACTGCAAAACTAGTTGTTATCTGATTTTCGAAACGACTGTCATACAATTTTACGTTTTGAACATTTGATAGAACATAATGACAAGAAAACAAGCCTTGCCCACATCATAACGGGAGTCACGTATGATAATAATACTTTCTTCCGGTCCTACTATTATCATGTAGACATCTTGACTGGTATTGAATGTAAATTATATGGGGGACACGTGGGTGCTATAGTGGCGCTGGCGCCGGCTCCCGTGCCTCGAGCGTGGAAAAGTAGGAACTATGTAACGGCAATCTTCTATTTATGCCTTATTATGTTCGGCTTATGGGCTCTTAGTGGTGTATTTATTATACCTGACTATAATAAATATCTGGGCCAATAGGAATTGCCCCCCTAAAATCATCCATATGAAATTTCAGTGACGATACTTACTAAAAACTTCTAAATCTAATTGACATGCGTAAACATTTCATCCTACATATCGTGATTTCCATCATGTTTTCATGCAGTTTACTCTCATTTCTGTGCTATTCTCGCTTGGTATGAAATAAAAATGACGAATGTGTGCATGTGGAAATTGAAACCAAGCCAATTACAGTCGAATGTATATATGAATGTACCTGATATTTCCTTCGGTCGAAATTTATAGGAGTTCAATTAAATTATTTCATGCTCTATTAGCTATAAAACCGCAAGTTTTGCTCAGTGCTGATCAAATAACATGTGAAGAAAGTTTGCGTGAATGAAACTGATGCTTGAGTGTTGGACACTACCGGAACCAGTACCAGCTATTAGGTTACACTTGCTCTAGACGAGATCTGCGTGGGATAATTTCACTAACACTCGCGTTTTAATGTTTATTGGAAATACTGAATGACCATTGTTGTTCGATTGCAAGTAATCGCACGACTCGTTATCTTTTAGGTAAATCATCCACGATTGAAGTTTTGGGGGTCTAAATTACTGGTTTACTATTAAAACTTGCCGAAACGCGTCGAGCAAATCTGCTTCTGATTGGTTTAAACAAAAATTCTAAATAAACGAAAATAAAACCTATATAAATGAAGATGAGAATAAGATTGTTAACACGTGATAACCATGAAAAAAATCGGTTTTGCTAATTATAAAAACATTGCAAGGCATTTGCCTTTACTGACGCAAGAAACGGAACAGTTCAGTACCTCAAATAAATAAAGTCCAACTATAACCGCATTGGTACACAATAGACCGGACGCATTGCTGCACAAATAGGGAGTTTCCTTTGAACTAGTTGTTGTAACAACAACGCCACAATTGTTAATGTAACCGCTTGCTTTCCTTCCTAGAAACTATTAAGCTTCTTTTACGGTTCTCTAGGTGCTCGACACAAGCTCTTTGATGAAACTGATTTAGAAAAGAATTTCTTTATAGTATCAATTGGGTGTTGAAAATTTTACGAGTTCCAACAATATTTTGAACGTAACAAAGTTGTTTTCTTTTTATTACTCTGAATCTGAAGCCGTTTAGGTTATTGACTTTTCTTTTTTCAAAGCTTTTCCCATGTCCGGTAGTGTGAAGAGGTGCGGGAAAGCTAATTCAATTAGTTTACTATTCCCCACCCCTTGGCCGTTTTGTTATTACGAGCCATTTCAAAGGGCCATCACGATATTCCATTATATCTTTACAATGATTAAATTTTTAACTATGATTTGTCACGAACATTTTCTAAGCGTTGTAAAGAGCATCATTCCATACCGTCAACTCTTGCGATAAAAAGATTTTTATTGCTCGAAAGTCATCAATTACAAACGGCATTCATCCATCACAGAAAGTCGTTTATTTTCTTTGAGCTGGCATAATTATTTAACCTTCAGTCTGTTTATTTGATCCATTAACATGGAAACTATTTGGCCAAGCTGGCAGATACGAATGTTTACAGCACATTTCAACTACATGTCTCCACAACGCGAACATTTATAATTTCTTTCAAAATAACATGTTTTTCTTATTCCACGCAACTGGCATATTAATTACACTAACATCATTTGTCCTGTAGAGAGATTTATTTTCTATAAGTACCAAATTACATTCCATTGTGCCACTTGTCGAGCACTCTACAATCTGAATACAAAGTGGTTGAAATTGGTTCCAGGCATTCATACACTTGTTGAGGACAAATATCAATTTATTTCAGCGTCTCTAAATCTGTCGTTGTGTAAAAGTGTCGTATGCACTAGTGAATTTCTTGCTGTCATAAAATTATAACTCAATAACGTCAAAGCAGAATTTATTGAATTATACCTTATAGAGTAAAGAGTCTTGTGATCAATTTAGTTCTCGTTGTTAAATTAAGTAGCAATCAAGTTTCTCTTCATGCTTATCGTCTCGTCAGCGTATGATTTGAGCTGGCGAGTGCATGCTAATTAGTCAGACGGGACAGCCTCGGGTGTGCGTCTCCATTGAAGCGGAGAGGGATCCACTCGATAGGCACTTTCCCTCTTTTCCGAAACATTCTCTACGGGAATGCATGCGACGTTAATTTTCGTTCGTGTTGCATTGAATTTCATGCAATTATTCATTACATTTCTTTCTCTAATCTCCTTGAATGCTTCGCTTTGATCATTGACTTAATTGCTCATTGAATAATAGCTGTAACGTTTATGTACTATGTGAGATTCACTCAATTTTATAACGTTTCTTAAAAATATATTTAAGTACTTCTTATAATATTTATGATTCTTCCTTGCTTCACTTCAGTTAGGTAAGAGCAATTTTTACCTTTTGTGGCGTTGAAAAGATCAATTGACCTCTGATATTGGCGATAATTTATTTTAATAAACTATGGCAACGCTGAAAGTGTGTCAGCAAAACTATAGATGTGAAGGCGTCAACGCCTTAGTAATAAAAACAGTTTTTTTTAAAACCGACTTCCAAAAAAACACTACAAAGTGAAAAATAACTTGATTTGGAAGTCTGTGTCTTTGGTTTTGAATTTTCGTTTTTTGCCACCGATTTCCGAAATCTAAGTTATTTTTATACTTTGTAGTGTTTTTTTTTTGGAAGTCGGTTATTATTATTATTTTTTTTTGTAAAAAGTTTCGTTTTTATTTTTCACTCTTTTGCTGTGGTACTTAACCAACACAAATTCGAATACCACTGCCTGCTACCAGTGACAGCAATTTATCATATCATCCACATACTAAGTGGGTAAAAATACTTATTATTGAATCTAAATCAAAAAATGTCCAAGCAAAGTTAATAAAATTTATGAGGGACCACCTCGAGAGCATACCCTTTCAAAGAAAAAAATAATCTTGAAAATCGATCCAAAATTGACGGAGAAATCCGCGGACATACATAAAAAAACACACGCTGCGAACGTATAACCTTCTCCTTTTTGGAAGTCGGTTAAAAAAGGAAGATAAATAACGGCTAAGCAGAAACTGTTCAATACGGCCTAAATATTTTTTTATGAGATCATTTTTTATAGGAAGATGTTACGGTTATATCGAATGCCTATTTACCTAGTTCGAATCTAGATAGACCTGTCGTCCAGATCCGCGTGCGTCGTGAATGTGTCGGCGTTGTGTAGCTAATATCAATAAGTTGTTCGGTTATTTCTGCGTCCCACATACAGTCGTGATCGTGCTGCATTCCTATCTAACGCAATCGACCAGAACGCTCGCGGAAGGTCGCTTCAAGCATGTTGTCATTCATTTGTCATGGAAATTTTTATAGCTCACAATATTAATTTTAATTGTAGCTTCATTCTCTAAACACCGTACAATATTGACTTAATCATCAACCTTCGAACTGTTATCAGCTTTATTCGAACAAAATTCGTTCCAGAATTTAAAATCAATAAAACCCTTGATTAATCATCTACTGAATGAATAAACCGGCCCACGTGTTACGATGTAGCCAGTAGGCTGCTCAGCGTTCGATAATTAACTAATGTTTACATTAACTGGATTCTAGAGTATATTTAAATAACTTACCTGTTTATCAGGTCATGGTAATAAACGGCTAAATTGAACGCAGAGTCGTTAGTTCTTGTTTAAAATGTTGAAATTGTGCTGCCATTGCGGTCTCATTTTTAAGTTTTATTTTGTTTGAATGTTCATGTGCACCGTGGACGCCCCTTCGTATGTAAACTAGGATCCTGATAATTTCTTTACTTTCTCTGACCGACTCTCGGTACACCCAAGAAATTAAGTTAACTGTTGATACATGAATTCCCATATTTATGTTTTTGACGAGATTGCTTATCCTGTTTCACTTTACTTCTTTTCACTTGAAACTTGTTACGATAACGTGCATCTGTGTCATTGCATGTCTAATTTACAATTATGCATTGTTTTTTCCCTTTCTTGAAATTGCCACCTATAGAATGACAACTAGCCACAAACTGGTCTAGGCTGATAAAACTCCCTTTCCTCAAGATGATCATACTCTTAAGAGCCTATAATACCTCAAATTGCTCAGCACGATCCTCCGTTATATCGAAAATACTGCAGCATTAATTTTGAACTAAATATATGTTAAAGTTGAAGACTAATGTTAAATACTACAGTCAAAACCGTTTATAACTACTTCGCTTAAAACATCGCGTCGTACGATTATTACGACGAAATTTTGAGGTCCTAACATTTTTGTTTACTTAACATAGGCTATAAGATAACAACCGTAATCCGACGGTCCCTTCGAAGTCGTTTAAACGGTTTTCACTGTATATCTGACGAATACACGATTCCATAAAATATTCTCTATAGAAAAAAAACCAAAGCTACCACCGAACCAAACAATAAACCGCTGGGATTAAAAAAATACTTCAAATAAGATCATGTAACTTTGCATAATAACTGAACTAACTATGAAGCAGATACTATTTGTCTTTTTTTTTTAATTACCATTATTTTCGCCGTAAAAATAAATTACATAAACTATTACGCCTTGGAGCAGCGAGCTCCCCATTTAGCCTCGCTCTCACTCAGTCCGCGAGCAGTATGATGCGAACAAGATAAAAAGTGAATTGACCTAAGGTAGTATGGACTCTTAACTCATGTTTTATTTGTAATTTTCCAGGCGAGTCTGCGGCAGCTGGACCTCTCCCTACTATCAGAGCTATGGACGCTGAGCGAAGCCATGGCGTCGTGGCGACGGCAGCTGGAACGAGGTCCGCGCCTCCGCCCCGCTCCGCCGCCGCCTCCACCCCCGCACTACCTTCGGACATAACTACCCCATCAGCATTAATAGGCACTCAACTTCCACATCCGTCAACAAACGCACGCACACATGTAAAGCTCACTTACTCTTGGAGACTTTCGAGGGACGCTCTTATGAAGTTTCCTAATATGTATAGTCATCTACATACAGCGTCTTGCCGTACTCCGAGTTAGGGTGCCTTTTCACCAGAGATGTGCTATGCACCAGAGATGTGATGTGCTATGAATGTGTTTGATATCCAACAATCATATTCATTGGTCGGGACCAAAGGAAAGGCACCCTTCAAAAAAATTAAAAATCTTTTTTTTTTCACATAAACCTACAAGTGCACCTATGAAACGTCAGAAGCTAGGTGCACGATTCCAATTATCGCTTCCTATGGAGAAGAGCCGACAAGAGACTCCACGGTTACTCTTTTAAAATTAATGTCTTCTAGATTTTTTTTCAAATTACTGTGTTAACAGGTATGAGAGGACAGTGTAGGTCTACCAACAAGTACCAGGTACTTAATAAAATAGAAAATGGTCCACAAGTCTACAGCCTACAACGTTCACAAAATCTAAAATAAAAGAATGTATATAAAAGATAAATAAAATAATAAAAATAAGGACCCGTTTAAACCAAATGACATGATTGCCAATACAGCTGTAACAAATCTAATTTGATATAATGAAAAGATTATGTCAAGGAAGTATCTGAAAAACAAAATAAAATAATCATCGTAATTTGGGAGCAGTTAATAGACATTGTTATGCCGTAAATGAGGAACCAGGGAAGCCACATGTGCAGAAGAAATTATTGCCAAACTTCCTTGTCTTCAACGTAGTCTTTAATCATATAATATGCTTTTTTGATAAGGACACGTTTGATGTGGGTTTTTGAACTTTCCATTGCTTAGTCGGGCCCTATCAGAATACCATAATATATGCTGAGATAGGAGCCTTTTGGCCTCGTACAGGACTTTCTGTTATTATTTTAATTTGTTTTTTAATTTTTTTATTAATGTTTTAATGAGTGTGTTTTAGTTTAATTTGTGATTTCCTGTGCGAGTCTCAATAAACACTTTTTCTTTCTTTCTTGCTTTCTCGTTAAATTGTGGAAATAAGCAACGTATACTAATCTAGCTGTGGCTACATCAGTTAACTGCCTTATTTTTCTTACTGCATATGCAGCTGAACTTAATCTACCTGAGAGAGCTCTAATGTGGGCGCCCCATTTGCAATCTCGAATCTAAAGTAATTCCTAGAAACACAGTTTCCGTAATAGCATCTAGTTTCTTGCCATCAAGTTTTTAATTTAGACCTACTTGAGGTAAATTTGGTAATGAGAATTTAAGACATTTAGTTTTGTTCGCATTAAGTAAAAGATTATTAGCTGCGAACCATTTCGAAAGAACTGCCAGACTACCGTTGACATGTAAGACATCCGTATCTTTTCTATTTAAAAAATAAGAGAAGTGTTATCAGCGAATATAATTATATACGATATATTAGCCATCATGTAAGGAAAGTCATTAATATAAACTAGAAATAGGGAAGGGCCAAGAATTGTTCCTTGAACCACTCCCATCTTAACTAGAGACCCCGAGGACGTCGCCCCGTTAATGTTAACTTTTTGCTGCCTGTTTGATAGATTTACAGATCAGTGTTTTGTGGTCAACGCAGTCAAAATCTTTTGAGAGTTCTCAGAAAATGCCAATTTCATCCTGGAACTTCTCCCAGGATTCCAAAATGTGATTGATGAGCTTTACTCCTGCGTAAATGCTCAATGCTGGTAGCACAGATTAGGTCTATAATTTGAAGAATCACTACCCGATTTGAAAATTGGTACTACTTTACTATGTTTCATTCAATCGGGAAACGTACCGTTATTTAAACATTGATTAAATATGTTTATTAGGACGGGGACAATTGTATCAATGCTATCTCCAAGAACCTCAACGCAAATCCCCCATAAAACTTCTGTGTTTTTTATGTTAAGGGTTTTTGAATGCTTTTTAATTATGACAATAGAAATGGGCTTGAATTCAAACTTGGAATGTCCTTACTGAAATTATTTTTTAGAAGGGACTCAGCTGCGATAGATGACGAGGGGAGAGATTTCGTAACCTCTATTAGTATGTTGATAAAGACCTTTCCATTGTTCAGCAACTTTTTACTTATCTGAAATGGTTTCATTATCAATTTTTAAAGACAATTCATTCTGACCTCGCTGTTTTGTAGAAATTTGGGAAATTGGGTCTCTTAAAAGCGCTTGCAGCTAAAGCTTAAATACTCTGTGGTGTTAAGCTAACGCCGGACGTCACCGACAGCGTTGAATAGGAAACCAGCCTTAGGCTGAGACACAGGTGACGCAGCAAAGTACAGATTTTGCAGGGTAGGGCAGGCGAGGCAGACATAGACCTCGAGCGCATGCTACGACGCAACTACACAGACAAATTCGCGTCCTAACTAGTACACACAATCTGTCATTGAAACAACATTATGAATCAGTGGTAAAAACAAGTGACGACCTGCACGCGTCGCGCAGAAATCTGTGCCGGCTCACCAGCGTACGTTCATGCATTACAAAATTTGCCCTGCGCTGCGTTGACCTGCGTCTCAGCATACGCTTAGCCTTATAATTGAGTTTTGCTTTGTTATTTATGTGTGCGTGGGCCAGTTGACGGCTGTATGAAGTAAAGTGTATTGTATAGTTTGATTGAATCAGTGCTCGAATAGTAAAGAGCGTGTTCAGTGTCATAATATTTGAACCAAGGACTGATAAGGGTTCAACTGCAAGACTGGGTTGCCATAGTAATAAGAAAAACCAATGAGAGGAGAAGCCAATGTCCAGCAGTGGGTTTTTTTGGGCTAATTCGAGATAGGTAGTCATTGTACTTTTATATTCCCAATCTGTAAATGAAAACAGCTCTAAGGCAGCAGACCCTGAGCAATTTATTTTAGTTATTTGTTATGGCAATCCCAGCAGTTTTTTTTTTTCTGTAAAAATGTTGATTGAACGATTTCATTGTATTTATTAAGTTATAATAAAACTCTTGTAAATAAACAGTTATGATTAATCTTTTAATTTGTGAACCTTCGTTTGGGGCGGGCAGAGCGGTATAATATTATCCCCCTATTATTGACTAAAACCTCGCTCCCTTAACTACCTTCTGTCCCATTTCTGAGCTAAGTTTAGGCCTCGAATTTCTTCCATTTCTCGCGATACCGCTGTAAAGGTGAGTTTACACAGGCAAGGCGTGGATGGGATGGCCGAAAATTAAAGTTTGTATGGCAAAATTTCTATCCACGCCCTACCCATCTTTGGTGAAACAAGGTCTAGATGTGCGAGACGAGAATTAAAATATTTGTTAGTACAATATTGAAATTTATTATCTTACGAATAGTGCATTTATTTACTTTGTAAAACGGATAGAAAAATCGCGCACCGGCCATCGAGGACACTCACGGTCTCTCCGTCAAGCACTGACTCGCGAAGGCACGCGCCGCCCGGCCAGCCGAGAATTTAGTATGCAAAGATGTCTCGCGATGGTTGGGGCGAGCCGGCGCGGCGTGTGCCAACGCGAGATATCAGGTCATCCTTTTATTCTCTACGATGCAGATGGGGAAAGCAATGTACAGCGAAACTGAAGTGGGGACAATGACTTCAGTCACCGCCGCCGGTGACGACTGGGAATTTTCATTCCCATTTACCTCCGGTGGCAATCCGTGCGGAGGGGACTGGGAATGAATGATATCGGGAGTCGGCGCTTGACGGAGATACCGTGCGTGTAAATAAATGCTCTATTCGTACAGCAATAAAATTCAATATTATACTAACAAATATTTCAATTCTCGCCTCGCACATCCTTGCGGATCTCTAGATCTCTAGATCTCTAGACACCAAAGATTGGCAGGGCGTGGATAGAAATTTTGCCATACACATTTAAATTCTCGCCCATCCCATTCACGCCTCGCTTCGCCGTTGTAAAACCACCTTGTCTTTCCAGTTTTTAAGGAATCCGTCCATTGTATTTGCTTTTAATTTTAACACTAATTGAAAATATAGTATTTATGGTTTATTCCCAGTAGTTGCATGTAGCGAATTCCACATGAAACTACTGCTACTCACTAGTTCCGTGTAGTAGAAGTAGTGGGAGTATTAACAAACGCCTTTATTCCCCGTAGTTCCATGTTATGCGCGCAACTTGGAAGTAGCCCTCGCCGGCCGCTGCCGCGACAACGCTTGCTTCGCTCGCTCGGCTCGCGCACGGTTGATCACAGTTCTTACCTAATCTATTTCACCCAGTTCAATATGACGAATCATGCAATCCACCGCAGAAATGTTTTCAGTATTGTCTAGTTATCTAGTCGCAGGCAGATTGTATTTTAGGTTAGGTTAGAACTGTGCATGAACATGTATGTTAGAACCGCGCGCGAGCCGAGCGAGCAGTGCCGCGGTAGCGGCCAACGAGCACTACTTCCAAGTTGCTCGCAGAAATGTTTTCACCATTGTCTCATTACCCATTTTTTCGCGAAAATTCGAATGATCAAATATGGAACTCAATTATAATCACGGTTCAACTAAATAGTTGCAGCAGTTCCATATGAAAGAAATGTCGGCTATAAAATTAATTTAAAATTACATGGAAGTAATTGTACAAAATAGTCATTTTTTAGTTTGCAATAGTTCCATGTAGAACTAGCTACATGGAACTATTTCAATATTATAGCTGCGAATAAAGGGTATTTATTAATAATTTGTAAGAAAAAAACTCTCCATAATAAAGAAAAAACACTTGCCGCATGATGCTCTTTGCAGTAGAGTCTAGTTGTCAAAATATAATGTAACATACAACATGACTACCGCCAGACCACCAACGCCAATCGCTTCCATATTTAGTAAATAATTAGTACCCAATTGGTGCTAATTAGTACTCGAAAGACAAAATTGACACCGTAATAGTTTATGCAGACTTAGCGTGGCCAAACCCAAACTCTATAAATCAAACATCTTGTTGTCCAATTTCTGAACATATCCCAGATAACATTGTGCTAAAAGACACGTATTTAAATCAACTGCAAAATGCTTGACAATCTGTATAAGTTTGACTTTGACATTTCATTCTGAAAATAAACATTTCAATTTTCGATTCATTTCGTGTGACCTATGTGTTATTATTTTAACGTCTTTAAATATATTGAGAAAGAATTTAGACTAATTGGATGATAATCTGATAGTTGCAACCGATGTCAGAGACTTCATTGCAAGCCCAACAAGCCCCCCAGGAAGAGCAACCGCTGCCCAAAATACCTGAATCCGTAAGGGTTAGTATGATTTAATATCGCTATTGCATTTATTGCCGTAACCATTACACTGCGTTACATCCCAACAAGCAAAACAGATTCATACCAAGGTACTTATTACCCAAAGACAACATTACATTCACACTTTTTGTATTTTCAGAAAATAATATCAATGGAAAAAGAAAATGAGTCTAACGCTAATCGAAAATCCAGGATTGACCTGAACGCGCTTCCTACTCGTCAGTACCTCGACCAGACAGTAGTGCCAATACTGTTGCAAGGTCTCTCTGCCCTGGCGAAGGAGAGGCCTCCAGATCCCATCAACTACTTAGCAGCATACTTATTGAAAAACAAGACTACCTTCGAGAGCAACACCTCTGCCAACAATAACCCTCCGCCGAACCCTCAACCATAACACTTCCATAGTTGTAAGATGTACAGCAAAAAATATGCTGTACAGTAATAATATGCATATTGTAAAAGGTTTCAAATTTTGGTTTTTATCTTTGTGACGAAGAATTATCTGCTTTATGAAATATGGCAATAAAAGAATTTTCCTACATATTAGACATAGCTAGTAATAGGCTCCAAACTATTTCCAACAACTATTAGTTGTTATGATCATTTTTGATCTATAGCAAAGAGATCTCTGTGAAAATGTAAAACTAAGTTACACACTACATAATAGCATTTTGCTAGTCAATTACTTGCTCAAGTTAACATGGCTGCTAGCTATGAACACATTTCGTGTTTTAATAGTAGTTTGGAGAAATTTTATGAAAGAATTATTGTTCACCTTGTACAATACTAAAGAAATAAGTTAGTTTTTTAGATATTAACTTTATGCATGTTATTACAGATTAACATAATCTTATGATATAACAGTGTGCATACATGAGCCTTGATATATCCAAATGATAATCACTTACATGTTCTCGATGATGTTCTCGACAAAATAAGTTGAAGTAATGTAGAAGTAATTTTATTTTGCTATTTAAAATAAATAATCTAAGACTTAATATTGCTATTTTTTATTTCATACACAAAATATTATTTTCTTTTGTAAGTATATAACAGGTGAAACATCAAATTATTATTTTTTATTTTTTTGTAAGAGACCGTTCTCTCTGGGAGTACTGTTCCAACAGCAAAAATTATATTACTGATAGAAAGCTTCTCTATTGCTGTCCTTTAGGATATATTTTATGGTAGGACTTTGACTTCCATCATCCATGTAGACGATGTTGTGGGCAAAAGGTAGTTTTTAACCAAATTCAAAAAAGGATGAGGTTCTATGTTCGCCAGCATGTTTTTTTTTTATGATGTCAATTGGACCAATTTTGAAAATATTTTTTCCATTTGGTAGAGGAAGCTTGCGCGGCTGTAGCATATAAATTGTTACCTTTGCTTGGGTAGTTTTTAAGTTAACTTCAATATTCAATAACGTATTTTTCCCTAATAGATGGATGAGGCTATAATAACTTCCTGCCACTGTTATTTACATAGCAGGTAGTGGTATTCGAATTTGGGTGGGGTAGTTACCACAACTAAAAAGTGAAAAATAAAAAATACGAAAAAATCAAGTGACAAAAAAAAAAAAAATTCGGAAGGTCTTTGGTTTTGTATTTTCGTTTCTTGCTACAGACTTCCGAAATTAGTGTTTTTTTTTTTTGAAGTCAGTTGTTTTTTTTTGTACTTAAAAAGTTGTTAATATAGATAATTGTGATGTGAATTTACCACAATAACCAGTCCCATTGCTGAGCAAAGGCCTTCCCCAAATCATTCCAAACAGCCTTCGCCACTTCTTCATTACATGTTATTTAGAATTATACTTATCGGAGCTGTAAAACACCCTGAATTTAGAAGCAAGTTCTATCCACAGTATACTATACAATGTATCTAAAGAACTTTAACTTTGTAATTTAAGGTTACGCTAGTCGGTCATTCTTCCATACAAACGTAGTATGGTGATTACTCGTCTGATTGATGGTGTACGTTCAAAAATAAAAAATATATCAATTTGTCTTGTCATTATCTAGCCCTGTATCGAAGCAGAATTGGAAAAAAAGTGGTTTGGAAGTTATGAGCGTCGAAACTTCCATATATCAACACTAATTTGAACTCATCTTTGGGCGAAAATGGCAAAATAGAAACCGTACAGGGATAGATAAATAATACAATTTATTTAAAAGTTCAAATTATTTTAAGTAGACATCCAGTAGTTTTTTCATAATATCTATACGCCCAAAGGTCTGTTCATACAATTTTACGAGCTCGTTTTCGTTATAAATCATCGCCTATTTCAGTAAATAAATAAATAACTAGGTACTAAATAGCATGCATATTAGCCACACCACAAACAAGTTCGAGTCGTCGCGCGTCGACTAGTGGAACCATAAGACAAGCAAGATCAATATTTGTACTTGAGATATATAATATTTTTGGTAATATTTGTTCAAATTAAAATAAATACAGAATCTGTAATCAATTTAATCAACGAAATACATTGTAAATAAACACCTTTCACCATTACACTACCTACTTAAAACAAGCAACTCAAACTGAACCAATAACAACTCATTTTCCTTCTTTCTCGGCCTCCTCAAGGAACTGTTGTCTATGCAACAGCCAAGAGTCATTGTCATCTCCCCCTTCTTCTTCAGGCACGACTGAAGGCAGTTCGAATGCAAGGTCGTCGGTGATGATGCAGCTTTCGTCCGTGAGTGAAGGTATAGATTCGTGGACAGGCAGTGGCACTGGCTCTTCAGGTAGAAACTCTGCTATGTAAGCCGTAACGTTGCGTGCCCGCCATGTTGCGATCTTGCCTGTGAGAAGGTAAGGATATAAATTCCTATAAGTAGCTTTTTTAAAAGGTGACCAAGTAGTGAACAGTTGTTTTGGGGGTCAGTATTCGTAGTCAGTAGCGACATCTATACGGCTGCATAAGAACTACGCAACTAGCGAGTGAACTACAAAGATGGCGAAAATAGGTACCTACTGACGATACACAATTCTCTATAACACAAGCAGTGTTTATTGCAGAATCAAGATGCTCAACTGAACCCAACTATGACCATTAGACATTCGTCTGACCGGAGGCTCAATTCTATTGAGGAACATTCCACTTCATTCTTCCAGTTCCATAAGTCCATATTTTGTTTTGGGGGACAAAAGATGGACTACCGTCTCTGTCGAAGCATTAGTCGAATGAGATACAAATAATCATTAAATTGTTCATGTCTTTCCTGGGTGTCGGCGGATTGAAAAAGCTTACGCATTTTTTGACATTTTAAATTGTGCATTCACAGACACTATTAATTAAATCCCGAGTCTTTGAAATTGTATCATTTCGAGGTCTCTTGCGGTCGACGACCTCAATAAAAAATTAGACGCGTATAAACTTGTTTGCATTAGATTTACATAAATATTGTTATACCTACCTACCTACTGCTATCAAATCGGCAGTGGGACTAAGATCTAAATTCTAAGTTTAAAACCCACTCAAAATATCATCTACATACATTATCTACCCTAGCTATCTCCTACTATTCTTAAAGGACCAGTTAACATCATTCATGTGCATCGCAAGACAACAAATTAATTGACAGTAGGTACTGCTATTTGACTGTAAGCCTCTTTCAATTCTACTTCCAAAAGCTACCGTTATCAGTTCATTTTTACCTGCTGTCTCATCAAATTCTAAAGACTCCTCTTCCTCCAATCTCTCTTCTTTAACTTCTTTTTCTTCTTTCTCTTCCTCACCTTCGCCGAATTCCTCACTAGCTGGATCTTTTATAAGCAGGTAGAATCCATGTTGCATACAATTGGTATCAAAGACGAAGCATCCCGGACCCTTAGGCTTCCCCTTCAACCAGGAGCCATGGTAACGATAACGGGGGTAAATAATTTGTCCCGGACCTTGGATTGTCCCTTCAAGCCATGTTCCCATGAATTTTATTTGATACTCAGCGAAGAAGTACGTCCCTAGGCCATGTCGTTTGCCTTTGAACCACGCCCCCTCGTATATGTCGCCGTTGGGGTAGTAGTAGGCTCCGAACCCTTGCTTGAGGTCGTGTCGCCAGTCTCCTTCGTAGTGAGAGCCGTCTGGGTACACCATACGGCCGACTCCGTATTTCATGGCTCTGCGCCATTCGCCTAGAAGCAAGAATTATTAGATACATTCTAATTCACGTGCAACCTGCGGAAATGTCACAAAAGCTATTTCGTATCAGGATTTGAAACCGCCTACACATCTACCAGTTGTTTACTTTTCCCGTAGCTCTACACATCTACCAAAGTCGTTTACAATTCCCGTAGGTTTCCTCAGGTTTCCATACCTTCGTACCGAGAACCATTCTTGAACACGTACAAGCCTTTCCCGTTCCTCTGTCCACGGCAGTAGCAACCTGTGTAGTAGTCTCCATTTGGAAGAACTGCCCATCCCTCCCCGTGCCTGTCGCCTTGAGGATTCCTCTTTCCTACGTAGATCTAGGAAATTTTGTCCATTAGGTATCATAGGGCAGGGCCTATTTATTTAGATTTTGAAGAAAATAACAACTAGAATGGTTATAAATAAGCATGTATGTAGTCTGTATTCTGTATCGAGTACGGGTGCGTGTCATAACAAACGATTTTATATTCAATGCATGTTATGCTTACAAAAATTAGTTAGTTTAAAATTGTTTCAATTATTAATTGATCATTATATCAAATAAAATTATAGATTCAGTTGTTTTATCTTGTAAATATTGAGATTTTGTAATAAATTATATCATATAGGTATCTTACTTCCCATCGAGTAGGTACCAAGTAAAACCACAGTCTTGCGGAATAGAAACTAGGTACTGCAATACAGCAGGTAGTATTCATAGAGGATTAAATATCTACTTGAACCGTTTAAATTATGTAGACAATGTTCCAGTACATAAGAAGATATTAAGTTACCCCGATAGTATCTTCATCCTCTCCTGGTTCGCCTTTTGCTTCTGCCATAATTATTGTTTTTATTTCATTTGATTACAAACGCAATTAGTATTCTCATTTATACTGGTATTGTCAGATAGTTGACATTCGAAACGTTCTTTTTGTCATTGTCATGGAAAAATAAAACAACGACCAGTTGGAAAAATGACAGTAAATAGGTCTTATGTTTCAAGCAGGTATGTAAACTCTGGTAAGAAAAAAATAAAAATAAACAGAAATAGCTTTATTTCTCACACACCCATGTCTGAATAAATTAATAACACATTATAATCAAAATTGAAGCAAGCTTTGCAAATGGAATAAGTTAAGTGAGCTGGGATAACTTATATCATAACATGAAACCGTGTGAATCAATGGCTGACTAGACTCTAGGCAATAGTTACAATTTCAGCTTCAAAGCACAAGCAAATGATGAATGTAAAAGAAATAATAAGATCAGCTCATGGACAGGACATATTAAATGTCCATGGGGATCAGATGTTTAAAAGAAAATTTTAAGAAGAATTGTTAAGGCACGTTAAAATTCTATTGATCTAAGCGTCATTGAGGAATTCATTTGCATTATTCCAGCTCACAGGGAAATCACAGACAAAAATATTAATGTATAGCCTCATAATAACCAATTTCTTCAAATTAATAATTAAAATATAGCAATATTAGAAAAGCAAGAGGAAATAATTCAAAAGTTTGTCGAAAGAAAGACAAACACCCTAAGTCTAAAGACCTACAGTAATAACTCATAAAGTAATTTTGTACTTTTCGGTTTCCCGCTACATTGTTTTTTCGTGGCAAGTAATCATCCATAGAAATATAAATAACAATCTATGAATACATCACACTCGTCTCTAAGGGCCTTAACGCTAAGTAAATTCAGATAGGTACTTTTATATAAGGTCGACATAGTTCTACTCTTTAGGTCACGAGACAGCGGACCGATGACCTCAATCAAGTCGGATTCCATCTGCATTTATTTTGAACAACTTTTTATTTACCCGTTCACCTCCTTCGATCGAACCCACTTTGACACTAAACTAGGAAACGTTAACTGTTTATTGTTTACATTATGTTTTAGCGCGGCGGGGCTTGCGGCGGCGCATCTTCTAGCTTGCCCCACACCACGTTACACATCTCACGCACTAGAGCCTGTTCTCCCGAATCTAGGTCTGGAGCTGGTCTTCTTCGCTCACGTTCTACGCGTTCTCTCACTTCCAAAACCTGTAAAGCACGTACCACGGCTTCAGGGCGTTCGTTTCCTCCATTTCCAAGTCCTTTCTCTGCTTCTAAACGCCGAACTTTTTGCTCCAAGTCTTTAACATATTGTACTGTTCGTTCAGCAAGCTGAGGATGTGTGATTGGTATCGCAGGAGCAGTTCGTATACCTTCCTCCGCGTTTGTCCCGCTACTGCTGCCATCACCGTCGTCTCGCTCCCTTCCTGCTGCTCGTCCACAATTACTACACGTACTCCTCTCACGTTCTTCGTCTAAATATAAGCACAATTCCTTCAACTCTAAATTATCACGAATTAATTCTTGTTGTTTATCATCTAACTGCCTCAATTTGTTCTGGTATGCAGATACTTCCTGTCGCATAACGGATGCTGTGTATCTTCCAAATCGTTGCCATTCTCGAGCTAATTTTCTACCCTTCTGTCGATCATCATCTAAGAAGCAACACAAATCTCGAAGTTCCTGATTATCCTCGCTTAATCGGCGATTAGCTTCTTTCAGCGCTTTTATCTGAGCTAAGAGCGCTTGAATATGTCTTTTCTGATCCGACGATGCTCGAGGTCCCTCGGGTTCCACGCGTTTGGTAAACTTGAGCATGTCAGCTGATCTTCTATGTATCTGTTCTTCCTCAATATTACGCTGCGCCCGCTGGATGTCGTCTGCACTTCTCGCTCTTGCAGTTGGCTCTACGGGTTCGTGCACAACAGCTTTCGTCACCACCTCGGATGACCGCGGCATACGAAGTACTCCCGATGGTTGAGGATATCCTGGAGGATAGCCTTGAGGATATTTCAAAAAATGAATAGATCCTCCACTGTACGAACCCGGGACAGCACCATGCGCAACTAAGGGGTACTGCGATTTGCTAGGATCGATAGATTTGCCTGCGTATGGTGGTTTGTACTCCTTCGCGGACGGGTCGACAGTGGCTAGTTTGGGCCCGCTCGCGGCTAGAGGAGGCGGATGATAACGCGGTGGAAAGTTGACCGGTTCCGGGCCCTGTTTACCTAGTTGCTGCTTCTGTTTATTAAATTGGCCTGCGTTCTGATTGATTGACATTGTCGTTGGAACCGTTTTTGGTTACCAGCTCAGTCAATACATCGCTTTGTGTTTTTCGAGCTCATTTCTAAATCTTGCAGATCCGTATATGCGAAAGACGAGACGGCATGAGTTCAAAGATTGGTCCTTGAATGAACAGAGGTGGGGAACGCCGCCGGTTGCGTAGGCTGTAGAGCGTGGCATTCGCGCAATTAACTCGGCCGTGGTTCTTTGTGTTCACGAAAAGCACTTGTCACACACTGTTTGGGAACACTATGAGCTGTTTACTGTCAGAGTTTTAATGATATGGAAGGAAACAAACGTTTATACGATGTTGTTTTCAAAAAGCAGGTTATGCGTGACCGTATGTCGACGGTACGACGCGGGCGCGCGCGGGGCGCATGTCTCGGACTGGCCCGGCGGCGGCGCTACCTGCGCGGAGGCTCTCGCGCGGCGTCCCGCTCTCGCGCGCGATCTCACCTGCGTTCACGCACACAGAGGTGTCGCTATACGAAGAGCAATCATTGACTCCGAAGACACACTCGCATCACATCTGCGCGTCACACTTGACGAAGCGCAGGCGCACCCGCAGACATCGCTCTCGACAACGATTCATTCTCTTGTTATTGTCACACATAACATAACAATAGTATTCCAGCAGAATAAAACTTTCGATGGTTCTGCTTGTAGAGCAGAATACTTAGCGTGTAGATACAACATGTGACATGTTTTTAGTGTATTAGTAGGTAATATTTGAATCACTTCAAACAGCTTCTAATAAATATCTACTTACTGCTTTTTTTAAAGCAGTAAGTAGAAAGTAGTTGTAGTAAATTATTTTCGACCATTTGCGTTGACATTGAAGATACCATAACTGCGAGGTCGACATCACTTCACCATCTTGCGTATCACCATGTATGCACCATGCATGCAGGCATGGTAAGTATACTCGTATATACTTTATAAAAATCCTAAATTCATTCATTCACTGACCTAAACCGCTGAGTGTAGAAACATGACATTTTGCACAAGAGTTCCTTAGACAACGATAGTGAGCAAGAAAAAGAAGGAAGAATAAAAAAATTAAATAAAAATAGGAGACGAAAGTTTTTATGGATGTTCGTCATTTGTGCCGATGGGAAATCTCTGTTAAGCTGGTATGTAATGTCCCACTGTCTGCTTTGTTATTAATTATCATAATCAGCCTATAATGTTCTCACTGCTGGGACACAGGCCTCCTCTCGGTGAGAGGGAGTGGGCCGTAATCCACCACGCAGGCCCTGTGTCACATGTCTTCGAATTTTTAGTTCTTGCCGGTTTCCTCACGATATTTTCCTTAACCGTTTTGAGAGCAATGGTCAATTATTTCATGATGAAATAATTTACATAAACTAAATCGCCTGTCTCATGGGTTCGAACCTACGACCTAAAACTAATAAGTCGCGGCTGTTACCACTGGGCCAACACTACTCTCGATTAATAAAATTGACCTTACATATACTACTATGTTCGGTCCCTGTCACAATCAAATAGCAATGCGCTTAGTAGTAAAACCTAGAGGGAAAATTAATATTGCTAGGCGTTACATGTAAATGTAAAACCTACATACTTACTTTAATTTAAAGTAAATAATTTAAGTTTTATAATCGGGTAAAATGTTATTGATTTTTCCATTATGAGTTTCTCAGCAGCAGCGGGGAGTTTGAATTTGTGCCCGGTTGATGGCAATAGGGTCGCCCCCTACTATTTAGGATTTAAACATAACTGACGACATTTGGGGTACTTAGTGAACTTACTGCACACCTCTGCCCTACCCTTCAGGGCATATAGGTGTGATGTTATGTTTATGTTAGTTTTATGTTCAATTACTAGTTATGTTCAATTACTAGTTATGTTCAATTACTAGTTATGTTCAAGTCTCGATCCCAATTTCAAGTTCATAGTCGCTGAACCTATATATTTCTATCTAGCTGGCCCCCTGAACCACAGCAACTAAACCGATGTAGACTGTTAGCTTATTGAACGTACTTGTCTAATCAAACGATAATGTTCAATTACTAAGACAGAAATGGCATTTAATATCGATTTCTATCCAGCGCCCCGTTTGGTATTCTATTGCTTAGAGAGTTGAAAATGTTATTGGAGATACTCCTTCCAATGTACTTTTCAAATCGTTCATTTATTTTCAAAAATATAATATAATATATAATACAGAAAAAATTGCATTTGTAAGTTTTTTTCTACCAGCGGGGCCCTTTTTATCCTTAATATTTACAAGTTAAAATCGCACGCCAAATTAAAGCATTTGCAATGTACTTGCAGGGCTTAATGCGTTTGAAGCCCCCGAGAACGAGCACGGGGAGGGAACAGAACCCGACGTCCAATTGGTCGTTTCCTATGGAGAAGAGCCGGCAAGAATCTCCACGGTTACTCTTTTAAAAATAATTGGCTTTTACAATTCTTTCAAATAACAGTTTGACTAGGTATGGGAGGACAGTATAGGTCTTTCAATAAGTACCAGGTACTTAAGAAAATAGAAAATGGTCAACAAATCACTCCACTAAGCCTACAGCGTTCTCACATTCACAAAATAGAAAAGAATCTATACAAAAGATATATAAATTAATAAAAATAAAACCTTTTTTAATTAAGCGCAATTACATGATTGCTATTACAACTGTAATAAATCTGAATAATTATCATGTGCACAAAAGCCACTAATAAAGATTTGAAATTAACTCGTAGGTATATAATGTCAAATAATAGGATGAATATGTCAAGAGCGAATGTAAAATAAAAAAAAATAAGATAAAAATAAACATGGTAATTTGGGAGTAGTCAATGGACTCTTAGATAATTATGCCGTTAATGAGATACCAGGGAAGCCACATGTGCAGAAGGAATTATCGCCAAACTTCCTTGTTTTCAACATAGTCTTTAATTTTATAATATGCTTTCTTGATAAGGACACGTTTGATGTAGGTTTTGAACTTCCCATCGCTAAGTTCTGTAACAGACTTTGGCAACTTGTTATAAAAGCGGATACAGTTTATAAGAAATGACTTGCTTGTTTTAGTTAATCTAAATTTGGGTATCACAATTTCATGTATACTACGTGTATTTATATTATGGAATTCGCTTCTTATTTTGAAAAATCCTAAGTTTTTGCGAACATACAAAATACTTTCTAAGATATAAATAGAAGGCAGAGTCAGTATATCAATTTCTTTAAATTTGTCTCTAAGGGACTCGCGAGGGCCCATTTTAAAGATCGCGCGGATTGCCCTCTTTTGTAGAATGAAAATTGAATCTACGTCAGCTGCCGATCCCCACAGCAGAACGCCATAAGACATAATACTGTGGAAATAAGTAAAGTATACTAACCTAGCTGTGGCTACATCAGTCAACTGCCTTATTTTTCTAACTGCATATGCAGCTGAACTTAATCTACCTGAAATATTTCAAATGTGGGCGCCCCATTGCAATTTTGAATCTAAAGTAATGCCTAAGAATATAGTTTCCGTTATTGCATCTAGTTTTTTGCCATCAAGTTTTAAATTTAGACCTATTTGAGGTACATTTGGTAATGATAACCTTAATACATTAGACCTACTTGAGGTACATTTGGTAATGAAAACCTAATAAAGTCAGCATGACAACGTTTCCTTTAATTTTTCTGTCTTAGCGGCAGAGGTTACATTGAACATTTTCGTTCCATTAGACAAGTAAGTACGTTCAATATGCTAACAGTCTACATTGGTTTCGTTGCTATGGCTCAGCGGGGGCAGCTAGATAGACACATGCTGAACCGTGTGTGTTGAGACTAATGCCAGAAAAATAATAATAATAATAAACCCACCGCCGTATCTCTACGATGACGTCGTGGTGGGGCTTGCGCGCTCCGAACTCTAGGCCTGTGCCGGTAGAGTTTACTTTACCGGAACGGGTCTGGGATGAGGAGCCAGACCAAGAGAGATACAAAAACCCGCAGAGCAGCATGTGGCGAGCTGTTGGGCAGTAGCGACCCCACGGACCCTATCTCCCGGGAGAAGTCTTGTTCCTCACCTCTGGCTTGCCTTTATTAGCCGGCTGGAGTGAACACTGACGAGGAACGGAGCTCCCACCTCATTCTTGCCTTAATTGGCTGGCTTGAGTGGAGATTCGCAAGAGCAAACGTGCTCGGAGGAAGGAAGTATTCCAATAAGATGCTGGTAGGGATCTTGACCGTACTTCCGGGATTGTCCTGATAGCCATGGAATACCTCTCCACTCCTCATAAGCACCTCAGGACATATTGCCCCCTTATCGCTTCGACACTATGTGCTAGCGACCGTTTTCGGGGGCCCATTATTGAGTGTGCAAGTCACCCCCTACCATTTTATCTGTGTATTTTATATAAAATATTGGTCAGGCAGGGGCCATAGTCTTTCCATAGCTCTAGATAACCAGTTCACTTAGCCACCCAAACCCATAATCCAATATCTTTGTTTCCATATCCTACAATAGTCTTGCACCAACCGGGGGTTGTCCTTGGGTGCACTTGCATAGCGCGAACAGGGATAATCGTCGGTTGGTGCCTCATTTCATTCAAAACGTATAACGGGTCTCTACGAGTTGGCTTCGGCCCCTCGTACGCCTTCCAAAGGTCCGGGACCCCAGGGTCCCGAGATGTGTCAAAGACAAATAAATAATAATAATAATAATACACACTGGAACTATTTTAAAAAGAAAATTCATCGCTAGGATAATACTTTACTAACTTACCATGTGTTACTCAAATATTTGCGTAGGTACTACTGCACCGACCGAGGACAGTCATCAGTTCACAAGTCAAGTTCACCCATTTCACTTGCTCATCGGTATTCAATTCATGTAATTTGGCAAGTATATGCAAAGTGTGCTACCTACGGGGGTAGGCAGTGCCCCCACTGCCACTAAGCGCCAGTAGTTCGCTCAGTGCTCAGGAAGGATGGCGCGCGTTCGTGCGCCCGCGCAACTCGCCTGCATCGCGACCATACTACTCCTACAAGGTACGTTAAACATGTGGACGGCTTGCAAAACATTTTATTCGGTGTTTTTTTTTTATATTATGTTGGCCCGGTTTACACGCAGCGATTTGTAAATCTTTTGAAATTATCGAGATTTGGGCAATTTTCTGGGTAAACAGACTGACTCTACAAAGACCGAACTACCTGTAATTTTTATTACAGCGACTTATTGTTATAAATTATAAAGTGTTCAAATTGCAGAAGATAATTTATAGGAATTTGTGTGATGTTCGATTCTCACATAGACTGCTTAATATGAGCAAAGTGCCTATTGAACTATTTCGACCATAAGGACTACCTTTATATTTAACATTAGGCAAAACTGACGCTCAATAATATCACTCATACTTAAATTAAAACACTTGTATGTGTATGTATAAGATAGTAATTTATAGCTTCCTTCTTACAAGCAACCAGCATCAGGGTGGTTTCTGGTGTATAATTCAGGTGACACGTGATACTTTCCCTTTCCTTGGTTGCACATTCCTATGTGATTCTATGTTAGAGCACTGCTGTGTAGTCTCTTTCACCGAAATCGTTGCATAAACTGGTTATTATAGCCATAATAGATATTAATTATTTCATGCATCTACCTGTTTTACGTAACCATACAAATATGTGCATATGTCGAGATTCATGACTATCAAATTATTATGTTGTAATGCCACAATTTCTTCCTTTATGACTGTATACACTCCACATTTATCAGTGTTATAAAATATAGTGGCTTCATAAAAATATTTGTTCCCTGTTCCACCATCAGAAACTTCACAAAACAAATGGAAAACCGGGCCTCATTTTTATAAATCCTGTCAAATCCTATCGAAGCTGGCCTAAACAATTTTTTTTAACAGCTCGTAACAACTTCATTCCATTGGTACAGGTGCATTCTCCCAAAGACATCCAATCAAGGAGGCGTTGTTGCTGCATTCGGATGCCTACGGTAACGCCACCTTCGAGGACTGCGTCTGGCGACGAGACAAGGAAGCCTGCCCTGATGCTGATGTGAACTTACACCTGTATACTGAAGCAGATCCTGTCAAGAATGTTGTGAGTATAGAGCCATTTATCTTTCGATTCTTTTTTCACCTCGGATCAAAAAGCTGAGACTAACTAAGTATTATAGTCTTTAGACAAACAACGACAAAAATAAATGTCACCGACACCGTCGTCGACTTTCATTATAAGTAGGTTGTGCACAACAGTTTTGAATACAGGACTAGTAGTGTCAAATATGACTGGGTATAAAGTCGTATGGAATATAATTGGTGTGGGATATCTTCCCATTCACAGATAAGAGGCTTAAGTCCCAGCGTAAGGGAACGTAACAACGCCGATTGTGTCAAATTTGACTTTATGTTCTTTACGTTACACCTTCGATTTCTGATACTTCTATCGAGTATCAACATCGAAATACCGATGCTTGGGCCTATCATTCATTGCATAATGATAAATTAATATGCAAATAGAGTTTCTGTAAGAAACATTAGCATTGTGTGTCATGGTTTACCTAAATATGAGGATGATTAAAAATTGTCCGTAGGGATTTCTATCGAGTAACGCGCATTGTATGTGATTCAAGTTCCCACGTGTCTATGTCTAGTTAATGACATACTTTGGTAGCTACCTACTAATGTTAGCAATTCTTCAAGAAAGAGAAACTCAAATTAAACGTTTTATTTTGTTATTTATTTATTATTTTAACCAAAAACAAACAAACAAAACACACACACACAAATTTGTAAACATATGTTCACATAATAATGCAATGCTTTTGCTTGGTTACGTAACTTTATGCTTGCATGTTTCATCCGTGAGCCTGACCCTCATGGCCACATTGCCCATGAGGTAAACGAAATTCCAACATTACACCATTCAAACCCAACAAATTGTTTATAAAGTTCCCCTAGTTAAATCCGATACTCTCTTCCATCTGGAACCCTCTTCAGTCATCCATAGGTTCTTACCTACTGCAATAAGGAAAAGCCAAACGGTTTTAAAACGATGGCATCAACATACAACGAAAAATTACGACGGAATCTTCAAATATTTCAATATAAATTATGTACATTATGAACGAAATTCCCTCACCTTCGTGTTTCATCAGCCTTCTGTTTAGTAGTATTGGCCATTGAGTAATTACCAATAGTCATGCAAGATTTTTTTGCGTTTTTTCGTATAATCTAGTGTTTTAGACTATTTGTATATTGTGTTTTGAATTTGTCAGTTTGACCATAGATCACGAAAGGTGATGAGCAGAACTGGACATGCAAATATTGTCCCAAGTTACCCAACCTTTGGAGTTCCATTAGTTTTTTTAGTTCCATGAAGTTTAATCTATAGCAAGGCAGAACTCTGAACATAGTCATGGGATATATGTAAATACATTATCAGTCACCTTTTGTTTACAATTTGCAAACATGTGGTCCATTTCCACTTCAGTGTTGACACAAGATCGAACCCATGACTAAACAGACACACAGCAGTCACACTTAGTTTCACTTTTCTCATTACGATGTACACAGTGTGGCTGAATGCAAGAATGCGTCCAGAATACCGCTACTCGTCCTCAACTCCTCAAGGGGACTCGGCTCTCCTTCGCGGGCTCATAAGTTATTGCGTTCACATACAGCCCATTCATGGTGGTAGCATTGAATAATTACAATAACTTTACAATTGTGTTAGAAACCTACTTTTTTATTACTATTTGGTCTGTCCTTGGGTTGAAGTAGAATCTTTGTTCCTTTAATATGGAGGTTGTGTGGTGTGTTAATTTTGAGCGCATTATCAGACAAATTCCATTCCATTTTATCCCAGCTACGGCAACGCCAAAAGCAGGGTTATGATTTTAGCAGGGTAAGTACTATTACAGGTATTTATTTATTACTCAATTTATTAACACAAGTTCAAATTCGAAAAATATTTTTTTTTCTCTAATTTCTCGAAAGTAGTTAATCTCTACCTACTTACACCACAACGGATTGTAATTAAACATAAGCCTCTGTACATAACATATAAATCTGTCCGTGACTATCATGATCATATTATTACAACCTAGAAAACAAAAACGTGATGAATCTCCTATCCTTTATAGCAGAAAGCGTTTTATATTATCATGATTTTCTTAGAAATCGTGCAACAATTAATAAAATTTATTAAGAAGACGCACTCCTTAATTTAGCGTGCGGTTTACGGTCTTGCTATGTTTTTATTATCTTAGTAGGTACTTATCTCTCTGTCTTTCAAGACATTATTCTGTAATCACAATTACTTAAAGTTTATCATGGGTAATCGAACTATAGATTCTAATGCGTAGGTACATGTACATCTTTTTTCCTTTACTGCAAAGAAGGGTTATGTTTATAAAGGACTGATGACGTACACGGTATGGTACAGTATCATTTCCGCCTCCACGCTTCTAGCATCGAAAAGTCTACCAACGGAAACCGGCGATTTAGGGTCGGAGTGCCACAGGGAACTGTTTTAGGACCCGTAAGGAAAAAAAAGGAAAAGTAATAAATTATTTTGCGAATAGAATGAATCCACATCAAAAGATGTACCTACCTAAGTACTTTTACCCGACTACGACGAAGCAAAAAGGAGGGTTATGATTTTTACCGGCATGTACCTATGTATGTTTGATGTATGTTCATCTGTTACCTCATAACTTCTAAACTACCGATCATAATTTGACAAATGAGGTATCATTGAAAGCGTCTTGATTGATACGTGACGTCGCATTAAATGCAATCTGCTATAGGATGTAAAGTCATGAACTAACAAAAATATATTTTTTTATTGTGCCATGTTGGGTATCAAATGAAAGGGCTTGACGAGCACATTACAAATCATATTGTCTGAGTAAATAAATATATTTTAATTGCTAAAAACAAGCAAAAGTGAGACTGCTACGTACGGCGCGCCTGTAAAATTAATACCTTTATTACAATAAAAACCAAACAATTTTTTTTAAACTGTTCTGCAAATACTTTATCATGAAATTATAACCCCAAAATAATAAAAAGTAAGTTAAAAAACTAAAACCCGAATACTGAAAAATCACGCTCTAAAAAGTATGAAAGAAGAAAATTGTTCCGACAGAACTGAAGACATAGATACAAAAATCGTCAAGGTAAAATATGGGACGGGAGCGGAGGGCGTTGTCTATTAGAGCGAACATGATCGCACGCAGATTTGCGCGGTGCTCTAATGTAGTCAAGGCTACGCTCTTTAGAGCGTACTGTACATCGCTTTACTCATGCAGTCTGTGGGCTCACTACTCTAATAGAAGTTACAGCGCCATCCGCATCCAGTACAATAGCGCGTTCAGGGCGGTGATGGGGTTACCCCGATACTGCAGCGCCTCGGGTATGTTCGCAGAGGCGCGAACCGACTGCTTTCACACGACCATGCGCAAGCGCGCTGCCTCCTTGGTGCGCAGAGTGCGGGTTAGCCCCAACATCGTACTGGCGATGATTGCGGGAAGCCTGGACTGCCCTTTCATCCAGCATTGTTCCAGCAGACATGTTGCTGTACCAGTGTCGGATAGATGTTATTGATTTGATTGTAAAAATGACATTATTTAATTTGAATTAATTTGATGCAATTTAATTTGATTTGATTTTATTTTATTTTACATTATTTTATTTGACAATATTTTGTTTTATTCGATATTATTTTATTTTATTTGACATTATTTTATTTGTAAAATTTCTATCAATTTATTTTTGGCAATGGGTGTAATTTACCTGAAATAAATGAATTTATTATTATTATTATTAAAACAGTAGTCGGGTTTTAGTTTTGTAACATAAAATCACACATGTAATCCCTGGGGCGTTAGGCAGAGGACGTGTATCGGATACCTGCAATTCGCCAGTTGCGATTAATTCCTTTAAAAGGACGCTAGTCTTGGATAAGTTTCAAAATTAACCAAGTGCTCTCTTATTTCTAGGTGGATCTAAGCAGGCAGGACTGGCTGCGTCAGAGCGGCTGGGATCCTTCACACGAGACCGTTGTGTTGATACATGGATACGCGGGAGGAGACGACACATTGCCAATCGTCGTTCTTAGAGATGGTAAGCAACATATTATGCTTCTACCATAGAATAAAAAATAATACCTCGTATAGAAGAGAGACTTGCTATAGATACCTACAGTATTTTTATCTCACGAAGCGACGCGCGCTTTACTTGTAATAGTAACCTACTGGTTAATGAAACAAATTAGGCATAATTGTTTACGCAATTAGAGAGTACTCTAATTGCGTAACTTATTTTCGTAAACAATTATGCCTAATTTGTTTCATTTTGACAGTTCAACAACATTCATTGCGTTATTTACGTTGTTGAGCAGATTTTTTTTCTAACTTATGAAACAATGGATTAGCAATATGTTTCAAATCAAAACAGATTGTGATTGTGTTGTATTATGCTATTAGGGTACAGCTATACAAACACTCTGTGAATGTGTGCGTGAAGACGAGCAGCGTCAGCAGCATCATAACGCACACACGGCTACGCCATTGTCTCGGACGGTATCAAGACACTTTTTTAGTCTTGTGATCTCCTGTGCTTACACACACATTCACAACGTGTTTGTGCACTTGATAACCACCAAGGCTCGGAACCGGTTTAAAAAATACCGGTGAATACCGGTTTATTAGGGTTTTACTCCGAACTTTTCTTAAGAACGTGATCGTTTAAGAACTTTATTTCAACCCAAATTAACCGGTTTATACGACTTGTAACTACTTGTGAGGATGCCGCGCTGAAAAAAAAATAAACAAAAAACCGGTTAATATTGCTCTAAACCGTTTAATCCGACAAAACCTTTATGTAAAGACTCCTCAGAAACCGGTTACAAAAACTGGTTTCTACGAGCGTAACCGAATGTAAACGTTTTTGCGTCAAGTACATAATAACCGTTTGAAAATTTATCCGGTATCCGAGCCTTGGTAACCATAAGTAGGTAAAGCGTGCGTCGCTTCGTGAGATAAAAATACTATACTTTGTTGTTAGTTCTTCTTGCAAAACTGTACTATTTGGTTCGATACTATTGGTCCAACAGTCTTAAATCTCCAAATGCATGTCAAAATTACTTTTAAAGTAGGAATTTAGTGTAGGTGTAGGTATTTACTGTAGTTATCACGGCAGTGCTAATTTCGATCTACTTATTAAGGGAGGATGGTATGTACATTGAATAATTTCTTTGGCATTGGCAATGTGACTGCTAAGTATGCTGTTCTTCCGTTAAAACCGTTACAGTTCTGATCGATGGCAAAACTTATTCACATTGATAACAAACCAAGGTATTTATTTGTAGATTTAATGATTTGATAATCTTTCCTGCTCTTGAAGATCTAGGCCTTGCAAATTCTATTGGGTAATAATAATATGTATATCTAAATATAGAAACGATATTACACCTTTCTAGCTGGAAATATCTAAGAGCTTACAACCACCAAGCATTGACCCTGGAGGTCAAATAAATTATGACAACTACATCTCATTATTATGACATAAGTTAGTGATAAGGTCCCATGGGCCTACGTTTTATTACAAAAATAGCTGGGAAACTTGAAGATTCAAGACAAGTGAAAAATAGTAGTAATTTTTGATGCAAGTGTGAAAAGTTTGTCATCGCACTCGAGGTGGGATTACAGCCTAAACCGGAAGCGAGTGCTAAATGCGCCCAAGAGTGTAATGACTTATGATCACGCGTATCCGGCGTATCAAACGACGATTTTCAACACACTTGCAAAGAAAAAAGAAATTCTAACCTCTTAAATAACTGCAAAGAAAATACAGTCCTTTGAATGCAAACCGCATCTTTTACTGTGGCGATGTGCCATCAATCAATTACCATTAACAGCTTCTCCTGGATTGTCGCCAGATGTGAAAGTGTAAGTGTTCGTGGTGCAATACCTACTGTCATGTCGGCAGGAACAGTAGTTGCGTACGCGCCGCATTACAATGCGCGGTGCTCCCACGGCTTTCTCCATGTAGGTAGCCATGTTGCACTACAGCAGTTCGACGACCTGTATATCAGCATTGCCCGTTGTGAAAATTGTATCACATGCATTGCATTATGAAGGAAAATGACGTTACCTTATCCTAAAAGATATGCTTTTGTCATGACTTAATTTGGTAAAGATGCTGATTGAAGGTATATTGGAGGATCGTAAGATGTGATCTTTAAATTGAGGATTTTCTATATAAATTCTCTGTTACCACCTTGACGTGTGTTTGACATGTTTACTGTTAGATACTGTTTGTGTTCGCCTCTATCAAACCCACGGATGAGTACTGGGAAAAGGGTTAAGTACTTGCGACCCAGGGCAACCAATTTTGCTAACGCGATGCGGTCTACATAGTTCTTACCTCCGACCCTGCTGATTAAAACTATATTGGTACCTATTATTAAAGTATACGAAGTGGAATTTGGTTTTTACTAAATATATATTGCGTGCGATATCAAAGGTACATAACTATATAACAGTCAAGTGTCGCCTAGCAACCAACAAATTCAAAAATAACCCTGGAATTACTTTCCTAACAGGTATCTAGTACAAAGTACATTGTGCCGACGCGACGTGTAATTTTTTGACAAATGCTGCGCGCACCACATTTGCACGCACTATTGGTTCCTGCATTGTTCCTGAACGACTTAGCACCGCTTTATTGTAAACAACTAGTTCTATTGTTCCAGCGTACCTCCGCCGCGGTGGGTACAACGTCTTCATGTTGGACTGGGGTGCGCTATGCCAGCCTCCCTGCTACGTGGCCGCAGTCCACAACCTACGTCCAGTAGCTCGATGTGTAGCCGACGCACTTGCTGCCTTGCGCCGCGCCGGCCTTAGGACGGACAACCTCACCTGTGTGGGACACTCGCTCGGCGCGCATCTGTGTGGCATCATTGCTAACTATCTGACGTTCAGGATGAATAGGATTATTGGTATGTATGATTTGAATCCCCCCATCTAACACCAACTACTAATTCGTGACCTCAGCGAAAACTCTTTTGTGATTGTAGCTTCAACTCTCTGGAAACTGATAGCATATTCTATAGCTTTAGGTGCACACTTAAAGCGAGCTCTTCTTGTTCTTTTCGTGTGGTTAGTGACTAACCTGCTGTCAGAGTTTTAAAGCCGCCCATGGGCTTCTGACTTGGCTTCATATGCCGTCGAGAAATATCTCAAATGCGAGCTTAAGGACGATGAAAAAAAATTACATTTTTGAAAGACTTCAGGCTTGAGTTGGGTTAAATCTTCTTTAAAAAACGCTTTGCTTATTTTATAATTTTTGGAAAACTTACAGCTAGGCAGGCATTGATAGTTCATTTGTTAATAATAGGAAAACTAGGTAATTATAGTTTTCACAAATAGGTAAACAAATAATTATTAGTCAAAGACGATGATTTGAAAAACATATCTTCCTATTTTGAACTGACTTCCTAAAAGGAAGAGGTTATAATTATTATGTCCGTACTTCTGTAGCGTATGTACGTTTCTTTTTCAACAAAAAAAAAAATCAACCGACTTCCAAAAAAGACACTACAAAGCGAGAAATAACTTCAATTTCGGAAGTCTGTGATAAAAAACGAAAATTTAAAACCTAAGACACTGACTTCAGAAATTAAAGTTATTTCTCGCTTTGTAGTGTTTTTTTTTTTGGAAGTCAGTTGTTTTTTTTTTTTTTGTTAAAAGTTTTTTCTTCTTTATTAAGTTATAGCAGCCTTCCTAATTATTCCAGGGTTGGACCCAGCACGTCCCCTGATCCGCTCAGCGCCCGCGCTCCGCCTGGACCCGGGCGACGCGCGCGCCGTGCACGTGCTGCACACTAACGCGGGCCGCTACGGCGAGGCGGCGCGACTGGGACACGCAGACTTCTGTCTTAATGGAGGACGGAGCCAGCCGTATTGTGAGGATACACCCAGTGAGTAGCATAAACTGTTGCAGGATAGGTGATGTGCAGAGCACTTTACAGTTGCTGCTGAGCTAGACGGTTTTTAATATTTTTTTCGAAAATTGTCACTTAACTTCAGACTTTTTTATTCTCTTTCTCTTTCTGTGTCGCATTTTTTGAATAAATATTTTTTTAAATATTTTTTTATTTAATTAAGGATTTACCTTAAATTAAGGTTTATAAAAATACTATCTGTGTAAACATCACCTAAAGTAACTAAAATTTAGCTCAAAGAGAAAATTTTTGGACATGATTCGTTCTAGATTTTCAGCTGGGTGACAATTACCCCAAAGTAAGTAGTTTTAAAATCTTCCACAGATCCTCAGCTTTCCAAAGCAATAAGCACAAATAATAGTTATATTTCGTGACATTATTTGGTAAAATTGAAGTTATATTTATTATTTTTATTTAGAAATACATTTTTCGATAGGTAGGTACTTTTCGGGAAGCACTGCAGAAGAGCTTTGACACTTTTCTTTGGAAGTCGCTTGACGGGCCGCGCCTGAATAGTCTAAAAGGACAACAGAAGGGCAACACAAAGTTCGTTTTATAAACTACCTCGGTCAGAGGGTCGTCGTATTTGTAACTGATTTTATATTCTTCATGTTTTGTAGTCTTTTCATCAAATAACCTAACGTTCTTGTTCTACCTCCGTGTAGACGAGGCGTTGTGCAGCCACATCTGGTCGATCTGCTACCAGGCGGAGAGTTTGTTCCGCGCGCGCGAAGCCGCTCCGTGCGGCCGAAGGTGCTCGGTCAAAGTCCCGCCATCCCGGGCCTCCGCACTACCCGTGCCTATAGGACAACCTGCGCCTATGAGGTTAGTAATATCTGCTACTTTTGACTCCAGTTTCTAGAAGCCATCCCCTCACGATCATCATGTAGCTGGAAGACAACTAATGGCAATGACCAAATTGCTGAACTTGTTACAAAATCGTCATCAAATTTTTTAAATAGCTTTAAATAGCTTTAGCATTTTTGTGCGCACCAGTTGGCGCCATTGGCGACTAAGGTCCTAACAGTATTTTTATTCCAACTAGCTGCTGCCCGCGGCTTCGCCCGTTTCTTTTTCTAAAATTAATTAAGCCTAAGTTAGGTACTCCTTATAATATTAGCTATCTGCCAGTAAAAAAATGGTTAATCTGCACAAAATAAACGCACATTACAAAAAAAATATTACATAAAATACACATTTACCAAAAGCCAAAAGCCTCGTATTCAATAATGTCATGTCATTATTCATTATCTTGTTCTAAACTTTGGGTGACCGAGCTCTGCTTTTTATGGTTAACTTACTTTTCGTTAACCTTGCATTATATGGGAGTAAAGTACCATTTACTATTCGCCAAATCAGTTAATTTATTTTTCTCTTACGCAACATTATAATTACTCGCCATAATATTTTTGGTTCGTAAATCAGTGTTGCCACTATTTCTAGAAAACTAATTTTCCTTACGCCTTATTTACCTTTAATTAATAGAATCCAAGAGTTAATAAGCACTGGTCTACATTCTGTCTAGTAAACGTAATAAATTACACCGCTTTATCGGCACCACAGTCATGTCATGCGTGCGTTCCCTCTAAAGCAAGCGCACAGCTCAACTGGACGCTTGTGCTGGGGCCCTGGGGCTACATTGTACGTGCGCACTTTCTTGCTCACCGAGATGTCGAGCGGTGTGCGAGAAAGAGCGCGCGAAGTTTAGTTCGCTTTATCGCGACAATGCAGCCTCAGCATTAGACGAACTCGACCGACCAACTCGTACCGCTCTTTCTCACTCTTCGCGTACTCACAATCGTATTCCAAATTGTCCAGTAATAAAGCGCTATATGGGATATATATATACAAGCAAAAATATTGCTCGTTTAATAGTATAGGATTTTATTATATTTTAAACTTCAAATGAATATTTAAACTATAATGTTCCTAACATGGTAACCATAAAGCAGACAAATCTTTCATCCAAGTGCTACCAAATTAGATCCTAAGTTTTTATTTATAATCTTAAGCCATAATTAATCAGGAATGGCACAATCTTTACAACAATTATGAATAATTAGTATAAAAATAAGTGATCAAAACTCCTGCAAACAGTGAATGTTCAGCGACATGTGAATTTCTAGAGACGTTAATCCACTCTAGCACCTCTAGTGGCGTATTCAAGCGCGATAATCCTCATCATTTTGAACTTTGTCATGAATCGTTGAGTTTGTTTTCCGAAAATAGATCATTATCTCAGATTCTGAATTCAATTATGCTATTCTAATTTCTAGTGCATCAGGGGCATACTGTCTCGAAGACTTCTCGACGCCCTTCTGCCCGTATACCTCAGGGTTGAAGGAAGGCGACCATCGCTGTTGTCTCGACGAACTGTACGCCGCCGCCGCCACAGCCGACCCGCCGCGCAAGAGGCCGCGACCTGTACGCCTGCGCGGCCCACGGTATACGATCAATGATAGCGATAACTATACTGTAGTATAACATATAATTTATCATCAAGCCTGTACCTATTATCCAAAGTGGGAGCGGCAGAGGTGTAGTAAGTCGATACTCATGTACATCATTTGTACAAGGCTACAAGGATATTTTGGCGCTCGAATGATGTTGCCGGGAGGGAGCTGTTCTGCCGGGGTTGCGGTTTTGTCCGGAAGGGTTACCGTGGCCCCTGCCAATATAGGCAACTGAAGGAACACGGTTGGGTTTTAGTCAGTAAGACTCTGACACGCCATCCTGTTCCACCCAGAGCGGAAGAAAATATTCAATAATTTCCCACCTAAAAATTAAAAAATGGGGGAGCTGTTGGTAAACATTTAGTGCTATTGTTTTGAGAAATGTATTGAAAAAACAAGATGGCGCGTGGCGGTGTTTGTTCCGATTATGGCCACGCGCTAAAAGATTCTTATACCTACAGCTATAACTTGGGGCGAGCGTATTGACATGAAACGGGCACGGCTGCACGAATCTAAAGGCTGCGTCCTGATTAAAAGCAATTGTCGAGCGAATACGCGATCGTTCGCGTGCATATGTTACTTTTTGTTCGGAAAACCGGAAAGCGCCCTCTGTGGGCGCAACCACGCGTTCTGGTTCACCGAACACAAAGTTTGAATGATCGCTTATTCGTGCGACGATCGCTTTTAAATAGCACGCGGGGTCAGTGCTGCTACTGAGAAATTCCTAATAAACAAATCCAGTATCACTTTGCCCGACCTGTACCCTATTTATGTAATACACGATCGATCACAATTTGTTTCAATTTGAAACAGATTGCTAATCCACTACTTCATAAGCGGGAAAAAAAAATCTGTTCAACAACGTAAATAACGCAATGAATGTTGTTGAACTGTCAAAATGAAACAAGTTAGTCATAATTGTTTAGGAAAATAAGTAACGTTGTTAGGGTATTGGGGTTCGATCCATGCTTAAAACAATCGCATTTGCGACCACTAGATCAGCAGAGCTTAGTCGAGTGTAGCTTTATCAAACCTTTGTACAAACATGTTTTTATTGTAATGTTATTTTTAGTATTTAATGATTTATATAAATATTGAGAAAGTTAACTAGTGATAAAGCAAAACAAAAATGGATTGCCTTCACAAATACGTTATAAAAATCTGTGCAGTAGTAAACGTGAAATACAAGAACAAAAGTATTACACAAGTAGTTAATTGATTCAGGCGTGACCTTGCGGAAATCCATTATAAAATGCAATAGATCTGGGTATATTTAGTAACCTGTTCCGCTTAGCTATTTCTAAAGTCTTAAAAAGACCCTGAAAGAAATCAACACGTGTTTCACCTCTCAACGAAGCATCCTCAGGATGACGATTGACTTGTCGTGAACTCGAAAACGGCGTGTTATCCTTAGCCTTATCGCCCGTCCAACCCACTTATAAACTGCTCGCTCAGCCTGCGCTCAGGGCTTGGTGTGAAACACGCCGTGTTCGAGTTCGCGACAAGTCAATCGTCATCCTGAGGATGCCTCGTTGAGAGGTGAAACACGTGTCGATTTCTTATAGGGTATTTTTAAGACTCTTTAGAAATAGCTAAGCGGAACAGGTTACTAAATATATCCACATCTTTTGCAGTTTACATAAGTACCTAAAAAAGTTACGTAACTTATTATATACCATATATTTACAAAATGACCTAAATATGTATGATAAGTGTAAATGTGTATAGATTGGAGAAGTTTAGCCAAAGAAATCTTACCATTTAGTAATATTGAATAAATTATTACTTTTACATATTAATCGTTTCATTCTAAACCTTATGTTAAGGGAGTTAAGTAAAAAACAGAAATATGTAATAGAATAAATTACATTTAATACAAATTAATATTAGAACTAAAATCACATTGTGAAAACCGTGTACAATGTGGACACAGAACATATACTAAGCTAATAGTAGTGTTGCTAAACAGTGCCAAAAACTTATCTCTTCAGGGGATAGTATGAAGTTATAAAGCTATATTTGTTCCGTTGTTGAAAAACGGATAGTGTTCGTCATACTATAAGCTCCATCTCAGTCTAGCACTGGATAAATGATGGCTCTAGCTCGCGAAGATCGCCTGTCTTTCGAAGATGAATTTAAAGGCGAATTTCGTTTTTAAAATAGCATGAACAGCTAAGACAGTAATGTTACGAAATTACGAATATACTATGCAATTTTCAATCTATTTATCAGAAAAAAATTGGCAGTTGATTTACCATGCTTTTTGAGAAATCAATCGACATCTATCTTACATTTTAGCGGTTAATATTACAACATTACAGGATTGGGAACATTAACTACCTACATTATTATATTACAGCCCTTCACAATGTGAGTACTTCACGTGATGCAAGTCTAATTTTATTCAACTGTTATTGCTCAGTAGATGCATTTCGACGGCCATAAATACAACTGTAACTTTCCGAAATGCGCCCGAACACAATTTCAAATAAGTAAAAAGCGCATTTAAAAAAATACAGTTGTATCCGTGTGCTCTGTGGCCGTCGATTTAGTAATAGGGTTGCCAAGTGTGGCTAAAAACTAGACATGAATAGTCGCAATTTGACGACTATACGAATGCGGAAGATTTTTATTTATATCTCACTAAGCTGTAGGTCTTAATGGGAACAGACAGCGAGACGATTACTAGAGGCTGGTCTCAAACTCACAAGCACTACAAACCCTCAAATAATAAGCACACATTTTATGCTTATGGTTTTTAATACATCCAGTTTTTTATTGGCAACCCTAAAAATCCACAGATGCATTATGAAGTTAGTATTGTTGTCAGCTCTTGTTGCCAGACATGAGAAGAGATAGTAGAGCTGCCTTCTCTTTCTCCTTCTTTCTTACTACGTCGAGGCTGCGCGTGCGCCACGTACTCTTCCTTAGCTTGATTGGTCTACTGCCAACGTAGCGACCTGTAATAAGCAGAAAATCAAATTAATGGGAGATACATAAGCTTGTAGCTTAGCAGTCATTCGTCAGTAAACAGTTCGATAGAAGCCGTGGCTAATGCAGCGGAAAAATGTCGAATTTCTTCATTTCAGTTTAGCAGATATTTAGTATAGCGTCATGAAATTGTGTATGGTAAGTACAAATTTATGCATCCAACCATTGCACGGCGGTCCCACCCATAGGTCAAAACCCCCTGTAACTCATTGGTGAATATTAACAATTTATTTATCACGATTTCATCACTAAGACCGTAGCTACCCAGGGGTATAAATATCAGGGCTATTTACTTTAATCATCAGCAGGCCGATTAAAGCAAACACAATGAGGGGCCCATGTTTATGGACCAACGTATGGCCTCCGCGGGCGAAGGGCAAAGGGCGAAGCCCTGACCCTGCTGGACATCTCGATTCAATTATCAATTATTTATCGACCTTGAAAGAGTGAACGCATCTCATTCTTGTTGCTCGCTACTTATCGGTGATTCATCCGTGCGGTGTGTTTGTTCAGTGATTTCTAAGAATTGTTAATTTTTTTTTTATTTGTGTGTGATGGAATTCCAAGAACAAAGTGATTGTTTTGTGAATATTACGTTTTACGCATTTATTTATATGTACTTTTTATTTTCAACCGATTTTTCTCAGTATTTTTTTTCTATTACTGTACTTTTATTAAGAGCTGCAACATTTTGGTTCCTACTGGCCCGGCCCTGATTAAGTTTAAAATGGTGGTGCATCTATCTATTTTAAGAGGAACATCATTCTAGCTGCTCTAATTTACTCTCGCGTTCGCAATATTATGTCTGCTACGATACGTCATGCGCCGTAGACGCGGCGTAGCAATTGCTACGAAACTTGATATTAATTGAATATTTTTATTAAATTAATATCGAGGGATTAATTTGAGCTGTGATGATCGCAAAAACCGTCATATCGTAAAAAATATGTTTTTGAAGTTTTTGTAGCGTTTCTTAAGAGTCCGTGCACCGTTCACGCACACACAGAGCGAGCGTAATGATCGTTTGAACTATTTTGATCCTGCTGATGATATTTTCTTAAGTTACGTATGTAGGTACGGTTAAGAAATAAGTCTGGAACAATCAATATAAAAATGCTACAATTTGATGTTAGATGCATTTCGATACACATCAGTGGCGAAGAGTGATTATATGGAGGAGGTAAGCCAGAGCTTTATGGGTTATGGGTTTCTAGATTACTTAAAACGGGTCGAAATTTTCATTATTTTTGCGACACACCATTTTCGAAATAGAAGCAAAAGTACAAAAAATATACAGTACTGTTTTTGCACCTGAAGCCGAGGTGTTGGTGTGAATTTTAGTTCAAGACAACTAATTTTATTCCACACCTTTTAATCATGATTTTAAACTGTCAGATTTAGTTAGACAATCAAAAATTTTGGTGAAAAACGTTAAATTCAGAATAGCAAAATTGCCATTTTCACTAAATTAATAACTCAGTGCCACCGTATTGCTGTCAAACTAAAATATAGTTGTGTCACTTTAGTCTATTTCAGAATGGGTAATCGTTGTTTGACAAGAATAAACTAAATTTTGGGTGATTTTTAGTATAGTTTAGAGGCATTTGTGACAAGAGAATTGGCACCAGTATAAATGGATCTGGGACACTTGCGCGAAAAAGTTGCGGAAATAAGATTTCTTCATAACATCACGCAATCAGTTTAGTTGGTTAACCTGACGGCTCTCTCGTCACGTGGTTTTTTGTTTACCTTTATTTAACTACCTAAATCGACAGATTATACATATGTTCGTTTTTGCGTAATTCATATGGAGTAGCAAACATTTACATTTTTGTAAAGATTGTATTAGTGATCAAGCTGTTACAGTAATAATCTTACCATCCATCTCCTTCATAGCCTTGATGAAGTCTCCAGGGTCCTTGAAGCTGACGAAGCCGAACCCTTTGCTCTTGTTCGTCCGCTTGTCTCTTATCACTTTAGCTCTTTGGAACGAGGTGTATTTACTGAAGGTTCGCGTCTAAAAACAAACAAAAAAGCTTAGCTTTCATAATGTACCTGAAAGATAGAAAGATTAAAGTTCAAGTAAACGGCGTAAACTCATTGGGGTTTGAAATGGCAATGGGCATTCCTCAAGGTTCGATATTGGGTCCATTCCTCTTTTTAGTTTACATTAATGATTTACCCCAATTACTTCAAAATCAATCGAAGATGGTATTATTTGCAGATGACACATCATTGATCTTTAAAATAGACCGACAGTCACAAAATCTTGACGACATGAATAACTCTATTCTTCAGGTCCAAGATTGGTTTTCGGTAAACAATTTGGTACTAAATGAGAAAAAACCAAATACATTAGATTTAAATTACCGAATGTTAGAAGTAGCGAATATGACATTATATCTAATGGAGAAAAACTGGAATTTATTAATTAAACAGTTTTCCTAGGAATCACGCTAGACGAGAAATTACAATGGGGACCTCATATAACATCTCTTGCGGGCGGCAATGCTCGGCCATTTATGCTGTTAGAAAGATAAGACAGTTAACAGATGTAGAAACCGCATGTTTGGTATATTTTAGCTACTTCCACAGCATTATGTCGTATGGCATTTTACTGTGGGGACGGGCTGCTGACATTGAATCTATCGTTATTTTTAAAAGAGAGCTGTCAGAGCCATTTATAATCTATGTCGTCGCGAATCTCTCAGGGAACTATTTAAGAAGATTAATATTATGACGGTACCTTGCTAATTCATCTATGAAAATATATGTATGTAAGAAAAAATCTACATTTTTTAAATAAAATAAGTGATAGACATAATTTTAATACAAGAAATAAATATAAAATAGATCAATCATTTTTCAGATTATCTAAAGTACATACGTCTTTTATGGGGTACTGTGTTAAATGTTACAACAAAATACCTTGTGATATATTACAATGAACTGAAAGAAAATTTAAAACTCATATTAAAAGTATTCTTTGTAAACAAGCATATTACAAATCAAAGGATTATATCCAAGATAAGAATGCTTGGAAACATGCTGGTCTAGCTCCATAGGACCATTTAGAGTCTAGACAAAATCAGACTGGTTGCTAATTTAATTGTATAATTAATTATTATAACATTGATTTTACATTCTGTGATTACTTGACCTCACACACTGACTTACTAGTATTACTTGTAAAATTTTTAGGAATATCGTATAGGTATTTTTACAATGCTTGTAAATATATGAACACTATGGTTCAATCACATAATTATTTTAT
This sequence comes from Omphaloscelis lunosa, assembly GCA_916610215.1. NCBI lineage: Eukaryota > Metazoa > Arthropoda > Insecta > Lepidoptera > Noctuidae > Omphaloscelis > Omphaloscelis lunosa. Next base: position 18,639,762 of record OU744247.1, read on the forward strand.
CTGTCATTGCTTCATTTTTTTATTTTTTTTTAATCAGTTGTGGTATAGTAATCTTATTCCAGGTGCATCGAAAACCGAGAGGGAGATCGTGGCCCCCGGCAACAGGGCAGCCGAAGGAACACGGGTGGGTTTTAGTCAGTAAGAGTCTGACACGCCCTCCCGCTCCGCCCAGAGCGGGAGAAGTTATTTGATAATGTCCCACCCAAAAAAAGGTGCATCGTTTTCACATATAATTATTGTATACAAAATATTGTAAAATATTTTAAAAGAGTAACGGTGGAGTTTCTTGCCCATTCTTCTCCATACGAAAACTACATTTTGGAAGGGGCGACTAGAATCAATTATATTATTTTGTAAATTTTGACGTTTAAAAGTGCCTTTTATGTGTCTAATTGAAATAAATTATTTGACTTTGACTTTGTACGGAAGTGGAAAAAGGTATAACCACATGTATGAACGTAAACGAGGCAAATGGAGTATGTAAGGATCGTAGCAGGTGGCGTTCTGCAGTTTCTGCCTACCCCCATGGGAAGAAGGCGTGAGTTTATGTATGTATGGAACAAGTAAATGTCTGTTTAAAATATGAAAAACTGCATAACACTCAAGAAATAGAAAATAACCCTTGGTTTACTTAAACACTATGTTCAGTTGAATCAGTAATCCAATTTTATGCTTCTCAGGTTATATTTACTGTCAAAGAACTCATTCTTTGAGTAAGGCCACGTACACACGGCATTGATCAGAACGATATTTTGATTAAATATTATATTATTCTGAATAATTTTGGGATCACATGGCAGTTTCATACTACATTAGTTTTTAACCATGTTGTGTCTCCAACTTTAAAAGTTAAATATCGTAAAGTACAGCGTGTGTGAACTGCCGCTAACTAAATACTTACAAGCAGCTCATCTGTGACGTCATTTCCGAGGTCTCCACAGAACATGCGGAAGTCATCGTCAGTCCAGTCCAGAAGCGTCACATCCTCCCAAACCTGACCTCCAGCTGTCCTGACCACCTGGCAAGAAGTATCAATTTTATATTAAATACGAATGAAATTATTAATAATTGTGTTGTACTGTTCATACGCAGCCCCAACACAACAAACTGACTTAACGAGACGTAGAAAAAACGCATTATCGGTGTGACATGTTACATGGCATATGAAATTGTATATCGGCTATAAAGTACAAAATTTAAGAGCAAAAAATGGGTAGCATGAGGTGGAGTGCAGCCTAGCGAATGCACGATCTTTTGTGCTGGTTCTATTATTTTCACGAGACGTAAAATTTACGCTGATTGTGATAGGTGCAATTTTCTAGATAATCTGAGGGACAATTCCCGTATTTTTACCCGACTACGGCGAAGCAAAGGGAGTTTTATGATTTTGACCGGTATGTATGTCCATCTTTTCCCTCATAACTTCTAAACTACTCATAATAATTTGACAATTGAGGCATCGTTGAAAGCGTCTTGGTCATCCGCTGGTTATAGACTATGTGACGTCACATTAAATATGGCGCCCTCTAGAGGCCATAGTCAAGAAATTTAAAAAAAGCCGTGTTGGATATCATATGAAAGGGCTTAATTAGCAAATTTCAAAAATATATATATAATTTAAATAAAAATAAAAGTTATAAAAACTACAACCCAACTATGACAAAAAAGTCAACTAACAAGGTATAAACAAAACATCACAGAACAGAGAATGTGAAAAAGGTATAATTAAGACAGATTTTTAATGTGTCTGTGATGTCTAGTATATACCTTTTTAGTTGATTTTTTTATAGTAGTTGGGTTTATATTTTGTAAATTTTATTTTTACAAGTTTATGAGATTGATAGTATCTCAATATAGACTAGATTTTGACCGCTTTTTATTTATATACAGGACAACCAACAGCTATAACAGTTGTATATGAAACACAGAGCCAATTGCAGGTAGTAGAGACAAGTAGACAAATTAGGATTACTAACAAGATAAAAAAATAATGTGTATTTATATACAAATATGTATGCACATTGCTCGCAGAACGGATGGCCGATGGGGCCGAAAGGTTCTGGAGTAGCAACCGCGTACCGGAAGACGTAGCGTTGGAAGGCCTCCCACAAGATGGACCGATGACCTTGTGAAGGCCGCAGGAATCCACTGTATGCGGGAAGCACAGAATCGGTCGAAATGGCGGTGCTTAGGGGAGGCCTATGTCCAGCAGTGGACGTCTTTCAGTTGAAATGATGATGATGATGATGATGATGATGATGATGATGATGATGATGATGATGATGATGATGATGATGATGACAGGAAAAAAATGTACACAGAGAGGAAACTTAAACACGTGACTTTACTCATCATTATGAACATTTACTGAGGCACCAAACCTGAAATCGCGAAAAATATCAGCTGTTCCCTACATTTTGATGAGTTATGCGAACATAAATCTAGGGATTTTTTTACCTTAATCATTGTAGTTATAAGAAAACAGTCTAAGGAGACAGTCCATAACTTTTTCAGAAATTTAGATCGGCATTCACAGATTTTGAACTAAATTATAGTCAGCAAGAAAATAACTAATTTTCCAAAGATTTTTTTTTTGCCTTTTATTTAAAATTATGACATACTCGCGCGATCAATCAAGTCGCATTTGTACGTCATAATTCGTAAAAACGATCGCATTCTCTTCGCGACGACGCGGTCGCTTTCGGTGAGGACAGAAAGTCGGGTTACAAGGTCAAGTCATCTAAACTTCACATATACGTAAATATTTCAGTCTCTGTTTGCTATTTTCTGATAACAAAAACCAGTAAGGTAAGGTTGTAGGTATGTTAAATAAAGTCAGATTAGTGAAGCATCCTACCTTCCTGTTCTTCTTCTCCTTCTTAGGCTTGGCGACGGTGTCAGCCACGCTGATGGCGGGCGGGGGCGGCGCCGCGGGCGTGGGCTCCGCCGCCGGCTCCGGGCGTTCTGAGCGTTCAGGGCGCTCCGAGCGCTCCGGGCGCTCCGGGCGCGGCGGCGGCGGCGGCGGAGTGCGCTTCTGTAACCCACAACATCACTTCGATTAAAGGCTGATCTGATTCACTTTCTACAGGCGTTGAAATGAAGGTAGTTTTGCGTTTATATAATACAAATAACCTAGTAGTGAGTGAACAGCTAAAGAGCCAGTCTACCTATGGACAAGTTAGGGCTTAGGCCATAAGTACTTGCTATAATCCAAACACATTCTTTCCATAAAAAAAAACCACAACAAAATATAGAGAATCACCATTCACTTCTCCATGGTAAGTGCTGAATAAAGGATGAGCTTCTTGGGGGCTATCCAGCCTAAGGTATCTTTGGACGTTCAAATAGTGCTGACTCTCACAATAATGTATAAATGTTTTTTGGATTTGATTGACTTCTTTTGCAAAAATAAAAAAAAATGAGTAACCACCTTACCCTCTTCCGACTTTCTTTCTCTTTCTTCTCATCTTCCTCTTTAGGTTGCTTGTAGAGCTTGGGTGCTGCTGAGAGCACAACGGGCTGCGGCTTGGGCGGAGGAGGTGGTATCAGCTGTGGGCCCGGCAGGCCAGGGCGGAGGAACGTTAGGGCGGGCGGAAACCCCCCCTCTGCGCCGCCTGTACGTATCCGTACCTGGTGGTGATGCATGAAGTGTATTGAAATATTTTTGTCAAAGACCGAGTCTGCGATCAATAGGACAAAATGGGAAGAATACACATGTCCATGATCATTTAAAAGGTAACTATGTACAATATTCATTCCCTATTCAGCCTAGTCCAGAGATTTTTTTGCGATTTCTGATTTTTCTAGTACTCTAACCTCAGTTGATCTTTTAAGAGTTTTTGTGATGCTTATAAGAAACAGGATCGATTGGCATCAAAAAAAGTTTTTGTGAAAATTAACAATATTCTCAAAAAATTTACAATTTCTGCAAACCAAATTGTTTCAAAAAGTTAGGGACAGTCTCCTAAAACCGCTCTCTTGTAGCAACAATGGTAAAGGTACCTGCCCTCATTGCCCCAACTCAAAAATCCTCCCTGTATATGTCTTGATTGACTACTTAGTTCCGTAGAGGTATTATAGCGTGATTAAATTATCATACATTTAAAAGGTTAAATCTCTAACTATCTGCAATAATTTAACCTTTTGCCTCTCCCTAACCCTTAACTACCTGACGTCGGTCTCGAGAGACTCCGGTGATTTTGTTTTTCAAATTATTCCGTGAATATGGACGAGATACAACACATACTGTGTGTCCATGTACTTTTCCTCTCATCCACCAGTACGCGCCGTACATTATCGGTAATTATATTTGGCGTGAGGTCCGTGAGACCGACGTCAGGTAGTTACATTAGTTTTGTTATAGTGTATATATTTTGTTTTTTTTTTTGACTTATGATGTCTGAATCAAACGATACTACGATGGTTATAGGAGCTGATTCAGATTCAGAAAACCTGAGTGTACCGGTACTTCCGAATGAAAATTGCAGTGACGTAGAAGATGTTGCAGTGGATCACATCATTGAAGGCGAGTCAATCCGAAACAGAAGTTTCTACTTCTGATTCGAACTTGACTTCGATGGGTCTATTGGTTATGGTTCCATTGGAAAGGCACAGAAACCACTTTGGTAAGACCTGGTTTCGTTGGTCAGCCCATCCTCCAGTTTTGTGAAAGTTTATGGATTGTAATGATTATGACTTAATCATGCCAAAAATTGTTTTATATTAGAGATTATATATTGAACTTATCATAAATAAGTAAAAACAATTGAGTTATAGTGAAATTTCCTACTCAGACCTGTACCTGTTAAGGGGGTGAAAAGGGCGGATTTCGTTTGTATGAAAAATCTTATTCCTTGAGTTAATAGACTTGAAACTTGGCACAAATACTTAAGGTGACACTAGTCGCGGGCTCGAACTTACTAGTGGGCATGGCCGAAAAGCACGCTGTGTCACCTGGCATCGTGTCCGACAGAGATAGTATCAGTGATGAGCAGTTAGACACTGGTCTACGTGCACAACGTCTAGTTTGCACGCACACAAACACCGTTCCGAACTATTTTAGTAAAACGAGTGCGTAAAAAATTACGAAAAGTCCTTTTGAAAATAGGGTTTTATGAAAAAACCACTGCATAAATCAATTACAAATAAGGTTTATTGAACTCTTCGACAATTGAGCTTTGTCGGTGCCGACTTTGTTTTGGAGATTTTACACTTCTTTTATTGCTTATTTACCCCCAAAGTTGCGTTAAAATTAGCAAGAAAAAGGAATCTTTGTGGGCTCCTAACTTTTTAATGGCTCATTATTTTACTATTCTGTTTCCGCACAGACAAAATTAATAATGAAACAAAACGATATCATGTTTAACTTTGGATGTACCATGTCAAACAGTGGAGTAAAACCCCCCTGAAATTTGTATGGAAAAAATATCAACTAGTGCCACCTTAAATAAGTAAATCATAAAGTTTTTAATTTTTCTAAACTACCCCTCATATGGAGCTTGGGGGGTCTCAAAGTTTGTATGAAAGAATTTTTATGTAAGGTCTGAATAACTCGATACTGTACTGTTCTGCAAATCTTAATTTCAATTTCTATTATCATTAGACTACTTTTTAAGGATATTACCACTATGCACATAATTGACAAATTTGTTAATCGTTCTTGTAACAATGTCGTTCATAATTCATAATTTATTCTCTATAATTGTGAAAATGTCAAAATGAGCGGTCTCCACTACAATTGGTAATCATCAAGTAAAGAAATATTTTTGTAGTGACTTCAACATTTGGAAAGTTTCTTGAATAAACTTATCTTTGAAAGGTTGACCTACTCAAATCTGATGATATTTTTGATGAAAAAAATTCTGATTTGAGGTCATAATTTAATATTTTCATGATAGAATTCTGCAAATTCTTTTAATTTTTTGGCAACTGGTCAGAATTGATTGTTATTAGCTGAGAAAGAAAAGTAAAACGTTTGTCAGAAAAAGAAAAATAAAACATTTAAAAATCTTACAATACTATGTTGACAGTAACAATTTGTGAGTATCTAATTAAAATTTGAAGAAAAAAAACGCTTTTGAGTGCAAGCGTTGTATTGCCCTTTGGCCCTGGGCACGGGCCCCGTGTGCCATTATGGTAAAGATGGCACTGCACATAGGATACCTTTTATCCCGGCAGTATGTTTCCATGGGATAATTTCCGACTTCCACACGAGCAAAACCGTGGGAAAAGCTATAGACTGACCAGACTTATAAACACTATCAATGCAAAATTTTAACAAAATCTATCCAGTATAATTTACGTAAAATTTGAATAACTATATTTTCTGCATTAGAATCGTTTGCAGACCTTGTAGCAATTACTTTTTTTTAATATTCAATGTACAGTTTTGACTTTGCTGATTTTAATTTTATGAATATATATAGATATATATAGATTAGTATGGAAACATTAAATCACCTGTGAAGGCACCATGATAGAGGGCGGTGGTGGTGGGGGCGGTACTGTGGGGTACATCATAGACATGTCGAAGGAAGGCATCATGGGCGCAGCGGCGCGCTCCAGCTGTTGCTGCACGGCGCCGAACGTAGCCGCGCCGATCACGGCCCGGGAAACCACGCTGACGCCACCGTCACCGCCAGAAATCTCCGCTTCGAACCTGGTAATACAAATAAATCTGTTAGAAGCTGCATTGGCATAAATGAGAAAACTTGTGCACTACATTAGGATGGAAAGTGTGAAAGTGAGCTTGATGCGAATGTTTTTACAAGCTTGAAGCGAGGACTGCAGTTCAATGCAGTGCAGTATTATTGTATTAATCTTCAACTAGCATCCTTTATTCAACCTGTAAATATCCATCGCTAAACCTGAGGCTCAAGCTCAACAAGCAGTGGTGAAGATGATGTGACTGCAGTAAATGTATTATTGGCACAGTGGAAAAATGCTGCTGCTTGTCTTTCCTTAAATCTATTGGCATATTGTGGTGTCATAGGAGAAATGTAATGTCGCTAAATGGCCACTGCGACTTTAAATTTATCCTAGTGTTTATGTAAATTGCATTGCTAACCTGGACATTTCATCTTGCATCTGCTGGTATTTAGTGGAGTCTTCCATGTTGCCGTTCGGAGTTTAACCTTAAAGCAGTCCAAAACCTTTACGTAGTAGCCAGAAATAAAATATACGCTACTGATTACAGTCTGTCTTGATACGTACAGATCCACACATTTTCAGGAATATTTGTAACAATCGTAATTACCAAAAAACACAGTAATTATAATCGCAATCACAACGATTCGAGGATTGAGATTCGATGATTTTATTTTGACGTGATGAGTTGGGCCAAAATCGCTCACAACGCCGACATCAATATTTTGCGTTCCGATATAGATTGGGCTTACAGAAAAATATCGATATATCGAAATATCTTTTTTTTTTATATATCGATATTTTTAAGCGACATATCGATATAAAATACCAAGTATCGAAAATGTATTAAATTCGATATATTTCCTATAGCAACATCGTTGTCGCCACTGACTATAAAACCGCTGGGAATTAGAGTAGTACTTTTTGAAGTGAAAATTACTTTAGGCGCGTTGAGCATTTTTGAGATGGGAAAAAACAATTGAACTCGCGACACTGCTACTGAAACCTTATTAAAAGTATTTCCCGCACAATAAAATGTTCAAGTTTTTTAGGGTTCCGTATCACAAAAGGAAAAAACGGAACCCTTATAGGACCACTCGAGTGTCTGTCTGTCTGTCTGTCCGTCTGTCACAGCCAATTTGCTCCGAATCTAATGGACCGATTAAGTTGGAATTTGGTACACACATGTATTGCTGTGACCCAAATAACGAACGTGTAACGTAAATAAATGAATTTTGAATATAGGGGTCACTTTTGGGGGGCAAACAAGAAAATTTAAAAAGAAAGTTTTGCTAACAGTACCGTGTGACATATCAAATGAAAGAGCTTCTTGCGAGGATATTAAATATAATTTTAAAATAAATGCTTTTAAAGATATTTAAGAAATTCGATGAAAATTGAGCATTATCTCCGAAACTACTGGACCAAAAATTTTGAAAAGAATACGTCATATGGCTCTTTACTCATAAATTACAGGAAAACCTGTAAGAAGTCTATGGTCTTAAAATAACATGGTAAATCTCTCAATATTGTGCGTACAAACTTATATTTTGCAGTTGGAATGTATAGGAAAACGTGTATTTCAACTACAATGTTAAGTTTGTATTTGGGATAAATTCATCCCAACTACGCAACCCTTCACTGTGAGTAGTCCGATACGCACTTGGCCGGTTTTTATTTTTTTTCGTTTTCCATTTTCAAGGTGATTTTAAGGTAGAAATGCAAGAAGTGAATAAAAATATCGATATTTACACCCCTAATACACTTCTTGCATCCCTAATAGATATCACGATTATGACAACTGAGGGCTGTTAACAATGATGGCGACGATGGTGCTGATCTCAAGGCAGCGTCTAATAATTTGACAGCTAGCCATACATTTTTTGTAAACGTCTGAGTGACTCTGAGAGAAAGTGGTTTATAGATGATGCTCCCAAGTCTAAGTCTACTAAATCTGTTAAAATTACATACATGCCTGCATGTAATTAAAACAGACCTGTGATGTGATATTATGAAAATTATAGTAAAGTATATGCGTGTTTGTATTATCATATTAGATCAGTGCTAGAAGTGCTATCTCCGAGGTTTTTCAGTCAGGAAGATTATGCTCGAGTTGGTTTTTAACTCTGACTAGGTTATTTCTATCGTACGCCTCCAGTATTTAACAAAAAACGAACTTAAAGTCAACAAACACAAAATAACCTATAAATAATAAAACATTCATAATTTATCGTCTTCTCCACTAAAGCTCCTTTGTTTACCAGTGGTAGACGCTTCCCCTGTCCTTAGGTCGGTCTTTTAATAGTGCTACACTCCAAGTCTCCTACATATTTATATAGTTTTCGTATTTGTGATCGACAAAAAAGTAAACATAAACAACAATGGCGGTTTAAAGTCGGACAACTGTGCTGCCACCTATGAGCTTTCAGTTTTTAACCACATTCGAAACGCTCGTGAACGACTGAACGCGCTCACAGTACTCGCTCAACGTCAAAACTTATCATATTTCTTCGTGTACATTTATCTTCTTCTTTGGTTGGATAGCGACGACGGTAGCCAGAAGCACAATTTCGAAAATGCCACATGACTAACGTGGCATTTTCGAAATTGTAAAAGATTTTTTTTTTATTGTGAAAGATATTATGTGACTCAAAACAAAACAGCACAATTGTAATTTTTGACAGCACTCACGGTGATATTAATTTAGCATAGTCGGCGTTATCGCAACATGGTGCATGTCATAACGCCTTCTATGACGATCCAAGGGACACCGTTATCGCGCCTATGCTAATTCGGAACGGGTGTAAGCACGCTCAAGTCAAATAGTAATTCGGAATGCACCTTAGAGTACACAAGCTGAAATTGTATTGCTATATTATTATTTTTCCCGCGGCAGAACGATTTGCCCATAAACAAGGTTCAAAACAGTTGACATCAAGACTAAGAAAAAAATTGCTTCCTTCAGGTACTTTTAATTGTGAAAGAGGAAAATAATTACCGAATTATTTTTCTGACTATTGCTTGTCCCGGATACGCCATTTTCCAAAGTCTATACATAAGAGGAGAGCTTTAGAACAAAGTTTTGTAGAATTAAATGCTGAATTTAATTTTGTTAATAATTTTTTTCTTAGTAAATACATATGTTTTTGTTTTGAAAGTAGATATCTGAAACTCAAAATTTAGAGCTGATAAAAAAATATCAATAATTATATATTAGAACTTACCATTAGTCAGCAACAGCAAAAAAAAATCCCAGCGACAGATTCATTGTAAACTAGTGTAATCTACACTTCTTATACCCAAAGAATATCTATTTTCACGGATTTTTTCAGTAAGTAGGTATATTGGTTGTTTCAATATCGTTAGATAATACCGGCAACTGGCCCTAATCTGGCCCTGTATTGACAACAGTCCGTATGTGTGCGTAATGGCTATGCAATTTTTAGTGAATGTTTGGTTTGCTACTCTTTATATGTCTGTCTGTGGCAATACCTTACAAAAAACAAAGGGTGTCGAAACAAATATCGTGGATGTCGTTTTCATGGTTTTCGAGGGTGCTTACGCCGATAGTGAAGTAAAAATGTAAATCGAAGATGGCGGTTGCGAAAATGTTGAAATTTTTATCTTCGATGTCGTATTCACGGTTTTCGAGGGTGCTAATAATAATAATAATCTTTTATTTCGACCAACAGTGAATCATATACAAAAAAACAAAATTTCTAAATAAAAACACATACAATATTAAAAAGACAAAACATAATATTACATATCTCGATTGCCTAGTATGTGAACCACACAGCAATGGTTCAGGTAGTGGCAATCGAACCTCTGCGCGAATGCCCTCAGGATGCCGCTGGAGCTAGCCCGAACCCTGCGCACCAGGGATGTGCATCGTTTTCGCATAGTAGTATAAAAACAGTCTACTTGCGGCTCGGCGAACATACCTGATGCGCTACAGAATCGGGGCAGCCCCATCAGCACCCTGAATGCATTATTATATTTCACACGTAAGGCGTTGTACTGTCTGCACGTGTATGAGACCCACAGGCCGCTCGTGTAGAAAGATGTAAAATATGCTCTGAACAAAGTAGTTTTCACTTCAGTGGTACAACGAGCAAACCTGCGGGCCATCATATTCGCCCTAACAGACAACGCCCTGCGTTCTCGCTCTATGTCTGCATCGTCCCTCAGATCAGAGGACATCATATGTCCAAGATATTTAAAATGTTCCACCTCTTCAGTGGTGTTCCACATAATTTTACGGCAGGTATTGTTGTTGGACATTTTCCTGTGGCCTGAAAGACCATGAACAGACACTTTTTTTGACATTGTAAATCAAGCCATGGCTGTGAGCGTAGTTTTCACAGATGCTCAACAGTTTTTAAAGGCCACATACAGAAGCACTCAGCAGCATCATGTCGTCCGCGTAACTGATATTATTGAGACATACATCATCAATATGGCAGCCAACACCCGTGCTGCTCGGCTCCAAAGCCGACAGTGAGGTCAAAATGTAAAGATAAATAGATGATTTGACTTTGACTTTGAAGTTGATCCCGATGGCATCTGGTCACGATCTGATGATGGAATGTTGGAGAAATCGAGGGAACTCTTCTAATATTATAGGACATTTTCGGTCGGTGGTACTTAGGGGAGGCCTATGTCCAGCAGTGGACGTCTTTCAGCTGAAATGATGATGATGTTACATTTTTTTGCTTTATGCTTTCCTATTAATCTGTAAAAGCAAAAATAAATATTCTGCATACAAATATTAAAGTATCAAATACGTTTTTCCATAGTTGACCCAGGGATACTTACTCAACGTATTTTTTTAAAATTTGCCGCCCTTTTTCACCCTCACTCAGCTTTCTATCCATCGTAGAGTATCTATGTTCTGTGGAATATCCTGTCACTTCTTGACACTGTCAAGTTGACAGAACACAGAGATGAATGAATACGAATAAATAGAAACTAGAAAGTTCGTCATTGATGCGTGTGTTTTGCGTCTTCTTATATTTTCCCATTAGGAGAAAGCACCATGATTGAGGACGATAATAAAACAATTTGGTGCGGTAATTTACCTGAACAAGTTTCTGAGGAAATACTTTACGAACTGTTTTTACAGGTTTGTGTGTTTCTGTTGTCAGTGCACAATAACGTTATCCGAATTTGCCATTCATTGCTAACAATATGCTATCATGTTTACATTTACAGGCCGGACCATTGGAGAAAGTCAGGATACCAAGGGATCGAGATGGACGGCAAAAGAACTTTGCTTTTATCACGTACTGTGACGAAGTTTCGGTACCTTACGCGTTAAACTTATTTCGAGGTACCTCGTTATTTCATAGAACATTATCTTTGCAAAGTCGTGGACGAATGGTAACTCTACCGCCGCCAATCAGATGTTACGGACTGGAACCACCTATAGAGTTCCCTCAACAAACAAACATTGCTAAACAGTTTGTTGATATGACGGAGGACTTGAAAGACGAGAACTTTAAGTCTGTCAATATGGCTCGCCAACCACTTGACCCTAATGACAGATTGGTCATGGCCAGCTTACAGGGTAACTGGTCTCATCGGCATCACCCCTACAGGTCCAAGGACCAGCCGCACAGAGATGACTACAGACCCAGGGATGCACACAATGACAACTATAATAGGAACAAAGACAATAGAAATAAACATTCAGGAAATTGGAGAGACAGGAGAAATCATAAGAAATCTAGCTACCACAGGTAGAGATTTTACGAAATGTACATGCACAATGGAAACTAGTAATTTTGCAACATGTAAGGATGATACACCATAGTCGTATCTGAAAGACTTCAAATAAAAAAAAACTAATTATAAGATTTTGTCACAGTACACACAGCTACACATCACGCTATACATATCCAGTTTATGCTGATCTCGCATTGCATAGGATTTTCATACAATGCGAGGACGACTTATACTGGAAATGTATAGCTTGATGTGTAGCCGTGTGTACAGGTGCTTCTATATTCCAAATACATTTGTCTGTTGATTAAAGTGAAAGGGGAATCATAAATAAACACAGTTTCTTTGAATTATTATAATGCTTAATTTTATAACTTATCAATTCTTAGCATAATAATGATATAGTGAGATGCTATATTATAATTTTTCCAATTTGCTGTTTTAAACGTTCATACAAAAACATTGTACGATTTATATCTAAATAGATCTAATGATAGTTTAATTTTTTTTTATTTTAGAGTTTGTTATGGATTCCATATTAAATAGTAAAAGTGCACTTACACCTTTATACCTGACTGTCCCAGACAGAGGAAGTGTTAAGGAGAGTACACATGTAACTGCAAGCATGACAAGCCTGCATCAACAATCATTTTGTGCAAGTGTGCACAAATTCCCTATAGGCATAGTACAAGTAAGATGGAGCAGCATCAGTTTTTGCTTGACTGATGGACTATGACAAATTGCTTGCTTTAGCTGCATTAATTTCAATAAAAAAAGAAGACATGTTATATAAAAAAGATCAAGATATGGTTGATATATCTGATGCATACCAGAGCCTGAGCGATAGGATTCGTGAACCTTTTTTTCGCTCCAGTGATTGGTTTTTTGGGTATTTATTTTCTTTAAACTGTTTCCCTATAAACTGCTTTAATACGCCAAAAACATGCGATATTTTTGATAGGTTCTAATAAAATCATCAAGTAACTCGCGATTATTACTAGCCATTGTACAACAGTAAAAACATAACTACAACAGAACAAGGAACTTTCACACTGGAAGCGCGCGCGCAACTGGCGTGCGTATGATTGCGCAAGCTTATCTTATTTTCATGCCACTTTCACAGGAAGATGCTTACACAAAATCATCATACAGACGCTCAAGCATGCTTGCACAAAATGTTTGTTCATGCAGGCTTGTCATGCTTGCAGTTACGTGTGGCCACCGTAGGGCGCTGCGCATACATAGTGGTCCAAAATTTGGACCACCCTGTATGCCCAGCGCTTTAAGGTCACATCAAATAAAATAAAATTTTGTTTCCTCAAGCTCAGGGGTATCCGAAAATATCCCATATATGTTCCGCGATTTTATTTTTGAAATTTTCATTGTCATGAAATATTTGTTTCAGACAAAATCTTATATCTTTTATTTTCCTATCATTAATTCAAAATAGAAAAATTCCCCTGGGCATGAGGTACCAAGTTTTTTTTACGACGTCACTATTTGGATTGGACCACCCTTATAGACAGCAACTTTAGTAACACAACTATCAACCCAATTGCAACAACATTTAATTTTGCGCAGTTTCTTTGAATTATAGGCAAAACATCAAAATCAGGTAGTTGTAGGTTGCCAGATGGCAAAACTTGATCTAAATTGCTCTGTCTGCGAAGTCTATTTATGTATATAAGTTGGGGAAATGCTAGGCAAATGATGATGATTTATGTATAAGTGACAAACATTTGAAAAAGTTATTTGTCAATTAAAATATATTACAATAATATCTAACAGGTTGTTGTTGTTGTTGTAGTTGTTGTAGTTGTAGTAGTAGTTGTTGTTGTTGTTGTTGTATGGTTAAAATTTCAGTCTGTGTACTCGTTCCATCAGCCACATTTGACATTTGGGTTGCATAGAAGAAATCTTTCTTAAATTCACTCTGTAAAAAGAAAACACTTTTAACTGTTAATAATATGACAAAGAGAGAAAGGACAATATAACAGATCGCACAAAGAAAAATCAACCCATGGCCGACTAGGGGCGCCAACCAAGTCTTGGTGTAAGCCACTAATGGCTGATTCCTATAATTTACGGGCCGTTATTGGTTAAAATTAAGACTCTTGTATCTTTACCATTAATGAAGCAAATACCTCATAGCGTTGCACAGTAGAACCTCCCATAAGGAAGTAGCTATCACAGCTAAAATTAGCTTACAAATCTGTATACAGGCTTATTGGCAATATGTCGGCAATCCATTAAGGGGATGTAGGAGAGGTCATTTGCAAACAAATGACCTCTTGTGACCTCATGCAAATGTCAACTATTTTCGAGAAGTGATTTGACAATTTATATTTTAAAATGAATGGAATAAAAGTCTATAATGTCAAATTACTCGAAAATGGTTGCCATTTGCATAGGAGTCATAAGGGATCATTTAATTGTAAATGACCTCTTCTATATCCCCTTAAATGCCTTAATGGATTGCCAACATATCAACAACCCTGTACCTATATGGCCAGTTTGGTAATAAAAATTCTACCATTGGTAAGCAAAACTGTTCGTTTTGTTTTTATAGGAACCGAGCATAAGTAAATGTATCATACTATTGCACTACTCCATTCGGTTGACAAAACAGAAGCATCATGTCTGTTATGATGGTTCTGTTTCAAGCAAATGAAGTGATAGGACATAAGTATAACATAACATTATTAAAACACAAAATCAACTTACGATTTCATTCTTGTATTTGTACCTTATATAGCTCGCTATATCGTGAACAAAAGCCAGTGACACAAGATAGAAAATGACTGATATTATTTTTTCTTCATAATCAAAGAAATCAGTCATGATGATCCAGTACATCAAATAAGTGCCCAATACTCCGCGTAACGAGAGAAACATCGTAAGGTATAGGACCTCTACCATGAAGTACAGCGTTGTTTTTCCGAATCCTGCTGTTTTGAGAAACCTGCAGACAAACATTTTAACTACTGAGTAATGCAGAAACCATGTTATTACTCCGACACGATTGTCGATTGACAGTTGACCGATGCCTACAACTGCTAAGGGTAGGTACCTAACCGATAATGGCTTGTAAAATCAGTTCAGACCTCGATGAATAGATACAACATAGCCACAACGATTAACGTGAATCACACTGATCGCCATCGACTCAGACGGTCCAAAGTGTTCGTTGATCAATAGGTACTATCGATCGAGTCAGTTTCATAACACCGTTAACACTTTCGACTCCACACACTTCATAGAACCCAGTGGTGGCCTTAACCTAGAAGCGTAGCGGGGAGGGGGGGAGGGAAAGGAAGACCATGGTCCCGGGCAGCAAATCAAAAGAGGCGGCTAAAGCCGCACTACCCGACGATGGCGAAGCAAAAAGGAGGGTTATGATTTTGACCGGTATGTATGTATGTTCATCTGTTCCCTCACAACTACTAAACTTCTCATCATAATTTGACAAATGAGGTATCGTTGGAAGCGTCTTGACTGTCCGCTGGTTATAGGCTATGTGACGTCACTTTAAATTGTATCTATATGGCGCCCAACGAAAGATCGAATATGTCCACGTTGAGACTATCTAATTTAAATGTCCGTGACTGCTGCAGGACCACCAACGCCAATCGCTTCCATATTTAGTGAATAATTAGTACCCAATTGGTACTAATTATTACACCAACGACAAAATCGGTACCTTAGTAGTTTTCGAGAAACTCGACTTAATTATTTATCACAGGCCTGGTTAAATATAAGTTTTTTTTTTTCTTAATATGTACCTAGGTACACATGTGTAAAAATTGTAGATAATGAACTGTTGTTATTAGTATTCCGACATCCATTTTAAGTGTGTACATCTCCTAAACAGCTCAATACCATTGATAACTTAATTTGGTCGGGTTATACGCGGAGTTAAAGTAATGAAAGAGAATTTCTCTTAAAAATACAACACTTAGGAATCAGAATTTTTGGTCGCTATAACTTCTTTAGGAGCACAAATTTTTGTATAAATGTGGAAAGAAATCAGAGTTTTTAATAGGGAAATCTTGAAATGAAAATTTTACTCCGTGACTACCGCCACCCCACCAATGACATGGTAGGTATATCTAGTAAAATACTGAAGAACTAATTTTAAATTTAGGGCACTAATTTTTTCTTGCAGAGTACTAAATCAACTTTCAAAGACGTGGTCCTGCTGAATGAGCGCGCGAAAGTTATCATCGTTGATTTCTCGGTAAATTCAACTAATTCAGTTGTTTTATTTACGAAATGAATCACATATGTATTAGGGTACGAATTATTTGTATACTTAGAATAGCCGCAGGAAGCCCCCCTTTTTCGGCGCTCATGGCGGTCCTGCCAAAGGGAGCGTGACTACCGCCAGACCTCCTTCAAAGTCGAGTTTCTCGAAAACTACTAAGGTACCAATTTTGTCGTTCGAATACTAATTAGTAACAATTGGGAACCTACTAATTATTCACTAAATATGGAAGCGATTGGCGTTGGTGGTCCTGCGGTAGTCACGGATATCAAATTTAACTATATTTATTGGTAATCGGTCATGACTTACCTATAATATTGACATTGATAATTTCATAAAAGATTTTAGTTTGAGAAAAACACCTCAAAAATTCAACCGTTAAATTCCCTATAAAATACAATCGTATTTTGTAGGTATGACCATGGTACCGACCAGGGATGTTGCGGATATTCGCATCCGCATTAATCAATAGCAGTGCAGATGTGGATCGAAAAGGGTGAATTTAAGTAAAATCATAAAACAGGAAAACAGCATGTCTGTTGTATGATTTTTTTTCATGAATCTAAATAATTTTTCCACGCGGCTATAATGTGACGGGATTTTTCACAAAAAATGCACATAGTTTAAAAGTATAAAAATTATTAAATTTATTTGTTTTGGAGGCGATCGGCGGCGGTGAACTCTCGCGTCCGGCCCTGGTTCAGGCCATGGTACGGAGCGAGAGGAAATGGGAGGCCGTCACATCCTTCTGCGAAGCGGTAATGCTCGCGAAGGAGGAGGCTGAACGCGTGAGGGAGAGGCAAATTTCGCGCCCTCACGCCCCTAACCGCCGCAGGAGGAGACGCACAGGGCGTCGGGAATCGCAAGCCGATTTCCGGCCACCGTAGGCGCGGGCTTGCGGACGGTGAGCAATGGGTAGCTCACCGTCCGATAAGGACCAGGCCCGGGTCGACGGCGCGTTGTGTTCCACGCGCGCCTCAAAGAGATGTCAGCAGAATTGACGGGGTCCGCTAGGACCGATGCCTGCCGGGGCTGCGAAGAAACCCGAAAGGGAGATCGTGGCCCCCGGCAACAGGGCAACCGAAGGAACATGGGTGGGTTTTAGTCAGTAAGAGTCTGACAAGCCCTCCCGCTCCGCCCAGAGCGGGAGAAGTTATTTGATGATTTCCCACCCAAAAAAAAAACGGCATATCACGTGTCGCGACTCAACACCATTTACCTATTTTTTCTTTAATTTAATAAAAAAATAAATAAATAAAGAAC
Source organism: Omphaloscelis lunosa (assembly GCA_916610215.1). Lineage (NCBI taxonomy): Eukaryota > Metazoa > Arthropoda > Insecta > Lepidoptera > Noctuidae > Omphaloscelis > Omphaloscelis lunosa. The sequence goes on from OU744247.1 coordinate 18,657,658, forward strand.
TCAAAACTATTATGGAAAAATCTTAAATCTACATTATCACCCTTTAAACCCAGACAAGACCTTCCATCGCATTTTGCAGATCCAAATCAAATTAATAATACGTTTTTGATAGTTCCCGGTAACCCCGTTGTAAGGATGACACTTATGACTTATTTTGAGAACCATAGACACGGTGAAGCAATTTTCACAATCAATCCTGTGGAACAAAATGCAATCAATCCTGTGGAACAGAATGACATCTCTCGCATTATCTCTAACCTTAAAAGTAACGCTAAATATGACTGCCCTATGCACTAAATACTGTAACTGACATTATAAACTGCTCAATAGTGACGTCAACTTTTCCTGACAAAAGGAAAATTGCTTCCGTTAGGCCCTTACCAAAAAATGCTAATCCAATTGATGTAAAAGACTTGCGCCCTATTAGCGTTTTACCGTGTCTGTCCAAAGTTTTAGAGAAAATCGTCAGCCACCAATTAACGCATTTTCTAGGACAAAATAATGTGTTACCGGACTTACAGTCTGGTTTCACAAAACAGCGCAGTACTGCCACTGCCTTATTAAATGTTATCTATTATCAGCCCAAGATAAAGGAATGTTATTAATTCATTGCTACACTTGCTAGATTTTTCCTGAGCATTTGACGCAATAAATATCCCGTTATTACTGTCGAAGCTAATTTATTACGGATTTGACCCCAGCGCTACGCAATGGTTCCGTAGCTACCTTAGTGATAGAAAACAATTTGTGGATCTACGTTTGGGTGCCGGAACTGCTCTTACATCGACTCTTACTTCTATTGAGAAAGGGGTTCCGCAGGGATCTATATTAGGCCCAATTATGTTTATTTTATACCGTGCAGATATAATTAAATGCCTCCAGAGGTGCAAGTACCACATATACGCCGATGACGTCCAACTTTACATTTCCTTTAGACCAGATGAGTACAATAGTGCCATTTAAGATCTAAACGATGACCTACGTAGAATCGCCGCCTGGTCTGAAGAGAATTGCCTGTCGCCAACCAAAACCAAATACATGGTATTTGGCACAAGACAGCAATTAGCAAAACTACCGGCAACGTTTCACCTCGAGTTAATGGGCGAACAAATTAACAGAGTCTATGAGGCCCGGAATCTTGGTCTTATTTTGGATAAAGACCTTCGTTTCGAAAAACACGTAGCCAATTCAGTAGGAAACTGTTTTTACCGCCTGAAAGTTCTGTACAACATTAGACCATACTTGTCTGAATCACTACGAGAACAGCTTATGGAAACCCTGGTTCTATCTAGGTTGAACTACGCTGACACAGTGTAAGGGCCCGGTACAAAACGCTTGTGCACGGTTTTGTTACAACATCCCTCGCAGAAGCCGTGTAACCTTTCCTAATCAAGCATTTTTCTCAAAAAATGAAGTTCAGGCGCAAACTACACTTGGCTTGCCTTCTGTTCGGTCAGAAACCGGACTACCTGTACGACAAGTTGAGTTGGATAGCGAGTAGACGAGAATGTGGGAGAAGGCAGTGATCGCAGCAAATATGACTCAGTCTCATAGTACAACAGCTTTTATAACGGAAACTACCTCTAGTTTCCGTTATGCGGCTTCTAAAGTGTGGAATTACCTGCCACCACTTCGAGCAATAGAAACGATCGACAAATTTAGAAGACGCCTACGGCAGTATCTCATGGATGCGCATCGGAAGCTAGACATGACCAACCTTAATGTTTCATTGATATAAATTGTATTATGATAAAGTTATCTATTATTTATTGACGGACAGTCCTTTTTTTATTGTGCAACCATGCCATTTTAATTATTTTGTTAATTATTTTGTCACCTCTGTATAAATCTTTAATTATTATTTAAACTTAATTGTACCATGTTAATTATATTATTAATTGCTACCCTCATCTATTAATATATTTTTAATTTCAATATTTACACACACTATAAAACTGATTTACATCCGTAAGACGTACTTGTAACATAAGGTTCATTTGAAAACCAGCGTCAGGCACTAGTTGTCTGGCATTTATGCTGAACTGGGCCTATTTGCCGCAGCCGTGAGGCACACAATACTGTTAAGCTTTCTGTGTTTTTTGTTTTTGATTTGTTTGCCTTAACCTGGGTCAAATAAATTTATTTTCTTTCTTCTTTCTTTCTACCGCTGCGCCCGCGTTACCGTCAACCATAATTATTTTGTTACGCGTAATTTTGAATCTGTGATATCTTTTAAACCATTAATTTAAATGAAATGATGTCAAGGCATATTTTAATCTAAATTAAATACTCAATTTTTTATTTTATTATAAGGATTAATATAGTACCGGTCAAAATAGCTTCGGAAATAACAATGAAATTTTTATCAAATTCTGAAAGATAAATGATAAATTATTTTATTTCTGTAAATAGGTTTGTACAAACACTTTTACACGTCAATCATATTTTTAAAAACTAGATGAGGTCGGCGTTTCCTATCTGACTACTCTGAGAAGAAAGGCCGAAACAAACTCAGAGGTCACAGTCTCTTTTAAAGTCCAGACATAATCTTGGTCAGATCATGCCATCGCCGACTTTTTTGTTGATCTTTTTTAAGATGAAAAATACTGTAGAACATAATTTTTTTGTAACTTTTACGATTTCCGCGGCGCACGCCTTTAAAGTTCCCAGTCGGTATGATTTTTTCCGACATCTTCAACAATAATCGACATTTCAGCCAATTTACACAAAATATTAATGAATAAAACCACTAAAACCTTCCGCATGAATCACTCCGGTCATTGTTGAAACCGTTTGAAAATCCGTTCGGTAGTTTTTGAGTTTATCGCGTTCAGACAGACAGACAGGCAGCCGCGGTGGGGGACTTTGTTTTATAATATGTAAGGATTTATATTTTCTATTTGAACGTACAGACTTCAAAATATTTGGTCTTGAACTAACATTAAAAAACTCATTGCAATCCATTTTAAAATTGAATAAGTTTGACCTTGACATATGTTCGTCATTTCAGCGGGTTCTTTCTTTTGTCCATAATATCGAATACTATATTAATAAAAACACGCTCGCAGGCGGTGTTTGATACAGGTAAAGGCAAAACGTAGTTTTGAGTGTCGCGAGTTCGCGACTACATTGCCAATAGCGTGCTACCGGGCGCGGTTGTACGATTTTTGCCACAGTTTAAAGAAAAAAAAAAAGAAAATACGTTTATTGCGGTAAACATGATGCAAAGAAGGAACACAAAACAAAAAAGAACAAGTTGGGGTAAAATATGCGTCATATCCACGCAAAACGGGTATTGCTCAGTATAATGCTGCGACCCCATGCGAGACAGAGCCCCATTGCTGGTTTCTAACGACAGCCGGGCGTTGACGTTATGACGTCAACCGGTGCAGCATACAATGAGATATAAATAAGATATAAAAATAAAATAAATGCACAGTAATTCTACATATTGTATGTCAATTATTCCGCTAGCGCGCGTGAATTCTAAATGCTGGGAGAATTTTGTTTATTTGAAATTCCTTCCTGTAGCCGGGAGATTTTATTTTCTTATCTGTATTCCGGAAGACTCCCGGAATTCCGGGAGAGGTGGGAACCCTAATAGAGGTACTATTAGGGTTCCTAGGCATAAAAAAAGCTTTGCAACGACATACGTCCGGTCGTTATTGGTCCATGAGGTCATCCTGTCGCGTCATACTTTACAAGATCAGATAAGCCGAAGCATTACTTTTACACTTTTTCGCTGCATTTAACTTATCACTACTGTTCCGCGACCTATGCAGAATGAAAAACAAACTAACTCTATGCGACTTAGTTTCGATGTCGTCTTTACCCACGATAATAGGACAATTTGACATAGTAAACTAAAATTTGACGGATTACATTTATAACGAGTTTGAGGGAATCCCTTCGGTGGTGCTATAGATGAGTGCTGCCTACTATAAACAACAGGGTTACTTACTTAAGTTAAATTTTTCCCTAAAATTCCCAAAACCTATTAAAAAATGTGAGAAATCCCTAAAAGTGGAAACAGTCGTAGGTAGACCTAGGTAGTTAGGCAAGTAGGTAGGTGTGCCGTAGATAAGTACTTCGTGCTACCCTTGCGAAGACGGGCCTGGTAAAGATAGTTAATTAAATAAATCGCTGTTTAACAACTCTGGCCATGCTGCAGTCGCAACGAAATCCATACGCAGCTAAATTTAAATTGAACAAATATAAAGCAAGAAATACTAACCATCTTGCTTGCAGTGGAGGATTGGACAGTTCCAAGAGTAGCAGCGAACATGCAAACGTGCACCCTGTGTGATTTTTCTGCATGTATCTAGTAATGGCAAAGAGGGCGACCATATGGTGACACAGCATCACGGGGCTATCGTTCCAGTACAACATGCACCACATCAGGTCGAAGGCGAAGTAGCCCCATGACCAAATCATTAGTAAGTATTGGCATGGCAATATCCTCCCTACAACGAAGTTTCGGAAAATCATTAATAATTTTTTTTTTTTTAATCTTTATTTTAAGGGCTTTATCACTGAGCGATAACGTCGCCCTGTAACATCAGCAAAACAACTAAACCTAAAAACTCTTTTTAATTCTAACATTACTGTTATTACTACCTACTTATTTTAAAACAAAAAATGCCACTAAAAAAAACTTCTAAATACTTTGTCTTAGTTAATTTTCATATAACTGGCGGTTTCTCTCTGCATTTCCAGCATATTGATACGTACCATTTATTCATCCAAAAATTTGCTAGATACTAGCCTAGCTCAATCTTAATTTTGGGTATCTAATAATGGCGATGTCAAGACCTAATTAATCTAGAGCCGTATGAGTCATGTAGGTACAAGAACACTTTTAAATCGAGATTCGTTTAACCTAGAGCAGTGGTCGGCAAAACGCGGCTCGCGAGCCGCAAGTGGCTCTTTGGCTTATAAAGTGCGGCTCTGTAAAATGTTGATGAGTGGAGCGTAGATCGACCCGCTGGGATCGGGGTTTCGGTCATCAATGTTTTTGATGACCGAAACCCCGATCCCAGCGGGTATCAAGTTTTATTCAAAATTCAAACTATATTTCAAAGATCTATTTCCGAAGTATTTTCACCAAAATTAACAGGACACAGGACAATTAAAAGGTTTCAAATTTTTCCAAGTAAGATGACTTCATCATATTATCATATGATATGATGATCATGATGAAGGCATCCTACTTCTTAGCAAGTTAATTTTAGGAAACTTGGTGGAGTGAAAGAGGATGGGAGTTTTAAGGATTAAGAAAAGTGTATTAAGACAGTTTGAATACAGAAAGGATTGAATTTGGCTCTCATAAGAAATCTTAGTTTTTATAGTATTGATATTTGACTCTTTTAACGAATGAGTTTGCCGACCACTGACCTAGAGCTATGTATTTCGCGTAGGTACACGAACACTTTCGTGATTCCGTGTTTCATGTAGCTACAGGAACACTCGTGATTCGTTAATGATGAATATCGAATGAATGAAGAATGAATATAAGATAACGTGAATGATAGTGTGTATTACAAAGTATTTTTTTGCAGTTGCAGAAAATCGCCCACATTTAAATAAAATACCTTATGAATCGGCGTTTTTACGCGACTGCCCCAGAAGGAGGTTAAAATGTTTTTCGACAGTATGTATGTCTGCCTATTTCTTTGGCACGCTCTGTAGCCTAAACGGCTTGATGGATTTTAACATAATGAGCTGTCGTTAGATTCGTCTTAATTGTGGGAGTGCCATAGGTTATATAATATTTATATATTGCATCTGCAAATACAAAAAAAAGAAAGGCGAAGGTTTAAAAAAAATGAATAATTTTGGTATCTAATAAAAGCTAATGAGTCAATTTCAAATAAATATATAAATACAATATAAAGAAAATTATTTAATAAAAATTAAAAAACCCGACTGCAAAAACACAACTGAAACATTTTTTATTTTTATTTAGTCATTTATTCATTCAGTAACAATTCACATTGTGTTCGAAATTCATCATGAAACATAAGCATACACAAAAATCATTAAATATTAAAATTCATTCAATTCAATTTAAATGAGGAAATAATAATTAGATTTAAAAAAAAAAGTGTAAAATACCATGCAAAAATAATTAAATATAAAACCATAATATGTCAAATATCATCAGCAAAGTAAAAGCAAACAATAATCAAAAAATAAAATATGACTATGGTTTGTTTTTTAATCTCGGAGACTATTTTGACATTTCCAGTGTTCCCTGTTTTTCGTAGTTTTCAAATACTACCAAGCGGGGGTTGTCCTTGGGTGCACTAGCATGGCGCGAACAGGGATAATCGTCGGTTGGTGCCTCATTTCATTAAAAATATCTAAGGGCTCTCTGCGAGTTTGCTTCGGCCCCTCGTGGCGTCTTCCAAAGGTCCGGAACCCCAAGGTCCCGAGATTTGTCGAAACCATTTGAATAATAATAAAGTGCCCGTAGGGATCTTGATCATCTGTAGCCATCTTCCGGGCTCTGGGATTGTTCTGAAAGCCGTAGAATACCTCTCCACTTCTTAAGCACCTCAGGGCATGTTGCCCGCTTGTCGTTACGTCACTATATGCTAGTGACAGTTTTCGGGGCCCATTATTGAGTGTGCTAGTCACCCCCTACCATTTTATCCGTATATACCATAACATTGACCAGGCAGGGGATATAGGCCTTCCATAGTTCTAGGTAACCAATCCACTATAGCCCAAACCCATAGCCCATTATGTGTTGTTTCCATGTTCTGCAATACCTCTGCACCAACCGGGGGTTGTCCTTGGGTGCACTTGCATAGTGGATACAAGGATAATCGTCGGTTGGTGCCTCATTCTTACTTTGCCGGAACGGGTGAGGAGCCAGACCAAGAGAGATACAAAACCCCGGAGGGCAGCATGTGGCGAACTGTTGGGCAGTAGCGGCCCCACGGACCCTATCTCCCGGGAGAAGTCTTGTTCCTCACCTCTGGCTTGCCTTTATTGGCCGGCTGGAGTGAACAATGACGAGGAACAGCGCTCCCACCTCCCCTTGTCCTGATAGCCGTGGAATACCTCTTCACTCCTCATAAGCACCTCAGGACATTTTGCCCCCTTGTCGCTACGACACTGTGTGCTAGAGACTGTTTTCGGGGCCCATTATGGAGTGTGCAAGTCAACCCCTGCCATTTTCCTGTGTATTTTATATAAAATATTGGTCAGGCAGGGCCCTTAGTCTTTCCATAGTTCCAGGTAACCAATCCATTATAGCCACCCAAATCCATAGCCCAATGTTTTGTTTCCATGTTCTGCAATAGTCCTACACCATCCGGGGTTGTCCTTGGGTGCACTTGTATAGTGCATACAGGGATAATCGTCGGTTGGTGCCTCAACACTAAAAAATGTCTAAGGGGCCTCTGCGAGTTGGCTTCGGCCCTTCGTACGCCTTCCAAAGGTTCGGGATTCCAGGGTCCCGAGATGAAAAAGACGTAAAAAAAAAGAATTGGTTAATCTCTCGCCACAATATAACAAAAAACAGAGCAATCACAGTTGCATAAATACGCAGGTATTAGTTTGTCCCCGCCTGCGATACCAAAATTCTATAGATTATAATTCTTGTTTTTCTCTTTTCAGTAGTGTTTTTGCAGTCGGGTTTATTTTTTGTTTTTAATATTTGTTGATTAAATACAATAGAGGTACATGATATACAGAAGTTTCAAATTCATAACTTGTGTTTAGTTGTTGCGATTGATCTCGTACAAAAATTGTCTAAAGCCTGAAAACTTTTCTGAAAACGTTTCAACCCCCTATTTCTTAATTTTTGAAGATTAAAAAAAATACTCTACTCCATGTACTCTAGACAATGATGTCCCATATGCCAGATATGCATCAAAAGTTTATTGTACGATCCATCTTGCTGTACGTCCCGCCAAGGACATGAACCATGCATGACGAAAAACAACGAAAAACGACAGACGGTGAATAGTCTCAACGTACGTCGATAATTATATTATTATTAGTTGCTTGCTTGGCTGCAGTGATAGCCTATTAGTGTGACCGTCAGACTGCCAAGTCATAGGTCTCGAGTTCGAAAACAAGGCACGCACCTCTGACTTTTCAGTTTCATGTGCGTATTGTATAATTATCACTTGCTTCAAAAATTGTGAAAAAGAATCGCCGTGGGAAGAAATCGCTTTTACGCACCTGGGCTAACGACACGAAAAGAAGATAAATGGCTTGCTGGCTTTCTACTTTGCACGACCCAATTTTGTATCCAGCTAGCGCCCTAACCACCGCGAACGTCGCGTCGTGCAGAAGGACAGTGCGTCACGGAGACGTACGTCACAACGAAGGAGCGTCGTGTGTGCTGGATCTTGTATAAACTTGCTGTACAGCAGATTCAGCATTGAATAGGGTTACCTATCTACTCAAGTTCAAGTTTAACCCAAAATTTCCCAAATCCCTGTCAAAATTAAATAGCCCTAAGCCATGCATACTATTGGTCATTTTACCCTAAAAAAGGGAGAAATCTCTAAAAGTGGAAACACTGGCACATAATAAATAATAGTACTCTGGTGTGTTTTTATCAAATTATTTGTTACGTTCGTACTGGCAATCGTAAAATTTGTTATAAATAGGTCCTTATAATTTTTATTATTTTATTTATCCTTACATATTATATCGAGCGGATTTTCAAACGGTTTTCACCAATGGACGGAGTGATTCATGCGAAAAGTTTTAGTGTATAATTCATTACCTATAAGGTTTTGTGAAAATTGGCTGAAATTTGACGATTATTGGTGAAGATTTTGGAAAAAATCATGCCGACTGGGAGCTTTATTGGCGTGCGCCACGAAAATCGTAAAAGTTACAAAAAATTAATGTTCTACAGTATTGTTCACTTTAAAAAGTTCAACAAAAAAGTCCGCAATGGCATATATCTATCTTTTAAGGATGATCGTAACCATTATTATCTTTCAGAATTTGATAAAAAATTCATTATTTGCGAAGCTATTTTGACCGATATTATAGTAATCCTTATCCAATAAAATATGTTATTAAAATTGGGTGACATCATATAAAGATATCACAGTTTCAAAATGACGTGTAACTACATAATTATGGTTGACGGCAACGCGGGCACACCCGATTAGACCTGAGTGACCTTAGCGACCTTTCCTCGGCTATTATGTAATCCCGGTAGTACGTTCCCGTGGGATACTTTTCGACATCCACGAGGGCGAATCCGCGGGCAAAAGTTAGTCTTTTATAAAGATTATTTTCTTTTAGATTTTGTAAATGTTAGAACGTTGAAGGCAAGACTTGTGGACCATTTTCTATTTTGCTAAGTTCCTGGTACTTGTTGATAGGCCTACACTGTCCCCTCATACCTATTAACACTGTAATTTGAAAACATTGTAAAACAATTTAAGTATTTTTAAAAGAGTAACCGTGGAGTTTCTTGCCGGCTCTTCTCCATAGGAAACGACTAATTGGAACCGTGCTCCTAGCTTCTGACGTTTCTTAGGTGCCCTTGTAGGTTTATGAATTAAATAAATTATATATATTTTTTTTTATCTAAATCTACATCTTTTTAATAAAATAAGTGATAGACATAATTTTAATAATAGAAATAATAAAAGATAATACAAGATAAAATAAATCAACCATTTTTCAGATTATCTAAAGTACATACGTCTTTTAAGGCGTACTGTGTTAAATGTTACAACAAAATACCTTGTGATATAAATTACAATTAACTGAAAGAAAATTTTAAACTCATTTAAAAGTACCTACTCTGTAAACAAGCATATTACAAATTAGAGGATTATAATATCCAAGATAGGAATACTTGGAATGGAAACATGCTGGTCTAGCTCCATAGGACAATTTAGAGTCTAGACAAAATCGAACTGGTTGCTAATTTAATTGTATAATTTATTATTATTATTATAACATTGGTGTTATATTCTGTGATTCTTGAACTCACACACTGATTTACCAGTATGACTTGTAAATTTTTTAGGAATATCATATAGGTACTTTTACAATGCTTGTAAATATGTGAATACCATGTATCCATCACATTATTTTTTTTTCTCCTTGTTTTATTTTAAATAATTTTTACCTTTTGTGGTAATCTTATTCCAGATTCATCGTCTTCACATATAATTATATAATTAATGTGTACGAAATATTGCAAAACATTTTAAAATAGTTTCTTGCCCATTCTTGTCCATACGGAAACTACCTTTTGGAAGGGGGGCGACTAGAACCAATTAAATTTTTTGTAAATTTTGACGTTCAAAAAAGCTTTTTATGTGCTTAATTGAAATAAATTATTTTGACATTGACTTTATTTTAATGAATTTTGTACGGTCTATGCTACGTCCAGCACCGCGGCTTTGAGCGGACGTACAGTACGCTGGATGCGCTCACGATACTATGTATGCTACGTCCAGTACCGCGGCCTTGGCGGGAGTCGGGACGTACAAGTCGTGCCATTAACGATGAGACTTGATGCACCACGTGGTTTGACTTGCGCAGTAGACGATTTATGGGTCTCTTTAGCGGTATGATGTCCCCGCTGGGGCGTCATCGGGGCGGCGGAAGGAGCGGCGGGAGGCGCGGTCAAGTCTCATCTTTAATGGCACGACCTGTACAGCAAGATGGATCGTGAACAAGGCGCTTTAGTAATAGGGTTCCGTTTGACACCCCTTGGGTACGGAACCCTAAAAACCAACATCCACGTTGTAATTAGGATATGGGCACTTGGAAAGAATAGAATAATATAGGTACTAACTGGTTAAATAATATGGCGTCAAAGTTCGCCATTTACATTGAGTGAAGCCGACGACAACGGCTACACAACCGTGCAATAGCGTCAGAAGCCTGGACCGCCATTCAGGACTCTTCGCTGGCACGTATTCAAGCGTTAGGAAATACAACCAGGTCCACAGCAAGAAGGACACAAGTTTGGCCAGGGATGCGTCTGATACAAAATAGTATCTCATAAGATTCATAGCCGATTAGATATTGCGCATATTATTTTGTGTGCGAGGACCTCATTGTCAGGGAGGATTCATGGTTGTAGGTTGTAGAGCATTTTTGCAGGTTTTTTTGCTATAATTGTGTAAAGTACTTAAAGGTTATATGAATTTTTGAAGTTGTGTGTCAGATGGAGGAGTAGATTGAGGAGAGTTTTTTTAATGAAAAGTTTTTGTTTAGCTATGATAATTATGTACGTACCTATTTTAATTCCAACTCTTTTCTTGCGCTGGAAAACCTTTCAATCGTTTGTCTAGAATGACCATCCATCTGCGAGTCGAAGTGGACGAGGATAGTACCTTAGTTATATGTAAAAAACCGTAAAAAACCCAAATAAAAAGGTATAAACATGACATCATAGACAGACAAATAAAAAATTCGTCGTCAGAACTCCACACGTCGCACTATGGGTCGCTTAGAATATGCTAGCTGGACAAATATATTTTCTGTGATTTTTGGTGCCCAGATGCTTATAACCTGTTATGACTACATTTCTTTTTCGTGTAAGGGGACCCATTTTGAGGGGAGAGAGAGTGGTGGTTATTGAATATGTAAAAAAAAATCTTTTCATACTTAAAAATATTATGAAAATAAAACATGAAAACAAACAACCATGAGTAATCTGCACATTAACAGCTAACGGCTATTAGTCAGGTACATAGAAAAAAGGTCTAGCAGGTAAAATTTTGCGACACTCTCTAATTAATCTAATTTGTACTTAGTGTTGTAAATTAATTTATAATTATACTCTCTCTAATAATCGCTATCGCTTATTTCTTCCTCAAAGTTCGACGTTAATATCGTAACCGGAAGCTAAGGTTCGGAGTAGTGTCCAATTTTTTAATGAGAGTCACATATATACCTGTAATATTAGCTCTAATCATTTCCATCATTTGTATTTCCGAACCCTGGTTTCGGTTTATCCACAATTAAGCCCATTTCGGTTTTGAATCGGTTCTGAACATTGCTCGCGCTGATAATTCTGCTGCAGCCAACATTTATGTCGCGTGTATTTAGCAGATCGTGAACACTTCTCCTATTCGTTTTATCACTGGAATGTTCAAACTCTTTGCTTTGACGTCCAGCTGTTGAAGGTGCAGTGGAAGGGGGTGTAAGGGACACCTTAAAATCAAAATAATTTGACATAAATTCTTCATTTTTTGCAAAAATATCATCGCGGCACTTTTGGTGAGTGTACCATTTTTTTTCTAAATTTCCGCTTAATGCGCTGATTGACTGCTTCAGTCCCTCGAAAAGTCTTCAGTGATACAGGATAGGTCGTATTTTGAAAATAGTAGACCAAACAGTCCGCTATGCCCTGTTTAAGCCACTCCTCAAAAAGTTCTGATCTTGAGATTGAGAAGAGCTGCCGCACGTGGCAGTTGTGGCACGATTGTGGCAAAGATTACAGGTTGTGCCATTAAAGTTGAGACTTGACCGCGCCTCCCGCCGCTCTTTCCCCCGCCCCGATGACGCCCCAGCGGGGACCTCATACCGCTAAAGAGACCCATAAATCGTCTACTGCGCAAGTCAAACCACGTGGTGCGTCAAGTCTCATCTTTAATGGCACGACTTGTACCAGATAAATCACTCCATGTACTTACGCGCGCTAACTACCTACGGGCCGCCGCGCCGGGTCCATACACTACCCATTTCTCAGTGGGTTGCCGACAGCCGCGAGGCGCGTACGTGCGCATATATTTCGGTCGACCTGACGTACTTAGTTTCAAATTCTTATGATATGTCTGTTTCTGGTGTATTATGTGCAGTTGATGGATGTAGATCCAGCAAGAGAAGAGATAAAAACTTATCTTTTTCAGTTTACCCGCTGATTCAGAAATGCGAGTATCTAATTTGTTTTAATATCATTTTTTAAATAGGTAAATTGTTTAAAATTGCATGTTTCATGTTTTGTATTTTATTGGTAGGTACGTAATTACTTCTTCCACGTAATCTGTGCTTCTACTATGCGTCTGAGATAAGAATAGAAAGTTCAATGACCTCCATTCAACTGTCATTTGAAAATTACATTTAGCAAAAATCTATTGTGTGCAAATTAATTTTCAATAATATTTATCATCGTTATTATCTTATTAATGTTATTTTCATATGATTATTGTTTATTTATAGGCGTACAAGTGTTAGAAAAACTTGCATGACGTGCACTACTAATACATTATACATTAAAAAGAATTTTATTTTATTTCATAAAGTGTACTACAAATACCTACTGACATCTTTATCGAAAGAGGCAGCCCTGGCAATTCACAATAACCACGCGACGGCGCGCAGCTACAAATCTACACTTTAATTTAGGCTTGTAACCTTAGGAACATTTTCGTTCGCAGCGTCTAGCGACTCGAAGGTGTAGGCTATTATAGCAGTAGTTATTGAAAATTTTGTACGGAGTGATTTATCTGGTAATCTGTGACTGTGGTTCCACTTGTCACAATTTGAGTTACTGAGTGCCGGGTGGCGTGTATTGTTTACTTTTTGTTTGCTTGTAGAAGTAAAGTTTTTGCAAGCGAATAACGCTACGGTAACATACCAAATGATTGCCTACAACCTATAATACAAATATAAATACTATAAAAAAACAAGGACTATTTTTTGTACGACATCCGCATCCACACTGTCATCCGCATCCTTAATAAGGAATTTTCCAATATCCGTATCCTCATCCGCACCCTCAAACACGGTTATCTCGATTTCCTCATCCGTTATATGACATCCGTTACAACTCTGCTATAAACTTCAGTAAGCATCATGTTAAAAAATTCGAAATTTTATTTTACATAATTATCTTTACTTCTAAAACTATTGTCATTTTGCATAAAATAAAGTCATATGTCCTAAATATTGTATTATATAATGTGTATTATTCCGAATGTTCAAATAAAATTATTAGTCCTAAAACTTTTGCTAAAAATTAGGTTTTAGTGTCAGAAATGAATCGCTGTAAATCCGACTCCACGCAGTCTTGTCTGCCCTACCCCTAGAATGTAATTTAGAATCGCATAGGCGCGGGCGGCGGGGCGTGGGGCCGCCGGAGCCCCGTAGCGCTGGGGCCGTAAAGAAACCATGCTTGCTCGCTTGCATGCTGCATGCTTGTTTGCATGCTGCGTGCTTGCTTGCATGCTTGCTGCATGCTTGGTGTATGTTTGTTTGCATGCTTCTTACTGGGAAATAAAAACCGCATTTTCACAATCAACTGTTTTATTGAGTGATAACATGCAGCGCCGGAGCTGTGACAAAAGCCATATTGCTTTTGCATCTTAAAATATTTATCTTTTATTATTTAATGTTTATTAATCTAAATTTATCCTAATAAATAAACATTCAATTATTTAAATTTAGGACTTATAACTTTTATTGAAAACGGTTTTGAGTCTTTTGTATATTATGGATTGTAATATTTATGACAAACAAATTTAGGACATATTGTATTTAGGGATTTTAATTTTATGGTATGTTATATTATGTGACATTAAGATCGGGCAAGTTATCATTCGGACAAATGATGATAAGGACTAAAAACATTATGGCACTTTCGATTATGGGTAAAACAGTTAGGGAACACAATAGAGAACCATTTAAAACTAATGAGGGAACAGATGAACATACAAACCCACATAGTATACATCACATGAATAAAAAACCGAGGTATACCTACATACCGGCTAAAATCATAGCCCCCCGCGATAGTTACGTTAGTTAGTTTGGTTTCTAATTACCCGAATTAGAAACCAAAGTACTATAAAATAAAACATCAATTTAGACCAGAATATTTATTACCTAATAAAAGTTTATAAATTAATTGTCATTATAATAAAGTTCGCTCCATTGGAGGATAACATCATTTAACACATATTATAGTCGTACGTACATATATTTAATTTATTTTACTACAAAAATACCTTTCGCATATTTCAGTCATATACGTATATTCACTACTATTTCACTTACGTACCTACTTTTTTAGGCGTCTTCCATCGGGGACTCGGGGTACGACTTTTAAGGAGGAACTCTTAGTTTCGGGAGACACAAGCTCCGTCCGGGTCTTACCGGTTGGGCAACTTGTCGACATACTTTTCGATGGCGCGATACCGTGAAGGTGTCATGGCTTCCTTGAGCATCTGTTTGAAGCGCACGTCCTCCCCGAGCGCGAGGCATAGCTGGCGCGCGTGCTGCCGGGTGTCCGCACTGGCGTCCGCTAGCAGTTCGCCTGCGGCGCGCAGCAGCGACGTTCGCGCCTCGCCGGGCAGCGCCAGCGCGCGAGTCGCGCCGCCGCGACGCACCAGCCGCGCCAGCGCAGCCGCCGCCGCCGCGCGCACCGGGCCCGCGCGATGCCCCGCCCCGCGCCGCGCCAGCGCTAGCACCGCGCGCGCCGAGCTGCCGCCGCTGGCCACCTGCACCAGCGCGTTGGCTGCGTCTGCGCGGAGGAAGCGGTTGACATCGGCGCAGCGCTCCAGCAGCGCACCGATCGCTTCCTCCACCTCGGAGTCGAGCGCGCGGCCGCGATGCTCAAAGAGCGCACCCACCGTACGGCACGCGGCCCGTGACACTCGCGACCTCAGTGAGCGCACATGCGTAGCTGCCGAGCGCGTGGCCGCACGCCAGCTAACAGCAGGTGCGCGGGCCGTCGGGTCTGCCGCGAGCCTTTCGGTCTCCAGGAGTCCGCTGACGATCACCTCCCAGTCCTCGTGTCGGGCGGGAACTATACACTCGGTAAGGGCGGTGCGCACGTCGCGCTCGCTGGGCCGCGGCCGCTCGTCGTACGCGTCGCTAGCGGGTTCCGGCGTGGGGACTCCGCTCCGCACGGGCGATGGAGCGCTGCTCCTCGGCGGTGTAGGTGTGGGGCGCGCGCTTGCAGTCGTTCGCGCCGGCGACACCTCGACGACGGTACTCGCGCGGGATTCCAGAGATTCGTGCCCGGTGGAAGCCCCCGCGCTTCCTGGCGGCTGAAGTGGCGGGAGCTCGACTTGTAACTGTGACCGTCCACTGATCGGTGAGGGGTTAGATCTCTCGGAGTAGTCTTCGACGCGAATGGAGGGTGAACGTGGCGGAGATGGCTCTGAATTCCGAACTTCGTCTGGAGTGGTATTAAATTCGGTCGTAGTATCTATTATCACCCTCTCATCAGATTCTTCCTTTGATGAAGATGTCTTTTTGTTGTTTTCCCCATCCTCATAGCTGGTAAGCGCGCTCGAGTCTCTGTGAACAGAAATAATACAATAGATAGCGTCGCGGAAACTGTTTGTTTACATGCGACACATGCGGGCTGACGCGCCGGAGGGTGCTGTATTACCGCGTGTGTGGGGGCAGGTCGGCGACGAGGTCGGGCGCGAGGGCGGCGGGCGCGGGCCGCACGGCGCGGGGGGCGCAGCAGCAACGCAGCATGGCGCGCGCGTGCCGCCGCGGCGCCTCCGCGACTGACGCCGACACCGGTGTATAGAGGACTACTACTAGGTGTACACCCACCGGCCGCGATCAATTGGCCCTATGTTGATGAACTCATTCTGCCTGCATATTATGCAGATTAGCTCACCTTCATGGAATTCCTAGTGGTCGCCCGTATGAGAAACACTCTATTAGTCAGAGTTTAGGTTCAATAGGGCTCTTTAAACCACCTGGGTAGGGTACCTACCTATAGTTATTTTCAAAGGGCTCAAGATATTTTCTTTTATAAAATCGCAATAAAAGGTACACGACAAAAGTAGAGGTGTTTTTAGTTTCTAAAGTTCATAATATTTACCAGATTTATGAAGGCAGCGGGTGATCGTAGTGTAACTGCTCCATAATTTTCTTAATTATTAATAAGGTTAAAGGGCTGTTTGCTGAACACGAAAGTGGAACGATCTAACGATAAGGAAAATGGGTCGTCTCGTCAGCGGTTCATAAACGCTCTGAATGGAAGTGGGCCAATAATTTAACTTACAAAATGTAGGTTAGTGGTGGCACGCTATTACAGTCAATACAGCCATTACTCTTGGGTACTGAGGGCAGGGCAGCACCGGGACCTAAGTCTCATGTCGAGCCTTCGCTAACCTTTGGGAATTAAATATTAAGCAGGTCGATGTTAAGATATCCAATTTGCTGGATTTGATAAATTGAGTGCCCCATTACGAAATTAAGTAGAATTTCGCACCATCCAATGTTTTATTTGGAACGATTGTCCTGGAACATTGGCTTAGAAGGGCTTTGGTCAGGAATGAGGGGTAGGTACGCTGATACTTATCTTTCTGATATACCTAATGGTACGAGAGTCCACGAAAAAAACCATGTCATCGTTTTACGACCAAAATCGTTAGTTTAGATGATTCTGAACCCGACTCGGTGGGAAGTACCGGTCAGAAACGTCCCTGTTTTACGGGAACCCGTTTCCGCAATGGCAAAAAAAAATTGCAGCCGGTTTCATCACAATTGATATTAAAAATGTACATAGGTTTCATAATTTTGTTTTCAGATATTTTGCTTGTCACATGTGGCCTGAGCGCATTTTCTAAAATGTCAAAAAATTTAACCGATCTGTCCATAGAAACTCATGTTTCGTATAGTTACCGGGGTTACTGTAAACCATATCTAAACCTGTTTTCAGAAATTTCTTATGTTACCAAAAACCAAAATAACATTTCGGAATCGCTCGGCAAACGCGCGGTGCTTGTTACGCTCCTATCCCTCACGACACCGATGACTAAAACTAAATCCGTCCGTCAATGACTAAAAATCATGAATTTTATTTCAATAAACAGTTATTTTCATTGAACATAACTGTAACATTTGAAATTTTTTCAAACGTTATCGTAGTTTCCTTTTGTCAAATTTATTTTTAAAAAAAACCTTTTAATTTTAGTTCGATGGTTTCGGTAAGCTCTAATAATCGTAAAAGTTGTCTGATTAGTAACGTGACGTTGTTTGATATATTTTTTTTCTACATCTGGGCAAAATTTTTCATCATGACCATGTTTTTAGACCGAATGCTATGTTACCGATCGGTAAAAGTTTTCAACGCGTTCAAAATGGGTAAAAATACATAGAAAAGATGCTGACACGTTCTTTTGAAAAATAATATGTTCGCATCAACTGACCATGTTCACCTGAATACATGATGGGTATTATTTTTTGCTTCATTATTAATTTTCTCATATGGTCCCCTGGGTACCTACGTGTGACGTGGTTTCTGAAAATTCTGTTTTCGGTACTTATCTAAAATCAATCCTTCAACTACATTCTGAAAATCTGACAGATTGCTATGAATCAGTTTGGTATTTTTTTTTAACATATTTAAAAATGCGCTCAGGTCCGACGTGGCGCAGAAAATGTCTGAAATTAGGATTTTTGTATTCAGAATAACCAAATCTATCGATTTTAGACGGTTTTGTTAGTAAAACGATAAGGCACAAAATTTTGGTCATGGGTTCACAATTTTTGTCTCGTACCATAATCGAAATCGAACAAATTTAAATTAATTGTAAAGACTAATGTAGGTATTTAAAACGCCGTTCTGTTTCAGTCAATCGTTTGAAGATGACACAGCCAGAGTGATAAATTAGGTATTTAGCGTTAAACGCATCTAGAGACTGTGGTGCAAGCAGACCGAAATAAGTAAGAAAATATTTTCGCAACAAGAAAAATAGGTACATGCGAACGAAAGTTTTCAATTCGTCGCTTTATAAAACTCTAACATCTTCAAGCGTGCCATGAGCCATGAGCCACATCATTGCGTCGCGTCATGATATGCCGTTGCCACGCGACACCACTATTCACATTCACACACACCTCAAACTTTATTAGAATTACTTTGTTCTTGAAATTCAGTACATTATCAAAGTTAATTTGTTTGACGGTTGACATTTTCGTCAAGGTCGAGTCTTTCTTGAAAGCGTTACTAATACGACTTTACGAGTGTTTTGCCCCATTTGTTATCGATTGTTAGTCAGACTTTGAAATAGGGGTGAGTGACTTCACTGTGTAATTGGCGTCCGTAATCGCCGGGTGGTAGCCAGGCCGGTAATATAAGATCGAAATTGAAGCACGAATTAACCCCGTGATTCAATTGAAGATTAGACCCCAATCACTTCGGTTCAAGGTTTACTCAATTTCATGTGGTTTGATAAGGTAGTCGACGTCAATTAACAGAACATTGGTCTCTAGAATTAGAACTGTAAGTAACGCAAAACCATGACCGCTGCTTGATCAGCTCAATTAGATACATACAACCTGACACTGACCTGTACATTGCAAAAAACTTATGAAAATTTGAATTTTGTGGGCTACTTTAGCGCATGCGCATCCTCTTTAACTCGTTATTTTCCACATGACGCTAAAAGGTTCTCTATTAAAGATTGCTAAACATAAACCTACCCCTCCATTATGGTTAGATACTGATGATAGTCTTCGATAAAGCTATCATTTGATCAAGTTCAACTTAAGCAGTTGTCTTACTGCCGGTGATTAACGAGTAGAGCTAGCAACTGAAAACGAGTTGGCGAGCAGCGAGCAGCGAGTGTGTAATTCTGATAGTTTTGTCGCTGGGCCAACAGCGAGTGTCCGAGTGCGACGGGCGATTATACTAGCACCACTTGCTCGAGACAAAATTACCGCTCTTTAGTCTCTGGGCGTGAATTCTGACCGCCAAGCGAGCATCGCTGAGCAAGTATCGCTGAGCGAGTATTATCTTTGATATTGATAACTCTTGTCGCTGAGCGACAAACTAGTGGAGCGAGTCCTCGCCGGCGATGTGAACAGTCAGCGATCAACTATTAATATATAATGCATCTCTTTTGTTTACATGGAATGTTTACCTATTGTACTATGGCTGATCAAAAATTCAAATCCGTCTGGTAGTTCCAGAGATTAGCACGTTCAAATATACAAAAAAACTCTTCAGCTTTATTATTATTATAGAAAATATGAACCGATTTATCATTACTTTTTGATTAACCTACTTCGTTTCTTGAGCGAGAAAATATCTGATAGTAAGTCGCTTCCTCGACGACGGTCAACTGCCTTGCGTTATAAAATATGTTTAATAGATAGCGCGGTCCTGTCTGTCACGAGTGCCAGGTGCGTTCGTTCTCACAATGGGAAGGTCAAACCGTTTAGACCTAGCACTTGACATTGGGTAGAAAACTTGTGTTTCTTGAATTCTTAATTGTCTCTTTGTCAGACAAGTGTACCACCCAGTATACCGCAACTTTGCAATAAATGAGACGCGCAGCACATATAATTTTTTAATTATTTTTTTTACAACTGTTTTGACACCCCTGTTGGATTGGCGCATTATTAAGCCCCATAAAAGATTGGCGGGGGGCGGCAGGCGGTAGTATTTGCCCCGCCTCAAAAAAATTCTAGATCCGGTGCTGCTCTTATTAGGTACCTATTTAAGTCATTTATGAGAAATTTCCACTTTATATGAAGTTTCTCAGTCGTCCAGAAAATAAAAGGAAAGCGGAAAAGATGGCATGAGTTCCTAAAGCACTTAGTACGCAATAAACTTTTTGACTTTGACTTTGAAAGGGGGTAAAAATTTACAGTAAACATGTTATTGACAAAAAGCTCAGAACCATATTGAGTATTTCTGTTTAGGTTCTGAATAGTTAATGTTGATGGAAAGCAAAATTAGTTCTGATCGATAAGTTTAAGCAAGGAGGTACCAATAACTAACTACCAAATTAATAATTCATCGATTCTGATCGATTGAATTAAAACTGTCCATCTAAGGTTCAGGGCTCTGACTGAGTAGGTACTCATGCATAGTTATAGTTAGGTTCATCAACCTGGAAACAGTTTTGGTTAGGAACTTTTAATAAAAGTCCAAATTATATAGCTGGTCCTATTCTATACTATCAAACGAGCAATATTTATATATATATATAAATAAAAATATATTTATATATATATATATATAAATATTGCTATTATTATATATATATTTGTTTGTATAAAGATTTGTACTCACGTTCTCGGCTCTAATTATTTCGATGATAGTTGCAATATAGGGGTTTACAGGGGCGAAAAATCGAGCTAGCTAGGTTTCATATCTGGGAAAATTAGTTTTCTCCGTATTTTCACCCGAGCAGAGCTCGGTCGCCCAAAGTTTAGAACAAGATAATGAATAATGACATTAGAATAATGATCGTGGGAGCATGGAATTAGTAAGTACCTACTATCATGGCAGCATGGACTAAGTAGGTACATACATGGATTAGTATACTATAAATGAGCATTCTCTAAATCTCTATTATCACCAGAGCAGATCTCGGTCGCCCAGGTACTTATAATTAAAACGGAACGTTACCAGCAGCGAAACGTTATAGGCTTAACGCTCCCACCTCCGTTGAGACACAGGCCTCCTCTCTGGAGTCTGTGTGATAAGGAGTGGGCCAAAATCGACTACGCGGGCTCAGTGCGTGCGGTAGGTAGATGTCCAGGTATTCGAATTATTGGTTCTAGGACATGCCAGTTTCCTCACATGTTCACCGTTTTAGAGAAGTAGTGATGAAATAAATTACACAAAGTAAAGGGCTTGTCTGGGTTCGAACCCATGACTTGCAACTCACTTGGGATACCACTGCTCTACCACCTGTTAATAGCCCAGTATCAGAAATGGAGACCGCAAAACCTACCCAGATAGCAAAATACCCTTACAAACAAAAGCTTGTAAGAATTATGATTTCATATAAGGTTTATATGTGTTCTGATAAAGAAACAGTAATAGTACTATTTTATAAGTTTTAAGAGTATTCGTACTTGTAACATATTCTTATAGATGTATATAAAAGAAAACGTTATACAATATTAATACGAGCAGTGGCATTATAAACGCCTTTTACAAGTCTAAATTGCCTTTGATTCTTAATTAATACTTATAAATACATTTTATAAGTACATTCAATCTTAGAAGTGGCTATACTAAGTGTTTTATTAGATTTCTCTAACCGTTTTTTTTTTCTCTTGTTCCGGGGTGGAAAATCCCCATGGATGTCCTCCGCCCTGGGGCGGGCGAAGGGATCTGTCAGACTCCTACTGACTAAAAACCACCCGGGTTTCACTTCCCACACTTGGATCGGGGATCATGAGATCTCGTGCGCCTTCCATGATTCCCGACTGGTCGTGCGAGATTTGTATATTCGTTTTACAAAATAAATAAATACTCTATTCTTACAGCAATAAAGTTCAATATTGTACTAACAAATATTTCGATCCTCGTCTCGCACATCCTGGCGCATCTAGACCTTTTATACCAAAGATGGAAAGGGCGTGGATATAAATTTTGCCATACAGATTTCAATTCTCACCCATACCATCCACGCTTCGCCTCGCCGGTGTAAAACCACCTTCATACTTCGGTTAGAAGAGGTCTTCTAAACCCAATGAAACGAATGTACAAAAAGGATAAAGGAGAACTAACCTGTCGCTCAGGGGAATCGGTGACAGCGGTTGGAATGGTATGTAGTCCCTGCCTGGCTGCGACACACCTATGGAATGACACAAACTTTACATTTCCACAGGTCCTTCCTTTTACATCAATAAATAACACAATATAAAATTTAGTAATGGATAATGGACTAGCCTAGATCGTAAATCTATTCCACTTTTTGTAACCAACTTAAAAAAAAGAGGTTATTCATTCGGCGGGTTTTTTTTCTAACCTACCTACACCGATTTTTCAGAGATTACCGGTCTGATTTACGTGAAATGCGGTGGTCCCATAAGTATAAATTTTATTAACTTTGCTATTAATTTCAACAAAATTGTTCCTAAACAAGATTTTTATCAAGGTCATTTTTGGCGAGTGGGAAGGTGCGAGGGGAGATAATACAACTCTCACAAAACTTTGACTCAGTTCAGTCTTCTCTATTATCTTACCAGGCAGGGGTGCAGAGTCAGGCAAAGGCCGCAGTCTTCTGGGTGGGGGCGGTGCAGCGGGGGGAGGGGTTGACCTGGCACGACGACGAACTGGCACCGGCAATTGCGAGCTCCTAAAACAAAAGGACACTGTTGCAGGAGCCAAGTTACTACAGATCTGTGCAGTCAGGGAAATTAATTACCCCCTACATCAAGTTGCTGTCAAAGAATGACAGTTGTGATTTGAATAATATGGACTTTTTTTGGTGGTATATCAATTAATTTCCCCGTATTTGCATTTTTGCATAGACTTGGTCTCAGTTATATGCTTGAAGGACCAACCTGTTGACGTGACATGGCCTGATGTTCTCTATAGGTCGACTCAGCCTTTCTCTCAACTGCAACAAAGATAAACTGTTAACTCCCGGATTTATGAGATACCTATCTACATTAGTGAGTACCTACTTACCTAGCTCTGCATGGGTACCTACGCACCATTCATTTGTATTTTTAACCGATTTCATAAAAGGAGGAGGTTCTCAGTTCGTCGGAATCTTATTTTTAATCTTTTTTTATTTATGTTCCCCGATTACTTAAAGAAGGCTGGACCGATTTGAAAAAATATTTTTTTGTTTGAAAGGGCCGGGCATGGTTTGGTTGATCCAAAGACACCGACTTCCGAAATTAGTTATTTTTCACTTTGTAGTTTGGAAGTCACTTGCATTTTTTGAAAAAAGGTTTTTTTTAAATCTCTTACTAGCTTTGTTGGAAAATAACCCACGAGAACGTACTACCGGGATTAAAAGGAAGCGAAGCAATGATCGTATTCCTATTAGCCGAGGAAAAGGTCATTGACTATTGACTGCGCTCGCGTTGCCGTCAACCATAATCATTTAGTTACCCGTAATTTTGAATTTGGTATATCTTTTAAATTATTCATTTATATGATATGACGTCGAAGCATATTTTAATCCAAATTAAATGCCCAATTTAAATAGAAAAATAATTAAAATATGAGCATACTCAAATGAAATTTACTGCTATAAATACTAATTTTCCGACAAGTTAAATGCCAATACAAATGAAGAAACGACCGAATAAACTACTGAAACGCTCGAATAAAATACTGAAAATTCCTAAAATTCAATACAGTATTTGCTGACGTAATATTTTTCAAACATGCAAACAAGTATACACTATGCATGCAGCATACAAGCGAGCATGCAATATGCAGCAGGCATGGTTTCTGTCACGGCTCCGGCGCTGCGGGGCGCCGATCGTCCCACGCGACCTTATCGTCGCAGATGGTTTTAACGCTCACCACCGCAGCTTCGGCTTGCTGGCCGGCTAGGTCAGTCAGCCCCAGCCGCGGGTGGCGAGCGTTATAAAACCACCTGCGCAGACCGCCTTGCCCCTCCGCGCCTACGCGGGGTTAAATTACACTCTAGGGGTAGGGCAGACAAGACTACGTGGAATCGGTTTTGCAGCGATTCGATTTTAGTAAACTTAGTTTTTTTTTTCGGAATTTTAGAATTTTTCTCGGTAATTTTATATTACAGTCAACCATAGATTTTCAGAAGTTTATCTGTTTTTCGGAAGCTTTATCATTTCCCATATTTTATTAGATAAGAATTAATACATATAATACCGGTCAAAATAACTTTGGAAATAACAATGAAATTTTTATCGATTCTGAAAGATAGAAATGATTACTGTGCGTCATCCTAAGAAGATAGACATATGCCATTGCGGACTTTTTATTGAACTTTTTAAGATGTACAATCCTGTAGAACATTAATTTAATGTATCTCTCGGTTTACGCGTCGCACTTCAGTAAAACTCCCTTCGGCATGATTTTTTTCGACGTCTTCAATAATATTCGTCTTCGTCTAAACCTTCTTTATGAATCACTCCGTCCACTGGTGAAAATTAGTTAGGTCATTTTTGATTTAATCACGAACAGATACAGGCAGACGCGGGGGGCTTTGTTTTATAATATGTAAGGATAAACATAATTAGTTTGCACAATTGCCTGAGGCCTATACTATCCTCAGAGGCGCAGCAACTAGGAACTATCATACGAGTCTATGAAGCTACTTCTCAGTGGGCAGAGGACCTTTCATGATAATATAATTATTTACCCAGTGGAGAGAGCATCTTTTATGATAATTAGGTATCTACCTTATTACAAAACACGTCAGCTCTGGCATTGCCAGCCAGACTCCTACTCACAGCACGGCAGCCGGGCCCAAGGTCCTCGCCAGACACAACGTGGCCTGCAGCTGAGCGCTTTGGATCACGTCTGTATCACCACTCACCATATTACAAAACACGTCAGCTCGGGCGGTGCCGGCCAGCCTTCGCCTCACAGCTGACAGCACGGCAGCCGGCCCCGCTGCTCTCGCCAGACACAACGTGGCCCGCAGCTGAGCGCTCTGGATTACGTCTTTATCACCACCCACCTAATACAATAGATGAGGGTTAAATGTATGAAGGGGCATTAAAGTACCAACCATAGAAATATAAAAAATACCTCATTTGTAAGACTGCCCGCAAAGCATGTCACCATGCAGAGCATACGAGCAGCACTTTCAAATACATAATATTGAAACCCTGTTTCACCACCTTCGGATAAGTTCAAATTTAATTAACTGGCAGATAATTTCATTCAAATTTTGTATTAATTAAGCGGTTGGATAGGTATCTGATCTACTGGCTATTCGGAGACTGTGAAACAGGCCTTTAGGTTGGCTCTATCCTGAACAACTTTACTGATCTCTGTTCAAAGGTTGACTTATTTATGCAACGACAATTCTCTAGGCCGTAAAAAATAATTACTGTGTACTATACTTACGCCAATCATACTAGGATCAAAAATGAGGTCGACGATGTGATGCAACGCCAGTCGTTGCAACAAGGCATGGGGCAAGGCTGCTGGAAGCGGTTCTCTTGCCATGCGCGAGATTAACGCGGGCAGGAGTTGCCGTGCGCAGTCACTGCTTGCGCCCCGCACTAGAGCGCACACGGCGCCCTCTGCCGGGGCTCTTGCGGCTGCTACCTGCGCCACAGATGGACACTGTTTAGTCTGGGCCTGTCCCGAAATGAATCCTGTTTACTTTTTAACTTCACTCTAGATCACGAAGTAAAAAAAAATATTTAGTGGTCCAACCACTGTTCCCTAATGAGCAAAACTTACTGGTCTTCGTTTTAAGTAAGTTTAAAATAGGTCGGTATTATTTCCGTTAGATTATAAACTGTCCAAAAATTGTGAATCTACGATGTCATCATTATACAATAGGTACTAGCGGACCTGACAGACGTTGTCCTGTCCGAACAGCATCACCTACCGGGTCCAATTGTGTTTTCAAACCATCCAGGAACCCAATCAAATATACACACAAAATTTTATCCCAATCGGTCCAGCCGTTTAGGAGTTACGTGAAAAACACATTTACAGAAGAATTATATATCGTCGCTGCGAAAGCGTCTACCTGTAAAGATTATAACATAATCATAAGAGTAACTAT
Organism: Omphaloscelis lunosa; assembly: GCA_916610215.1. NCBI lineage: Eukaryota > Metazoa > Arthropoda > Insecta > Lepidoptera > Noctuidae > Omphaloscelis > Omphaloscelis lunosa. Next base: position 18,684,075 of record OU744247.1, read on the forward strand.
TCATTATAATTGTTATTCACCATAAAGTCGTTGATCCTGCCCTCTATGGTAATACTGTTACAACCCACTCCTAGCATCTGAATGACATCGAATCTTTGAGATCATATTATGCCATCTATTGCCCAGTTTATGAAATCTAACTCAGTATATTGCTGGAACAGTAACTATTAAACTAATTTCGATGTTGGAGCTAAAACTAATTAAAATAGAATATTTATTTAATGATTTTTAGGTTTTAGTCATATTAACAAGTGGTCATTTGACATAGTAAATTTGTTTATGAGAAAGCGCTACCTCATGTAACGAAAATGGCACGGATTGCAAATATTATGATCAATAACTGAATGTAATAATTGAATACGAGAACTGAATAAGTTTCAATAATAGAAAACAAACTATAAAGTAATAAGATTACTTTACACTGCAATTTACTAAACAATACCTGTTGTTTGATTAAATTCTTGAATCACAGGAAGTGTTGTCAAAAAAGAAATAGTAAAGTTAAAGAAAGTAATGAAGCTTTTATTTTTACCCGACTTAGCAAAAATTATATGATTTTGCCAGTTATGTATGTATGTATGTTCATCTGTCACCACATAACTTCTAAACACCCGATCATAATTTGACAAATGAGACCAAACAAAAATCAAACAAAAAAAAATCAGCTGTTCCATACATTTTGACGCGTTATACGAACATAAATGTATGGAACAGCTGATGTTTTTTCGCGATTTCAGGTTTGGTCCCATAGTAAATGTTGTTCATAATGATGAGTAAAGTAACGTCTTTAAGTTTGCGCACTGGTTAAAATCTTACCCTGTATAATCCTGCAACGGTTTTGAGGCCAAATCAGTAAAATTTATGCCATACTTCTGAGTGTAAATAACGTCATTATGGAGAGAAAGCGTCATTTGAGCTGAGCCGAGAAGAAATTATCAAAGCCATGGGAATGTTGGAAGCTGATTCTCGGCAACGGGCTATGGCAATCGCTGTGGGCACTACGCAGATTGTTATAATTTGACTTTGGACACGTTACCGCATCACTGGCAGCGTGACAGAGCGACATGGAGGACGCGCTCGCATCGCCACACGCAGACAAGATTACACAAAAATTACTGCTCGACGGAATCAAACAATGATGAGCTCGTCCATGAGCTCTGCCAAACATGGATACCGTACACACACCAGAAAATCTTTTTCGCCTGTTACAACGGACGTGGCGGCCATTCCACAAAGTGATTTGGATGAACTCATAAGTATTGGCTGTGGTATTGGTATGCCGAATCAGTGCGATTGTGTTATATACGCGTTAACGGCGGAAATACAGGCTTACTACCTAATTGTTGATTTTACGCAATAAAAACCTTTCAAAACTTTTATTTTATCTATTTATCGCATTTTAATGAGGATTAACTAAGGTGAAAAATCCAGCATCAGTAAAAATCGCGAATCAATCTAAATAAGTAGACATTTTTATTTAATTTCAATAAGGCAATAAAATTTAAAAAAAATATATCTTAATTCCTAGACACTTTTGAGGTGTGTAGTTATTATGCTGGTAGTACACTAGTATATTATCTGTGGTAGTACCTACTGCTGGAACTGCTACCTACTTATTTGTGAATTATTCTAAAAGTCTAGACATTAAATTCAAATTCAAATTCAAATTTCTTTATTGCGAACTAAGTGTAGGTATACAAAGATGTTATAATAGGTAGGTTCTTAGAACTTAGTTGCCTGGTCAGGCATTGCAATTTACACAGCTTTCCAAAAAAAAAAAATCCGTTAATAAATAGTTTACATTATATTATATTAATACCATTATTCATATATTTATCATTTTTATTATTATTACTTATATTATATTCATTATATAAGTCATGCATTAATCATTACATTATATTAATTATAAATGCGGTGCCGGTGTATTTATAATGACTGTCTGTATAATATGCGAAACGGGTAAGTATTTTTATCAGCCACTTTGACATGCTAAGCAAATAGGGTCCGTCCCCAATAGATAAATATTTAACTACGACAATAATAGTGGTAGACGGGTCGTTATAAACACTTTAATTCCAAATAGCTATTATACCTATCTGGCTGTTGTCATACGACAATAGGCGAATGAACTTCCAAAAGTCTAAATAAAGTAACCTAGTTTAAGTATTTTACCTTTCCAAAGTCATAAGTTAACAACCTTTCTAAAAGAAGTTCCAACTTTTCAATTATTCAACTTCACTCAATCAACAGCAAAGTTAATTTTGAGAAAAGCCCTAAGCAACGCGGCCGGCGCGGCCTATGGAGCAACGCACCTGATAAGCCTTTTTTTTTGGTGGAAAATTATCAAATAACTTCTCCGGTTCTGAGCAGAGCGTGTCAGACTCTTACTGACTAAAACCCACTCGTGTTCCTTCAGTTGATTGTATGTTGCCAGGGGCCACGGTAACCCTTTCTGACAAACCCGCAAACCCAGCAGGCATCGGCCCTGCACCTGATAAGCCTCTGGTACCTATTGCAGATTTCATGTGATGTTCTCCATGAAATAAAAAAACATAGGGCTTCCAGATAAAATAATAATAGTTTATGAAACTGTTGCATAGTATCACACGAGTGTTTTAATATTTAGTTATGTGCAGCTTCATACACCACTTTAACTACTCTCATACATTGGGATTGAACAAACGGCGCGCCCAGCACTAGCTGTCCGTTAGAAAAAAAAAATGATGGAAAGTCCTTGGTGATATTAACTTCTAGGATTTGCCTTGTATCGTATTGGCAAAAATAGCATATTATGATACAATTGTGTAATTATCAATGCACACGCGTTTCATACGACGTTTTGAAAAACGTCGTATTGCTTGCGAGGAAAAAACAGACTTGTTGTAAGAACTTATGCTACAATAACGTAACTGTAAAGATGATACATTTAGATTTATAAAGTTTAACTGACCTTTGTTGCCAGGTACTGACTATCCAGAGTTTCTTTAAAAAAAAATCTATGACGGTTGGTGACAATACTTTAGTTTTGATAATAATTATCCATACAACGAAAACGATTACAATTTTTATGGAAAATGGCGCGCTGTTTTACGATATGAGAGTAAATAAAATTATTTTGACCGTTATTTACTTTTTCATAACGATTCTTCAGAACGAATTCGCCCAGCAATCTTATTTATTATTTGCATGAGTTGGCAGTAGCAGCCCCTTAACTTTCCCCCATGTGAATGTATTATGAATTATCGTGTCAGCGATACCTACATTATAAAAGAAGGTGGCTTACAAAAGTAGAGTGCCAAATGCCAATGCGGGTTTGCCTTAACTGTATTTTTTTTCTACAGAAATATTACCTACCATGAAAAGAGAAAAAGTCAGGTCAGTAAAGTTGAAATAACCTTCCTTAGAAGATGGAAGATGATGCTAAATACAGAACATCTCCGTGTCTCAGTAGAACTATGCACCTGATTCGTGGGAACATGCATGGGGTATTACTTACCTCATCGCTCAGGGCCCACATGTGGTGCACGAGGGAGAGCGCGGCCGGCTCCACTTTCCTCACGCTGCTAGTCTCCAGTAACGTGCTGTGGAGCTGGTCCGCCGCCCGCACCGCTGCTATCCAGTTCTCCTGGACATAGACACGAAGGCTTTCAGAAACAAGTTAGTCAATTTTACTACTTTCACGGATGTTTCACCCCTATGCAACCCATTAGGCAAGTGATTAGCTCTCTGCGTCTCGTGCAACTCCTAAGGCGAGAGATTACCGTCGATCGGGCACAAATCAAGACGCTGCTATTGGGAAATTCTTGGAAAAACCAAGACGGATCCAGGACCCCATACTCAGCAGTCGCGTTTATAATGAGCGTAACAAAGTACCTACATAGTACATACCACATGAGCTATATTAATTTTGATACTAGACAACAGATGCTAATGTACATTATTAAAGCCATACCAAAATAACTGTTACAGAGACTTTAAAATAATTATGTTCTACCGTGTTATGCAGCTGATCAGATACATGTTGCGGGATTATCCCCAGTTCTTCCCAGTCGTAATGACCTCGCAGAGGAGTTGGTGTGCGCGGAGTTAAGATGTCGGTCTCCTTCGGCGGCGACGACGCCAGGAGACTTAACACGAACCTATACGTCCAAGAAATAGAGCAATAAGACTTACGGAATACCATAACCAGCTACCATATCAATGATTGACTCATCTAGATATATCGGTCACTTACCCATCACTCTCCAACTCTACCCTTGTTTGATGACGACGCGGTGACACTGATGGACTACGCTGCAAGTTATGCAAAACTTCCACCTCCTTGTGAGGCTCCACAGGACTCCGAGAACTGCGCCCAGACTTTTCTGGAGACCGCACTTCAGCTAATGATAACGCCAACGCTGACATTTCAGGCATTTTATTTTTACCTTCTTCTTCATCGTTCTTCGATCTAAAGTAATCGTACAACTCGCTCAAAGACTTCGATTTTACTTTAACTCCATTGTATTTCGCTACGTACGTCGGCTTCTGCATCTTAGTATGAATAACTGGCAGTGGTATACCGCTCTTTTTTCCTTGCTTACTTTGTGACTCTCTTTCTAATGCCTCCAGCTTTATTTCATTCATTCTATTCATTATTCCCGGTTTTACAGGTGCCATTATTTCTTTATAATTATCTTTCCTTATCTGCTGTCCATGCATGTTGTTGTCGTCTTCGCTTGTTAATAAGTTATCGCTGTCAGGAGTCCTTATTTTTACACTCTCACCACCAAAACGCACTCTTTTAACCACAACATCCGTGTCCTCAGATTCACCATCACTATATTTTAACATGTTTCTGTCAGAACTATCATAATCGTCTTCACTTCCTGTATTCTTATCAGATTCAGTCTCATTCTCTTCTAAAACGGTCATTGTGATAGCTGTATCAGAATCAAATTTAATTTCCGTTTCAATTATAACTTTTGCAAAATTATTATTGTAAAAAGGTATAGGCCCATAAGAATCTTCAGAAGATGAATCAGTCGACACCCGAATAGGGCCTGTATGGTTATTATTAAAAATATGATTGATTTTTACTAAAGGTTGATTGTTATTATGTCTATAGGCAGTTTTTCTCGGAGCGTAATAAACATCCATTGAATCTTCATCGTAAGTTTCACACAAGTTTCGAAATCTTTCCTGAACTTTGGGATCTAATCTAGAAAGATATATCATGTAATCCCGTGGTCCACAGACTCTTCTTAGTTTCAGTAGAGATCTCTGCGCGACGTCTTTATGTACCGGATCGAAGAGCTTCTCGCCTAGAACTTGAAATATTGGTAATATATCTAGGTGCGAGTGTCTTCTTTTCAATATACCCATTACGGAAGGTATCGATAATATGAGGCCTGTAATAACGTTCACTTTTGTGTCAATATTCGCGGAATGAGGCCTTATGTTGTGATAGGAACATTTGTCTAAAATTGCTCGAGCCGCACATTCAACGTCTTCGCAGTGCGTGCAGAAGACTTTTAGTGCATCCAGCGCAGCTTTCCGGACGTTGGGAGAGTTGTGTCCTAGGTTGTCGACGACTTGATCGAAAGGAAACGAAAGTGCATTCCCAGAGAGCGGCAGGAGATCAGCTAAGACACGGAGCGCGTGAAGACGTACTTCCCACTCGGGGTGCGTGAGGCGGTCCCTTATCGCGACGTACAGTAGCTCGACGTCGAGGTCGGGCGGCAGGGCGCGCGCCCGCAGCACACGGTCCCACAGCGGAGCCAGAGGCGGCGGCGGTGTCTCGGGCAGTTGCATGGTGGTGGACTGACGGCGAGGGCTCGCGTGCCCGGCCGGGCCGCGTCGCGCCACACAACTGGGTTAATGGTCGGACGGTAAGCCACGCCGCCCCTGACCAATCGATGGAAATACATACCTACGTGTAACGGCTACGGGCACACGTACACATTCGCGTATACGCGCACTTTCTTGCAACATAATAATACTGGAACATTAGCATAATACTAATTTGCATGGAATAATACTCAAGTCGACGAAACTGTTTCGTTTCCTCTAAGTTTACAGACGATAAATAAACTTGCGCTAACTTGTCTATTAATAAAACTGAAAAGTTGTGAACGTGGAGAAAACTTTTTCTATGAATTTCTTACCTGCACTTGTATATAGATTAGAGGGAAGGTAGAACTATTACAAAGTTTTACGTAGGTAATACCTATTATGAAGTACAAGAAGTCAAGAAGGCTTAGCGAGAACTTGATTAGGTAAGTAATATAATTATTTAGTAGGGCACCTTATACAAAATCCTTCGGATGCCAAAACGGTTTATTAGGTTTACCTACTTACTATCACCTAAATACCAATCCAATTATTCGAATTTCTCAGCAACCTACGCATTTAATAAGTTGAAAAGGGAATGTATTTAGCCCTATTACTTTTTATGGCTCTGTATAGCCTTTATAAGTCTTTATATCAATCCATTTGATAAGAATTCAACCTAATTTTGACACCAAGGCCAAGACCTTCGGATTTACACCTCAAGGGAGGCCTTGAGGTGCGTTACAAAACAATGCACGACAACTTCTTTCGCACCGATTGTGTTTTTCGCCATTGCTTTGCTATGAAATAGTTCGATTTAACTTAATTTTGTATTCGTTTAAAAACCTTTATTTTTTATGTTTAGATCCGGTGTATAGATTGGTACTACTAAACCCGGGCTGCACTGCAGGCTGATCTCGAGATTTTTTCTATGGAAAAATACCAATAACACTGCCTGAACTGGTAACCGAACCCGGGACCCCACGTTCAGCAGTAACGCTTGAGGCCACTTGACTAACAATGCAGATCTGTACCCTAATTACGTAATATAACACAATCACAATCTGTTTCGATTTGAAACAGATTGCTAATCCATTGTTTCATAAGATGGAAAAAATCTGCTCATCAAGTTAAATAACGCAATGAATGTTGTTGAACTGTCAAAATAAAACAAATTAGGCATAATTGTTTACGAAAATAAGTTACGCAATTAGGGTACTGGACTTTTCTAGAAAAATTACGTAGTTCTATTTCGTGAACATATAAGGTACCATATCCTGCCATTGTGCTGTCTGATATTAGAAGTTGTTTAAATAATATCCTCTGATTCCGAGTGTTGGATACAAACTGCTTAGTTATCTACTTAGGTGCTTACAGACAGCTCAAGGAGGCAAGAAAATCCCCATATCCCCTTACAATAACGACATTATGATAATCTACAGGAATACTGACTAGAGATTGTAGTATCAGCAGCTGTGCTACGACGTAGCAGCTGGCAGCCGCGGGGGCTACAAGCACTACGACTTAGCTGCAGTGGGTAAGCTGTAAGCTCAACGTGGTGGTTTACAACCATGTAAATGGTGGTTTACGACCAAATTTCAAACAACTCTGTCTGTCGCCAACCAAGGTCACCTCTGTCAGGGACGCAGCCAGTTGGCAGCCGTATCCCAGCATAATTTTCATAAAGAGGTTTTTTATATAATGTTTATTTTAGCTATAGAACTGGTTGATTGCTCATAGAAATTCCTATAGAAACGCTTATAAAAAAAACGGTTTAGTTTTTCATGGCTTAATGGGATCTCATAGATTTTTTTCAAAATTGTATGACAGGATCTCGCCAGAACTCTCTACTCATAAACTAGTTTTTTTATAAGTTTATATACACATATTCCTTTACTATTGTGAACAAAATATCAATTCTATTTTTTTTTTGTTTTTTTCAAACACCTGTGCCTCAGATGCTTAAAGCATTTAAATGCTCTAAACTCAGATGTGTTCAAACAAGTGATGAAATATTGTTACTGTCTGGCGCCGCTTAACACAAACTCTACGAGTCAACGCACAGTGTAAAACGAAACGCGTTTTGCCGTCCGCCATGTTTATTTTGTAAATGTCATGTCATGTCATTTTTTTCATTAACGCCTTGGGTTGTGCTGCGGATCGCGTTACGTTACTTGGTTTTTTTTTAAATATAAACAATTGTTTCATATATTATCGATGAAGTCTATCAAAGAAAACCATGTGAAAATTTCAGTGTGCATAATACAAAGGACGTCTTACTTCAGAAATATGCTACCGTGATGTGACCGTGATGACAATTATAGTGTGAGCGCGGATCAAAGATAATGCCGACAAGATGAAGGTTTTATCGTTGTTATTTATGATTACGACGAGCTGCGGCGTCTGTGTGATCCTCGCTCTAAGCGATAACTGTACTAGAACTAACAGTCGTGGTGATTATAAACTATGTGTTCGCAAGCTATCAGATACTTTAGCAAATAAATTTAGTGAAATAGTGGTCAAAGAACTAGGCAGCGATTACACGGCGCGCTTCGAAATCCGGACTGCTTATAAAGTGAGCCGTTACCAAACCTCGGACAATGATGTGTTGACCAGTATCGCTGACAAACTTAGCTACAAGCTGTCATCAGCTACGAACATACTTCGCGACATGAACAATGTAATAAGCGACAACAGTACTCCGTCCTTCACACATCCTTGCCCATTCAACTCCATTCGTAAGTCTGTGTTTATTAAAAGTTCCAATGTATATGACAGTCTGCCTTCACAAGATCCTAAAAATAATATGCTGGGTCGGTTTAAGGATTTAAAAGTTAAGAGACAGTATTTCTTATCTCACATGGACTATGCCACTGATAGGGATTGTGCAACAATGCCCCACTCTAATTTGAGGTACCTCTATCATAAGATTGTGCATCCTGAACCAAAATTGGTGGTTTTTATAATTGATAATAATATGAAAGAAGATTCACTACAACATGCTGTGCATGTGGCTAAAGAAACTGTGTACGCTCTACAAGACTCAGATATGATAGCACTGAAGATGACAAACATGACAGAATTTCTTAAATTTGAAGATACTTGCAGTACGGATGGGATGTCTGACCTGGGAAATGCCACAGAAAACAATAAGCTATTGCTAAAAGAATACTTAACATCTTTCGATATTTCACCTTCAAATGTGTCTCCTCTAGGTATTAACAAAGAGCTAAAAACTTTGCTCTTACAAAGGAATTTACCAAAACACAAGCTATTCATTTTCCTAACAGACACAAAAGTTTTGAAAAATGAAACATGGCTCAAAATATTTCCATACTCTTCAAACAAAGATGACAGCTTTAAGTTTGCTATTGGATTAATTTATGAGAACCAAGCAGATAAAAATAGTTCACTGGGCATATTGCACATTGACAAGTGGCACACACATACAAACAATCATTCTGTTATGAGACTGCATATAAATGACAGTGGAGTGGTTGGACAAGTTGCTTCTGCATTTATATCTCTATTGCCTGGACACTATGGCAGTAAAAAGATTAAAATTGAAGGACCAGCGTGGGAGGCAACAGAAAGAGACTTCATGATATCTTTAGTGCTACCAACCCCAAGTGGGGTGCTTGGACTAGACCTGTATTGGTCAGATCTTGCTGAAGACATAGTGTATTTCAGGGGCTCGAACGAAAGAAAAAGAGCTTTTGTGATGGATTTTTCAGGTACAGTGTTAATGCACACATTTTTCCCAAGGCCAGAATCGGCTTCAGATAAAATTAAATTCACTAAACTAGAATGTGTGGAAACATACACATTTATCACAACTGTAAAGGAAGAAATGTTAGCTAATAATTCAGGCAATTTGACTATGTCTGAACAAAACTCTACTAAATCAATTATTTACTCTTGGAAATGGATAGGGAACTTGTATATAGTTTGTATTGTGTCTGAAATGACAGAACCTGCTGTGTTTAACAAAACAAACATATTTTTTACTAGAAGTAACAAGGAGATATTGTTCCACAGGTTGGATTTATTCCCTCCTAAAATGGGCAAAATGTGCAGACATTTCAAACAAATAGCCACTATAGATCAAGGTACTGTGTACTTAAGTCCATCGAGCTTCCAATCACCTTTTACTTATTTATATGATATGGGTGATGGCCAGGAGGCTGTAACATACATGCAGAACTATTTAGCTTATTTAAAAAGTGTTGCCCATGGCTTACTCTCCAATCCTGGTCTTAAGAATGAAATTCAGCAAGATGTTGGTTTTTTGAACTCTATTTTGTCATATTATAAAAGACAACACTTGCATGGGCCTTATTCAAAATACATAGTCAGAAGGTATGCTGTGACAGAGAGTGGAGTCTTAGTGATGTTCCCTGGAACTGTGTTAGAGTATGATTACGAGCCAGTGAGGAGGCCATGGTACACATACGCTTTAGAGAATCCTGACAAAATTATTTTAACACCTCCCAATTTAGATGTTGGTGGAGCTGGCTATGTTGTTTCCATATCATATGCAGTAAAAAGTTCCTTTTATCCTACTATGGTTGTGTCAATGGATGTTACTATGGGCTTTCTGTATAAGCTTCTCATAGATAGTATGCCTCTTTGTGCCATGTCTTATGTTAAATGTTTTATCATGAATAACAAGGGCTATTTAGTGTCACATCCTGGACTTATGGATCCAAATAGCTCTGGTCCCATCGAACAACAGCATATCACTCATAAGGAATCCATGATTGCAATTGACATGTTGAGTCATAAGGGTTTTGTTACAAAAAGACTGTGTAATAATTTCTATGATAAAACTATACAGCGATTTTACGAATTTAATACTTCTCTACCTAATGTGCTCTCTAATGTAGTATCAGGCGATCATTGTGTTCATTATTATATTGCTGCCATTCCAGGCACCAATGCATTCATAGGCCTAGTCAACGCGTCATGCAGCGTGGGTGCTTTCTGTCCCTGCAGTATGGTCGACCGTCTGTGTCTAAATTGCAATCGTATGGAACAGACTGAGTGTGAGTGCCCATGTGAATGCAGCTCGGAACTTTACGAGTGTCCCAACTCAAACGTATCACGTTTCAATCTAGAGATACCTCTTTGTGGCATGATGTTAGAAAACAATAACCACAAGTCGCATTATTTTCACAACTTTGCAGAGAATTTAAAATCCTGTTTTGATTTTCAGTGTGAAACTTATCTGTCGCATTCCTCCTGTTTAGGCGTTCTTGGTTGTGAATGGTGTCAAATAGACGCCGACGGTAGAACACCACTGTCAACACCGTTCTGTACTTCTCAATCAACGTGTTTCAATGGTGTGTTAGGCGCCGTCACACCCTACGGGGAGGGCACTCTTGGCCATATCAGTAGGGATGCCTTCGGCAACTACTCTGCTATTGGACCGATCGCAGGTTGTATAGTTACCGCGAGCTTAGTCGTAGCTGTTGCCATATACTGCTACAGGCAGAATGTCACTACGGCCAGTTGCCATAACTTATATGTTGATGGTCCAGCAGAGACCTGGCATGATGCAGATGTTCAAATGAGTCACTTGCAATCTGATGACATGCATGACCTGTCTGGTCAAGATAAATTGTTGCCAGCCATGGAGATAGAAGCTCCTATATCACCATACAGGGTTGTAACAGGATATAGGAGACCACACACGGCTGGTGGTTCTGATCATGGGTACTCAACTATGACTCCCCATGAAGATTCAGAGGCTACTGGATTCTCAGTGAATGAACCAATTGTGTTATCAGATGACACCAAGTCTGATGTTAGTTGTCCTCTACCAGCAAAGATAAAACCAAGATTAAAAGCTAATGATTTAAATATAACTGTCCTGCCATGTGGTAAGAACAGCATAATAGCTCCCGTTACTGTGCACAGACATATGGAAGCGTCGTAATATTTAAGTCTATTTAATAAATCTACCTCTGTGTATATAAATTACAATTATTCATTAATGTTTTTATTTTTTATTGTGATGAATTTTATTTGCTAACAGTTTTAAATGTTCCAGTTTTCTTGATCAAATACTTAGCTTTAATAATTGTTCTATATGGTACAGTTAGTAACTTTACTTAAATATTTGGTGCTCTTTGTACTTTGTTATAGGAATCATTTTATAATTTTATGATACAATATTATTATTGACTAGTGTTCCATGCATGACAAACTAATCTGCAGCTAAAAATGTACAAAATGATTTTGGTCTAAATAAATAATTTGTTAAATACTGGGTACTTAATCTTATCTTTATCAAGATAATCTTACTACTTAATTGTAATGGCCTAATTTAGATCAAACAATAACAAAGCATTGTGTTGAAGTGTTGTAATAAGTTATCGCCTTTTATCCTAATACTGGCAGCTCATTGATAGTATGCTAAGGTAAACAGAATTCAGGTTGTATCATACAGGTCTATTAGCAATACGTAAGTTTTATATGTTGTATTTTCTGTGTTAGCTTATAAGACGATATATAAATTAATTTTTGATAAAAAGTGCCAGTGCCTCCTGTATTATTAAGATAAGTAAACTTATTTTTAAGACTGAATTTGATGTTGGCATTTATTTGATGTAATACATTTTCTTTTATAACATTTCAGTGGTTTCATTATAACACACTCAGGCCCGCCGCTGGGCGCTTCACCGCCCGTGTGCAAAACGGACAATGCCGCCCCCTCTTTACCCTACTAGGCACTTAGAGAGGAATTTGATGTTGGTTAAGTTGTTATGGAAGTGTATAAAAAAAAACCGGTCATGTGGGTTCTATTCAAAACATACCCTCTTAGAGATTACCTATCTAAGGGCCAATTTTTCAAAAAATAACTTTTACAGATATTCTATTTCACGAAGTCCGTTCGGCTTTGATTGTAGTAGTGACGTATCCCGACAAGCGCGCTTGTGTGTGTAAAAGTAGGTAACGTTAGCAAAAAAATCTGATATATATTCAAGTCGAGATTTAATAATCTAAATAAAATTTTGGTTTTAAAAGTATATACATTTTGTAAATAAATTAGATTAGGTTGCAATAAATACAAAAATATTAAGAATATGTAGGCATTTAATTAAGCATTGGTGTTACAGAATGGAAACGAAACAAGTAGGACTATTCAGTATTTTCAATCACTATCAGATAAATTTTCGATTTCCGATTCCGTTTTGCTGTCGTCAGAATCATCTTGTACATTGATTATAAATTCAAAATCGAGATCAAAATATTTCAAGTAGTCTTTTTAAATTTTTTCAACATGAGCACAAGTTTTTGCCACGTTTCACTGCTAACTTGGCCCAGACTTTCATTGATCAGTCTTTCCGTATTCGTCATGTTTTGTTATATTTTTAGATGCGACATAATTTTTAACGATCCCCCAAATATTTTCAATCGCATTTAATTCTGGGTGATAAGGGGGAAGGCGTAAGACATCAAAACCTTTGCTTTTTATAAAATCGTCAATCTTGTAGATTACGTGTTGGGCTTTGTACTTCTTTATTGTATCGTACAATTCCAATTTAAGAAGAGATTCATCAAATGCTATACCCTTATCCCTGAGCCATTGCTGCATATCGGCTTTCTTTGTAGATTGCGTCGGTAGTCGTTCAGCCCGTGTGTTGTGATAAGATGCATTGTCTAAGACAATGACAGAGCGCGGAAGTAAATTGGGTAGCAACTTTTCATTTAGCCATTTTACATAGTTATCATAGCTCAAATTTGAATGATAATCACCAGCTGTTGAGTTGGCCTTATAAACCAAGGAAGCCTTTTCAATAAAACCATCCTTGGTTCCCGCGTGCACTAAAATAAAGCTAGTGCCTGTGCTAATTTTTTTAAAAAACGGAGTTCTTTCCTTTTTTTTTGCCCAGGTGTTGTTTCGCACGTGTGTCGAAAGGACGTAGCTCTCATCGGTGTAGACAATGGGCCGACTTTGAGAGCGGTACTCTGTTATTTTTTTAAAATATTTTAAACGCCACATTAGTATATCATGACGCTCCGTCAAGACTTTACGGTTGTTCTCTGTTTTGCGCCACTTGTAACCTAATTTCAACAGTAACTTGCGAACAGTTTCTAAACAACCTTCGAATCCGATTTTTTCATTCAATGCTGTTCTTAACTTAGCTAATGTTGGAATTTCTTTATGGACAATATGGAAATCTTGTACAGTACTGCGAACCACATCGGCTGTAAAATTATCTATATCCACTTTATTATCTCCCTTTCTCCTTTTCTTCATAGGTGAAGTGAATTTTGATGAAGTGGATGGCAATTCCTTCTCTTCTTTTAATATTCTTTGAACTGTTTTTTGGCTTAAGCGTACGGCGTGATTTGTCTCATTTACGAGACATTACACCCGTAGCTTCAGCTGTACGGCGTGTAATGTCTCGTAAATGAGACAAATCACAGTTGAGTTCCATTAATGATTTTGTAAATTCATATTTTTCTCGCAGAAAATGATAAACACTAGCTATCATGTTTCGACCCTAAAACAAAATGTAATCAAAATAATTAAGTAATATAAACATTTTATAACACAGAAAAACATTCATTTTATAAATACTTCTATTGCTATATTAAGTATCTTTGTATAACATTTTAATTGAAAACGTATAAATAAATATTACCTCACTATGGACAACTCTTCTTCGTTTTGTTGCCATGCTGACCTTACTCCGTGAAACAATTTGGCGCGAACTAAAAACCACTACTGATCCGGACCGTGTCCCGATCGACACTGAGCGCTCTCGAGGTTACGCACACAAAAACAATGTGCATGTGCACGCTTGACAACATTCATAGCCAAACGGACTTCGTGACATAGAACATCTGTACCTGAAGAATAAATGTGACATTTTGAAAGATTGTCCAAACAAAAACTGTCAAAATGACAAACTTATTCGTCGGATAAAAGATAACTGGCGATTGAAAATCCGGTCCTAAGTGGTTTGAACCTGCAAACGTTTGCGTTAATTTTCTATATAGAACAATGTGTTCAATAAGGCGATTTCTATGTTTGCCGCCCCTTGCAAGTGCCGCCCTTGTGCGGTGCATGCCCTGCACGCTTGCACCCAGCGGGCCTGAACACAGTTGATAATAATAATAGCATATAACACTATAATTTATTTGAGAAATAGTATTTGAAACGACACACGGGAGAGAACCTCCAAATCTTGAAAAAACGTGCTTTAGTAAAAAGCATGTATTAGGTCTTTACCTATGAAATTGCCGTTTTTCATTAAATAACTTATACGCCCTTGTTTCTCTATATTTTTTATTTTTATTATTCAAAGTAATTACCCATGCATTCAATGCATTTTTGCCAACATAGTGGTAGCTTATTGATGCCTTTTTTGAATAAGTCTGCTGGACGGGAGGCAACAAATTCTTCAAAAGCATTTTGAACTGCCCCTCGGTTGTTGAATTTTTTCCCCGCCAAGAAGTTATCCAAATTCTGGAAAAAGTAGAAGTCTGTAGGGGCAAGGTCTGGTGAGTACGGTGGATGACGGAGAACTTCCAACCCCAGCTCTTGTAACTTGGAGACCGTCTGCTCTGCAGTATGAGGTCGCGCGTTGTCGTGCAGGAGCAGCGGAGCCAAACGATTGACCAAAGCTGGTTGGAGATGTGCGAGCTTCTCCATCATTATGTTCAGTTCTTCACAGTACACATCTGCAGTTATGCTCATCCCGTTTGGTAAGAAGCTGTGATGAATGACACCAGCGCATGACCACCAAACAGTAACCGTCACTTTTTTAGGGGTCAGTTTTCGTTTGGGACATTGTTTAGGTGCTGAACCAGGATCTACCCAACTAGTTGATCGCTTGCGATTGTCGAACAGAATCCATTTTTCGTCGCAAGTAACAATGCGATTCAATATGCCTTCGTTTGTGTGCCTGTTGAGCAGTGCAAGGCTCAATACGACGCGTGCTTCGCGTGCTGGCGATCGTTCAATTTGTGGGGCACCCATTTGTCAAACTTTTTTACCTTGCCAATTCGACGCAAATGGACCAATATTTTTTTGATGCTAACATCGAAAGCTTCTGCTAATTCAGCTGTAGATTGAGAATCATCAGCTTCCACAATGGCCTTTAATTCGTAATTGTCGACTAGTTTTCAGTCGATCATGGGGTTCATTTCTTAGGTCGAAATTTCCAGAACGGAAGCGGGAAAACCAATAACGGGTGATGCGATCGTTAGTAGTGTTCGCTCCGTATACGTCGTTGATGTTGCGTGCCGCTTCTGCCGCTTTGCTGCCACGACGGTACTCATACTCCATAATCACTCGAATTTTAAACGTATCCATGATGACGAAAACCGTACAAATGCGATGAAAATAGAACGCTAACCATTAAAAAAACGACTAATTTTGAAAAAAGAATTCCATATTTAAAAAATAAAAATAATTTGAACTTAGAATTCTTAGCGAAAAAGAGAAAAATGGACTTGAAATACGCAGTACGACAGAACGGCAATTTTATAGGTAAAGACCTATTATTTAAACCGAACTTCAAATACTTGTCATTCTGCTATCCTAAAAATATTATTGAACACTCAAATATACAGCAAAATACTAAATAGCCCAGTTACTGCAACCAACAGAGAAGGAAGCAGTGGCGTAGAGTGAGTCACTCACCCGGGGCGGAGTCATAATTTGCCACCCTTTTGACGTCGTAAAAATAATAATGTTGGTGTTAGTGAGAAAAAACGTAACGAAATGAAAGAATTGAGCGAAAAATATTTATTTCAAAACCATGTACATGTGTAAGTAACATGACTGTGTTCAAAACGTAACTCAAACTCAAAGCATTAATTTTAATTAAACCATGTACAGGCACTTATCGGTCAGTCAGAAATATGAAGCTAGTTGCCCATTCCAAAGCGTAGTAGGTAGGTACCTATAGAAAAGAACGGGCAAGAAACTCCACGGATACTCTTTTAAATAAAAAATTGTTTCATCTTTCATGTTGATATTATACATGTGAGAACAATGTAGAAAGACGTGCACGTTAGAAGCGTCCGTAATAAAAAGACAAAACAAAGAACAATTAAAAAATTAAAATAAATTAAAAATAAGCCATGGCAACTAAGAGATGACCAGTCCCAAATGAAGGCGCCCGTTCAAGAACATGACGCATGGATTAGCACCATTCAGCACAACCATTTTGAAGGGAGCTAAATGATCCAACACACGCGCCACCATCAGCGAAACATCTGAGTGAGCATGACATACTCACAGCCGCCATAGCACATTCAAGTCAATGCAAGACATATTACCCGGTAAATGGTTACTCTTTAGTACATAGTTCTCACACCTGTGCTATACAATTATATAACACCAAGGAGATTTGAGTTTATACAATGCAAAGATGGTCTTACAATCTTCCGCAGCTCCAACAGTATTTGCAAATGTCAATTAGTTGTGGTTGTGGAGCAGCATTGAGCCAAGCATTTTTATGCGATGTAATCCCCGACTTATAATATGCCTGCCTGCATAGTGTGCGTTTTATACATGATTCGAACTTCGTCTCATTCAGTTGCAAGTATGTGGGGAGGAATTTTATTATAAACATTTTAAACAGTACCCCCTGAAAGATGAGTCTACTATAGCCATTCTGAAACCTGGTTGTACTAATAGGTCCCTATTTCTTGTACTATAATTATGTCTATGACCTCTTTTACTGAAGAGATGTATTTTTTTTCTTACATACATGATGTTTTCATAGATATACTCGTATTGACAAAGTACCGTCTTGATGTTAATATCCTTAAACAGTTCCCTTAGAGAATCACGCCTGCGGAGATAATATATGGCTCTGATCGCTCTTTTCTGCAGAATAAAAATATACTCGATGTCTGCAGCCCGTCCTCACAGTAAAATACCGTAAGACATGATACTATGAAAGTAACTAAAATAGACCAGCCTCGCGGTATCCACATCAGTAAATTGACGGATTTTTACTGCAAAAGATGTTAAACGAAGACTCCATTATAGCCTTGATTCGGGCGTGATCCTCAGTTTTATCGACGAATTCTAGTTTCTCTTGATTCAATACTATCTCACAACCACTACTTTTGACATTTGGTAAAGACAATTTTATGCACTTAGTTTTTTTTTTCCATTTAGTACTAAACAATTTTGGACCTGCAGTAGGGCGTTATTTACGTCGTCAAAATTTGTAGCATGTCTATCTACCTTAAAAATTAAGGAAGTATTGTCAGCAAATAACACCATTAGTGGTTGATTTTTTAATAAATGGAGTAGATAATTAATATACACTAAAAAGAGGAACGGACCCAATATCGAGTCTTGTGGCACACCTATTTTTACTTTTAAACCTACTGAATTATACCGTTTATTTGAACTTGCTGTTGTCTATCATTTAATTAAGAATTTACTACATTTAGCGCAAGTTTTCCAAGTCCGTAATGCTCAAGTTTCAGGAGTAAGGTTTCGTGATCGACGCAATCAAAAGCCTTGGAAAGGTCTTGGGCCTCTTCCCACGCATTAAAAATGTGGCTTAATAAGGGTACACCAGCGTCGGTCGTACAACGTCTTTTAGTGAAACCATACTGTTGATCGTGAAGGATTTTATTTGTGTTAAAATGATTGAGCCTTTGATTAAGCATTACCTTTTCAAATATCTTACTGAACACCAGCAACACGGATACGGGTCTATAATTATCGGTGTCTTTACTGTCCCCGGATTTGAAAAGTGGTATTACCTTACTGTATTTCATTAAATCCGGGAAGACTCCTTAATATACACACAAATTAAATATTAAGGCTAAGTAAGGCGTTATGGTCTCAATTATGGAGGTACAGACTTTAATGGACATTCCCAAAGATCTTCCGACAATTTGATCTTGATTTGTTTAAAAGCTTTTATTACTGTTATGGGGTTTATATGCTAAAAGTTAAATTCAATTGGGCATGCCAAAACGTTGGCCCTTACTAAATCTAAAGAGAGCGTGGGCGAGGAATTTAAGGTTTTGTTCATATTTTCTGTGAGACTTATAAAAAAAACAAACTAAAACTAACTATTAAAACGGCAGCGCGGCAGACGAAGAAGTTACTGGTACAAATTCTTGTAAATCAAGAGCGCGGTCGGCCCTTGGTCGTGTTTAGACGTGTACACGCATGGTGTGACAGTGTGCGTGCCCGCACACTCCTTAACAACTACTGACTCGTGGTAAAAACTAACTTCTTGAAAAATTTATTGCCTGACTGACCGCCAGTTACCGCAGAAAATATATATATTTTTTCCATTCGCCCGGGGCGATGCGCCCCTCCCCCCCACCCCCTCGCTACGCCAATGCTATTATAACGCCAATGGAAGTTAAAAAGAGGCTATTTACAAAAAAAACCGGCCAACAACTAAACATTGTAGTTGAAATACATGTTCTCTCATACATTCCAACTGCAAATGTAAGTTTGTACGCACAATATTGATAGATTTACCATGTTATTTTAAGACCATAGACTTCTTATAGGTTTTCCTGTAATCTATGAGTGAAGAACCATTCTCTGTATTTTTTCAAAATTTTAAGCTCAGTGTTTTCGGAGATAAGGGGATGGGAACGATCAATTTTCATCTATTTTCTTAAATATCTTTAATTTCAAAATGATAAAAAATAAAAATGTTTGAGATCCTTGTAACAAGCCCTCCCTTTCATTTGATATGTATGTCACACGATATAGTTTGAACTTTTTTTTTAAAATTTTCTTATTTGCCCCCCAAAAGTGAACCCCGCATTCAAAATTCATTTATTTACGTTACACGTCCGTGTTTGGGTCACAGAAATACATATAAATCTGTCCATTAAATTCGGAGCAAATTGAGACACACGAGTAATCCTATAAGGGTTCCGTTTTTTCCTTTTGAGGTACGGAACCCTAAAAACCCGGCCAAGGGCATGACAGGCTACGTACAATGAAGGGTTCCGTAGTTGGGTTGAAAATCCCTTAATTAAACAAGTAATAACCTTAACAAATTTATTTAGATACATGACTACTGCAAAATTATCTGTTGTTCCATGCTACAATCACACATTCAGAGAAGATTTTGTTTCAACATACATTAATTGCCAATGCCTTCCAATTACGACAATGCATCTTAACCCCGCGTCGGAAAACCGGAAGGCGCCATCTGACGGCGTGACCACGCGTTTAGGTTCGTCGAACAATATTACCACGACGTTCGCGTGTTCGCGGGACGATGGGTTTGGTTAGGACCCCGCGGTAGCATTAACTTCAACAAGTACTAACTAAGTTATTCATCTTCAAATCGTATATGCGTGTGCGTGGGTTGCGGTGAGGCAGGTGCGAGCGCTCGGGCCGCGGGCTGCGTGTCGCGCTGGGACAGCAGGCGACAGCGGCCGCGCGGTCGGCGGTGAGCGATCGCGTTCTCAGCGCGCGACCATTGCTCCTGCTCCTCGGGGCCCGACAGAATTCGCGCGTGGTTGCCGGCGTTCGTACAGTACTGGAATCAAACGATTTATTAATTACTATGGTGTCCCACTGTAGGGTAAAGACTGCCTTTCCTAAGTTCTTTATTCATTCTTTAAAAATGTGGTTCAGCAGCAGCAGTTAGGCTCTAGACAGACGGACTGCATTTCAACTGCAAATTTACAGTTTGAATGCAGTTAGTACGACTGAACGACAGTGTGTTTATTGCAGTCGTACTAACTGCATTCAAACTGCAAATTTGCAATTAAATCCCACCGCCGGTGATTAGAACTAGGAACATAAAACGAGTTGTTTGTTTGCAGTGGAAAAAAACGATCCAAATAGTTTTTGTGCTGTTTGTGGTGAATATATGTTTTGAGAATGTCGTTTAAGTGCGTCTGACTTTATAAAAAAGGCGTACTTGGACTTCTATGGGACGCCATTGCAAGTGTTTAGTAAGCCATGGATCTCCAGTTTTGTATGTGGTAGTTACGTAAAATCATTGCGTTTATGGGCTAGTAAAAAATACCTACTTTTCAAAAGTCCTATGATTTGGCGTGAACCGACTAAAAATTAAAAAAAAAGCCTAAAAATTAAAGCCTACCGAAGGGAAGGAAGATACATCTATTAACAAGATGAAACCTGGGTCAACAAAGGTATCTACGTAATTTAAATTTTGTGTTTTTCATACTTAATTATTGTTACGAGCTGGGTATGGGATAAATTATTTACTACCAATCAGACGATTAAATAACTTTATTTAAACACAAAACACTTAAAACTTAATCACAAATACACTACTGATCACTATTCACTTAGATATCGCACTTCTAGTTCACTTCGATTCGCTTCGTTGTATCGCCTAAATCAGACTGACTCCGTCGTGTGTCGGCTCTCTGCTTTTATACCGCCAATATTCAAGAACATTCCAGCTATGTGTAGAACGGTTCCAGAAAAACATCAACAAATAAACATTACCAGGAAATACAAAAGTAGTAGGTATAAAAAATAATAACCTACTTGTACCGAATAAAGAAATAGGTACTTTATGCCCTCGGCGTACGGTCGAAATTACAATGACGAGTTCTAATATTGTTTATAAGTAGTTACCTACTTAACTTCAAACTAATAATAATGGAATGCTTCTCGAAGTTTTTAGCGCAAACACACTGTAATCCGTGCTTTCTCGAAAGATCTCGTACGTACGACGTAACACTGCCCCCTCCTTAGACATGCTCGTCCCGAGCATCATTAGCCCCGTAGTATCGGGCCAATCGGTCTACATGAACAATCTTAGGCGCACCTCGTAGACCCTTCTGTATTCGGTAGGTGACATCGTTGATCCTAGTCACGACTCGGTATGGTCCATCCCAATTTGCTTGCAATTTCGGAGACTTCCCCTTGCTCCGCACTGGGTTATGTAACCACACCAGTGAACCCTCGTCGAAACCCCTACTGTTTGCCTTGCGGTCATAACGGGTCTTCATCTTCTCAGACATCTGTTGACCGGATTGTCGGATATGCTCATAAACATCATTCAACTTGTTACGCAAATCATTTGCGTAATCTGTTACACTACGTGGAGCATCAGGGGGAGTTCCAGTGATTAAATCTGCAGGCAACCGTAATTCCCTTCCAAAGTTCGCGAAGGCTGGCGTCACAGTCGTACTTTCGTGGACTGCGCTGCGGTAGGACAGCAGAAACGGCTGTATGTGCTTGTCCCAATCCCTCTGCCTACTTTCCACGACTTTTGCCAGATATCTCTCTAACGTTTGGTTGAATCGTTCCACCATTCCATCAGATTGTGGGTGGTAAGAGGTGGTTCTGGTTTTGTAGGTACCCATCAATCGACAAGTTTCCTGAAATACTTGCGATTCAAAATTCCTTCCTTGATCGCTGTGTATTTCTAAGGGTACTCCAAAACGACAGAAAACTTCCTGAACTAATTTATCTGCGACAGTTGTAGCTTCTTGGTTAGGAATGGCGAAGACTTCTGGCCACTTTGTGAAGTAATCCATGACCACCAGGAAGTACTTGTTCCCGCTCTCACTTTCTGGAAATGGTCCCGCAACGTCTAGTGCTATCCGTTCCCAAGGGGCTCCAACGTTGTACACTTTTAATGCACCTCGGCTGCGTGTGTGGGGTCCTTTCACGGCCGCACAACTGGTACATTTGCGACACCAGTCCTCCACATCATCTCGACAGTGGATCCAGTAAAAGCGTTCTCGAATTTTTAGTAGAGTCCTTTTTACTCCCATATGTCCTCCTGAACATCCATCATGGTAGAGCCGTAGAACTTCCGGCACCTTAGCTTTAGGGACAACCATTTGTAGATGACAGCTGTCCCCTCGAGCGTTTTCCCATTTACGGCACAAGACTCCATCCTGGATCACCAAGCTGTTCCATTGCGCCCAATAACTACTCTTCGTGATGGAACTCATCGCAGCCACATCACTCCACTTAGGTTTAGGAGCACCAGCTTTGACCCACTCGAAGATCGGTTTGATGTCTGAGTCATTTTGCTGAGCCTGCTGTAGGGTTTCCTTCCATTCATCGCTGAGATCTGTTCTAAGCATCCTCACGGGCACTATTTCCTTAGTCTCTTGCCTGGCACAGTGCTTACAGTCTTCAGGACAAGGTCTTCTTGACAAGGCGTCTGCGTTACCGTGAGTTCTCCCACTGCGATGTTCAGTTATGAAGTCAAACTCTTGTAGTAGTTCAATCCATCTCGCCACTTGCCCCTCTGGATTCTTAAACTGTAATAGCCACTTCAATGCAGCATGGTCAGTTCGTAATTGGAATTTACGTCCCAGCAAATATTTACTGAAGTGCTGCAATGTCTTTACTACGGCGAGTAGCTCCCTTCTTGTAACGCAGTAATTTCTTTCTGGTTTGGATAAAGACTTGCTGAAGTAAGCTATCACAACCTCTTGGTCTCCTTTCCGTTGAGACAGCACGCCCCCAATTCCAGTATTACTTGCATCAGCGTCAACTATGAAGTCATTTTCAGTGTCAGGATATCCCAAAATAGGTGTATTACACAGACGTTTCTTTAATTCCTGAAATGCGACGTCGCAGTTCTCGTCCCAACAGAATTGCCGCTTTTCCTCAGTGAGTTTGTGCAGAGGTTTCGCAATGTCGGCAAAATTCTTGACAAACCTTCGATAGTAGGAGCACAAACCCAGAAATGCTCGGACCTGTGTCTTGTCTTTCGGAACTGGCCAATTCTTGACGGCGATTACTTTTTCTGGGTCTGTTCGAACACCTTCCCCCGAAACTATGTGTCCTAAAAAGTTTACTTGTTGTCTGAAAAACGAGCACTTTTTCGGACTTAACTTGAGATTTGCTGTTTGGATTTTCGACAGCACTCGGTTGAGGTTTTTAAGGTGATCTTCAAATGTACGGCCCACGATGATAATGTCGTCTAGATATACAAGACATGCGTCTCCAATCAATCCGGCGAGTACTTGCTCCATCAACCTTTCAAACGTCGCAGGAGCATTGCACAAACCGAATGGCATAACTTTAAACTGCCACAACCCTTTTCCTGTTGAAAATGCAGTTTTCTCCTTATCCTTGGGGTCTATTTCTACTTGCCAGTAGCCACTTTTCAGGTCAAGTGTGGTAAACCACTTCATACCAGTCAGCGTATCCAGTGTGTCATCGATCCTAGGCAGCGGGTAACTGTCCTTCTTCGTGACGTCGTTCAGTCGTCGATAATCCACACAGAAGCGCATACTGCCGTCTTTTTTCTTTACCAGGACCACAGGAGAACACCATGGACTCGATGAAGGTTCTATAACACCGTCCTTCACCATTCCCTCAATCATGGTTTCCACCTCTTTTTCTCGTGCAACTGGCAGTCTTCTTGGTCGTTGACGGATCGGTAACTCGTTGCCTGTATTAATGTTATGCTGAACAAGTCCAGTTCTCCCTATGTCAGCATCGTTTGAAGAAAAAGTGTCGGCGTACTGAAGTAACATCTTCTTAGCCTTGTCCATTTCTCCTTTAGTTAAATCGCAGTTTTCCAAAAGCGTTGACACGTCAAATTTTGCACTACCAATTTTATTTCCGGTAGGCGGATCCTGCAATTGACGCATCCAAGCTACTTCCTCGCAAGTACCGATCAAGGTGCCCTTCTTGATCACATGCTCCTTGTCACTTGGATTCAGTATGCGTACTGCTGAGACGTTGGTGGCCTTGACCAAAGTACGTGCCATCTTCCATGGGAAGTCATTGTTCACCCTTTCTATCAGAACACTTCGATCTTTGTGTCCAGAATTCTGTGGTAAACTAATTGGCACAATTGTTTCTGATCTGCGAGGAAGAACAATCTCTTTCAAGCAGTACACTTTTCCTGATGGTGCACCTTCCATGAAGACTTCATCTGAACCACATTTCAATACTCCTTGATCAACGTCGATCTCGCAACGATGTTTCCGCATGAAGTCCAAGCCCAAGATGCAATCGTCCACTATATCGGCCACGATGACATTGTGCTGGTAAGTTCTGTCACCCAATTTTAACTCCACCTCCTTCTTGCCTCGGACGATTATGTGCTGACCGGTAGCTGTTAGTAATCGTATACGGTTGTGGTTATCGACGTAGTCCCCAAGAAACCAACTTGCTAGGTGAGAATTGACGACCGTGTGAGAAGCTCCAGTATCCAACGTCAGTTTGCATGGTGTTCCGTTGACTTCGCCTTTGATGGTCAGGCTGTTCCCATCATGTGCTTGCGAGATCAAGATTCTCGGGGCTCTTTCAATACCAGCCAGCACCCGCCCCCCAGTCCTGGCATTTACTCGTTTCCCTGCTGTGGCTGGGCAGTCACTTCAGCCACCCTTCCCTGCTGATCTTCTCTCGGGGTTCTGCGCTTAGGACAGCTTGACCGAAGATGACCCCTTTCTCCGCAAGTGTAGCACCTAGGACTGTACCCTTGCGGCCGGTCGCGTACAGGTGATGCTACAACCTCCCTGACGCGGTGCGTTCGGTGGTCCTGCCTCACTGCCTCTACTTCTAAGGCATGGGCCAAGGCGTCTTTCAGCGTCTCATGATGGCCAAGTCTCACAGCGGCTCTAACTTCTAGGTCGCGTATTCCATCAACGAACGCTTGTACCAGATTCCCATCGATAAGTGCAGGGGCAGACTGGTATGCTTTCCGAACCAGCTTTTCAACTTCGAGGGCCCACTGCTGTAGGTTCTCGGCACTACGTTGAACACGATCCTTCAACTTAGCACGAAATACGTGCTCCAGGTGCGCGTCGCCGTATCTGGACTCTAACGCCTCCAGCAACTGCTCGTAGGTTACATTCTTGCCGAGCGCCTCAAGAATGTTTAGGGCCTGGTCTCGGAGGCCCAAGGTGAGCGCAGTCATGGCTTGCGGTTTTGTCCATCCATTCGCCTTCATAACGGCCTCAAATTGAATTTTATAAGCCGACCACGAAGATGTGCCATCGAATGGAGGCACCTTAAAGCCCCGCGCTGAAGGTGCAGCAACTACTGAAGCTACAGTCACGTCTCCAGTCTTCAGTTCCCCCAAAGCCTTCTTCACCCCAGCGATCTGAAATTCGGCTTCTGAGAGGCGATTCTCGTGCTGCTGTACCTGATCCTTCATCACCTTTAGCTCTTTGCCAAAAGTTGCATGAAGATCCTTTATGAGGAGCATCTGCTCGTCTTGGCGGCGAACCTGCTCCTCTTGGCGGCGGACTTGCTCCTCTTTGTCTCGCTGCAACTGCTTTTCCAACCGGCGAGCCTGCTCCTCTTGACGGCGAGCCTGCTCCTCTTTGTCTCGCTGCAACTGCTCTTCCAACCGGCGAGCCTGCTCCTCTTGACGGCGAGACTGCTCCTGTAGCAGCGCCATTAAAGCTGACAAGTCTGGCGCCATTGATGCTGTAGAAACTGCGGATGGGCCAGCGACTGGCACTGACGTAGGCTGGACACTACCCGGTGTCTGTGTTGGAGAATCTCCAAACCGCCTTTGGTCCATGTCCTGCTGTCGCTGACTCCTGGTACGGATACCGTCCGTGTCGTCCTTCGGTAGAATTGGCATAATTTATCCCTCACTTCTGACACCAAATTGTTACGAGCTGGGTATGGGATAAATTATTTACTACCAATCAGACGATTAAATAACTTTATTTAAACACAAAACACTTAAAACTTAATCACAAATACACTACTGATCACTATTCACTTAGATATCGCACTTCTAGTTCACTTCGATTCGCTTCGTTGTATCGCCTAAATCAGACTGACTCCGTCGTGTGTCGGCTCTCTGCTTTTATACCGCCAATATTCAAGAACATTCCAGCTATGTGTAGAACGGTTCCAGAAAAACATCAACAAATAAACATTACCAGGAAATACAAAAGTAGTAGGTATAAAAAATAATAACCTACTTGTACCGAATAAAGAAATAGGTACTTTATGCCCTCGGCGTACGGTCGAAATTACAATGACGAGTTCTAATATTGTTTATAAGTAGTTACCTACTTAACTTCAAACTAATAATAATGGAATGCTTCTCGAAGTTTTTAGCGCAAACACACTGTAATCCGTGCTTTCTCGAAAGATCTCGTACGTACGACGTAACATTATTTTTTGAAAAGCTAAACAAACCGTCCCCTTACTCCGTAGCCTCTTCCGACTTCCGCTCATACATGTCTATGAGGTATTTATCTTATTTAATATTTTGTTGTTTTGTAGGTCATACATCAAAGAAGGAGTGGGTTGATACAAATATACAATCATCCCGGCAAGCATTTTTAGATGGCTTGACCACTGGTTTGAAAGCCCCCTCGGGGAAAGGGAAACGCCTGATCATCGGCCATATTGGCGGGGAAGAGGGATTTGTCGACGAAAGTTTATTAATGTTCGAGGCCAAAAAGGGTACAGAAGATTACCATAAGGAAATGAACGCTGAGTGTTTCGAGGAATGGTTTAGGGGGGTTTTGCCGAAACTAAAACCCAATTCTGTAGTGGTAATGGATAATGCCCCCTACCATTCCCGGAAGATAGAATCACTACCTACAATGTCATGGATTAAAGCAAGAATACAGGAGTGGCTGACAAGCAAAAATATTCAATTTGAAGAGAACATGACAAAGGCCACTCTTATAGACATCGTTCGGCAGAACAAGGATTCACACCGTGACAAGTATGCTGTGGATGAGATGGCAGCGGAGCACGGAGTCACTGTCTTACGCCTGCCCCCTTACCACTGCGAGCTCAATCCTATTGAGCTGGTTTGGGCGCAGGCGAAAGGATACGTCGCCAGAAACAACACAACATTTAAAATGACAGAAGTCAAAAAATTGTTTGAAGAAGGACTTAAAAACGTGACTGCCGAAAGATGGAGCAGTTGTGTGGGTCATGTAATAAAAGCAGAAAATAAAATGTGCAATCTCGACCATATAATAGACAATGTTATGGACCGTTTTATAATAAGTGTTACTGACAGCGACAGTGATAGTGCTGATATTATGTCTGACGACGACGAATAGAAATATATCCAATGCATTTTTGTTTCATTTAATATAATTCGCTTTTTGAAAGAATCGGCCTATAAACTACTAATATTTTTATATCGATTAAACAAAACTAAGCTGGGAAATTTCTTATTAAAATAAATAAAATAATGTGATTTGATTTAGAACGTAAAGAATGAATGAGCGAGTGATTGATGTCAATCTTCTTGTCACCACACTATTTTCTTTTCATAAAAAAATGGTAACACCGTAAACGTCAGATTACTCCAGTGAATTAATAATTAGACTTTAATCACCACGATAAATGTTATTTTTGTGTTGTGAATATTACCGGGATAAACCTCCAAAATCGTTCCAAATGGACTTACCCGAATTTAAATCAGCTATTAGACCAATTCTAAATAACTGCGAAGAACCTGTAGCTGATACGCAACCTAGTACTTCTAATGTAACACTACAAGTTCTTTCAGAAGCCAGTGATGATGAGGACAGTGACTTTTCTTTCCCAAGTACGTCCGAACCTAAACCATTCAATCAAAATGACCTAGATGAGTTGATTAGAGATCTTGATCTATCAAAAATAAGATCAGAACTTCTAGCTTCACGGCTTAAAGAAAGAAATCTGATAACCCCAGAGACTAATGTGTCAGTTTAGCGTACAAGAGAACAACATTTGATCCCTTTCTTTTCTGAAGATGATTTTGTTTTTTGCAACAATATTCCCGGTTTGATGGCTGAAATGGTATTAACAAACTATGATCCAAGAGGTTGGCGTTTATTTATTGATTCATCAAAACGTAGTCTTAATGTGTGCTCTTACATGGGTTGGGTGGCAATAAAATGGGTTGCTTACCCATTGCACATTCAACAAAAGTTAAAGAGGAATATCCCACAATAGCCTTGTTTATGGAGAAAATAAAATGCATAGAACACAACTAGCTGATATGCGTTGATCTTAAAATGGTCAATTTTCTTTTGGGTTAGCAAGGAGGATATACCATATACTCCTGTTTTATGTGCTTGTGGAATAGTCGAGCCAAAACAGAACCCTGGACTAAAAAGTTTGGCCTTTGAGAGTGGACGAGCTGGCTGCGCTCGCTCTTGCGTCCTGCATTCTCCCAATTCTCAATATTTTCTGTATAACTTAACAAAATATGTCCTATTTCAGTAAGAATGGTTAAAATACAAACTAATTTAAACCATTCGTGGCGGGGCGTGCTAGAATCAAGCTCGCTCTTGCATCCTGCTTCTCAAAAGTTTTCTGCATTAGAAATATCTAAGACATAATCTTGAAATTATTCAATGAGGTTAAAAGCCGAAAATTCCGTCTTTTATTAAATTTATGCTTGTTCATGTATTTTTTGTCATTATATGATTACCAATAACACTCTTATACTCATACATTAGTGTATAATTCAGCTCATTTAATTTAATGTTTTTTTTTCGTCTGAGAAATGAAAGAGGCCTCGGGAAGCTGATATCGCCGACGTTCACGTTTGGTCTAGCGCCGCCACTGTTTGTTTACCAGAGTACTCGCTGGTAGTGTGAACCGTCAGCGATCAATTTTACTGACATGGGACCTACAATCATTTGTACGTTTCTTGAACGGGAAAATAGTCGATAGTTAGTTCCTTCCTCCGCGGCGGCGCTGACACAGATGGTCTAAGGCCGTTTTTAATTCCATCATAGTTATTTCGAAGTAATATTATGCTACTTACCTCTTCTGCTGATTTCGGAGTATCGAATCTGATAATTGCTTCTGACTGTCCCTCTTTCACATCCACGTGTAATGCGTGGATATTGCTCCTAATCTGTAACATGGAGATCCAAAGTTAACCAAGTAAATAACACGAAAGTAAACAATAATTTCAAGTTTTAGAAAGTACCTTTGAGGAGCATCTTCTCTGTCACTCATGCGTTTGACAGTTTCTAAAGTTATATTATTTACGCCTGTGTACTAATTCGCCATAATTAAGTGTTAAATCGTCCACTTACCGTCCTTTTTGTCAGCCTCACATCTAAGCATGGTTCCGGCAGTATCTCTTTGACAAATAGACCTGGTACTTTCTCTATGGAGGCTATGCCTTTAGGCGCGTCTGCGTGACCGGAAGGCAAAGCTGTAATCAGTTGAAATAACGTTTTAAAATTTTCTGATCTATATTCCTAACATTGCAAAACGTGTAAAGTATTGCATGTTATGATTGAATAAAATGACTGGCTATATAAAATATAATCAGCTGCATTATTATGACAATAATTATGTCTAAGAATAAGTATTATTCACCTGGTTCAACTTCAACAGATGGTGCAGCGGGTGCAGGAATACTGGAGTACTGATGTTTATTATTGTGTAAGTTAGTTTTCATCTCCTTCATATACTTTCTTTGGAGGTTCAAGTATTTATTCCTCAGCGCTTTCCACTCTGCCTTGGATAACACTTGTAATCCCCACAGGGCGCCTCTGGGAGCCTCGTTTTTAGTCAGGTTGTTTTTAGCTTTGCTGCGTTCTTTCGCAGTACGCTTTCGAGTCTTCTTTTTTCTTGGTGAACCACCACTCTCTTTGCCTTCATCGTGACTGGTCATTTCGTCCTTTGATTCTAAGTCTAATAATTTATTTTCCTGAAAGAATAATAAGATTATTTTAAAAACCGGCCATGTTCTTGTCAGACTACGCCACAATTAAGGGTTCTTTAAGCAATACAACAAGACCACTAAATCCAATAAAGAGTAAAAACGAGAGCTACGTCAGCATCGGAAACCACAAACAAAATTGTTGCAAATAGACCGCCCAGAGAAGGTTGTAGAACATGCTTTTCTTAAAGCGGTACCCTAATGCCACTTTCTCTATTTGAATGGCCCCTTTCCTCTTTCGACTCGTAAGATAGCTCGCTTCGCTCGCACGGCTCGTGCGTGTGTAGGCAAAGTTCGCACGCTCTTGGTTTTCTCATTCGATTCGTAAATAGGCTCGCAGCGGTCACTTTACTCGAGAATAAGCTCGCTTGGCTCGTGAGACGACTCGCTTCGCATGCATGGCTCGCTCCGCTCGCTCGTTTCATGAGAAGTTCTTATCGGTTTAAACATAATCTTAACGTAACAAGAGAGTACGAAGCCCTAACCGATAATTTTAAAGTTTTACATTCCCTTTTCGATACTAAGACCGCGGACTAGAAGTCAGCGGGCAGCAGGGCGGCGGCGGCAGCGGCGCGTTCAAATGCATAGATTTATATGTAACTGACCTCGAAGGCAGCGGCGCGGGGAGCGAGCGGTTCCATATAAAGGCTCTTTCAAACAGGCGCGACACGCGACGCGACACAAAGACACCGCTCGTCGCGCGACGGGCGGAATCTTTGCGTCGCGTCGCGTGTCGCGCCTGTTTGTAAGACCCTTAAAACTATACGTTGCCGTGCCGCCGGCGCCGCCGCCCCCCTGCTCGCTGACTTCATGACCGAGGCCTAAGACCATCGTGTGCCGCTAGAGCGGCATCCTAGCTCCGTTCCCGCGCCAGTAAAGTGACCGAATCTTAACAGTCTTTATGCAATCAGTTCACTGGCCACTAGTGCAGCACACTTAATTCATTCACGGGAAGAGCGAAACTACCTTCATTCGGGTTAGTCCATATGGAACGATTTTTGCGGTTTATTCCGGTAATATTCACAACACAAAAATAACAGTCATCGTGATGATTAGTCGGTTCACGCCAAACCACAGAACTTTTGAACTTCAAACTAGGTCCTTTTTTACTAGCCCATAAACGCAATGATGTTACGTAACTACCACATACAAAATTTGGGATCCATGGCTTACTAAACACTTGTAATGGTGTCCCAAAGAAGTCCAAGTAGGCCTTTTTTATAAAGTCAGACGCACTTAAACGACATTCTCGAAACATATATTCACCACAAACAGCACAAAAACTATTTGGATCGTTTAAGCAAGTTCTTCTTAATGTAGACATGTCGATTTATTTATGGAATTTATTAATTTTTTGCACAAAAAAAAATATTAGTAAGCGGCGTAACGATATTTTTAGAAGTACCTGTATCACATAAACTAGAGCTGATAGAAAAAAAAAAACCCGAGAGTAGATATGAAATCAGCGAACTCAAATTACTAAGAAACAGTTTAGAAATTTCAAAAACAAAAAAAAGTTAAATTTTGTTTATCTGTCTTATAGATATCCATTAAAAAAAAATCGATGGTACGGACTTCTCTTTCCAGCCTCGAAAGAACAATAGCAATTTTTATTTTTCGTAGAATCTACCGCGTCCCCCGCCAAAAGTGACAGACGTTTTTGTTCGAAATATTGCACTTATGGCTTCTCCTCGCTTATAATACTCTAAGGTCGGTAAACAGCAGTGCGGTATGGTATGCTCTGTATAACGGAACGATACCGCCTTATTTCATTAATGGACCTGTTTATTTTAATACTCACTTCTGTTGGTGTAGTTTCACTTGCTATGCTCTTATTCTCCTCCTGAAAAAGTAATTAAAATAATATAATAATTATTATTAGATCATCTTGCTCATCTCAAAAGTAAAATAGAGACATGTTTCTATTATGGATTAAAACAGAGACATGTTTCTATCCTTTTTTACAATACAGGGTGCGGCGCGGAAACTTGCTGATTTGTATTTGGCGCCAAGCGTCGAGGTGGGGTCGGGAAAGGGCGGGAAGCGTCTCATTCGAAATACGAAATCATGAAGGTTTGTTACCCGCGTAGTCAGTTCCCGCTAGGGTATTAGTGTTCTGTGGTCAGTTCGCGCCATGCATTGGACCAACGAGCAGCGCGCGTTTGCCTTTGCCATCGAGGCTTACTTTTGGTCCTTACTTCTTTGAGGAAAATGAACGCACAGTCACCGTGACTACGGCACATGAATACATAACCGAGCAGAAGGAAAGCTTCCTAACTGAGCTCAAAATTCCTAATTACCCTACTATGACGTAGGGTTGCCATATTTTCCCGAGACACCGTCGGGACATATTTGTGAAAGGAAATTTTTGCAGGTGTTTAAACGAAAAAACGATTCGGGAAATATTTATTTTTCATCACTGAAGATACAATCATTATTTTTATATTTATCAGATGATTTCATCTGGGACAATAATTGTCCGTTGCTTTTTACGAATGGATATACCTAATTCTTCACAACTCATGTTAAAACTAGCCGAGTCAAATCTTGAAATCATCAAATCAAATTGTGTTTTAAATTTATTTTAGAGGGTTGTAAGTTCTTATGAATCAATTTCAGAATTATCTACAGAACTTGGCACCCATTTAGATCTCAATTCTTTTGTCGGTGAAGTCGACAACCACGCATATTCTTAATATTGAACTTGGCTCCAATTTCCACATTTATGTTTTTGATGGGATAGATAAATCCTTTGGATATACAAAAAAAAGAAATCTCCTTGTTATTCCTACCATTATTTGCA
This sequence comes from Omphaloscelis lunosa, assembly GCA_916610215.1. Classification (NCBI taxonomy): domain Eukaryota; kingdom Metazoa; phylum Arthropoda; class Insecta; order Lepidoptera; family Noctuidae; genus Omphaloscelis; species Omphaloscelis lunosa. The sequence continues at coordinate 18,717,282 of OU744247.1, forward strand.
CACACAGTACCAGTTTCGAATTCTTCTTAACGAGCTGGTTCAAACCGGTTTGGCCTGTAGCGGGCTCCGGTGCACCCCCGCGCGCCTTGTTGGTGACAGTACACGCACACATAGCTGTGCGTGTAGTAGTGTTCCCGCGCAAGGGAGTTAGTTAGTATAACCAGGTTCATTAAAGAAAGGAATCTAAAATGGCGTCGCTTATCTTGATCTTTCGCTCGCACACTAGTGCCGTCTATACTCACTCTCGCGCGTACCGTAAGCAGAAAAAATATTAGTCTTGATTTGCTTCCACGCTGTCTTGACGCGCTCAGTGATCCTTTTTACGAATAATTCCTTGTTATAGTTTTCTGTTATTTTTCCGTTGCTACCTGTGTGTTATTGTTGTTGAGTTTTGTTTTATTGTTAAGTTTCGTTGTTTGGACGTGTGGACTGTGCGGAGACAGTAATAATGTCTCCTCGAAAGCAATCAGAGAAAAAGAAATGGAGGATTTTATTATTAATTTAGGACCAGAAAGCATTGATTCTGAAACAGATACTGAGAAGTCATCGGACGATAATGAAAACGAGGACTCTTGGGATGAAGAAATGTATGGAGTAGAACCCTTACTCTTTGATGATCCTGGTGAAGGACCGTCACATAGACAGTATTAATAAATGATAATAGATGGCATTCAACTTTCACGCGGGCGAAGCCGTTGGCAGAAGCTAGTTTGAAATTAATATGACCCGGTCTTGTTTTTATTATTTATAATTTGAAAAAAAAAACTGACTTGAAATTTTTTATGCTAACTGTACTATCTGTCAACGCAAGTACAAGCCGCCATTTAAGATTTCTTTCTTTAATGCATCGTCTTATATGAAGCTTAGGCCGCATTCAGAGTTACGCCTTCCTCACATCGATACTTCGCGTTCCTATTTAGATATCACGATTATGACAGCTCAAAGCTGTCAACAATTCGGAACGCTCATGGACGCACTCATACTGCTCACAGTGGTCGCTCAACGTCAAAACTTATAACATAACCCCAAAACTTGCACAAGATGGTTCGATTACAGTATTTCTTTCAGGGTACACCACTTGGTTAGGTGGCGACTGTAGCCAGAAGCACAATTTCGAAAATAACACGTTAGTTTAAAGTTATGATACAACTTAAAACAAAACAGCACAACTGTCATTTTTGACACCGCTCACGGTGATATTAATTTAGGGCATGGTCGGTGTTATCGCAAGATGGCGCATGTCATGACGATTCAAGGGACATCGTTATCGCGATCACGCTTATTCGGTACGGGTGTTAGCAAGCTCAAATCGATTACAGCGTTACTCGGAACGCAGCCTTATACTCTGCTTCTTATTTAGTCATGTGACTACGGCTTGCTGCACAAAAAATATTAAAACTTTTTTACTTCCTACCTAACCTTTCTACCTAACCTGGCCGAGATGGATGTTGGGGATGTCTGGTTCCAATAGGATGGAGCTACGGTCCACACAGCGCAATGTTCAATGGAACTTTTGAGACAATAGTTCGCAGAGTGCCTCATCTCTTTGAGAGGCGACCTTGTTTGGCCGGCCCGCTCGCCCGATTTGGCTCCTTGTGACTTTTTCTTATGGGGTTATTTGAAATCAATTGCGTAAAATGACTGTCCAAGGAGCCTACATACATACATACATAAACTCACGCCTTCTTCCCATGGGGGTAGACAGAAATTACAGAACGCCACCTGCTACGATCCTTACATACTCCTTTTGCCTCGTTTACGTTCATACATCTGGTCATACACGCCCGCCGGTTGCGAGTACTACGAACCTGGCCTTTCTGAAGAACCTCACCAATAAGGTCAGTATATGTCCTTCTAGGGCGTCCCCGACCGGCCTTTCCCTTCACATCAGCCTTGTAAATACTAGTTTTGTTAGTCGCCTTTCATTCATCTTCTCAACATGCCCAAACCATCTCATTTTAGTCAGGTAATATTAGTACAGGAGAAAAAAATAACTACTTCGCACATAGTAGTTGAAAGTGACAGAACTTGATATACGAGTGCCACCAGCGTCTCAGCCAGCTGGGTGGCCTCAATAGATCAAAGGACATAGCGGTTCGCGGTGCAATGACGGAGCCGACGAACTTGCCAGAAGGGAGTTGAGCATGGTACCAGTGGGGCCTGAACCCATCGCGCCACTCCCCTTCGGGTACCTACGCACTCTGGTAAGGAAACGAACCAGGGACCAACATCACAAACTATGGGTGGACCACGGTGAGTGCAGGCAGGCCAAGGAGGCACTCCCTATAATCGATGGCCGCCTCACGAAACAGGTTCTCCGATTAACAATACAGCAACTGCGTATAGTTACAGCAGCTGTAACTGGCCATGGGTCATTTAATAAACACCTCTTTGTCAGTCACAGACAGTCCGCTGAGCAGGGCCTGCATGGAGGACGACGAGACAGCAGCGCATGTGCTGTTAAACTGCCCAGTGGTCACCACATACAGGGCAAAGTACTGCGTTAACCCAGGTACCCTATGTGAGATTGTCAGTAACACCAAGGCGTTGTTGGCCTTCTTTGAGGAGCTGGGGTGGATCGAATAACCGATTTTCCCACCCGTACGCAAAATAGGCGCTTTGACGTGGAGTTGCGGATACCAGCCCATATTAACTAAGTGACAGAACAAAGTGAAGTTCATATCTTTCAAATTTTGTGAGTAGACTCAGCACAGATATCGGGATTATTTTTTTTAAATTGAAAAGTTACTTTGTCTCATGCTCGCAGCAAAATCGAATTTTGCTCACTGTCTATAAACAGCAAAAACTGCTTGTTAAGGTGCTGAGGTGAAAAATCTTTTATTCAATCTCAACTTTACTTACAGTAGGAGTATCAACCCTCTTCTCACTATCAGACTCACTTCCCAACTTCAACTCTAAACTCTTCTGTGGTATCTTTTTGTCCTTCTTTTTCTTCTTCTTTGGTGGTTCACATTCTTCTTCAAACTTCTTTTCAGGCAAGTCATCTGATGGTTCATCTACTGAGAACATCTTTATGGAAGACAGATCTTCAGGAGGCATGCATGTGGGAAGCTTGCAACCCATTTTTGTAAATGTGTTTATGCATTTTTGAGCATCTTCTGGCCTGTTAAATTCTATGAATGCGAAACCCTGTAATTTGATCAAATTGATATGGTAATAAAATACATTTTAAAATGATTTCCAAGAATATTTAATTTTTATAAACCAATTTAAGTGTATTTATTGTTCTCATTTACACAATAATCTAAACTTAACAATTTGTTGCTTTTAGTGCTTAATAATCCTTACATATTATAAAACAAAGTCCCCCGCCACGTCTGTCTGTCTGTCTGAATGCGATGAACTCAAAAACTACCAAATAGATTTTCAAACGGTTTTGGACCAATGGACGGAATCATTAATATGGAAGGTTTTTGTGTATAATTCATTAATGTTATGTGTAAATTGGCTGAAATTACACATTGCACCACGGAGATTATAAAAGTGTCATAAAATGTATGTTCTACAGGATTGTTCATATTAAAAAGTTCACCCACAGGTTGACCCACAGTAGCCATTATTATCTTTCAGAATTTGATAAAAATTTAATTGCTATTTCTGAAGCTATTTTGACCAGTATTATAATAATCTCTATCCAATAAAATATGTTACTTAAATTGGGCATTTAATTTCAATTAAAATATGTCTTGACATCATTTAACTACACTTGCATAGTTATTATGCATAATTAACTACATAATTATGGTTGACGGCAATGCGGGCGCAGCGGTATTAGAAGGTAGGTATGTAATCCCAGTAGTACATTCCCATGAGATATTTTCAACATCCATGTGGGCAAAGCTGCGGGCAAAAGATAGTAATTAATAAAATGGGTTTACCTTGATTTTCTGTGAGTTTTTAAACTTGGGTAGTGATATGTAAGCCACATGGCCATAGTCTGAGAATACTCGCTCAAGCCACTCTCTGCTGGCCGTCACTGGTATAGACTCCACATACACTGTCCTTGAGTCAGCATCATATGGCAAAACTGCTGTCTTTCTCTTTACCTAACATAATATTAATAATACTGTTAACACATTATGGTAATAATAAACTTATCATTTACATAAACTACATACATTTATATAAAATATCTATAATATTATTATAAAATATATCTTGTTGTCTTTTAATATAAAAATAGTCATGAAAAATACAATAGTGGGATGTGATAAGAATAAAAATCGAGTCCCATAGATGAGTCGGACCCGTGATTACAGGCAGACAGGCTCTACTAATTGAACATATTATAATATAAATAAAACCTTTAATTTATCCTCTGATAAATCCAAGAGCGTGGAGTTCTTCATAGCTTTCGCTATGTCGTTAACATCCTGCGTCAATGAACGAACTTTATTGAATTTGAGGAACATTTCTATAGGCACGTAAGGATCCTTTTTCACGAGATCTCCTAGAAATCTGTCCTTTGTTAAGTTGGCGTCGCTAAAATAGAACTCCATTTGTTTTAGAATATTCTCATATACTTGTTTCTTACGATGCCGTATTCTTTTTCTAGGACTATTTTCATGTTTTACTTCTTGATCAACCATTTCGGTAGTTTCCGACCCCGACATGGTACAGCTACAAATAGAAACTATTTATTTTCAACGTCACGACAGTTTGTGTGAATTCGCTGCTGTTACTAGCGTTCTAATATTACTCAATACAAATAATTATTACAGCAAATAGGATGAAATCAGTTCGCTCGCTTGTCCGCGGGAACGACAAAATTTCACATAAAGTGCACTGCCAACTGCCATGCTAAGTGCCAATTTTGACGTCAGCGTCACTCTTGACAGCTGATTAATACGTGTTGAACCCTCCATTCGAACTAACTATAACTAGGCGATTTATGCCGAGTTTTGTCATCGTTATGAAAATAAATAAAAGTTTTTAAATTCGATTCTCATTTCCCACGCAGTTCATAGCATGAAACATTATTTTTCTTCTGCTTTAATATATTCGGGGTTTTTGATTTTGATATTGATTCAAAAGATTCTCACGTTTTTCGGATACCCTTCACTTCTTGTTCACAAAATTAACTCGGAGACGACTCATCCATCTATGCAAATAAATAAAGTCAAATCATTTATTTCAATTAGGCACTAAGCCATTTTATAACGGCAAAATTTACAAAAATAGAATTGATTCTAGTCGCCCCTTCCAAAAGGTAGTTTTCATATGGAGAAGAATGGGTAAGAAACTCCACCGTTACTTTTTGGGGTTTGTATTACTAAATTATATTATTTCTAAGTAACGCGCAGGAAGCGCGGGTAATGAATTTAAATTTTCAGTAGTTTTAAGGGGATATTAGCAGAAAAGTTTTCAAATTCCTGAGCTATTTCTACATCTGAGTTGATGGAGCCATTAGTTATCTCTGAGATCATGACTACTTAACCGGGCTTTCTTGAAAGCTACTACACTTAAAACCTCCAGCCAGGGGTTATTCAACTATGCTAATTAAAAATAGGTGAACGCTCGCTAAGGGCACCTCGGCTTGGGGCCTCAACCGGAGGGAGAACATCAAGGATACGGGCTGGATCAAAGTTTTGATCATGATTATTAGTCGGGGAATTTAAAATTACGTGCTCAGCTGCAATAACTGCTGGCACTTCGTTATCGAGCAAGGGTTGGGAAGGAGTATCATTTACTCAGGAACGCAGTCGCGTTCGCAAAGACCTCGGCAGCGAGGTCGGAATGACGAGAGGCGTCTTTATTTTTACACTGTGCTGGTTTCCCCACTGCTCTCCTGGCGGAGGGTAATGGAGTCGTCTGGGTCGGTAAGGATTCGCTTAGGGCGGCGAGTTCGCCGCGGCTTCGACAACCATAGGGTTACGATGTTTGACGGCATTATCGAAGTAACGCTTGGAAGAACGTTTGATAAATTGGTGGATGGTGGGGATTTTTAGATCCTAACAAACCAGGGGGCTCCCGAGGCCTTCCGAAAGCAACGGTTCGGTAAGGTCTGCATCTTATGGATGTGACTGGGTCCTGCTTGTGCAAAGACATGATAAAACTATTTTATCAATATAAAATAATACTCGTGGTTGTGACATGTAAAAATATAATTTCATTAATAACAGCGGTTCCTAGGCAATATCTGACATAAGTTTTATAGGGCTATCAAAAAATAATAAGGTTCTAGTATAACATACTCCTTAACATCCTCCCTTTTTGGCAACCCTATTACTATATCAAGCCAATTTGTTTTGCGATTGATACAATCCGTGGCTTATGTAATGCTTTGGTCAGTAAATCCGCTAGTTGGAACTCGCTGGGAACGTATTCTACACGTATTTCTCCATTAGCAACGAGTTCTCTCACATAGAAATGTCGAATAGCAATATGCTTGGTTCTTCTATGGAGTTCTGGATTGTGTGAGATCTTTATGGCTGCATCATTATCAACCTTTAGCTTAGGTATTTCTTTTAATTTAGATATTTCACCAAAGAGTCTTTTGATCCAGACAATCTCTCTAGACGCTTCACTGGCAGCAACTAATTCGGCTTCGGTGCTTGATATTGCAACACATGTTTGTCGTCGACTTGTCCAAGAAATTGCTCCTCCAGAGTATAAGCATAATATGCCTGATGTCGAACGTCCGGTACTTTGGTCTCCACCATGGTCAGAATCACTGTAGCATTCTAGAATTCCAGCATTGCAGCTCTTCTTAAAAACTATTCCATAGTTGAAAGTTCCTTTGATGTATCTTAGGATACGTTTCAGCCTCTGGATGTCTTCTTTAGAAGGGTTTTCTAGACTCCGGGATACAACGCTTACAGCATAGGCTAAGTCCGGTCTGGTTCCAACAGTCAGATATGCGAGTGCTCCCACAGCTTCTCTATACGGAAATAAAGCAGGATCTACCACTTCTTTATCCAGATCTGGCAGTCCATCTTTTTGTACAGGAGTGGGAACAGGTTTGCAATCACTCATACCAAAACGATCTAAAACTTTCTGAGCATAGTGCTTTTGCGACACTTTTATATTACCATCATGGTCCTCTATTTCTAGTCCTAGAAAATAGGATGCATCTTTTATCGTGATTTTAAATCTTCTCTTCAATTCTCTCATTAACTTTTCAGAATCTTTCTGATTTGTTGCAGCGACCAAACCGTCATCTACATAGAGAGCAAGAATAATTTTGTTACTTGCACGGTTTCTTATAAACAGGCAGGGGTCGGTATCGCATTGTTTGAATCCAATGGTTTTTAAATAATCCACCATACATTTATTCCAACACCGAGGTGCTTGCTTGAGACCATACAAACTTTTCATGAGTTTACAAACCTTGTTAGATCCATCAGAGTAGCCATCAGGTTGATTCATATATATTTCTTCACTCAGGGAACCATAGAGAAAAGCAGTAGATACATCAAACTGTGTGAGCTTTAGGCCTTCATTTGCAGCAACGCTTAGGACTGATCTTATTGTTGACATCTTAGCAACTGGGCTGAAAGTCTCATCATAGTCGATGCCCTTTTTCTGTGTATATCCTCTAGCAACTAGTCTTGCTTTGAATTTATCTAGAGAGCCATCTGCATTGGTTTTGATCTTATATATCCATTTACAGGATATAGGCTTCCTGTCTTTTGGAAGGTCCACCATTATCCAGGTTTTGTTTTCCTTTAAAGACTTCACCTCACTTTCCATTGCTTTGACCCACTGATCTTTATGCGTACTAGTCATTGCTTCTTTGTAGGTTTTAGGTTCATTTATCTGATTAAAAATTTCATCTGACATCATGACGTAATCTCCGAATCTAATAGGTGGTCGTATTTGACTTCTATCTCGTAGAGTCATTCTAGTGGCTATCTCAGCTATATCATCTGAGATTCTTGGTCGTTCAGTATCATCACCATCATCCAAGGCGTCTTCATAATGAGGTGATTCTGGCATTGATGCTTCTGAAGACGTTTGTAATGGTTCAGTAGAGTCATCTTGGCTTTCTATTTCCTGACTTACAACCAAATCCGGCGATGTGGGGGTGACATGTAAAAATATAATTTCATTAATAACAGCGGTTCCTAGGCAATATCTGACATAAGTTTTATAGGGCTATCAAAAAATAATAAGGTTCTAGTATAACATACTCCTTAACAAGACAGCACCCGCATAGGTCATGATTGGGCAAATGAACGTTGTGTAAATACGCAACTTGCATCGTAGTGACAATTTGATACGTGCATTTAGGATTGAGTGAAACCTTCCAAGAGTCCAAGCGCTCGCGCGAGGGCTTACCTTATGTGCTCTTTGAAGGAGAGATGGTGGTCAAGGACTACACCTAAGTACTTGGCTCGCTTCTCCCAAGGGATAGGCTTGCCTAGCATGGTGATGGGTCGGGGGAGACGGGGTTGGGTTTTTTTATACGGTTTCGAAAAGAGAACCGCTTGGCTTTTCGCAAATTGACTACAATCCTCCATTTCCTAAACCAGGCGCCGAGTTTATCGACTGCAATTTGGAGAAGGGCTATCGAATCGGGGCCGAAGCCTCTGTAGTAAATGGCCGTATCGTCTGCAAACAGAGCCAACTGCGCCTTTTTACTTATGGGGATATCGCTGGTGAATAGCGTAAAAATGAGAGGGGCCTCTACGGATCCCTGAAGAACTCCGGCGCTTGGGACGGAGGGAGGATAGAGCACCTTCGATTCGATAACGAAAGGTGCGATTTGCCAAAAAGTCTCGTAAGATGACCACGAGACGGTCGGGCACACCGAGTTTGTTTAGCTTATATATTAAGCCGTTGTGCTAGACTTTGTCAAACATTTACAAAAAAATATTATCTATAGGCAGAAGAAGCGGTCACTTGGGTTGGCTCAATAAAAACATTTGACAAATCAAATGACCTAAAAAGATTTAATAATCTGACAGCGCTCGAGTTATTTTCTAATAAATTAATTTTAAAATCACCACATATGATTATTGACTTACTATTAAATTTCTTTAGCACCTCTTCCATTACAGAATCAAACATAGACAGATTCTGGTAACTTCGAGGGCTGTATACGCATACTCTATCATGCTTATCAAGCTCAACACAGAAAAATTCAGTCAATAAAATCGAATAGAAAATGAAAATGAAAATGAGTACGCCACTATCGCACTTGGGTCACTACGAATGGGAAATAAATTATTAAAATAAATGAGCGACAACAAACGCTGCTTGTGGGCGACTCAAATTAAAACCTACTAGCACTTGTCGGCAAAGTAGTGCCATCATCATTGGTCGCTTAAAGTACCCCTATTTTTCTTTCCTTCTTTCTAAAATATTTAGTTCCAAATTTCACCACGTCAGACTTTTTCATGTCAACCTGTTCTTATTTAATAAAACAAAAGGCTCTAGAATTCAGAAATTATGGCAAAATACATCCTAAACTTGCGATTTTACCCACTTACTTATGACTAGACATATTATGAGGATGTAATAGCGAGCGAAGCAAGCTTGAATATTGGAACATCCTGAGCTGACTCGGACCCGCTCGAAATTGGTTAGGGATTTTATCTGGTCCATACCCCACCAACTTAGGTCTTCGCAGCATGTTTGGCACACCAAATTTTGCACAAATAAAATGTGTGGAAGTCTAGTTTTATGTTGGTTTGGTCATCGTAAAGTGTGCACAAAATGTGTGCGCTGTAGTTTGCAGTGTGTGGATCAAATAATACTTTTGAGGGATAACACCTTAAAAATAATTTTAGCGTTTTTTTATACATCACTATGTATTTTATTTATGGCAACATTGTAATTTTTACAGCCACACGGTTACTAGTGATGTAACGATGAAATATCGAGAAATTATTTAATGAATGCTTTTTGCCTTTCATACATTTTTCTTTGCTTACTTTTAAGTGGACATAAAGTTGGACTTGGAACCGATAATATCCCTTATCTCAAAAACTATTTACCTACTTAAATAAAAAAGTCACATAGAAACATCATAATCTTGTAAATTGTGGAATCCAATAAAACTCCACACTCTAATGTGCATTCATAATTTTTGTTTCTATGTGTAACCGGGCCGCAGAGCCACTCTTTATTGTTTTATTCGTAATGACACTCCACCATTGTTAATTGTTTAGCAGTCTATATTGAATTTGAATGCGGTATAAATTTGAGGCAGCGAATGTTCTGCGGATATCAAGATTTATGCGGATGCTCCGCAGTTGCGGATGCGAATACGGATATCCGTTAGATTCCTGGTTAAATGGCTGTGTAACATCCGGACTGACAGACAGTCTAACAGGCTGACTGATGGACAGATCGACAGACTGACAGTTGGACTGACGGATTGGACGAAATTACAAGAACTTTTTAGTTAGTTCATTAATTAGTATTTTTTTGGGTTCCGTAGGTAAAGGTAAAAACTAACTCTAAAAAATACTTAACTCTTTTCCTCACGCTGCCAATGATGTGATAGAAGATAATATGTTGTTCAGTTTGTCATTATTTAATTGGGTAATAAATGCGTTCTTTATCGATTCTTCTTGGCAATTAGGCTTTTTTCGACAACGATGTGTGCTAGTAGTTTCTTACTGTTTCTTAACGAACATTATCGATATAATTTTGCTACATCACTATGATTCTTAGTACATTTTGACATTCTGGATTTTTTGTGGTCTCGTCGAGATAGAGTATGTGGGAAAAAATATTGTTTGTTAGTAATTAGGCAGGTGTTATTTGTCGCGGATAATGTTCTAATATGTTAGTCATTATTGGTTTAATATCAAACTGTAGTTGGTCTATTCACTCGGTGTTCGTTAGTTGAGCGCGCCATTCATAGATTTCTCAGATAGATCTGTGCACAGAGAGGAAGATGACGGTTTTCATCTACAATAGTGATATTTTTTCCGCATAATTGTGTTTATTATTCATGATGACTACAATTACGAGGTCTGCTAGAGTCAGTTTGAAGCCGATTGAAGTGCCAAAGGCTTTACAGGAGGGAGAGAAGTTCATCAAGTGGGATGAGGTATTTTTTTAACTTGCTGTTAAATTTATTAGTTTTGACTACTGTTGCTTTTGTGGTACCTACATTCGATTTCACACTTGTCTGCTCTAATAAATTTAGGTAATTATGTGCCCTTGCAATATAGTTACATTTAAGGCAATATTTTCTGATTAGAATCTATTACAAGTATTATTTATTTTCGTTTATTTACTTTATATATCAGTTTCAATTTTTTTGCTATGGTATAATCTTTCATGTATCTAGTGAGTAGTCACTTTTTACAGATAAGAAAATATATCATTATTTTACAATTTTTACCAAATAAGTTTTTGTTACTGCAAGTTATTAGTAACACCATTAGAAAAATAATTAAGATGAAATGAAAGTGATTGATTGTTATAAAAGTTGAGTATTTTTGAATGGGCTAAGGGCAAATTAACAATTTAAAATCTCTTATCTTTTTAATTACCACTTGTCAGTTCTTTTGCAAAATAATATTATTATCTAATAACTAGCTGCGCCCCGCGGTTTCACCCGCATTAGTCTCGATTCTTGGGAATATCGGGATAAAAAGTATCCTATGTCCTTCTCCGGGTCATGGTTTACTCATTTGCCAAATTTCATCTAAATCCATTCAGCCGTTTTAGCGTGATGCCATGACCAAGGGAAATAGGGATTCATTTTTATATATATAGATTATGTTAGTTGGCAGGTGCTGGTCTATTTCAGTATTGTTTATTCTGATAACCTGTTTGTAAACAAAACAATCTATCTTATCAATCAATGCACCCAAACTGCAGTATTTAGTCTTTCTTAGTACCTTTTATATTGCATTAAGTTTAATAAATAAAATATGAGGTTATGTATTTTCAATACCAGATATTTCTAACTTAATGTGGGCTTGTTTGTGTAGGATTCTGGTACTGGTCTGCCGGTCACCCTGCGGGTGGACCCCAAGGGGTTCTTCCTGTACTGGACCGACCAGAACATGGAGGTGGAAATGCTGGACATTGCCACAATCAGGGATGTCCGCACTGGAGGACATGCTAAAGTTCCAAAGGTAAGTTCAATTTCTTCTTTATATTTTTACTGTAACATATTCTGGAGTTGTGATGAAGGTCTCTAAAAGTCTTTTCTATTAAATAAATCCTGCAATTGTACATAGTAATAAAATTACCATTAAAATAGTTGGTCTTCCTATGTAACATTACATTGTCAGTAGTACTTACTATTGTAGATATTATAATTTTATTGTGATACCACAAATAACTTTAATTTTTTTTAAATGTGCAACATGCAAAGAATACTGAATGTTTTCATTAAAAGTATAATTGAATGGTATAGTCCTTTGTTCTGCAATAACACTACAATAACTTATAATTATTACATATAAACATGCACCGTCTTTTGAACCACTTGTGGCTATAATGGAAAGTTGGTACATAGGTATCCACATAGTTAAGACTATGTCTATGTATGTAGGTACTTTTTGCGTGCCATGTCACATTCACTTCTTACCAGTGGCAGAAAGCTAGTCAAATCTATTTTACTCCTCATAAAAAATCGTCTACTGCATCATTGTTTGAAATTTGTTGGCACAGCCATTAAACTTGACAGCTTGACCCACCTTGACCCAAGTAATACGGGAAGGTCACAAAGTTGTTGGTACTGACAGTAGTCCATTTTCTTTCTCTTCGACGTTTTCATTTACTTAAGCTCATGTTGGGCCTTTGGGTGCAACACCTTCGTTAAGTCAGGATTCCATTGCAGCCATTATCCACCTTGACTGGCATGAAGCTAAGATGCCAGACAAGAACCAGAAAATGTCAAACAAGTGGCCACATCTATTACTTTTAACCAATTAACAACATTCAGTCAATTAGAATGAGAAGTAGAATGCTTGTCCAATAGACAGAGGCTTAGTAGACCGAGACGTAACGCGCCGGATCAACTTAGGATGGATGAAATGGCGACTGGTCACAGGAACAACTTGCGACCCACGTATGAACCTCAAGTTAAAGGCGAAAATCTACAAATCCGTGATAAGGCCTTGTTGTACTATATGGATCGGAATACTGGGCTGTGAAGAAGACTGATGAAAAAAGATTGCATGTGGTGGAGATGAGAATGTTGAGATGGATGTGTGGAGTGACAAAAATGGATAAAGTAAGAACTGAGTATATAAGGAGAAGTTTAAAAGTGGCGCCAGTGATAGAAAATTTGAAAGGAAATGTTTGGCCTAGTATGGGCATGCGATGAGGAGAGAGGAAACACATATGTGCCTAAAAGAGTGATGAATATAAATGTTGATGGATGGAGCGGGAGAGTAAGGCCAAAGAAAAGATGGATGGATTGTGTGAGGAATGATATAAAAGAGAAAGGAGTGAATATTAGCGTGACGGTTGACAGGGGAGAGTGGAAAAAAAAAACGTGTTCGCCGACCACAAGTAACATGGGACAAGGGCAGGAAGATGATGAGTCAAGTAGAACGGGAAAACTATAGAGCCTAAATTTTGCGTCCCAAAAAGTCCAATTAAAGATAAAATCAGGATGAAATCACGCCAACTTTTGCATTTTGTATTTCCGGTCTTCAAACAAAACAACCGCGAGTTTTCGTTAACAGACCAAATTATACTTCTGTGCAGCTTTTTTAACAAGTCAAGTCTTGGCCCTCGTAACGTAGAATTAAATTACGTTCGCTTATTATTCGTGACATATTTTAAACTAAGTTCTGTCAAGCAAATCGGATCTTGGCACAGTGCCGGAAACTCAGGACAAAGAAGAAGGCTGAACAGAATATTTTTTACTTTTTAACCTGGTCCAGGGTCCTCGCCATATGCCAGACGGGAGCAGTTTGCCAATAAAACTTCCACTTTGGTAGAAATTTTGCACGTTTAGATGTTTCATTTGCTGCTTTTAGTGGCAACTCTTAATAAAGACAAATAGTATGATGCAGGTTCTTGTTAAGCTATGCGCTTCTGAGGATCGGATGTAACCTCATAAATTGGAAACGTAAGCAATATTTATGACCAAAGTTTTTGTTGGCTACTGAGATTGTAACTCATTAACTGCCTAGACTTTTCCCGACTATGTTGGGGTCGGCTTCTAGCTTAACAGGATGCAGTGGAATAGTATTTTACATGGAGCGACTGCCTATCCAAGCTCCACAACCCAGTTACTGGGTAACACGATACCCTTGGTAAGACTGGTTGTCAGACTTTCAGGCTTCTGACGACCCGTAACAACTGTCAAAGATCCACGAATGACGGCCGGGTCCAACTGTTTAACGTACTTTCTGAGGCTCGGAAGGGTCTCGGTATGTAAAGATAATCACCTATCCGCGGACCGACCTCGGAAAGCGTTGCTGCTGCTGTGCGGCTGTTATTGCTTAGCTACGAGAACAAAATAAATAATACGTATAGTAGCCTTAGGCCTTACCGACTGATTGAACAACGTTGTTTTCATATTTTGGGTTCGAATAGCATCGATATTTTGTGTCGTTTCCAGTGGTTCACAAACTTGGCATTGCTCACAAGTACTCAGATTTCGAGTTCTACTTCTGTCCGATTTAAATACGATAAATTGTGGACAGCCGGCCCGCGGCCGTCTAGCAATTAACAAAAATAATTGCAGAATTGAAACTTTGTCAAGTGTCGTAATTATATTTACATTAAGTTAAGTAAGTATGCTTATTTCATTCAAATAAAAAAATAACACTGTATTTTACGCGGCGTTTTCCCGCAAAGTGCTCCAAACGCTGGGAAAGGTAAAACCTAATGAATTCTTAAATAATTCGGGTATTGATCACCTCTAAAAATAAGACGTATCTACCGACACGCGACCTTCCTATATTTGGTCAAATGACTAACTTATTCACATTATTTTAGCATTTATAGTAAAACTTGGCGAACTTTCTGTAAGTATACATTTTTTTAAAGTTCCGAAGTTTGCCGTAGCTGTATAAGTAACAGCATCGCTCGTGATTTAACATCGTCATCACCGTACGTTTTATACCGTAGTCCGCAAAGTAATCTCTTTTTAGTATCAGGTCGTCCGGGCAGTGTCAACTTTGACGCACTTAATTGTGGCGATCAGGTCGTATAAATTCTGCATAGGGCGTCCAAGTCCTGAGTCCATACATTCCATAGGTACCCATGTATTACATACCTACTTATTTGCGTAGGTACTTATGCATTGTGCTTTTTATCCTAAATGTACTTAAAGTAATTCTAGTGTTTTGAAACTTCTACACAATGCGAGGAAAGTAAAATTTAACTTGGAACAACTTCATTATTTATAACAATGAAGTTGTTCTAAATTTAGATTTCAAATATGCCTATCCACCCAAATTATTTGCATACAAATTCACACAGTATGCTACACGTACTTTATTGATTAATAAAGTGCTAATCGGGTAAGCTGTTGACATAAATATTATTAGCTAGGTTATTCATTAAGACGTTTCATGTTATGAAACCATAAAGTGTCAATATCGTGTACATAGCGGCGTGGCCTGTGATGTGGTGCCGTGACGGGACATAAAATTATAGGGCGCGGTAACTTGTAATTTAACGAACACTAACGCTGTCCGTCGAAGCTTCCCTCACCTAATAACTACCCTCCTGTACGATAGTCAGTTCACTAATGAAGTAATGACAGACTGCCAAAGCTTTATTTTATTTCAGTAATATGATGAAGTGGTAAAATAAGGGTAAGAAGAGGCACTTGGCCTATACCAATGCCGCTGACATGTCAATTCTATGCCTGCTATCACTTTTGGTATAATAATGCATGGAAACATGAAAGCATTCAGCTTCCTCAGATGTACACTTAACTGCACGAAGATTGATCTACCTGGCCCTGACTAATGAAGCTCTGAATGAGTGACAGGCACCACGGTTGCAGCAGACAAATCACCTAACAGCTTACTAGAACTCCACATTTGTTGTCAGGCAGCGTTAAACGACGCGAGAAGAATATTGGCACTGTGGTCACCAGTCTGCTTGCCAAACGTGGTGGTGACTCATTTACGCTTACCGAGTAATAGTAGACAGGCATTTCTATTATTTTGTTGTTTCCTTGTTCTGTTGATGACAAACTTAAACTCTAATGATTCAGCTATCAGTTTGCTCGTTATATTTAAAACAGTATTTCAGCTGTATTTACAAAAAACTTGGCGACAAAATTAGACCATTCATATCATTCGCTTATCGCTTGTAATTAATTACGGACTAGCTGGCGCTGTGGCCCTATCACATTATGTGTAATAGCTTATGTGGTTTATAAGCCATTTTTCAAACTTAATTAATTGGTATTAACTTACACAGTGTATATGTGCTAGCTTGTTAATTGTAAGTACACAACATAGATAGATTTTCGTGACTACCGCATGACCACCAACGCCGATCGCTTCCATATTTAGTAAATAATTAGTACCCAATTGGTACTAATTAGTGCTCAAACAAGAAAATTGGTACCGTAGTAGTTTTCGAGAAATTCGACTTTGAAGGTGGTCCGGCGGTAGTTACGGTCCCTTCAGTAGGACCACCATGAGCGCCGAAAAAGGGGGCATGCTGCAGCTATTCTAAGTATACAAATAATTAGTACCCATACATGTGACTCATTTCGTAAAAAACAGAACTGAAACATTTGTATTTACCGCGAAATCGACGATGATAATTTTGGCGCGCTACCACGTTCAGCAGGACCACGACTTTGAATGTTGATTCCAAGATTGAGGAGCTTATCGCTTTCCTCAAACCTACATAGAAAATTAGTTCCCTGCAAGATAAAATTAGTGCCCAAAATTCAAAATTAGTTCTTCAGTAGTTTACGAGATATACCATGCCTACCGCATGCATACCTACTGAAGGACTAATTTTGAATTCCGGGCACAAATTTTTCGGTGCTTCCTGCTGAAGGGAGCGTGACTACCGCCGGACCACCTTCAAAGTAGAGTTTCTCGAAAACGAATACGGTACCAATTTTGTTGTTTGAGCATTAATTAGTACCAATTGGGTACTCATTATTTACTAAATCTGGAGCGAATGGTGTTGGTGGTCCTGCGGTAGTCACGGACATAAACATAGATATAAGAAAGAAGGAGATAGGTCCGGTAGTTGCAAATGTATCGAAACCCAATGTCTCCAATTTGTTTACAATGCACCGTACAACTCACACGCACGAAAACATCGTTGTGCTGTGCAAAACCCATTTATTCTACATATACGCTAATGATTGACTAAATCGTAAACTTATCGATTCTCCCATTAATTATATTGTATTAAAATGTTTGTTCCTGAAAAAAAAAATAAAATAAAAACGATTTACATATGATATAATAAGATGATTTAGATAAAGAAAACGACACAAAAAAATAAAATAAGTAAATCAATTAATTTCAAAAGGAAGAAAGAAAGAAAAAAATATTTATTTGAACACAGTTCGTGAAACACAAAACACAAATAACAAAGATAAAATAAAAATAATGTTTAAAAACAATAGCACGGTGACAATAGTGTGTGCCTCACGGCTGCGCCAAAAAGGTTCATTTCAGCATTAATGCCAGACAGATGCTGTCTGACGCTGGTTTCAAAATTACGAGAAAATCTAAATGAGTATAAAACAAGATTTCACATCAGTCTTTCAACCAGGCTATAACTGTACAACACGGTATTCTTAAATGTTATCACGATCGCGGTCGAAAGCACACTAGTTCGCGGAGACGGCCATTTGCCTGTAACATGAGCATTTTGATCATGTCGCCCGCGCGACACTTCTCCTGTTTTTTTATATTTCTATGGTGGTAAAGCTGTTTGTTGCTTCTATCGCTTGAATTTGTTGTTCGATTTTACAGGAGAGAGAGAGTTTATTAATGAATTCGCTAATAAAGCTTCTTTATCCTTGTTTTACGAGAAAATGATAAACTCGTTAACTTAAAAAGATGATCTGGCTTGTAAGCCGTGCTTTCAGTTAAGGATAGGCTGTGACTAGAGAATACAATCCCGAGCATGTTTTTCAATCCCGGGCTTACGGGATTTTTGAAGCCTTTTCCCGGGATCCCGGGCCTATCCCGGGATTAGACTATGTGGTTTCTAATTGGGCTAAAATAAAAAAAACACGAGTAATTAAAAAAAAATGTCTTTAAAGTCTTTGCACAACACAAATCAGAATAATAATAAGAAAAGAAAAAACACAAACCAAAAAATACTATACTTTTGCAAGAAATTAAAAAACAGCACAAAATAACTATTTAGAATTTCGAAAATATAATCGCAGAAATATCAAAGCATCCAATGTTTGACTTCCGAGCCTGCTTCGTAGTTTATTGCCAACATAAGCAGCAGCTGAAAACGCTCGTTCAGCTTCTACGTTGGTTGGAGGAATAGACAATAGATACTTATATGCTGTTTCTAAGTGATATCCACGAACTCCTCCATTTTCGAACAGGCTCATTTCACGTCTAATACTATTTGCCAACCCCAATTCATTTTTTACTTGTACTTCAGGATCTGTGGATTTCATACTCTTGTTAATTTCCAGCTGTAACTTTTCCTTTAATGTCAATTGGGGTTGGGAGGTTTCTGACCTTAGCTCATCATCTGTTTGTGATCCTGACCTTGCTTCTTCTTCTGTGTTATCTCGACTATTAAGTCTTTTAACAATACAAATGTGGCAATCCCGAAAATCCCGACATTAGCCAAGTACAGTCCCGGGATTTTCGGGGCCAGAAAACGGTCGGGGTCCCGGGATCCCGAGATTTGGGATCCCGGAATTGTATTCTCTAGCTGTGACTTAGTCTACCACATCATATCCTATCTCGTTGACGTCTGTGAACAGTCAGCGTGTTAGCTAGTCTACATAGTTAGTGCCCTGCCGCTTAGATTTTCTCAGGGACAGCGGTTTTGACTGATCGAGAGACCGATCTTTAGCTAAGACTAGAAACCGAAAGCGATACTGTCAAAAAGCTTTAGACTAAGGCATGGCACCGTCGAAGAAGAATAGGTAATGCTTTATTGGAAACAAACGTGTCACACCCTCACGTTAACTACACTACAGGTACCACACAGTGGGCGTGTGCTGTAGACATTGCCCAGTATCAACATTACATAAGGTGGTCTAAAGCAAACAGTGCTGAAGAGGCCCGGCGCGGCCCGATAATTTTACCTATACGGTCAACGCCCATAAATCCTTCAGCTTTTATTTCCTTCTTAGAGACGTGACTCTTAGATCTTGAAAGTATTTCAGTGCAAGCAACAACGCGTTCGTTCCAGGTTGACGTCGACATTTTAATGGGTCCCTATGTTTGTAATGTCGTGATGAGAAACAGCAAACAGCTTTATGTCGAAATAAGTTTGTCGCTCTATGCTAACGTTCTCATATGCGGTGTTTTCCATTTGTATTGAATGTTTTTACCATAATTTTGGGGTACCATCGATATTAGTACCTATAATCTAACATTTTGATAGAATCGTTGCTGACGCAAAAACCCTTAGCTTAAGTTTAACGCCTGTGTTTATGGCTCAGTTTGTCAGCAATTGCCACACTCCAGATCCACTAAATAAGAGAGCATATAACCACCGATTTTTCAGGGTTCCGTACCTCAAAAGGAAAAAAAACGGAACCCTTATAGGATCACTCGTGTGTCAGTCAGTCTGTCTGTCCATCTGTCACAGCCGATTTGCTTCGAATCTAATGGACTGATTAAGTTGAAATTTGGTACACAAATGTATGTCTGTGACCCAAACACGAACGTGTAACATAAATAAATGATTTTTGAATATTCACTACAAACACTATAAGCGCTACTGCTGAGCATGAGGTCCTGGGTTCGATTCCCAGGTAGGGCAAAGTGTTATTGGGTTTTTCTATTTGAAATTTCTCAGTAGCAGCCTGGAGTCTGGATTTGTGCTCGGTTGATGGCAATAGGCTCGCCCCCTATTACATGGGACTTAAAACATAACTGGCGAAATGTGGGTGAACCTGCTACAGGGACACCTCTGCCCAACCCTTCGGGGAAACAAGGCGTGTTATGTGAATATTCACTTTTGGGGGGCAAACAAGAAAATTATAAAAAAAAAAAAACTTTTGCTAACAGTGCCGTGTAACATATTAAATGAAAGGGTTTGTTGCGAGGATCTTAAACATATTTTTTTATATAATTTTAAAATAAATACTTCTAAAGATATTTAAGAAATTCGATGAAAATTGACCATTCCCCCTTATCTCCGAAATACTGGACCTAAAATTTTGAAAAAAATACATAGTATCGCTCTTTACTCATGGATTACAGGAAAACCCATAAGAAGTCTATGGTCTTGAAATAACATGGTAAATCTCTCAATATTGTGCGTACAAATTTACATTTGCAATTGGAATGTATGGGAGAACATGTATTTCAACTACAATGTTAAGTTTGTATTTGGGATAAATTCATCCCAACTACGGAACCCTCCATTGTGCGTAGTCCGACACGGACATGGCCGGTTTTTTTTGTTACTACTTCTCATAAACAAAATCCTCAATACTTTTATCACATCTCACGGTGGTGGGGGATCGGAAATTAAAATTCAAGATGTTAGAATATTAGCATGATTGAATTTCTAAGTCGTCTTGTACGACATTCACTAAATGAAGTGGGATGATCCATTTTTATCCCAAGGTCACATGCATAGCACATTACGCATGCATTATCTGGTGGAAATAAATTATGTCGTTATTTTTAAGATTTTTTGTTTGGGATCTTAATTGGTTTATTTGCCATTTTGTGCAAACTGCATGTGCAAATGGTGGATTCTACGATGTGATTCAGATCATAACAAGGTCATTTTATATTTTTCTCTGTTTTTTTTGTTTGTTCGTATCTATATCTAATATTGCAACTAAGTACATCAATTGATGGAAGTCTATCTTAAGTAAACTTACTCATTTACCTCCAGATTTCAGTGGGCAAAGGACAAAACCCAGTTAATCTTGGTTATATTAAGTCTATTTGCTCTTCAGGCCAATATAGCCAAAACCTTGTTTGGATATTTGATTAATGGATATATTTTGATTGTGAGCTTACCTCGTCTCGCTAATCTATACAAATAAATACAATTGAAGTGTCTGTTTGCAATGACAAAATAACAGTTTTTTACTAAATGCATATGAAAGTATGTACGGAACAAAAAACCGGCCAAGTGCGTGTCGGACCACGCACAATGAAGGGTTCCGTAGTGGGGATCAATTTATCCCAAATACAAACTTAACATGTAGTTGAAAACATGTTCTCCCATACATTCCAAGTGCAAATATAAGTTTGTACCCACAATATTGAGAGATTTATCATGTTATTTTAAGACCATAGACTTCTTCAGGTTTGGCATAAAACAAACAAGTTGTTTTAAAACACGTAGATATTTTAAACAGTGTTCTTTATTAAGTGTTTAAAATCGCAGTATAAAACAAGTTTAAAATAATGTTTTAAAGGTTAAGAAAAAAAAATGGTTTTATATTGCGAATGAATGGAAATAAATGAAAAATTATAAATTTTTAGGACTTGAAATAGCTCGAAAAGAAACAAAAATGGTAAGATAGTTTCATACACTTCGTTGCCGGTCGAAATGAAGTAATTCCCTGCAACTATTTTGGGGATTCCCCTTATTTGAATATAGTCCATCCTATCTATGTACCTTTATCTATACTTCGCCAGTTGTTGAAAAGAGGTAATTCCCCGCAATAATTTTGGGGACTTCCTCATTTTTTAAATTTACTTTTAGGTAAGGTAAACTTAAGAACGAAAATCAGAATTCACAATTCTGAACGTACAGAGTGTACTGGGTGGTTCAGTATTTGTATAACATACCTACTTCTATTGATTAAAAAAAAAGTGGCACTCCGGGAGTGCTGACAGTGAATACTTGAAAAAAATCAGCACCGCGGTAATCAACGCGTTGATGTCTTTTTAATGCTCCAAAGCTGGTTTCGTCACAGTGTCGGGAAATCAATGGCTTAGTCCCATCTCAAAAATGCCCAACGCGCCTAAACAAGTTTTCACTTAAAAAAATACTAACTTACGTTGTTATTATGTTATTCTAATAGTTTTTTGTAAATGTTATAAGGAGTAACTTGATTTTATTTAAAAAAAAGAATAGGCGAAACCGCAGGCATCAATAAGATAAATGTAGGTAGGTATTGATTTGATTTGGACTCGCGTCATTTGGTCAATTCGTTGTATTTTTCCCCGTTGATTTTGCGTGATTCTCAGTTTTTTATCCACGTTAGACATAACTTTACAAATTAATTTCACTATATAATATAAACATAATCCAAAATATGGCTATGTTAAAATATTAAGAAAATGCTCTAATTTAACATGTATTTTTTCCAAATCATTAACACTACGCGTTTCTATAGACGTCATCTTCAGTATAAAATCATTAAAAGTCGGTTATCGTCGCCTTAAGAAAATATATGTAGACACTAAACAGATGTTGATATTGGTAGGTATATGATATAGGTAACAGGCTATAACCCTAAGCTGTCTTGGTTTGGACGTGCGGTGTTGTAGTACGCTCGCCACGTACGAGTTAATCCTCGCATCTTCTATATTCATCTCAGTATATATCATGAGTTTCGGTGGAAGAGATTAACCTTTACTGTGTTCCATTAATAATTTAAACTCTGAAACCAGTTTCTCATCATTCTTGTCTATTTGTTTGGAGTTTTTACTACAAGGATCTTTATAATATACCTTCAAGATCGTCATGTTTGTGGAACTTATGTACACGATATGTTAACGAGATGTCAGCAGATCGTTATATCACAGACCGTGTGGCGGTGCGCTAACATTACCGCCTGACCGATCGTTATCGATTCCGTGTCATGCACTAATTTTAGAAAAATCTATGTTATAAATTATAGCTTCGACACCGACGGGGCCAGTTCTTTTGCTTTGTATTTATACATTTTTGTTATTTAGGACAGTTGAAGTATCAAACGTTTGCTGTGTATAAATTTAACGCAAATCTCATGCCTCGTTTATCTTTTGAATTCCATTCGCGCTTCTTCCTGCATATTATTATGAGCCGTCAATTTGCCCGAGAATTTCTGGAAATGTGAGCACATTTCAATAAAGTTAATTGTGGATATGCGTTTACTAGGAATCCAACAAAGACTTATTTTAGTACAATCAGAGAGGATTACACTTCGTTTTGGAATTTTCTTATGATTGACGTGTTAAAAACACAAATGAGATTGAGAGCACTATTTGTGCTTGTCCAAATATTGGCGTAAAATACCTTTGGTTTTTTTATTTCATCTTTAGTGTTTATTATTTTACTGATTATTCACACGGGGTAAACTAAATGTTGATGATAAATAATGTCGGGTCGGCGGACTAAAGCACATAAGTCAAAAACATGCTTTATTTTTTCTTTGTACCAAAATTATTAATTTACATCAATACATCGGCAGACTAAAGCACATAAGTCATATTCGCTTGTTCGGGCTTGAATCTAAGTGGCGTCCTTTTTCAACCTCTTGAATCGCATTAATCTTGCGGCGTTATAAAAAACATAAGTTGAGTTATGTTAAAAGGAACACTTGAAGCTCTCGGACTTCATGGACACAGAAAGTGACTTATGTTATTAGGAACGTCAAGTGCGTCGTGTTATCTCGATTTTTAATTCGAGGGTAGGTACTCAAATTATAATTTATTGCTTACAAAAAACTGAAGTGGTAACTGTAGTGATTTGGGTCACACTAGTCGAGTTAGTTTTGCTCTGATTTGTTAACAGAACAGTTGTGGTGTGTGTCATTTTATTTAAAAATATTCCCAATTACTATGGATTGTCAGCGAGGAAAGAAATTAGTTGAGATGGTGATGAGGAGAAACACAAATGTTGAAGGTAAGTTTGCCATGTGTTTGATTTAAATCAGAAAGTAATATATTTATCTTTCATTGTAGTTTTAACAGAAATCATCAGTGATTTGTTCATTTTAGCATCAATCATAAATAAATGATTAAAATAATAATTTTTTTAGCCTCTATAGTATGTTTTTATTTTTAGATGAACGAAATGAACAATAATCTACAGGGACAATAGCGGAAGAAGAACCAATGCCTTCCACATCATCAGGCCACACTGGCGTCATGTTTATTAATCGAGAAATGGATTTCTCAAGTGATGATTCTGTTCTGGATCCACATTTCGAACTCCCTGAAACAGCAGTAGATTCGTCGACATCCACCGATACTGACCGAAGAGCCGACACGCCACATGCGGTCGAAACATCTCCAAAAAAAAGTATTCGCATTACGAAACAAGAAAAGAAAATAAAACGCAACACAGGTCAATCATATAAAACATTAAAAGGTAAAGTTGTTTCCAGCAGAACAATGAAAGAGCTAGGGACGTGTCGAATGAAATGCAAAGAGCGTATATCATTGAACGATAGACAAGCTATTTTCAAAGAATATTGGCAAATGGGAACATATCTCAAGAGAACAACTTATATGGCATCTTTAATTGAAATACACGTCAAGGCCACTCAAAGACAACGCACACTAGATCCTGACCAACAAAAGAATCGCATGAAAACATACAAATATTTTTTATTAATTCACGGGAAGCGTGAACCCATTTGTCGCGGATGCCTTTTAAAGACGTTAGGCGAAAGCGATAATTTTATAAAAACAGTTGCCACGAAAAAACGGTCGTCGATAGGTGGCACTCAAACAGATGATAACCGTGGGAAGAGTATACCCAAACATAAGATTTCTGATGAAAAAAGACAAGAAATTAAGGAACATATTTTATCATTTCCATCCTATGAGAGCCATTACACAAGAAAAACTACATCAAAAAAGTACTTGCCTTCTCATCTCACTATTACGAAAATGTATGTATTTTGTGAAAACCGCGACAGTCCACCTTCAGTAAAAATTTATAGTCAAGAATTCCAACGGGGCTTTTTGAACGATAATCCTAATTATTATCGTTCAAAAAGCCCCGTGCCGACACATGTTATACTTGTGATAAATTCAAGATGCAAATTCAACTATGTCAGGAAGATCAGGTGAAAACTGAACTAATTGCCCAACATGAACATCACAAGACTGCCGCAGATCAAGCATACGAAATGAAAAAATGTGATACTCAAGTAAATAAAAGTGACAGTACTGTGCAAGTTTACACATTTGACTTACAACAGTGTTTACCCACTCCAGCCCTCAGCTCTTCTGTAGCTTTCTACAAACGCCAGTTGTGGACGTTCAACCTGACTGTCCATGACAACAAAACTGGAAAAGCTGTGTGTTACATATGGTATGAAACCATAGCTGCTAGAGGAGCTAATCAAATAGCATCATGTCTTTTCAAACATCTCCAAACATACGTACCTGAGAATACAAGACATGTAATATTTTATTCTGATACTTGTGGCGGTCAGAACCGAAATTCTCATGTCAGTTCAATGTTGACTTGGGCTTTGCAGAAATTAGACATAGATGTCATAGACCACAAGTTCATGGTTCCGGGTCATAGCCACTTGGAAGTGGACACGGATCATAGCATCATTGAAAAAAAGAAAAAGAAAACGGATTTGCAGATTTATCACCCGCATGATTGGATTCAACTCATCAGATCGAGCAGTAAAAAATTTGAAGTTGTCGAAATGCGCAGTTCCGACTTTTTAGATTTTTCGTCATTGTTAAAGGGTCCATTAGTATTAAGAAACAAAGATGTAGAAGGGCGACAATTTAAATGGCTCGATAAAAAGTGGTTGCGCTATGATTCTGAATTTGGCGTAATCTCCTACAAAGACACTTTGGACACGGAATGTAATTTTTACAAATTTAACTTGAAACGTCGAGTTTCTGCCATACCTGACACTATTCCTGTTATATCGGTACAGCCCTTACCGATATCAAAAGAAAAGAAAGATGATCTGATTTCTTTACTCTCCTTAATACCCGACGTTTTTCATAGATTTTATTTAGATTTGCCTTCTGTGAACAATGTACGTAATACTGACCCTGATATTTTAGATAGTGAAGAAGATGAATAAATAGTTGAATATAAATTATAAATATAGGCTAATATATAAATGATGTATGCTAAATTAATTTTACGTTCATAGAAGTAACTTTTGAATGTCAACTAAAACATAGTTTATAATTATTTTTACTGTTCTCATACACTTAAGTCACAAGTACCTACTAGGTACACAGTGTTCTTTCTAACATAAGTCACTAAAATCGCTTTTTATTATATTTTTATCAAATTATATTTACGTGCATGTTAGTATTAATTAAAAACATCTCAATATTCCAATAAAGTTGAATTTATAGTTTAACGCTATTTTTTTATACAGTTTTTAGTTGTTCCTGAAAAGTTTCACTTCTGGACTTATGTTTTTTAGTCTGCCAGCCCTAGTAAATGTAAAAGCTTTATGTTCTGATGCCATAATTAATAAAATTCCATAGTAGATCTTCGATGTCTTGTTCTGTAGACGAGATGATAGTAAACGTCCTAATTGCGATCCGTTGACGGCTTGACGTAATCTATGATGAGTTGATTGATTGATAGTTACAACATCATTTCACTAAGTACATACTTAGAACAGAGGTATACAGTATGGTATACACTGATGCTACGATTGGCGTGGCCACCTACTATCTAAAGGCTCTTTCAAACAGGCGAGCGGTGTCTTTGTGTCGCGTCGCGTGTCGCGCCTGTTTGAAAGAGCCTTAATTGCGCAAAACATTTTCGTAAATGATTAAGACTAATCTGATTCATTTTGACAGTTAAACAACATTCATTGCGTTATTTACGTTGTTGAGCAGATTTTTTTCGAGCTCATGAAACAATGGATTAGCAAACTGTTTCAAAACGATTCAGATTGTTATTGGTCGTGTATTACGCAATTAGGGTACTGGCCACCTACTGGGCCCAACTTATTTAACATAATATTTATGTATTTGCCATCGAATCGAAAAGAAGAAGGTATGTATGTACCTATATACTGAGGATGCTGCAACCGAACTGAAGTATGGACGCTCTACATCACTCAGAGAAAGAGGCAAAGTTATATTATCAGTTGGAGACGAGTCAAGTGGACAGGCACCTGAAAAGCGAAAGCTATTACGTACTCGTTCATTGAAGAGCGTGAGATCTTTAGTAGTAGCCAGAGGTAATAATAATGAGTGCTGTATCATTCGCGTAGGTTTAATATAACGTGTTCTATATCATAGCGACATACCTACTAGTTGTGGTTTATTGCATGATTATGAGTTTCCGTTGTTCCCACGCCAGGCATAAACTAAACTGTGATTCGTCCCAGATCACGGGCCACTCTTTTAACCAGCTTCCTTTTAATTTGGTTTGCAAAAGTCCATTACAGACGTCACGTCACAGCGTGAGTAACCATGTGTTTATCATTATCGGCATATTTGTCATCCTGCGCCATATCGTGAATTAAAAAGTGATTCGGGAGGACAGAGTACTAATTATTGTATTATATAGATAGGCCTCTGTACGCTCTTGGTATTAGTCTCGTCTCTCCAGAACCATCTAATACCAGCCTATTACTGTCCCACTGCAGGACAAAGGCCTCTTTGAATTGCATTGATCACCATGGTTGCTCAGGACGGGTTGGCGACTTAAGACTTATAATTAACTGTAAGTCCTGGTTTCCTCACGATGTTTTCCTTCACCGATATCAGTAATGTCCAAGATAAACTCTGGAAATACATATCAATACAAACCCACCTAGTAAGTACTTATTCTTGCACGCCTCCTGTGTGAATTTATTGGAGTCTTCTTTAAGCTTAGGTACAACACAATGGTGTGGATGTGTAGTCATGTATTGTCATGACACACATTCAAACCGCACAATACTTAAATTCTTAGATAAATTATGTATGTAAAACAGTTCCTTAAAGAATTCAGAGCAAGAGCATCTGAGAAGAGTGCAGTATAAATCGTGTCACCATTGAAAGTGCAGAATGTATAATTCAAGAGCCCTGGCCACTCGCACTGCGCTAATGGCGCGAGTTTGCAGAAATAAATGATGGCGTATTTGAACTAGAATCTTTCACATTTCCAGATGAGACGTTATTATAGGTATACCGATTTTTAGAACTGCATCAGCAGCTTTCAATGTTTGTCAACGTGTTACGAAGCCGCGAGCAAAACCTAGTCGTCAATAATGGTCATGCTTTGACATTTCTGTCAAATATCAACATATTTTTGCACGTTTTTCTCACTAATTACCAGTGATCGGAGAGTGGGTAGATTGATTTTACGTACTCGCATCATGAATAGTCATAGAAATCGTAACATGGATAAGCCTTTTTCCGGGATTTCATTTTGGTACTTCCGGAATTGAATCAAACATTGTAAAAGTAAGGATTTTTAAACTACTACATTAGAAATTTATAGAATGCGATAGATAAACATTTAAAATTTGTTTTTTTTCTTATTTATCAAGTAATAAAGTGAATCTTACTGTTGTGCGTCCATTCGAAACTTACGTAATATAACTAATTGAGTAGTTAATTCTTGGAAGTATATTATCAGCTGCTTGTAATTGTTACTATTCTTGAATCAATAAATAAAAATATATTTTTATACTTCTTAATGTTTATTCACATTCAATGCAATAAAAGCAAAAGGGTTAAACATTTCTTATTCATATTGATGTATTCTTTATTCTACACATTACAGCATTTGAAATTCCTTAAAAAAATCTTAATAATTTCAAAATCTCGGAATCCCGGAGGCATATCCGTACTAATATATACGTGCGAGTTCATGGACCCCAAATCAATCTACCCACTCCGATCTCTGCTAATTATTTACCAAAGCTGCATATTTGACGGTAGCTGACGTTTTGGTTCAGATTGCTCGGAATAACAAAGCATCTCATTTCGCCGGATACCTCATGTAATCAGCGCATAAATATTACAAAATTTAAAATCTCCCCGATCCTAGCTGGTGACCTACTTCTCCGGGCACGCTTTACCGTTACTGTCATGTTATTTTAATTGACGTCTACGGCGGGGACCAATGGGACGCTCGACTATCTATCTATACGGTCAGAACATAAAATTTCCAAAGATATGGACAGTAAAGCACACTTTCTAATTTTAATTGCCTTTGAATTTAAATAATTATCGTGAAATACACTTAAAAAGTTGAGTTCAAACCTTCACACAGGATTTTTATCTATAAAGTAGTTACCTATTGATTGATGTTAGTATAGATTACTTACATAATTTGAACTCATCCACACTTGTAGTAAGTAGTAACTTACTACAAGTGTGTCTGTAGTAGTAACTAGACTACTACTTATCAAAACGAGGAACGTAACGTTTATCTGAATCTTCGATCAGCAATACCATCTGAATGTTCAATATTATAATCACAATAGCGTGCGATTCTGTTTCATAGAGGTTTCGATTCGAGAATCATATCTCCATTCAAGAACTTAATGACTTTTGTGTAGTCGCTCCTGGTTGTTGTAGGTACAGCTTCGTCAGATTTTAATTAAACTTTGAAGTTTCAAACTTCAAAGCACGGTACTGTTCGGCACTTTTATATTGATAAACTCGCTCCCGCTTCAACTGATAATGAGCGAAAATACGGTAAACGCTCCGGGGCATGTTGATACCACAGCCGCTGGTCCCGTGAATAAAAATAAAATTCAATGAACGAAACGTGGGAATGAAAAAATATCTTTTACATACAAACTTACCGGCAAGCCTATAAACAACGTATTATGTCGTTGTTATTATTTGCGACTCTGAAATATGTTTTCCTTAAGATTTTTACATATTTTCATAATGCCAATTTGTCCGTAGAATCGTTGTAACTTATCTGATAATTTGTGTTGTGTTCGAGGTCAGCCGGTGTATCGTTATTGTGGAGTTTGATCGCGCGAGGCCTGATTCGACGATATCGTAGCGAGGAAAAGTGCGAACACATCTGTAATAAGATGGGTTTAGCGATCCATCGTATTCAACCGGATTAAAATCAATAAATCGTTCTCTTGTTCAGCGCCATTATTCGCCCGCTATTAAAGTTCAATCGATACTTCATTCATTCATTAATTCTTCTTCGTTCTTATAGTTTCGCCGTGCCCGTCTGTCTGTCTGTCCGCGGCTTAGCTCAGAGACTCTTAGTTCTAGAAAGCTGTAATTTGGTATGGATACATACCAAATTACAATTACGTACATATTAATCACGCCGACAAAGTGGTAAAATAAAATATAGATTTTTTTATTTAAGGTACGTAGGATGGTTTTTTTTTCCACATCTATCCCATAGTGTCGTTCGCGTTGGAAAGGTCGTTCAAAAATATTGTGAGTTTGCTAAAACTATTTTTCGATTCTGGGATCCGTTTTCGAAATATTAAGCTTTAAAGTGCTAAAATTTTTGTTAGAGTCAAGTGTCCAACCCCCATATTATTTTTGTTTCCCACGCCCCCTGCCAGCCAAATGGTTTGTTTTGGGTGTGTGAAAAATTCTCAGTACTTAGTAGTATATATAACGAATTTAAAAGGAAAACTATCACAGCTAAGTAGACTTTACAAGTTAACGAGTAATGATCGACCAACTTACATTTACGGTTGCAAAAAACATGTTCTCCCATACATTCCATATGGGAGAACATATTTTTCAACTACAGAGTTAAGTTTGTTCTTGGGATAAATTCATCCAACTACGGAACCCTTCATACACGCACTTGGTCGGTTTTTATATTTATCACTGACTAATACAACAATTTCTTAACTTTGCAGTGTTCTTGGCAAAAGTTCTGCTCTGTCTTAATTTTAATGTTACATGCGTCCTTCTACCTGAGTTGCCCTTTACACACAAATCCTACTTAATATTATAAATGTGAAAGTTTGTGAGGATGGATGGATGTTTGATACTATTTTACGCAAAAGCTACTAAACGGATTTCGATGAAATTTGGCGCACAGATAGGTGTAACCTGGATTAACACACAGGATACTTTTTATCTCGATATTCCCACGGGATCGAGACAAATGCGGGTGAAACCGCGGGGCGCTGCTAATCTTCTATATTGACTTAAAAGTAACTTTCTTTGCAGGATCCCAAAATACGTAATGTAGTGCTGATTGGGTCGCAAGGATCTCTAGAGGAAAAAACTGTCACCGTGTGTCATGGCGCCGACTTCGTCAATGTTATGTTCATCAATTTCTGCTGCACTAGAAGAGAAATTGCACAGGTGAGCAGCTAATTAACTAACTTAATTAACAGCAAATACATTAATACCTACCGCTAAGGGGCGGGGCTGGTGCTGGGCTATTAACACTTAATCAGCAGATTGGTTTGAATTGGTCATGTTTCTACGTGGTACGACTATAACCCCAATGAAATCGTTCGGCTGTTTATCGTGATTCCTAAGTAGAACTAACTCAAATACTCAACTGAAAACCAACTTTGGCGTTTTTTTAAATTTATTCAAAGCAGCAAACAGTATTTCGCTAACGAAGTATGATGGAAAGTCGTGATGAGTGGTGTTAACACTACATGGGACAACGCCATTGGAATAACAAATAGTTGCACGTATATGAGTTGCTCGTAAAGGTGTCCACACAATAGTGCGGTTTTCACGTTGTCTGATACCTGTGCTCAATGGAGCGGACCAAATCCGTATCGTAGGCGTAGGAAGCACTCCGGTGCCGGATGAAAACTTTTTTCTATTGCTTTATGTTCGTCGATGCTGACTGTCTGTTGTGATGCACTCGCGTATTGGCATACTTTGCAGTTTGCACCAATTCCGTGATTGAATTCAATTTCATTAGTTGTGGAAAGCTACAGACAGTTTCATGTGTGACTGTGAGCAACCTTTTGTTTGGATTAAATGGATTGAGTGCGGCTTCGGTCCAATTTACAAGCTTCACGTGTTCGAGATTTTATCAAGTCAGTACAAGTAGAATAACAATTCACCTGTACCCTAACTGCGTGACTTATTTTCGTAAACAATTTTGCCTAATTTGTTTCATTTTGACAGATCAACAACATTCATTGCGTTATTTACGTTGTTGAGCAGATTATATTTCCAACTTATGAAGCAATGGATTGCATTGTGTTGTATAACGCAATTAGCGTAATGAATTACAAAAGTAACCCCAGAGCCTTTTTCGGTCAATGAGGAATCAAATGTGTGGTTCATAACCAAATAGATAAAGGATGAGTGAACTTTACACCCTGTTCCTCAAAATTCTATAGGAACAGTGTGTAAAATTCACTCATTCTCTATAGAAAAGGGAGGATCCCTCGAGACGACGGGTGTTGTCTGGTGGGCCGACGATGGACAATGTATATATTCCAGTCGCGCAGTAAATTCTGCTTGCGCGATGCAGGATTTTGCGTGACGTCACTGTGATGCGTAGTTCGCATGTTGCGATATAAATGCCGCCACAACCAGACAAGACCACATTTCAAGTTAAAGATGAAGCAGAGAAGATAAATTTACTAATTCTAGCGCCAAATAATGCCGATGCTTGAAGAGAGTGGACGAAGAATTCTGAGTTTAATACGAGTATGCAACTAAGATAGGCAGGTTTCGGAAGATTACGCAAAAACTGTGCGGTAGGAAAATCTCGTATGTTATTTCGTCGTATGTTCCTCAAGCGTTTACCAATGTTAATTGCGGCATTCAATGCTAGTTTCTTTAAGACGGAGAAAGAAAATCTGGTGGCGGTAGTGTGGCGGCTTTTGATGTAAGCGTGTTGATAACGTTGTTGTAATTGCTTACCGCTTTACAAAACTTAGCGAAGATTGTGAGAATCCGTGGGATGGGAGGGCAGCGCAAGACCAGTTGTAGCGATTCTTGGGAAGAACTATATCAAACAGTGGACGTCTTCTGGCTGAGGTGGTGAACCGTTTTAAGCGTTAAAATTTCTCTAATTTGTTCAAGACAACACGCATTAATAAGACTATAGGATATGTAGTAGAATTGAAAATAGATTAAAATATAGATGGTTGTTATACGAGACGTTGTAATCAACTACCAAGGAATTGATGTTTATCATATTCTTGAATGCTTCAGGAAATGCTAATGTTGGTATTCAGTAATAAACATAGACTGCGCTAGTAATTTAGTCTCCGCAAGTAGGTAAATTATGTAACTACACTGTAACCGATACTTATAATAAATACCTCAGCCAGTCAGCTATGAAAACCATATGATTAATAGCTATATGCAGGTTTAAGATATGCTGCACCTAATAACAAGAAACGGCTGGAATACTGGCTATTGACATGTGGAATCTAGCATACAATTCCTAGCGCCAGAAGCTTCGACCCCTTTCTTTTCTCTTCAATCACAATAACGACGATGATTAAACTGAAATGTTTTATTTTAGTAAAACGAGGCCGAACATACAATCATGGCCCATCACATTAAACGTGTTGTTATTCAAGACTATTATTTGGAAAAAGTGATGTCTCCGTGACAGCATTTCGTGGAGTCAGTGATAAATGTGCACAGTCGTGTTTAGTGATGGGACAGACGACAAGAATTCGCTTAGTGATGATGTCTGACGCCACGATGATAATATGACTACAGATCCACCGGGGTCAAGGCTTTCGCGAATAAGCACGAACGCTGCTCTTATTTATGTTTAATTTTTAGGGTTTCGTACCACAAAAGGAAAAAACTGAACCCTTATAGGATCACTCGTGTGTCTGTCTGTCTGTCTGTCACAGCCAATTTGCTCCGAATCTAATGGACTGATTATGTTGAAATTTGGTACACATATGTATATCTGTGACCCAAACTCGAACGAGTAACGATGAATGTTGAAAATAGGGGTTTTGCTGACAGTACCGTGTGACATATCAAATGAAAGGGCTTGTTGCAAGGATCTTAAACATATTTTTAAATTATTTTAAAATAAATACTTTTAAAGATATTTAAGAAATTCGATGAAAATTGACCATTCCCCCTTTTACCTACGAAATACTAGACCTAAAATTTTGAAAAAAATACATAGTATGGCTCTTTACTCATAGATTACAGAAAAGTCTATGGTCTTAAAATAACATGGTAAATCTCTCAATATTGTGCGTACAAACTTACATTTGCAGTTGGAATGTATGGGAGAACATGTTTTTCAACTACAATGTTAAGTTTGTTCTTTGGATACATAAATTCATCTCAACTACGGAACCCTTCATTATGCGTAGTCCGACACGAACTTGGTCGGTTTTTGTTTGACAACCATTGCCTCTGCTTGATAAGAAAATAAGTTTAATAAAAAACTGTAACCCGACTACGGGAAAATAAAAATGATCTAAAAGAGTACGAAACAAGCAAATACTTTAGACAGAAATCAAGACATAGGTACAAAAATGGTCAAGGTAAAGCCGTCGTCGCATGCCATTATAATTTTGTAGGTGTTCCTGTGTTTTCTTTCTTTTTAGATCATTTTTATTTTCCCGTAGTTGGGTTACAGTTATTTTATTAAACTTTTTTTTAATTTTTTTTTTCTTTTTTAAGCTTGATAAAAGTTACGACAACGTAAATAACAGTAATAAGGTCAGTAATTAAGTTATTTTATACGTATTTAAATTCCAATGGCAGTGCATAGTGCGTTGGACGAAACCATAGCGCGATTTATTTCGACGCCAACACCATATAACGAGCTTCAAGAAATCCAAAATATGAATATTTCGTTCTACTTGTTTTTCTTCATAAGAGTGGAATTACAAATCGTTACCATTTATTAAGATTTGATTAACTGCGCGTTGATATCAAAGTCAATTCATTTCAAATAGGCCCATGTACTTTTGATCGTCAAAATGTACAAAATAATATAATTGATTCTAGTCGCCCTTTCCAAAAGGTAGTTTTCGTACGGAGAAGAATGGGCAAGAAACTCCACCGTTACTCTTTTAAAATGTTTTACAATAGTTTGTATCAGTACGTACATTAGTTAAATAATTATATGTGAAGACGATGCACCTAGAATAAAATTACTATACCACAATAGGTTAAAGGAATTAAAAATGAAGCAACGACAGATAATTTAATTATGTGATAGATACATGGTGCTCACATATTTATAAACCTTGTAAAAAGTAGACGATTTTCCTATTTTTTTTTTTTAATTAATAAGTTAGTGTGTGAGGAAGTAATCACAATGTAAAATCAATTTCATATAACACAAAATTATAAATTTTACTATTAAATTAGCAACCTGTTTGATTTTGTCTTGATTCTAAATTGTCCTGTGGAGCAGGACCAGCATGTTTCCAAGCATGTTTCCAAGCATTCTTATCTTGGATATAATCTTCTAATTTATAACACAAAATTGTAAATTTTACTATAAAATTAGCAACCTGTTTGATTTTGTCTTGATTCTAAATTGTCCTGTGGAGCAGGACCAGCATGTTTCCAAGCATTCTTATGTTGGATATAATCTTCTAATTTATAACACAAAGTTGTAAATTTTACTATTAAATTAGCAACCTGTTTGATTTTGTCTTGATTCTAAATTGTCCTGTGGAGCAGGACCAGCATGTTTCCAAGAATTCTTATCTTGGATATAATCTTCTAATTTGTAATATGCTTGTGCTCTGTGCTGAGCTCACGCAACGCGTCGTACGTCCAGCCACTAATAGGACTCGCTCATCAAGGAGCGCTGTCCCAAATTAAACGCATTATTATTTTATTATACATAAGGTATTTTAATAAAATATGTATACTAAAAGATCAATATTTAAATTATCTTTAAAATGGTGAAGGTTTCAGAAAAAATACGCTTGATAGATTTTGCGTGATTCTCAGTTTTTTATCCGCGTTAGACATAACTTTACAAATTAATTTCACTATGTAATATAAACATAATCCAAAATATGCTTATATTGCCTTATCCAAATCATTAACACTACTTGTTTAGACGTCATCTTCAGTATAAAATCATTAAAGGTCTGTTATCGTCACCTTAACAATATACAGGGAGTCGCTTGTCTACCCTTCGTGTTTAAATATAGACTTGTTGAATGTTTTGACAAAATCATTAAATATGTCCCTTACTTTAAAAGCAGTTAGGTGATTCCGTCAATTTTGATGTCATGTTTATTTGCTGTCACAGTTACTTACATTTTATCATGAGATGCGTCTCATGCGGTACCCTCACGACACATATCAGCTTTTAAATTTATGACTACTTACTTAAAGTAGCATCTCAAGTAGATGTAAGGTTCTCTTTTACCAATAGATGATATTTTATTCTGTAACGTAGCATCTAATATTCTAGAATTATTCGGTAATGGTTTCTTTATCTGACGATAACGACTCGAGTTATTTACGGTGATACGGATGTCTTGAGTAATTAATTACCGATGCCTTCCAAGATTAAAGTTTTAACCGACTTTTACGTCGAAGTCAGGTTTAAGCTTTCTTTGATTTTACTCGTCTGGCTACTGTTGATAGTGTAATTTGGCATTGTTGGCAGCTTTGGACCGAGGGGTTGTTTGCACTGGCGTACAACCTGAGCCAGCTCAACAATCCAACGATCAAGTTCCTCGAGAAGTTACACACCAAAATCGCGCTCAAAGCTGACAAGTCGGGGAAAATTCTCGTCAAAAAGTAAGTCTACGTCTTTCTACGTTATCTAACATATTTATAGTTTAATAACGTTCGGTGTTAAGAACAGTTTCATTTTACAACTTGGTATGGCTTCTTTTATCTTTCTCTGGCATTTAATGGGTTGTAACGGGTCAATAAATACCATTAAAACTTTCAGAGTGAAGTATTAAAGGATTAAAGAATAACAGGAAGTTTAATGAGATTGAGATGTATAAGAGCGCGGAAGGCTAACATTTGTTGACCTCATTCCAAGAGCGGAGCCCTGGCGCTAGTGGGCGTTTGAATTACATTAAGCAAAAATATTTAGTGGTATGATAACGATATTGCATTATTAGACCTAAATGAACAGTTAGCAATATATTAACCGTTTGACTTTTATGACTTGCGCGAAGATGAACAGCTGATTTAAAGTATTTATGTCGTTCTCAAGACGGACTTGCTATAAATCGTTACTGCTACTATGAAATAATAGCTTTCCAAAATGCAATGTTGTAAATCATGACTGAAGTTAATGGACACAGTGATGAATATGATTAGCTGTTTGTTCCGCGTAAACTTCAATGTTGAGATTGTTCATTGGTAGCTATTTGCCTCGAGGAGTATTTGTCGGTCGTTGCAATTGAGATTCCGTACATAAAACTTTGTAGCCACGTTCAGTTTTCGTTTATTAACCGAAACTTTCTCTTTTGTTTGTGTTCGATTTCCTTGTTTCTGGTTGTCAGGTAATGTTAGTGGTTGCGCTATCTGTCATTGTCATCTACCACACGAGAGGTTCATTGCACTGTGTTGAGTACAAACCTTCGTCAATCTACTGCTGACACCCAGTGACAAACATTATCAGATGTAATATATTTACCCAAAACTCAGTTACGTGTTTCACAGATCTTAACTTCAGTTTACGATGGTTACGTCTGGCGTCTACCCCGGAGTTAAGGAAAATACATCAGCGCGTTTTCGTCATTTCTTACTCCTGTATCAGCGTGCCTTTCCACCAGAGATGTGTTATGCTGTCGCTATGGGGATGCGTTTGATATTCACCAATCATATATGCCTATATGTCCACATAGCAGAGCACTGATGGAGACGGGTTCAACTAAGCTATGTTTTTTTTTTTTTATATAGAAGGATGCGTGCTATACATGCGTGTTGTAGATGCGTGCTATGGATGGGAGCTATGGATGCGCGAGTGGTGTAGTTATGTGCAGAGAAGCCGCAGCCGCTCCCCGTGCCCTTCCTACTGTCGATACATCGCATAGCTCGAGCTGCGCATCTACCTTGCACAGCTACCTCGCGGCGGCGCATCTTCATAACACATCTTACTCGCCGCGCCATACAGCTCAGCATTAGTGGAAACGGTCACATAGTGTCATAGCTTAGTTTTACCAGCCTCGCAGTATAGCACATTTCTGGTGGAAAAGCACCCTTACGGGGGTCGATGGAATTTGACGATAGTTGTGCAATATTGTCACCATAAAATGTATTTGTCGAACAGGATGATATTTGTTTTTAGCGTGCTTTTGAACGAAGCAATACGAGTAAATACGTGATAGTGGCTAAAACATGACACATTGAACCGTGAATTTTCCCGTTTTGATGTTGTTTGCCCTAACCCTAAAGTGTAAGACGTTCACCGTTCATGCATAACAAAAGCATGAAGGTTGTCGACTGCCTGTTGTTCGACGTCCTCGAAATATTGAACAAGTACTGTTTATTTACGTCGACGTCGGAGCGACGTGTTTACTTGCATTCTTTTACCGCAAGTGTGTCGCCATGTACGTCGGAACTACGTTACGACACAACTCTGTAGTTCATTCTTGTGTGAATATTTAAGTTAAATAACTCCTAGAGTCAGCTCTGCCGGTTATGATAATTTACCACAAATTACAATTTTAAAATCTATCAGAGCAGTTCGCCTTGAAACTTGTAGAAACTTCTTTTGATTTTTTGCATGCTTTTTGTTTCGTTCTTCATATTCGTTTATTGTTAATTTAGCTACGCCCCGCGGTTTCCGCCACATAAATCTCGATTCCGTGAAAATATCGGGATAAAAGTATCCTATGTCTGCAACCAGGTCTAGGTCTACCCACCTAGACCTACCTAGGTGTACCAAATTTCCGTTCAGCCGTTTTAGCGTGTAAGCGTAACAAACAAACAAACAAATTCACTTTCACATTTATAATATTATTTAGGCATTAGGAAGCAATAACGCGGAAAAAGCTAAGTTGTTGTAGTATTAGAATATAGGTTAACAATATGGGCCTTCGGATTATTATTTATTTTGTTGGTAGAAGAGATGTTGCCTTGGGAATTAATGAAAGGTAGTAACACCAGCTAATTGTTTTCTCGCTAAAACAATAGCTGCATAATATATACAATTTATTATAGGTAACTAGCAACTGATAATCTGTTGAAATATCCCACAGGATATTTTCTGAAAACATGGTAGGGTTCCTGTACATGACGCTGGAGTCGTACCGGAGCCGCACCGGCGCCGAACCGCATGTTTACGACTATGACATGTATACGACTGAACATCGTCCATGTGCCGCACCGCGCCGCCGCCGCACACTGTGTGATCGTAGAACAACCAAGCTGAACAAAAATATTTATACCTTTTTTTATTATTAAATTTGTTTTTATGTAATACTAGCTTTGCCCGTGGCTTTGCCGCGTGGATGTCGGAAAATATCCCACGGGAACGTACTACCGGGCAGTACCTGGATTACATACCTAATAGTCCAGGAAAAGGTTATTGACTCCTACCGTTGCGCTCCAACCATAAT
Organism: Omphaloscelis lunosa; assembly: GCA_916610215.1. Classification (NCBI taxonomy): domain Eukaryota; kingdom Metazoa; phylum Arthropoda; class Insecta; order Lepidoptera; family Noctuidae; genus Omphaloscelis; species Omphaloscelis lunosa. The sequence continues at coordinate 18,756,685 of OU744247.1, forward strand.
TATTTTGTTACGCGTAATTTTGAATCTGTGATATCTTTTAAACCATTCATTTAAATTATAAAATGTCAAGGCATATTTTAATTTAAATTAAATGCCCAATTTAAATAACGTATTTGATTGGATATGGATTAATACGATACCGGTCAATATAGCTTCGGAAATAACAATGGAATTTTTATCAAATTATGCAAGATAATAATGGTTACTGTGGGTCATCCTTAGAAGATAGACATATGCCATCCTGAACTTTTTTTAACTTTTTAAGATCTTCAATCCTGTAGAACACAAATTTGATGTATCTCTGACGGTTTACGCGGCGCACGTCAGTAAAGCTCCCAGTCGGCATGATTTTTTCCGACATCTTCGACAATAATCGTCATATTTCAGCCAATTTACACAAAACCTTAATGTATTATACACCAAAACCTTCCGTAAGAATCACTCCGTCCATTTATGACAACCGTTTGAAAATCCGTTCGGTAGTTTTTGAGTTTATCGCGTTCAGACAGACAGACAGACGCGGCGGGGGACTTTGTTTTATAATATGTAACAATATATATATCTATGTAAGGACGGGAAGCTTACAAATAATATAGTGCTATTTTTTAAGTCTATGTAGATACATTTAACACCATGGGTGGGCGCGAGCACCAACATACAATAAAACTATAGTATACTAACTAAAGTTGCTCTCGTGGCTATAATACTTATTTACATGCATATATTGAGTATTTAGATGTTAATTTACTAATTGTTTTCTTCCAAAGTTCGAATATCGTTCTTCTTGATTATGTCAAAACCCTCAACTGAAAAAAACAAAATACGCGAGGGTTTCGAGTGCCAGAGTCTATTTTATTTTAAAGTATATTGAATTAACTATTAAACTGAAGTTAAATTCACAACTCAAATGTACTAGACTCTATAAAGTTTTTACTTCAAACCTTTTTTATTCTTTTACCGACTATGAAAGTTGCAAATATTTAATAAAAACGACTTACCGGTATTCACAGAAGCCACAATACATAACAAACACAAACGTTTAAGTGCGCACTAAACCGGTTTCAGTTAGTAAAATTAGTTGAATATCGACTTTGTCTCTTTCTAACCCCTCTGTTTTTCGTTGGTTGTTTTTTTTTTAATACTGTGATTGTATGCCACTGTGGTTTGTTATAAAGAATTTATAAAAGTTTTTCGATTGGAACCTAACTTTTTTATACCTTTTGTCCATCTAGGTTGTTCTACGTACAAACAGTGTGCGTCGCACCGGACCCGCGTATATTTTTCATTTGAAGTCTGAGATGTTCTGAAATTTTTGATCCTGCGGTCCGACGCCGGTGCGGCTCCGGTGCGTCTACAGTGCGGCTCCATCGTCACGTACAGGAAGCCTAAAGACTAGTCACTAGATTATATCTCATACATATTTTTAGGGTTCTGTACCTCAAAAGAAAAAAAAAAATGGAACCCTTAATAGAATCACTCGTGTATCTGTGTGGCTGGCTGGGTGGGTGGGTGTGTGTCCAAATTAGCTCCGTATATACTGGACCAATTTAGTTGAAATTTGGTACACATGTAAATTTCTGTAACCCTAATACGGACGTGTAACGTAAATAAATGAATTTTGAATATGGGGGTCACTTTTCGGAACAATGTGGAAAATTAAAAAAAAATGTATTCTATACCGTGTAAATACTTTATAATAATACTTTAAAATATATTAAAAAAATAGATGAAAATTGACCAAAAATACAGAGTATGGTTCTTTGCTCATAGATTACAGGAGAACCCATAAGAAGTCTATGGTCTTAAAATAACATGGTAAATCTTTACGGAACCCTTCATTGTGCGTGGTCCGGAACGGACTTGGCCGTTTTTTTTTATTTTTCTGTCAACCTGTGGCAGTGTTGTGGGTTAAGATATTATTACTAAAACTTGATTTTGTTAAACTACTAGTAAGTTCTTATAATGTTACTGTTTCTGTTCCATTCAATAATAAATAAAATAGTCATCAAACCGTTCGGTTGACTGAACCTTAAAGACTTACGTTAAGCAGAATAGCGGATACTCAAGATTTTTCTAAGTGTAGTTAATAGACGATTCTTGCGTAATGTGATGACATACTCAACTCGGTAAGCTCACTAATGGCCCGTGTAGACGAACAAATTTTTTATCAAGTCAAGGGGCAACTGTCATTTGTAGTCTGAAGATGTTGAGTAGAATCGAGCCACGTTTAGTGACACTGACTCTTGACATTTGACATTTTCACCATGGTATGTTTTTACCAAAGGACATCCTGACAACTGTTTCAATGGAACAGGCAGTTTGATGTTTTCTGTACGTAATAGGATTTGTTTTTTTTTTTTCTGCTTCTTTAAACTTTTGAGACCTTACGACTTACATGAGAGCTCCAAACAACCGAGGTTTGTTAGGTCAAAGTTTAAAAGGTCAGCTAAGCTTTAGCAACTCTTATGAGATTGTTGATGTGCGAAGCAAAATATCGATCATCTCTAAAAGCGATACAGTAGGAGTTGCCACAAAAAAAACTGACAATAATCGATTTATAGAACTTTTATTCTAATCTAAAAAAATATGTTAAAATACCAGTAAAGTTTTTCATTGTTTTATTTTAAACAATGTAAATGAGTATAATCTTCTCATACAGTATTGATTGGAACTCGTTTTGCAGACGAACACTTTTTTGTTGGTTACCATAGTTGATTTTTATCTAATCGATTACAGACTGAAATTGATATTTTATTTCCGTGCTGGTATCACTGCGTCAAACAAATGGCAATGCTTTTTAACTGGTGGATACAATATAAATACTCTTTATTTCGACTTTTACCTGGCTACCTTCCTGTGTTCGTGTACCTGTCTACTATGTGATGTGCAAAAATATTTATTTCAGAATTAAAAATATTGTTTAGTAAAAATATTTTTACCGGGCAACTTGTCCACGCTTAGCCGAAATTGGTGATTCCCTTTAAAAGTTTAAAAATGTATTTTAAGGTAAAATCAAGTTTTAGCGCTAATAATTCTGTGGACAACGAATAAAAAGATCAAATTATTTAAAACAATTTTTTTGGCCGTCATTCGGTTAAAACCTTTCTCCAATGTTCAGTTTGATAATAATGTGTGTTTTTAATGCAGTATCGTGAAGCTGCTAGCACAGAACAAGGAAGATAAGAAACGCGTAGAGAAGGCGTTGAGCGAGTCGGGTCTACCTACCGGCAAGAATGACACCATCAGTCAGTCTAAGTTCCAGTTCGAAGACTTCTTCGCGTTCTACAAGAACCTCACGCAGAGGACCGAGGTTCAGAAGATATTTAATACCCTGTAAGTTACTTAATATTTTATTAAACTTTAACAGAAGTTTCGCAGAATGGTGACCGATGGAAAGAGTGGGCAGGTCTTTGTTCAGCAGTGGGGGCAGTACGGGTTAATAATAATTATATAGCTCTCACTAGCTGTACCCCTGTCTCTGTTTGCGTGGTTTAATGTAGGTCTTTATACTTTCTATAACTTCAGAAAACAAAATCACACAAATCAGGTCGTTAATAGCTGTTCTGGAGTTATAAACACACTAACAAATAGACAAACAAAGAGACAGAAAAAAAGATAAAAATCTTTTCTACATTTTCGCAACATTCTACTTTCGTTAGAAAACCCATCATGTCATTTATAGGATGATTCCTAAGGCCGATCTCTGAGAGGGCTGAGTCTGCAGTGCTAGGTAGGTTCATCCAGCTTCACGTGACGACACGAGAACACTATGATTTTTTTTTGACATTTGTCCTTTTATTATGTGTATTTTGAATTTTATGAATGATGACTAACATAGTTTTAAGACCTTTGTAACTAAAAATTTATGAACAAATCGGTTAGTCGGTTAAATGAATTTAATTTAATTTATGACAACTAAAAATCGGAATAGGTAGAGTATATTTAACGCAAAAAAAAAACGTAATAAATAATAATACTTCGAAACAATAATTTAATACCAATTTATTCAAAGTCTAATAAATAATTCGTGATTGTCTGGAAATGAAAAGGTCATGATTATTATTCTGGGATTTCAGAATTCGGTATCACTTGACGGCTTTGGTGTGTAGACACCTTTAGTTTCTAACGACACCCGACTCAAGGTGTCACTTAGAATTTATCAATGTGTCTCTGATTAGTACTTATTACCTGCTCTTTTATGTAAATGTGCCATTTGCATGCTAATTAAATTGTTGTTGATATGTTCGGAAGAGCACGACCATTTCTTGATTATTCCTGATCTGATATGAACTTACGCTGCCCAAACTTTATTTAGGTATACCTGTTGGGCCATAAATTCAAGAAACTTTGCAGCATATTGCACTACGAATTGAGTTGGAATTAAGTATGTATTAATAACAAAAAACTTTTCATCGTGAACCACGAGGGTGGTCTTAGTAAAAAAACTAATTTTATTCATCTTGCACTACTTATCAAGCAAAGCAAAACGTTTTAAGATCATCAATATTAAGCTTGAGTACATCCGCGCCATTACGCTCGCAGATACTTGACCGACAAAACAACACTTTATGAACGAAGTGCGTTGTTATAATAAAGGCCCCGGCACGCATTAGTTCGATCAACTCAATTTAAATTTTGCCTACCCTTGAATGGAGCGATCTATTGCGCTAAATGTTTCGAGAAGTTAATCGCAAACTTTGCTTCCGATTGCGTCTAACTCATGGCCTTTAGATCAATATGCGCAGTTAGCCGGTTGCCGATTCCGCTAATATTGTCTGGAAAATTCATTTCGGGCGCGAAGCAATATTTTCATCTTTCAGCCAACTTATGTTTGCAAACTCAGAACAAATAAAAGCCAAGACAGCGCTGTCAACAGTGACGTGAAGCCGGTTTCGTAAACATGTGTGCACTTAGTGAGGTGTAGTTTGATTGTAAATATGTGCGTGTGAGAGTGTAAGCACAGAGGTGTAGTTTTTGGCATGTTTCACTTTATTGTTCGCAGCGCTATGCTTGGGTTTTTTATTTGGTCTGAGTTTGCAAAGTGAGCTACGTGAATCGCTTGTTTCCAAAGATTCGCGTAAACCGAACCAAAGACGCGTCTCATATACCTACCTAGTTTGATTTTGTATGAATTATTTTCTATTGTGATGTTACAATGCAGTATCATTATCGTAACTTAATTTTGACTATGGCATGGGAGCACGATATTTTAAAATACTGTCCAGTGATTCCTGAGGTCTGAACTTATTATTACAAAAAAAAAAAAGAATTCAAATGCCCTATAAATGTTTTTTTTTTGTGAGCTTTTCACGTTTCAGTTTCGATGATTGAGCCATCTGCTTAATAAGCGTAAATTGTTTACAGTGATGCCGATTCTCTTGTCACAAATGCCTCTAAACTAGACTAAAAATCACCAAAAATTAATTTATTCCTGCCAAACGACGATTTACTATTCAGAAATAAACTAAAGTGACACAACTTAACTATATTTTAGTTTGACAGCACTAAGATGGCACTGAGATATTAATTTAGTGAAAATGGCAATTTTACTATTCTGAATTTGACGTTTTTCACCTAAAATTTTGATTGTCTAACTAACTATTTATAATCGCGATTAAAAAGGTGTGGAATAAAATATGAACTAAAATTCACACCAATGCCTCCACTTCAGGTGCAAAAACAGTACTTTTTTTCTTTTCTTTTGCTTATTTATCTCGTAAATGGTGTGTTCTATCGCAAAAATAATGAAAATTTCCTAGAAAAATTCAAAAATTCAACACGTAGGTAATAATTTTTCATATTTGCCATACAAACAAAAAAAAACTATATAAAACACGCCGAGGCTTGCCCCCCATGCGGGCCTCCGGCTCTAAAAAAATTCACGGGGTAGGGCAAACAAGTATCACGTGGAGTCGCGATTGTCAAATTCGGTTTTAGTTGTGTCAAAATTACTTTTAAATTGAGAGAATATTTGTTGCAGAATAGCTTTAAGATTTTATAGCTAAAATAAGGAATTTTAGTGATCGTTTACTTAGTTTAGTTCGGTGTACAAGAGAATCAGCACCAGTATCTATGAAGGAAGCTTTTAGTTTAAAGAAGGAAGTTTTTAATTAATTGTAAGGAGAATAATATATTGATTTAGCCAACACTCTAGCTCTTTCTATAATTTTTATTTGATATTGTGAAGTGAATAATTAAATAATTAAAATTGATACTGTCATTTGTACGCGTAATGGCAAAGTATAGAGAACTTACAGAAATGTAACACCTCACACCTGTGTATCTGTAATCTATGTTTACAAATAAATAATCTGAATCTGAAAGCATCAGCGTACGTCGTGGTACGAACCCACGACCTGTCCATGAAGCGTTTCCCTTTAAATATCTTCTTGAAAAAATTTAATTGCCTAATATGTAACAGTCAAGAAGAGCATTAATAGATACAATACAGATATGTAAAATTCAAAAGCGTTTTTGTCGTGAAATAACAATTTTAATTTAAGAGTCCGTGCACGAAATCGACTGATTTTGATCAATTTTTTTCATTAGTTGTGAGAAAGGGAAACAGAATTTAAACAAAATTATTTCTGATTTGAAAAGTCGAATTCTTTGTCTTGTACATAGCGGAAAGGGATTTTTCAAATAAATTAAGGATTTGTGGAAAATCACTAAAATTCGCAATAAGTTTTCCAAAAATTTACGCGAGACTGACGTTTGATCACTTCGTTAGAAGAAACTACTTTGGATTTTGAAAATTAAAAAATAACATCAACATCATTATATGGTCTGCTGATGTACGTAGGGAAAACCACTTTTTTCAACTTCCATACAAAATATAGCAGAAAAAAGAATGTTGAAATAACGTAATCTTCTAAAAACTTCAAGACAAATAAGTATTCTTTTTTAATACTTAGAAATATTTTTAAGACATTTAAAAAATTACATACTAATCTTAAGTTAACCATTTAATATAATCTAAATTTTATTTTTTGTATAAACAATTCCATCATTTCGTTTATAAATGGCAAAAAAATATATTAACGACCGCGGAAAACCCATCCCGTCAGTAGCGTCCGGGTCTTCCCAGCGTGAGGACGTAACATTTTGCGCCGCAGTACACACACACGCACGCACGTGTTCGATGTTAAAATATTCTAGAAATTGTACGTAAACTACCACATTTTGACCCGCATTTTATTTTAAGTACTTTGCTTGCTTTTGAAGAACATTAAAAGGAGAATGCCCATTTTCTTGGGTGCTTTGGGCCCCCAAAAAAGATTGTTGTATCACGGTGATTTTAATTTTATTTTGTAGATAAATAAATATCTTTTCATATTCTGCAAAAGATTTCTTTTTATTCACACTGGTTGAAGAGTAATCTTTTTTTTAGGTTGCTGAAATTGAGGTTATAAAAATTAAATCCTCTAAGATTTTACTTCTTCTGAATGGATAATTAAATTGTGGTTAGTGTTTATGGGGTTGCCTTTGCCATGCAGGATATTTTAAGGTTAATATGAGGATGATGGTTCCTAACAATAGGCCACATTACCGCCTTCTCTCGCTAGAGAGTAGTGTTTTTTGCCCTCCCCTGTAGTGACTTTCGAAAGACGACTAAAAGCTTTGGCTGCAGCCTCTTAACTACTACTCAGTAGTCTATGAATATATAGTGTGATCAGTAAAGGCTTCCAAGTGGATGGGAAAATCGAAGTCCCATCCCATGTGTAAGAATGCATTTAATTATGTGGCAGGTTATGCATTTTAAATAATCCTAATAATGAAAGAGGTACATAAAAAAATAAAACAACAACAAATAAATAAAACATTTATTCTTCATAGAATATGAAACCAGAAATTGTGCTGGGGCGCTTACATTATTAAAACGGCCCCAGGTTAAATACCACAATACAGTTATGGTATGAGCACAAAAGCGTACTGTACGATTTCCCACTAAGTATGCAATAATAAGCAATGATCCTCTCTAAATAATTTGCCCTATTTTGTTCTCTACTTATCAGTAAATATGTATAATAAACTCTGCTGCTCACATGCCGTGATTTAATTCTGGGCCTAATATTAAAGGCAAATCTTCTATTAATTCATTGCTCATTTTTATTTTGATACTGGTTGGGGCAACAGTTGTCCTTGGTATTTGTTGGTTGGGGCAATAGTTGCCCCTGGTGTTGGAACTGGCAGTGGAGGTGGTTCAGAAATTACAGCATCCCGGATATCCATTCCTATACTTTCAAAATCCACTGTCTCCAGTTGTCTGTTAATTTCAGGACGTCCCTGTCTTTGAATATCTCTTGTTGCAGCCTCCCAACAAGCACGATAAATAAACTCTTAATAAATGTATGACCTAAAAAAAAATAATTAATGTATTATATGTTACGACTAAAACCTGAAGTGCGGCTACACCTAGTTTTAGCCGGCTACAACTAGGTGCGGCTGGTAGTAGTTGGTTAAACTTGCCTAAATAGACCCTGGTACTCGCCGGCCGCTGCAGCGGCACCGCTCGCTTCGCTCGCTGGGCTCGTGCGGTGTGTTATGTGGTCACAGTTCTAACGTAACCTTTCACCCATTTTCATTTGATACAACTAAATTTACCCAAGTGCTACCGGCCGCACCTAGTTGTAGCCGGCTAAAACTAGTGTAGCCGCACTTCAGGTTTTAGCCGTAACATATATACTGACAAAAACTTCTGTTCAATAATACCAACAATAAAATGCAGTAATTCTGCCAAGTTGATAAAACTTACGTGATGAGCCGGAGTCCATCTTAAAATATAGGTCCTTTGAGGACAGTCTTAGGAAACTCTGTGAGTTCTGCGACTTGCAATAGAGATGCCACATCCAAAACATATGTTTAAGTGTCCCTGAGGCCTACCTCAATTTGAGATGGAGTTGTGTTTGTTAGTATCTGCTCTTGCAGTAACAAAAAACATTCAAGGCACAGGATGTCATCAGATGATACCTGAAAAGTAAAAAAAAAACTATGAATGTAACATTATAAGTTTTATTATGTTCACTATTACGATACATATTCACTAATTGGTTGTGCCGGTTCTTTGTGCAAACTCACACATGTTAACCTGCACAAGTATAACCCTTTACATACACCCAATTATTTAGTACCAATCATAATAGATATAAATACCTATGATGGTAATTACACCTATCACTTTACATAGTTATGTTTTGTTGAGTGATATAACATTGATGCATATCTAACATATTATATCGTTACATATCTAACATATTATAAAACAAAGTCCCGGTCTAGTTAAAATATGTCTTGACTTCATTTCATTTAAATGAATAGTTTAAAACATACGCACAATAATTCAAAGTTACGCGTAACAAAATTTATGTAACTTTTACGATTTCCGCGGCGCACGCCAATAAAGCTCCCAGTTGGCATGATTTTTCCCTAAATCTTCAACCATAATCGTCAAATTTCAGCCAATTTAAAAAAAAACTTAATTTACAAACCTTAATATTACACTAAAACCTTCCGCATGAAACACTCCGACCATTGGTGAAAAACGTTTAAAAATCCGTTCAGTAGTTTTTGAGTTTATCGCGTTCAGAGGGGGGACGATGACTTTGTTTTATAATATGTAAGGATTATAGATTTTTTAGGTCAATCAGTTGTTTTAAAATATTATTATGACAGATGTAAATTGATGCATAGAATAATCTTATTATTTTGTACAAAAAAGGTTAGTTTTTAAATATACATAGATATTTTTGTAACATTTTTTATTTGAACCTTATTATTATGTATAAGTGAGTCGTGTAAAGTAGATTTTGGAATCAAGTATCGATTTCAATGAATCGATTCCGATTTTTTATTGTTTGACATCTGACAACATTTAAGTTAGGTTTCGTTTGTGGATGTACGTTGGATTCAGTTAAATAAACATGTATGATGTTTTTCAATATTAGGGTAAAATGTTTATAAAAAAATAGGATTGGGTGTCTTTTTCATAGTTTTTGAGGGTTCTAAAGCCGATTTTGATGTCAAAATGTAAATCTAAGATGGCGGCTGCGAAAATTTTCGCATTTCTTCATAACATCATGCCATCACTTTCAAATTGTTGGGCCTTTTGAAATAGATGGCATGATGTTATGAAGAAATCTTATTTCCGCAACTTTTTCGCTTCGCGCAAGTGTCCCAAATCCATTTATGGATACTGGTACTAATTCTCTTGTCACACCTCTAAAATAGACTAAAAATCACCAAAATTTTGTTTATTCCTGTCAAACGACGATTTCCCATTCTGAAGTAGACTAAAGTGACACAACTATATTTTAGTTTGACAGCACTAAGATGGCACCGAGTTATTAATTTTGATTGTCTAACTAAATCTGACTATTTTTGATCGCGATTAAAAAGGTGTAGAATAAAATTAGTTGTCATGAACTAAAATTCACACCAACACCTCGACTTCAGGTGCAAAAACAGCGGTGTCTTTTTTCTGTTCTTTTGCTTATATCTCGAAAAGTGTCGTATTGTAAATAATAATGAAAATGTCGACCCCCACCGACACCGACGGGGTGTACCAGCACACCATTGTGAACAGCCACCACTCATACCACTACTCTTATTTATGACAAACGCTACCTCAATGTTATTGAATGTCTACATGTACCTAAACACATCTAAAATCAAATTGTAGCATTTTATGTTGATTGTTATAAATATACTACACGGATATACAGAAACATTCCAGTCTTATTTCTTAGCCGTACCTACGTAACTTAAGGAAATATCATCTACAGGATCAAAACTGCTTAAGCGATCACTACGCTCGATCTTTAGGCGTGTGTGCGTGAACGGTACACACAAACATAGCATCGCAATGAATTTACTTTAACTCTGTCGAGTGAATTTTATGCACGGACTCTTATGAAAATACCCATTTCACAATATTAATATGGTTTCGAAAATACTATCTTCATAATACCACAAAACATCTATGAATACTTGAAAATCACTTTTGAATCTTGCGTAAGTGTAAGGTATTTATGCTCGTGACATCAATCTGCCTGGCCTTTTCCCAACTATGTTGGGGTCGGCTTCCAGTCTAACGGGATGCAGCTGAATCCCAGTATTTTACATCGAGCGAATACCTATCTGATCTCCACAACCCAGTAACTGGGTAATACGATATCGCTTGGTAAGACAGGTTGTTAGACTTTCCGGCTTCTGACGACCCGTAACGACTGTCAAAGATCTACGAATGACAGCCGGGACTAACGGCTTAACGTGCTTTCCGAGGTACGGAGGAGTCTAAGTATGTAAAGATGGTCATCCATCCACGGACCAACTCCGGCAAGCGTAGCCTTAACCTGATGGATCGACCTGTGCGGCTGTTATTATTTAGCCATTAGCTCTAGAGTTGGAAAGTGTAGAATTCTATGCTTAGAGTGAACACTCTAAGCATAGAATTGACTAGGTATCCATACTTATAAATGCGAAAATATAGGCTCGTGCAAACTGGCGCGATATCGCGGGCGACCCTTGTAACGCCCGCGATATCGCGCTGGTCTGCACGAGCCTTCACTCTCTCTGTCTGTATGTCTGTTACCTTTTCATCACGTTTTAACGACTGAACGGATTTCGATGAAATTCGACACATAATTTGGTTAGAAAATAGGGTAATTCCGTGCTGGCGATGACGCGGGCAAAAGCTGGTGTCTAAATAAAATTGCAATATTACAGTGTCAGTTGCCATTTTGCCAACCCATCGCCCCGCCATCCACCTGCCTGTACACTTGTACAATAATAACCCTTTTCCCGGCCGACATTTACGTCCGAAGCTGATACTGCCATTTTTTTCCACCTCCCAGATTACCGTTGCTTATGTAAATATAATATAGAGCAGGTAAATATACGGCGTACTATAAATAGAACGAATCAGCTCCTGTGACTGGCGTTTTAAAAAGGTCGCGGGTTGGAGCGGCGACAATTAGTTATAATTGTTCGGGTTGTCGGGCCACGTTAACCTCATCAACCAGTTGACTCCGACATAAATCACAATTGAACCCACCACTGTGAGCTATCGACCTAAGTACATACCGTTACTTACCTACATCACTATGTGGTTTTGTTTTGTGGTTCTCCGAGATTTTTAATAATGATTCATTAATGCGGTGTAGTTTTCCTTTCTCGATTAAATGTTGAATATAATAATGATTGTTGTGCCATAATGATAATAGGTAAAGCCATATAGATAATGTCAACATTATCACACAAAAGTTTTTATCTTGTGAGTAGGTACCCTAGTAAGACGAAAACAGGAAACTCAGGTTATCGCCTGGTTTACATAAATATGCGATAGAATTATTTATTCGGTCGCAATGATTTTTGTTTTCTATAAATACTGGAATTGTTGAAAGAATTCTCGTTTTCTGCGATTCACATTTCAAATTAAACGTTGTGCAATATTGCGGGTATTTAAGTACCGGTTAAGCATATATAAATCTCCCCATCTACTTACACGTTTATTGTGGGATTAGAGACTCTGTTCGTTACTTTGCTAATTGCAAAAACCTGTATTATCTGAGGGTAGCAAATAGTACTTAGGTATTTTAATCTTTTGCTCTATATCTAAGTATTAGCCCATAACGTCGTGCAAATGCAATTAAGCATTTGGTACCTAGGTAACTGTTGAGGAAGATTCAAAGGTTTAACTGCAATTATAATGGGTTTTCAAACCACCTCCATTTGGCTGCATGAGGGTATGATAATAAGGTGAAGGAAAAAAAGCTGAAATAAATGTGTCATAAGGTCATGACTTAGTAAGCATAAGATATCAACGTCATGAATGGAATCCAAAGTTTACGTGTCAATTAAAAATCAGGACACGTACGTAAAGTTCTTGAAAGGGCAAAATACCCACAGGAAATTTGCACAACAACGGATGACATCAGTTGGTCAAGGCTAGCGATGATAACGAAATATTTGTTTACAGTACGGACAGCAAGCCGCATCTGTCTGCCAATCAGCTGGTGGACTTTCTAAACGATGTCCAGCGGGACCCCAGGCTGAACGAGATTTTGCATCCCTATGCCGATCTCCAACGCGCCAAGGATCTTATCAAAACCTATGAACATAATAAGTACCATCAACAAAGATCACAACTTACCTTCGATGGATTTTTAAGGTTTGTTCTACATATAATTATGTTTTATGGGTCAGACCCTAGTTCGCGGAATGTAACTCTAAATACCTTCGAATAATGAGTTTTTGATCACATAATATTCTTAATCATATACTATTAAATGAGCAATATTTTTATATATAAATACCTTCTTATATATATTTGTAATGTTCTCGAAAATGACTCTAACGATTTCGATGAAAGTTGCAAGGGGTTTACGGGGGCGAAAAGTCGATCTAGTCTGCACGCGTAGCATGACCTCCGTAGAAATGGGCTTTGTCGACGGAAGAATAGACAAAATAACAGATAAACAATCACAATCTGTCATTTTGTCTATTCTTCCGTCGACAAAGCCCGTTTCTACGGTGGTCATGCTACGCGTGCTGGTCTCATACATCTCTCGTTTTCTCCGGATTTTACCCGAGCAGAGCTCGGTCGACCGAAGTTTAGATCAAGATGGCTACTTTAGAATAATGATATGGCAGTATGGAATTAGTCAGTACTATCATGAAGGCTAGAATTAGCATGAACTATCCTATATATTACATGAGTATTCTCTATTTTCACCAGAGCAGAGCTCGGTCACCCAGGTACTATAATGATGAATCACTTTACAATATAAAACGTTTAATTAAAAAGATTTGTTATTTTTATTACTGTGGAGGTTTATAATAAAAAGAGTGTTTAATAAACTCTCCACCAGACAGTAATATAATAAAAATGTACTCTTTTTACTTGTGTTCAAACATTTTTTAACGATGATTAATTTGCGTAATAAAATCTCACGTACGTTACTAAACGCTGAAATGTAATAAAAAATCTTAATTCTGTCAGTACGCTGTATTTCGCTTGATTTATTTTAAATATTTGTATATCCTTTAGTTGTGTTGACATACACGCAAACCCGGAACAATGATCTGTATGCTATTAAAATTATTTGCGCTGAAGTCACTCGGCTACTTCACTAGGCGTCTAAATCTCTCTTGTATTACAGATTCATCATGTCCGAGGACAACCCGATAGTGGCGCCAAGTAAGATGGATCTCTGCGATGATATGGAGCAGCCTTTGGCGCATTACTTTATTAATAGCTCGCACAATACCTACCTGACCGGTCACCAGATTACGGGGAAGTCCAGCGTTGAGATTTACCGACAGAGTCTACTAGCTGGATGCAGGTCAGTTCAGCTTATATCATCGCAAATTATACCTTAGAACCAGGGGCTGCCATGCATTAATATTTGACATTAAGTGAAGTGTCAAACGAATTTCAACCTTATGTGATGTAACTATAACGGTCAACTTGACCTGTCCTGCAAATGGTTATGGTACGGGCCCAGTATGTCAAAATCCATGGTATGTTCTATAAACCCTTAGTTTGTCCATTCATAATGTGAGGCATAATATAAATTATACCTCACATTATCTAACAGAAAGAGCGAATAGAGTGTGCCATGTAGAGGAAGTCGGAATCATAGGCGCGACGAATGCGGTTAGTGATAGCATTCAAGTCTAGTTCAAGAGCAAGCCTCCAACCTTGACCTTGTGTTCGGAGGTGTGGAGAGGGGTTCTGTCACTTTCTGTGACTCAAACCACTGACCTTGAGCCGACTTGTTCTATTGATAATTCGAGACTCAACTATTGTTGTGCAACAACGCTTTGTACTACCTTTCGAAAAATAATGATTTCAAACTCAAACTCAATGCATTTATTTCAAAAAAACCAATTACAGGTACTTTTGAATTGTCAAGGGGTCGGTCAGTCAGAAAGGTGAAGCTAGTTGCCCATTCCAAAGCTTAGTAGTTACCTATGGAGAAGAACGGGCATGAAACTCCACGGACACTCTTTTAAACCAAAACATTGTTACAAAAATGTTATACCTCTAAAATGTTTACCTCATAAACCCTGCTATTATGATAATAGTCCCAAGAAACAATACGGGCGCGCGACTCGTCGATGCCTGAACACACATTCTTTCCAACTTTCAGTTCAAGCTATTTGTACGAGTTAACGAAAATATCCGCATTTCTGCATTGTTTCAAAAGTTTTATTGAACAATCTGCGAAAATACCATTGGCATTTTAAACTAGGAAATTGCCATTTGCCATTTGGTTCTGTAGTATTTCTAAAGAACGCCGACACGTAGGTACCTAGCTCTTGAAATTCAAAACCTATTAGAGGAAAAACAAAACGAATTGTATGTACACCTGATCGAATGGTGCTTGTATAATGTATACCCACAGGTATAACCTGCCGCATACCGCTCGAACTTGTTGAGCGCTAATTACTGCGCTATCGATATTAATTTGTTTATAAAAATCTATACCTAATGTTTCCAATGCGTTTTTAATAATAAATCCAATTAGTGCGGTATTGAGCGTTCAGTTATCGATATTATCGGTGTGAATCGACCTTAATTATCGTGTTAGCGTA
Source organism: Omphaloscelis lunosa (assembly GCA_916610215.1). NCBI lineage: Eukaryota > Metazoa > Arthropoda > Insecta > Lepidoptera > Noctuidae > Omphaloscelis > Omphaloscelis lunosa. The sequence continues at coordinate 18,772,282 of OU744247.1, forward strand.
TGAAAATAAATGTAAATATTTGGAAAACATATTTATATGCGCGATTCACATGTGTGCCTTATTTTGGCTCGATTCGATTTAATGTTCGTTCCATGCTTGTTTCTTGTCTATTAGTTTACCCATTCAATCTACTTATTGGATAAATTGTATATCGGAATTTGAAATTTTATGACATAATGGCTGTGCACTTATATGAGTAAGCGATTTATTTTTAAAGAGGCGGCGAGTAATAAATAAATATCTGCTGTTCTAGTAAAACGGATTCGTTTACAATGTCTGTATGCCGTGCTTTAAAAGTTAGAAGCATTCTTGTTTTCAGTTTCATAACTAAACAAAAACCATTTTATGGAATAACTCAACTTTTGTAAATGTAAAAGCGTTTTTACGTCCGTCACTGCGATTACTTTCAATCTGTTATCTACTTAGCAAACCCCCTACAGGGGTATTCAACCCCTTTAGGGGATGAAAGTTTACATAGAAGATCGTAATTGTTCCAATGGGAAATATCATCGTGCGCACGTGTTGAACTGATATAATAAACGAATGTAGTTAGTGGGGACATACCATCAATAATTGAATGCAACATAAACTTTCACAATAGGTTTACAGACAATAAAAACAAATAAATATATTGAATCTCTCTCCTTTTTCACACAGATGCGTAGAGCTAGATTTTTGGAACGGCCGCACGGACGAGCCGGTGATCGTGCACGGATACACTTTCGTGCCGGAGATCAGTGCCAAGGAGGTACTGGAAGCGATAGCAGAGAGCGCCTTCAAAACGTCTGACTACCCCGTTATACTGAGCTTCGAGAACCATTGCAATCCGCGACAGCAAGCCAAGATTGCCAATTACTGTAGAGAAATATTCGGAGATATGTTGCTTGATAAACCGCTTGATTCCCATCAACTGGAACCAGGTAAGTTATAAATAGATATAGCTGCATTATACACCTGCTATAAGAGGAAGACAGTTGTTTTGTTTTTTTTTACTAGCTTGTGCTGAAGAAGGCAGAACGTAATAAGGGCATAATAAACATAACTACAAATGACGGGTCGAATCGCTAATAGTAACCAACTTTTCGTTATTCTTCATTTTCGGCGAGCTTTGAACATGTTTAGCTTGTTCCTTCGACTTGTCCGCGTGAAATTTCTTGCTCCCCCGTCCCACTCAGTCGCATCAAATCTGCCGCCGCACTATATCTTCGTCTCCACTTAACTTTCTGACTTTTTTTCTTTTTGCTCGGATCCTGAGGGTCGTAGCGTGATGGTTAATAACCTATAACCTTCCTCAAGAATTGGGCTAAATAATTTTTCAAATCCGACTGGCTGTTCCAGAGATCAGCGCGTTCAAACAAACAAACAAACAAACAAACTACATATTTAGCTTTATTATTAGTATAGATAGATCGATAAAAACGCCTTGTAGACAGCTTTAATGTAACAGAGCGTAAAGAACACGTCCATGATCGCCACGCTAAAGTAACGTATTGGTGATCCCAGTAGATATTTATTAGGAGGGAGGATCCTGTTGGTGAAATCCCCAGTTTGAAATTTTTGTCAAAATACACTGTTGTATTAGTTAATAATTCCAGTTAGTGTCTTGCATGCTCGGAGGCTTTTAGACACCCTTTATAACTAAATTACTACTTCGGCATTATTTTACGTAAGAAAATGACTTGTCATTGGAAACTTGTTGAATGCATCTAATAACATTTCCATTCTTTTATAATATAATAATTAAACAATGCAGTAAAGTGTGTTATAAAAGAAAAGACTATATTTTCTCAAGAACCGTGGGACGTAGACGACGTTCTCTGGCAAATGCAAGTGCATTTATCACAGAAACGTATTTGATAGGTGCTTTGTAAATTACGGAATCACACTTTACTTTGCAGAAATCCATGGCAACCAAATGTAATGCAACTTGAATATAGATACTGCACAACATTTGAGGTACTTTCTATGCCATCTACTACACAGTGATTGCTATCAAAGAAGTAAACAAGCCCATATTCAGAAGAAGCTATTTAATTAATACAGGTTTAACCAAATCAGAACATTTTTACAACAATCATTGAGTGCAAATGACATATTACATTCTTAAACCTCCTAAACCTTGCAAACTTAATATCTGAACATTCTAAAACTAGTGTGATTACGATTAGAAGTACGGCAGGTGAGGGGAGGTCATAAGGTAAACGATCACCGTTTACATTCGATACTAAAGACGCTGTTTAAGATTAGATAAATTGTTTGCGTTCAATGCCTATTAATCTTTCAACCGACCCATCCAAACATCAGGAGTGCATCAAAATTTATCGAATGCTTATGAAGGCCAGATGATTTTCATTTGATTTTATGAAAGGAAATGACGTACAACGTATCAGTCGACAGGTTCTTGTCAGCGCAGGGTTGAGTACAGATTAATTCTGAAGCATATTGGAACTTTTATCTAGCGTACCAATGACGCAATGGCTTAATTGTTAGCGCTATTTCGGTGCTTATTAATATAATCTTAATTATTACTATAAATATTGTGATGATCTAGTCGGCCCATTGACGTAAGACGATCAGGGTTCGATACTTTGAAGTCAGGTACACCTGCAGTATTTACGTTGGCCTACGACCAAGCGTGTGCCTTATGACATGTAAACATGATGAGACGACTTTGTTTTCACTACTAACGCACTCGTGTACGGGTTCAAACGTCTATGTTGTATGTTGTTTTAATCGGGCCTTGACTTTTAAGGCATGTTTACGTTTTATTAGGTCGAACTGCTAAGCGAGTAATAGTCGTACTATTTAAAACGTTACTCGACAGACATGCGTATTTTCGTCGCCGTTTATTGAGTTTGGTGTGAAAAGATATAAATCATTGGTCAATAAATGTGTCTCCGGTAGATGGAGCTTTACGATTTTATTATCACCGACTGTAGTTTTTTGACCTTTTAACCTTATTTGTTGGAATAAGGATTTCCATTTGTGATTTTAACACCAATATGTGCCAAAAGTGTAGCGTTTAACAACTAAAGTAATGCGCTACTGATCTACTTCTACAAAAATGTATTTGAAGAGATAACATCCCACAAGTTTTATGACTGCCATAGTCTCATTGCATTGCAATACATAATATCATGTTTGTCCTGTTAGTCCGTCATACCTACAAAACACGGACAATAGACTGATTATTCATATTTAAACTTCGTTAAATCGTTTCTTTATAGAATTATCTGTAGGAATTTCGATGATCGAAGTACTGAGGGATTGCTGCGGTTAAGAAATGTCATTCCACTTTCAGGGTTAAAGGGGGAAGAATAAAGGAAAGACCGTTTTAAGGATTCTAATAATATGTTTATTATCCTGTTCTTAATATTAGGGATGTAACGATTCCGATTCCGATATGTCGGCACTGCCGATTATATACAACCGATATCAAACTGTTCAAAAAGCGCGCGAAATGACGACGCGCGCGCAACGTTGTGGCTCTGTCGCAAGCGGGACTGGCGGGAGGGCCGCGCAGCGCATGCTTACCGACATGGCAACACCACAAATGACAGTGTTTGCAGCAGTGGCGAAGGGTGGTTTTATGGGAGAGGTAAAACGGAGCAAAAAGTACTTACCTAGGGCTGTAGCCGTGGCGCACGTAGTCCTAATTCCAGTTACTTAAAATCTGTGGCTGGTTTCCTGCCTTCAGTCTTGTACAGACAGATGATATGTCTTCATTCAGTCCACCTTTACTATACGTGTAAGCACTGATAGATTGAAACAGTGTCTTGCTTATAATAAAAAATAAAAAAACATCGCGTCGTTTGTAACTTATAGTCATATCTGGGCGAGCACGGCCTAACTTAATTATATGTTTCTTATTTTCAAAACTTATTCTTGAAAAGCATGTTTACTCACAAAGGAAATCATCTGTCAAACAACAATCTAAAACTATTAATGTGGCGGCATTAATAGTTTCATCGATCATAGAAATTACTAATCCTACTGATCGTACTAAATAAGTAATTTCAACTTATTAAACTATCTACTTACCCCACATACCTAATTACAACATACTTTACCTTCAGTAAACGCAAAACACTATCATAATAACTGTTCTATACCTACAAACAAATATTACTGTAAAAATAAACTAATTAATCAAATGAATACTGTGCGAACAACATGCAAATTAATATGGTTTTAATGCGATTACGTCAAAAAACAACCATACATTGTCAATCGTAGTTATGATATAGTTCGAACTCCGAACCGAACGCATTACGAAATTCAACGAAAACAACCGAATGAAATGCATGTGCGTGAACGATCGTGGACAGTAGCAATAGTTCTTTCTCGTTTCCGCGTGTGCATTTTCTACTACTGTCCCTTTCGTAGTTCGTTGCAGATCAGCTTACCCGGCTGCTAAGAAACCGCGGTGTGACGTGACCGAAGTGATGTCACGATGGACTTTATTTTCATAAGAAATTGAATTCACGATAAGCCTGATGCGACTACGAGTTATTTTAACGCGAAATGTTTTTTGTTGAGATATAAAAACAAAAAATCGAATGTAGGCGTTTTGTAATGTTTTAATTTTATGGTGTATCAAATACTTATATTATAGTATGATTATTCAATGACGATAGAATGGTTGTGGTTCCGAATTTCCGAAGGGAAGCCGGTAGGAATAGAGTTGTTTAGACTCGACGGCCCTGGTTTGCAGTTTGCTGAGCGTTGGCTGAGCGATACAGTTTCGTGCCTGTTTCACGTCACCGCTATTTGTGATTCTGTTTATTGACACAGTGAAGTGAGGACTATAACGCACTATTAAACAGTTATACCCGAAATACAAAATACAAAAGACATACAAAAGCCCGAAGTACATACTTCATTATATATTTGGTTTATTATCTACTAAGCCATCGATATCGGTATCGCCGATTATTTACTACTATAATCGGTATCGTATCGGGAAAATTATATAATGTTACATCCCTACTTAATATATTGGAATATTACTTTAAGCCTTGTATGCTGATGTGTTTTTGTTTCTGTCCCTCAGGAGGGGAGTTACCGCCGCCATCCATGCTGCGCAACAAGATCATTATAAAGAATAAGAAGAAACATCATCACCATCACAAGAAAGATGATTCCATTGCGTCTGAGGAGAGCGAGCCTCTACCAGAAGTACCGCAGGGCAACGGAGATGTGACCGCCGCCACGGTGAGCTCTGCTTTATTGATATGTTTTTACGTTGCTGCGTGAAAGAACGATAAACTAACAAACACAGTTTTGTATTTATGGTAATTAAGTAGGGAGAATACCTGTACTATGGTTACCCATTCCGAAGTTTAAAAATTCCCGACGAAAAGCCGGACATTTGCAAATAAATCCGAGCATTTTCATTTTTCTTTTTTCAGTACCTACGCATCCTACTTTTTTATTTTCTAAATAATCCCCATTTGTTGAAAAGCAAAGAAATGACAAGGTTGGACAAAGTTCGGACGGGGGGCCAAAAAGCCGGATATGTCTACCTGCACTGAAAATCTATTAACAAGTAATTAACAAAAAAGTTAGCTTGCATAGCTTTCGAGTTCTGTAATCTTATTGATAAAATTGTGATTATAGCTGAATTTCCTTTACATTTCAAGGAGATAATGTCACATCTTTTTCTAATCCATTAAACGTAATTGCTATCAACATAGAAATATCGCGTTATTTATTTAGCGAAAGCTAGATTTTGGCTGCGCATCAAACATAATATGAATGTGAAACTGAAAATCGTTTACATACTTCAAGATTAGAATAGTAGTTACCTACAGTATATAGTTTTTTTTTTTACTAACGATTTATTGAACTCATTAATAATTTTTATGGTATAATCATAAAACATTTCCGTTCGTATCCTATTTAGTATTTCAGTTTATGAATTAGGGATTAATGAATACATTATGAACGGGTTCCTTCCTACAATTTTGATCTACATAGGTAAAAAATAAATAATAATGTAGGTATATGAGCAATTTCTCAATGACGTTAAAGAACGTCAGAAAACTAAAATTATCACCCGTCTCTTTGCTACTAAATTCTTTCGTGCGTTGACGTACGTAAAATTAATATGGTACCTAAGTCATCTTGTGACTCTGTTGACTTTTTAGCATCAAGTTTTTCGTTTGACGAATTTAAATACTACGGCTCTTTACACATTTATCTTTCCATTGTTGCACTATGAGATCAAAATTCTTTAAAGGTGTTGGAATATTTTGGCCTGCCTGCACACGCCATTAAATTTTTCAAAATTTCGGCCACGCATGTAACCTGTTTATATCATTAGCTGGAATCAATGCAAACAAGTATTGTCTGAGACAAAATCTTGTCAAGCATCACGTTTCCGAGATATAAGCTATTAAAGTTGTGCTTCAGACTAAAATATTCACACCCCTTTCGGTTCTGCCGAAGATACACGACCAGAAACTAAACTGTAAATGATAATTATTTGTCGCCAGTTAAGACGTCAGGGTTCATCGGAATCTTCGGACTCAGAAAGCTCGTCGGGTGAAGAGGAAGCAGGCGGTGTCGATAGCGCGGTCGGCGAAGACGCGCGGGAAACACACGCGGGCGCAGAGATATCAGCTCTCGTCAACTACGTGCAGCCCGTGCACTTCAGCTCCTTTGAGAACTCCGAGAGTGAGTTATACAACAGTCTGACGTAGCTTAGTTGGCTTTAGGCCTCCCCCAAACGTCCCCTTTTGTAACTATTATAGCGAGTTCGTGGTGAAACTTCCTGTCTTGTAAATAGGTCAGAATCGTTTTCCCGTCTTTATATCTGCTAGGTTCCCGTCTCATCAGACTATGAGAGTGAGGGAGGAGAGAGAGTGCATGGGTGTCTGCGCACACACTTGTGAACTATAATATCTCGTGTCGATGGCTAGTCTCCGCTGAGATTGGTCGAAATTCCGTCTGGAGGACTATTATTATCTGCTAGGTTGACGTTAGGGGAAGCAGGACGAGACGCGCTTCCCCCTTACGCCCGAGAGTGAGCAGCTTCTTCTTATTGCTATAAGTGTAGGTCGGGGAGGACGCCCGAGGACGCACGCGGCCGCAGAAATCTCTGCCATTGTCAACTACGTGCAACCTGTACACTTCAGCTCCTTCGAGAATGCTGACAGTTAGTATTATTTTTGTTTTTTATTTTGCATTTTTGTTTCATGCTTCTTTTTCAAAATGTGCAGTGTACAAGCGCATCTACTGAGCCCCAAACACTGGTTTGTCTACAACTATTTAACATATATCTTATCTCTGTCATCTTTCATCTTGTTCTGTCCTGTAACAACTGTGAGGACCAGTTTCTCGAACGAAAATTATTGCAAAATTAATGTAACAATTTGTCAAGTGCGCGTTAACTGCTGTGATTGGCTGTTGATAAATAATTCAACCAATCACAACAGTTTACGCGCGCTTGACAATTTGTCACATTAATTTTGCGATAATTTTCGTTCGAGAAACCGGCCCTAAACTAGTTACACGACTGAACTGAGTGTAATGTGTAGAAAAGAACCGTTTCTACGAGATGTCATCGTTCGACGAGAAGCAGGCGACGACGCTACTCAAGGAGCGCCCCATCGAGTTCGTGAACTACAACAAGCATCAACTGTCGCGCGTGTACCCGGCGGGAACTCGGTTCGACTCCTCCAACTTTATGCCGCAGGTATTAACCGAAAACTTGTCCATAAGTATATTATTCGATAGAAAATCTATGCAAGATTAACTCATACACGCGCCCATAGTGACCTTTGTAAAAATCAATATCGTTCATTGCTTAGGTAATGAAACATCTAATTTCCATTGTCACTTTACGGGCCTATACTACCTCCAATTGCTCAGCACGATCCTCCGTTATATCGAAAATACTGCAGCATTCATTTTGAAATAAATATATGTTAAAGTTTAGGATTAATATAAAGTGCTATGTTTAACGAAAACACGATTCCATAAAATTTTCTCGATAGAAAAAAAATCCTAAGTTACTTTCAAACTGAACAATAAACCGCTGGGTTAAAAAAATACTTCAAATTAGATCATGTAACTTTGCATAATAACTGAACTAACTATAAAGCAGCGACTATGTGTAAAAAAAAAAATACCATTATTTTCGCCGCAAAATGCAATTACCTAAACCATTGGCGCATTGGAGCCGCCAGCACCCCACTCCGTCTCGCTCTCAGTCAGTCCACGAGCAGTATGGTGCGAGCGAGATAAAGAGTGAGTTTGAGCTAATGTGGTATGGGCTCTTAAGTGTAGTAATAATTGCAAGGTTTTGTTTCGTGACGTAAATATATGAATTATTCTTAAGCTTCTAAAATCTAGATTCCTACATTTCGACACCCAATTTTCGGGTCGATTAAATAGTTTGACCAAGTGCAGATGGTTTATGGCCCACCATATCATCGCTTACCATCAGGTGAGATAATGGAAAAACGCGAACCTATCATTCATAAAGAAAAAAACACTTAGAAAACACAATATATATCACAAGTAATTAAATAAGTATATCGATAATAGCGTTTAGCTCGATTAATTTCCCGACCGCCGCCGCTCGGTTCTCTAATGATATATTACTTGGAAATAATCTATTTTTAGTGAGTTCCGAGTATCAATATTCTTGTAATAACTCCATGTGTTCGACAGGTTTTCTGGAACGCCGGCTGCCAGTTAGTAGCTCTGAACTATCAAACGTTAGACTTGGCCATGCAGCTCAACTTGGGTACCTATGAGTATAACCGACGATGTGGGTATTTACTCAAGCCAGAATTTATGCGAAGAAAGGTGAGTTTTTTTTTTTACATATTAAATACTGTAGGTATCTGCGCGTTAATATGACACATCGAGCTAAAGAAAGAAACTGAAAAGCTACTGATAGAGACTACCACACAGGTATGAGAGTCTTATGCCCGTTTAAACCGACAGCTAAGTGACACTTAAATGAATCCCTCAAAAAAAGTGCATAGTTGGATTCTCAACGCTGCGCTCAGCGTTGAGAGTTAAAAATCCAACAGTGCGCTTTTATTTAGGGATTCATTTAAGTGTCACTTAGTGAAGGTGAAAACGGGCAAGGCCCTTTTTACAAGGACCATATAAAAACTCAAGAATTACTAAAAAAAATATTTTAAAGCTAGTTGATTGGTTGAATTTTTTTTAAGAGTGTTCATTCTAAAAGTTGGCAACGTCGCAAATAGCTGTCCAATATGTACCTGTTTTGTTTATTTGGCAATATTACTGTATGGAAATAGTAAATATCGCTACCTAGTGACCTAAAATATTAATAATTATTTGCAATTATAGCACTGAATTTGAAAGAAAGAAAGAAAGAAAAATATTTTATTTGGGACACGCACAGGAAATACAAAACATAATAAAAAAGGATAGACATAAGAAAAAAGGAACAAACATTAACAAAAATAAAAAGGAGCATTAGATTTAAAAAAAAAAATACGACCTGTGCGAGGCCAAAAAGGCCCCTATCTCAGCATGATGCTGCGATATTTAAAAATAAATAAATACCGCAGCGCTGGTATTCTGATAGGGCCCGCTGTGATGCCACGGACATATCTACGGACCTATAAATCCCACTAGGGGATTATAAAATAAATAAAACAATAAGAATAATAATATAAAACAATAAAAAAGAAAAACAAAACTATTGTTCAATAAATTAAAATAATCGAATTTGATGTTGTTACCGTTTTACGTGTAAAAAGGGCATTTGGAAAGTTTCCAAATACTCTTTACGTCTAAAACGAAATATTCGGTGCTACGATATGAATGATTGCATTTCATAATCAATATTTTATTTCACTAGCTAGCAATATTTAATATTTCCATACAGTAATATTGTCAAATTAATCAAAACAGCGAAATATTTGACACCTATTTGCGACGTCACCCACTTTCAGAATGCACGCTCTTAAGTGTTGCTTGAGTCTTGAGTGAGGTTCTGTGTTACGGGCTGATGGACTATTTGTCTGCGTACAATTTGGAATTCCAGCGTTTTTTTCCTTCGTGCGCCATAGAAGTCCACATGATTCCAAATTATCTGCGGACAAATTGTCCATCGTCTGCTCAGCGCCTAAAACTCGATGCGCTGTTATCTGCGGGTACTGTTCGACAGATTTAAATATCATTGACGCATGAAATGAGTAAAAACGTCCTTGCAATAAGGTAAAAGTTCGTTTGCCTTCAATTCAATCACTCCTCCTAATCGTGTTTGGTAAACATAGACGTTGGAAATATTTACACTCATTTGAGAAACAAAAAAAAATTGTAAATAAAGTTATTCTTATAATTCGGTTAAAATGGAAAAATACAGTCTTAAAACTAGTTTTAATAACGTTACAAGTATTAATTATCACGTTGATTCTCCCACATTACCTCGCAACTAGTAAATAAATCAGACGCAGCAAGCGCCATTAAACAACATAAACCATTCGAACATTATTACTCAGTAAATACACCACATTATCCCATTAACGTTTACTATTAAGTTAACCTCTCTATAGACTGTTCTATTGAATGATTGTTGATCTGAACGATAGCCACCAATATCGAACGCTTAGGTAAATAAATAAAAACCGGCCAAGTGCGCGTCGGACCATGCACTGGGTTCCGTAGTTGGGATGAATTTATCTCAAGAACAAACTTAACAGTTCAGAAAAATGTTCTCCCATACATCGATATACGTCACGGTCAATTCTTCAACTGCAAATGTAAGTTTTTATATTTACTTTGTGAAGATTTTATTTAAAAAAATAAATCAATTAATATAGCAGTATATAATTTTCTCCACAACATATTAACCCACACGAATAGAGGTAAGCAAATGTGTGCACTATTTATGGACCTCACAAAGGGTTTCGATTATGTGGACCACAAAATACTCTTAGATAAATTATACGTTTATGGTATCAGAGGAAACATCTATGACCTGATTAAATCTTACTTAAGTAATAGGACGCAAATAACACAAATAACTAGGATGTGACCTTATGGAAAAAAAAATTATGACTTATTCATCCTCTTGTAAACAGGTTACATCTGGCGTTCCACAAGGAAGTGTATTGGTTCTGCCTCTTTTTATAATTTACATCAATGCAGTACCATAAGTATTTTCTATCTAAATGAGTCTCACGCTGCCAACTCCTTTGGTAATATACACCTTAAGCCCACGTTCGCATGGGCGCTTTTTTTACGCGACGGTTGTATAAAGTGCACTGGAATTTCAACTCTCGCTGTTAAGTCGAATATTGAGAATCCAACAGAGTGCATCCCTAACACATTAGAAAAGAGCAATGTTGGATTTAAGTCTCGGCGCTAAGCAGATAGTTTGAAAATCCAGTGCACGTTAAAAAAGCGTTCGTACGAAAGTGAGCTAAGACCAAGTTCCCACAATGATGAGGGGTCCCGTCTGATTCAAATGGCCGTGAAAACCGACGGCAGTGTTTGTTTCCATACAATTTATAAATCTGTTTATATTCAAACCGTTTTTCCCGGATACGTCATTCGCGTCGCGTGCGCCTTACCATTTACTTTATTAGGGGTTTACCCATATTTGTTTTTAATTCGTATACGACAGTAAGGGTTTTTGTCGATAAATTAATTTTAATGGGCTGTTAGTTACGAATAGAATTCAAAACATATCTGATCTGTCATGATCTATTTGCCCAATTTCATCAGAATTCGTTAGTTATCTATACGCGTAACACTCGAAAAAATACTTGTTGCAACCCAAATAAAGGATTAACAAATGAATTTTATAAAAATGGACGGTCATCTCATATCACATCCTCATCTATTAGTATAATTTTTATACAAATGAGATCAGATGATCAGATGCTGATCAGATCTGTCTCTGCGAGCGCGTTCTTCTCAACTACGCAACGGATTTTGACGCGTTTTCACCATTATTTAGAGAATTTATTCCGGAACGTTTACTTGTTTAATAAATTAATATTAAACTTACATGTATAATAACGTTTCGATGTTTAGTCAAGTCTTAAAACCCGTGCAAAGCAGGGGCAGGTCGCTAGTAGTTATATAAGAATAACATATCCTTCTTTCTTTGCAGGATCGTCGTCTCGATCCGTTCGCAGAAAGCACAGTAGACGGTATCATAGCTGGTACATTATCAGTGACCGTGTTATCTGGCCAGCTGCTGACGGACAAGCGATGTGGCACCTACGTCGAAGTGGACATGTTCGGATTACCGGCCGATACTGTGCGCAAGAAGTTCCGCACTCGGGTCGCGCCTAATAACGGCATCAATCCCGTGTATGGAGAGGAGCCGTTTGTTTTTAAAAAGGTATGTTGTAATACTCTAGCTATAAGTTTGAAAGCGTACGTCACACTGCCAGCAACTTGTTTAGCTTTATTCATTGGTAATCTTAAATCGTAAGCCTCAAAATTATGAGTAAAATAAAGGGGGACGTCGATCGCGTTCTGGTTGCATATCCCACTTTCGGGTAATAAAATAATTATTAGAACACTTCTTTAGTGGATACCTAGCGGAAAAAGTAAATACACCTACATACTTTCAAAATATCTATTGTCTAAAGATATTTACATTTTTGCGGTTTACAGTTTACGTTAATAACTCAATGTAGCAGAATATTTTTCAATGTATAAAATAATTAATCTACTTTAACCTAACCGTAATAATTGCGTGTTTAAGTGAACTTAAGTAATTGAAATGACGATTGTAATTCATACGTCATTCGCCCTGACGTCTTCTGTCGTTTACGAATACGAGCAATATTTATATATATATATATAATATATTTGTCCTCACGTTCTGGAAAACGGCTCTAACGATTTTGATGAAAGTAGCAATATAGGGTTTACGGGGGCGAAAAATCGATCTAGCTAGGTCTCATATCTGGGAAAATTTGTTTTGTCCGTTGTTTTTCACCCGAGTAGAGCTCAGTCGCCTAAAGTTTAGAACAAGATTAATGACATAGAATAATGACATGGCAGCATGGAATTAGTAAGTACTTACCATTAGGGCAGTATGGAATTAGTAGGTACTATCCTATGCTATTAAATGAGCATTCCCTATTTTCACCAGAGCAGAGCTCGGTCGCCCAGGGACTTTGCAATTATGTATGTAAACTACATACCAATAAATTTACCATTACTCGTGAAGTTGTTACTAGGTTTTAAATAATTTTAATTGGAACGAAGTTTCTTATCGCGGTTTGCGGTCGGAGTTGACTGGTAGAAATCGTCACGTAAGGAAAAAGCGTCATGCCTCACCATGCGACTTTCTCATTCATACACGAGTGTGTGCGTGCGTGCGAGTATCACGTAAGGACCTTGTTCTTGACGGGCGTCCCCCCACCGCACACGTTTTTTTAGAATTTAGTATTCTCCTTTGTAAATTGTTTTATTTTACGCTGACGCGCAATGCGTGCCATAGACACTAAAGTAATTTGATCAAACGGGCTGATTCAGAGTTTAATAAAATTGGCAAGAGTTGTTGTACTTCTTAACAATGTCTACAGATGACGCCTTAGCAATAGTCAATGTAGTATGTACCATAACTTTGGCTTATACACCGTGACATTTGAATCACAGTTTTTCTAGAACAAACGTTGTTTAGACCATAGTCTACTACCATTCCACAGCAACCAATAAAAAAAAAACATTATTGGTTTTTGAAAAAACACAAAAAAAGTCTAATAGTTAATTGATTCATGACCTTGCGGAAATCCGTTATAAAATGCAATTGAAGTGGATATATTTAGTAACCTGTTCCGCTTAGCTATTTCTAAAGAGTCTTAAAAAGACCCTGAAAGAACGTGTTTCACCTCTCAACGAGGCATCCTCAGGATGACGATTGACTTGTCGTGGACTCGAACACGGCGTGTTGCCACACCAAGCACCGAGCGCAGACACTCGCCGCGCAGGTCTTTTTAAGACTCTTTAGAAATAGCTAAGCGGAACAGGTTACTAAATATATCTACTTCAATTGCATTTTAAAAAAGACTAAGTTTAAAAAGTCGAGATTATGGTTACTACCTACAACCAGTGGCGTGCACAGAGATTTCAGACAGGGTATGCACGGCTAAATTAAAAATAAAACTTACCAGTTTCCACTCGTTTCAGTCGGTGGCCCACCGACTACCTACCTTACCTGACCTACCGCACGGCGCCATTGGCTTCGCATGATGTTTGTTTGCCAGCTTTTATCGAAATCCGTTCAGTGGTTTAGCCGTGAAAAGGTAACATACAGACAGACAGACAGAGTTACTTTAGAATTTATTATATTAGTATGGATAATTAAATATACGCACATAAGTAATACATATATAAGTATGGATACTATGGACAGTATATCAAAATGTAAAAAGAAAAGCACGAAAAATATCAATCGTTGGGAATCGAACTTAGGTTTTCAAAGCAGTCGTCGAACCGCTAAAATATTTTATTTGTTGAAAGTTGACTAAAATACCCGTTTTTATATATTTCTTGAATTCATGATTGACTGCTTAGCTCCATAAAGGTATAGCGTGATGATAATCTTTTAAAAGGTTAAGTCCGTAACTATCTACAATATTCTAACCTTTTGGGTAGTCTTTTTACAATTTGCGGTAAACTATAGAAGAATACGATATAATGCAATATGCCCATAGCAAATAGCGTGAAAATAATTTTTGAAAAGTCTATTGTTACGTTAAATAATAGAAACATTATTTGCATTATAGATTATTTATACCAATTTCAAAGTTAATCAAGCCACACAGTAAAATCCTCCCCTGTGAAAATGAATACCCCTTTTCATCCCGTCAGGGGATTTTCATAAAAACCTGATAAACATTTTTATTTATTTTGAGTCTTAAGTATAAATACGAGTTCGAGTTATCAGACCGCGCGTTAACATTCTTCTATACAAACTTTGACATCCCCAATCCTCCTTCAGGGGGTAGAATAGAAAAACTAAAATTGGCAAACTTTATAATTTTACATAGATAAGTATTCGTGCCAAGTTTCAAGTTTATTAACTCAGGCATTAGATTTTTGATACAAATAAAATCCCCTTTTTCACCCCCTTAAAGATTGAATTTCCAAAACCCCTTCCTAGTGGATGCTACGTCATAATAACTACCTGTGTGCCAAATGTCACCTCAATCCATTCAGTGGTTTGAGCTGTGCGTTGATAGATCAGTCAGTCAGTCATTCAGTCAAGTCACCCATTCCTTTTATAGATATAGTTTATCACTGAGTAGCATAGGCTTATAATTTATAAAGATATCACGTGGGTAAAGTCACTGGCGAAAGCTAGTTTACAATAAGCGGAATTCCCCTTGTCTTTGTTATGGTGATAGTCTTTATTTTTTACGTTCCATGACCAAGATTCATTTTGATATATTTGCATGGATTCTTCTAACACATCGCGGTTCGACATTATGCAACGCAACACAAATGTCCGCAAGGCATTGCTTCCGCAGCAGCAATTAAGCCCTCGCAACATACACGCTCAAATTATTGATCAAAGTGTTTGATCATCAAATAGAAATACGAAAATTCATTTTTCTTTATGCAACTCATTAAATTTGATCAAATTTTCCCACACCCATTCATGCCAATTTAATAAAACTATTTGAATCAGCATGTTTGATCTAATTACTTGAACGTTTATGGCCCGCATAATGCAAGTTTCGTGAACTACTATTATACATACAACGCATAAAGTATATATAAATAAATAAATACTATTGAACTAATGGCTGAATTTTCAATCCAGAGATAACTTTTATCTGAAGAATAAATATAGCATTATTCTTCATATAAAAGTTATACCTATAAATTTACACCAAGTTAAAAAAAAAAAAACAGGGAAAGAAAAATAATTCAAATTAATTTGTTAGTCAGAAGTTTACTTACACCTGTAACAACAGTTTAGAGACACATAATAGGTAGCTACAAAAGGCTGGCTCCATACAACCAGCAAGACGGCGCACACGCTCGGCGATCTTGGTCGAATGTCAGTCGCGAGTGCACGCGCATCCTTTTTCGCTCGATGTATAGAGGCCGAACTTTTATTTATTTTGCAGTACAGATGTCGGTATTTTGCGCATCTCTTTGACTCTCGCCATATGGGCCGTGTCACTGCGCGACGGATTGTTTACACGTCATTCCGCTTTGCGCCGGCGCCGACACAATGGCATTCAGATAGTTAGCTACTACAAACGCTCCACTGATTGACTTTACGACTGAGTGCAATTAAGAATTGTTTGAAATCTTCCCACTAATAATGTAAAGTGATAATAACTCTAATAATACGTGTTGTAGTTTAGTTTGGTGTGAATTTATGTTTGTTTACGTTGAGATCAGCTGAGCGCTATTACAAGGTTAGTTTTTACTGTCTTAAAAACGTTGACCTTTCATTATAAATTTCTTCTCGAGCGTGCGTTTCAGAGACAGAAATCTCACAAAGGTTATCTGTAAATGTAACTTTACAAGTGTAAAAAAATCGAAATCTATAGTCGGAGAAGTCGATTGAGACTCACTATCATCAGTGAACTTGATTGCTACTAGAGGACTGTAATTGTGACATGCTGCTATTATGACTAAAGAGAGTCCTGCTATTAAATGAATCTTCTGTATTTCTGTATCGCTTATAATGAAAATCTGTATAGACCACTAGGATTCCCGCGGCTTTCACAAGGTCGTCGGTTTACCTTGTGGGAGGCTTTCCAACGCTACGTCTTCCCGTCGAAGTGGCGGTACTTGGGCACGTCTCCAGCAGTGGACGTCTACCGGCTGAAATTATGATGATGATAATGATTGTTCCTATGTGACTTGTAACATGATTTAGGGGTAAAAGCAGCAATTAACGAAATAATATAAAACCTGCCAGAGTTTAAATACCTTATAATTTTTTTGCGAGACAAAATTGAACACGTAGAACACAATTAGATTGTTAACGTCAATTTAAGCGGAAATATCTATCAATGGCATCAGTTCGGTAAAAAGCGAGTAATTGTGCATTTCACAGGTGTGTGGGCGGTACCGGCGCGGCGGTTCGGTTTTATCGACAATGACCATTATTAACCTTGACTCGTCTGCTGTGCCGCTGTTGGTTCTTAGTATAATAGAAAACCTTTTAAACGCAGGGCGAGAGACAACGGATCCCGTATGTTTTCTATTGAACAGTTTTTACGTAAAAAAGATCTTAACTTTTGAGGCATTAGTCATTCGATTAGCAAGAAGTCGCTCAAAATCGTCAAGGTTTTTTTTAATGACTCAATAATTTTTTGTGTTTATGCCATATTGTTTTCCTCGAATATCATATATATTTTTTTCGTAAATTAGCATTCTGCGAGAAATGTTCAGGTAGTTATCGTGCATTCCAATAAAGATTTTCACTACAAGCAGTGCAAATCTACACTGTCGAATATCAAGTTTTCTGTTCTTTATGCCAAGACTTGGCAATTTAGTTGTAAGTGTGAAGCGTGTATTGGCCGATCAGAGGGGCGATTCCCGTATTTTTTCCCGTACTTCAACGTTCGCATTCGAATCTCAGTCTCAATCTGTCAAAAATACGTCTAATTGACTCAAATTTTTGACAAGTTTTTGACATTAATTGTCACTGAGATGAGTTTCCGAACAGATTTTGAAAGATATTACGGGAATTGGCGGCCTAAAGTTTGACGCGGTGGAGTACGTCTTGCAGGTGGTGCTGCCCGAGCTGGCCATGCTGCGCATCGCGGCGCACGAGGAGAGCGGGCGCCTGCTGGGCCACCGCGTGCTGCCTGTGCTGGGGCTGCGGCCCGGCTACCGCTCCGTCAACCTGCGCACCGAGCTGGGCCTGCCGCTGCCCGCCAGCCTGCTGCTACTCGTCGTCGTCAAGGTAACAAGAGCATACTACTTGCCCCCTACACACACACACCACTAAACCCATGAATATCATCATGATTCTCTTGCCTTTATTCCAATTAAGCTGGGGTCGGCACAACATGATTTTTTTCTTCCGTACTTCTCAAAATCATAATCATAATTATTTTTATTTGCAATAAGTATTGGTACAGTGTTGGTCTTATAGTCAGCAATAAGTTCCTAATACAAAGTCAGACATTTGACATGCAAAACATTACAATGTATTTAATGCTAGAGTAAAATATTTATGTCCAATGGCATGCTTTAAATGTTTCTTTATTAATTAAGTTTACAATACATTCATTATTAATATCGTTACATTAATTTAAAATAGATTATTAACATTATTTATACATTTATTTATAGAATGAAATCTCTATATTGAGATATTTTTTCGGACTGGACCATACCTGAGAACCGTCTCGTTACAGAGTTATTTTAAACGTTTTTTTTAAACTAACTATAAATACCCCTATAATTTAACTTTAAATCAGGGACCTAAAGCAGTATGATCCATACAGGTATTTTTTCGGTTAATTCTTTTTTAAAGGTTACCTTAAATGGAATACTAGCTGTATTAATACCCGTTACCGAAATAAAAATTACCTGTATCTTACACGGGCCCTCGATATTAGTCAAAGGGCGCGCATCGCCAATGTGTGTGTAACCGGTATTAAAACGGTAATCTAAATGACGTAACATGTTTCTTCTTCTTAGTTACCCAGATAGCGATAACCTTAGTCGTAGAAGTAACCAATATTCTTCGATACCTGTACCGTATTTTATAAAGGTTTTCGGTCCCTGCTTTAAATACCCCAACGACCCCTGTACCGTTGCATGCACTCATAAGCTTAATATGTTTTGCAAGTGTTTCATTGCGCGCTGCCGGACACAGCGCTCTCCAGAAATGATTTTTGCTACTTAGTTTGATGTAAGAATGCGTAGATAGCGGCTATATGATGGATTTTTCACCCTGTAAATAATTTTCATAATAATTAAAATCTCTCACCAGGATTACGTGCCGGACCGGCTGGCGGAACTAGCGGAGGCTTTGGCGAACCCGATCAAGTACCAGAGCGAGCTCGACAAGCGAGAGCACCAACTCGCCAAACTAACAGAAGACACCGACGTGCCCAGCGACACGCTGCCCTCGCGCCCGCGCCGCGCCTGCGACCCGCCCGAGCGCGACGACGCGCGCCGTGCGCTCGCGCACCCTGTACGTACACACGCGATACACACCCAGCGAGCTAGACAAGTTACGTCACATTGCAAATTTCAGTGCAGTATTTCGACCACATTTTGCCATCAGCATGGTGGAAATTTGGGGACTTGTGGTATTTTAGGGGTTCTCTTCAAATTCCATCGAAATTGTACCATGACGAATAATTTGTAGTAGCCGCCTACACACATCACAAACTGAGTAATGTTTCGTAGGAACACATTCAACCCATCATTGAATTTTGGTGAAAAATTAATGATCAAAATCTCTTTAAGGCCGGACACACTTAACATTGTTTTACTGAATCCGCAGATTAAACTAGACGATGCGCCAGACGGCAGTCCGTCAAAGGATTCTGTGATGGATACCAAGAAATTCATTGAGACCGAGAGCATACCTTCACCACTACCTCCCAATGGTAAGAATGAATCCATATGCTATAACATTCACAATATTATGATCATTATGATTATGAAAGGTAACCAAATTGTTTTTGTGCTTCGAAAACAATTCGAGAGTAGATTTCTCGATTTGTTTTGTATTAATTTGATAACTGCCTCATATGTGACTGCCTCATTGGTCTAGTGGTCGCAAAGCGCTATTGCTGAGTACGAGGTTCTGGGTTTGATTCCCGGGTCGGGCAAAGTGTTATTGGGTTTTTCCATCTGGAATTTCTCAGTAGCAGCCCGGAGTCTGGATTTGTGCCCGGTTGATGGCAATAGGCTCGCCCCTATTACGTGGGACTTAAACATAAGTGGCGAAATGTGGGTGTACTATAGGTACACCTCTGCCTAACCTTCGGGGAATACAAGCGTGATGTTATGTTATGTAATTTGATAAACTCGTTAGCAGGAAAAAATCCCCAATAATTTTAGTTATAGGTGTTCTTGACTTAATTATGAGGTTGAGTATATGTACACACAGCTCCATTAAGTAGTTACCCCCTCAAAAGATATGTGCGTTCAAATCCATGATAGGACCAAGTTGGTTTTAGTATGTTGCTTGGTTTTACTATTTTTTTTTAATTATTAATTTTTCTATTTTGTTTTTAGTAATATTTATAAATAATTAAAAATGGCAGAAAAATAAAATACTTTAATAATCATTTAATAATATTTATTATTGCTATTATTTAACAAAACTTTGATCTTATTTTACTAGAATAATTTATATTTTACAATTTGATTTGATAATTTACAGTTAACATAATATACATATTTTGCCAACTGACACAAACGGGTCCCTAGACAAGTGACATCCTACTAACGCAAATGACGCGTGCAAAATAGGAAGCGCTAGAAATAAACAATAGATTTAAGTGAACGTATACATCAAACGTTGTAGTTATAACTTGAGGGTATGAATTAATTTTATAAAGAAAACGTTTATGGATACCCTCAAATTGTAACATCTACCGATTAGGCAGAGACCTAAAGATAAAGTGACTCCGACGATAGTAGATAACAATTTCATCGCAATTCACATGGGCTCGCTGGCTAGTTCGTCAAACTGACGCTATGAGTATGACGACGTTCGGTGATGCGATGGTTCGAATCCAAGTCAAAACAATGAAATCTTTTTAAAGTATTCTTTAAATTATTCGTAACGAATTCAATGTTTTAGCAGTGTAACATTTTAAAATTTGAGGGGTTAGCACATACTGACGCTGTGTGTACTAGGATAAAAAAAGTAAACAGAAGAGTCCACGTCGATGTTAGGAATCTTAAGATTGTTTGTTAGGGATGGGCTGAAATTCGTTTCACGTTCGATTTAACCGAATTTCGGTGGTTTGGACCCGACTTCGCCCGCATTTTTTATTTTCACCGAATGTTCGTATTTGGTTCATACCAAGTTCGGTCCAACCCTACTATTTATGTCTTTTGTCGCTCATAGTTACCAAACACACAAAATAAACTCATTTTACTATTTATTTTTATAGACGCGGAAGTTAAAACGAACGGTACGTCGGACGAATCGTTAGCAGAAACGCTCGAGACTCTTCTATCAATGAAAGTGGTTCGCGAGAAACAGTCGGAGCTCGCGCGGAAACTAGACGCGGTTCGACGCAAGTTCGACAAAGAGAAGAAACCACCAACATCCAAGTTCTACGTCAGCAATAAACTCGTAAAAAGACTGTCCTCTAAAAATATGTAAGTTCTTTTTTTCTTTTCTTTTCAGATGATTCACGATGATCAACATAAAATACAAACTTTCACAAAAAATGTGTTAGACAAATTCTAAATGTATTCCAAATATTAACGCATTTTATTAAAATTTCCATGCCGTGATAGATTTGGTAATTGAGTTTATATTGGCACGAAAATGATATGAAAATTAATTCGACATTTTAAATGTCTTGTGGTTCTGAATTGTCCCCATTTTTAACATTATCATTCCTAACCACCGTGAAATTGCACCTGCTGTAGTACAGCAGCTGACAAATCATAGTCAAATGACACTTGACGTGCTAGAGATAAACTACGATAACATGGCGCGCCCCTCTACTTTACTGTTTCAATGGGTCTAGTGACTAGACTCACGAATAAATAAATCCTCGGATTTATTTTTGTTTGATTGATGGTCGTCTCAGTACGCACACAATGCGTTGTGAGTCTTGGTGGCGCTTTGTAAATACATTTCACAAATACTTTCAACCGTGTAGAATTTTGGAGGGGCGCGCCATGTTATCGTAGTTTATCTATACAGCAGCTCAATTAAGGTCCAACTTTATTGCGATTATCTATGAAAATAAGCGCCCTATTTCTATAGTTCCTGTGGTATTATGAGCACGAAAGACAGCTAAAAATAAAACACGCCATTCTATCAACATTTTAAGCATCAAAACGAATACATGGCAATCGGAAGTTACTTCCGGATGTTACAAAAAAAAAAATGGCGGAAATTCGCAGCTGTTACGAATAAATATTTTTATATTTAATTTATCAAATTAATCATAAAAATAGAACTGCTTTTGGTATAGAGGTAATTTGTTTTAGTTTTTATAATAATTAATAAATAATAATGAAACAAAGAGTTTGTTTTTTATAAAAAAAAAATATGTGAATCGGAACTATCGTGGTCAAGTGGTTTTTGTTTGTGGTGTCAAGTGTTAATATTAAATCTTGTTGAACACTTAAGCGTTTCTAACACTTACATAATCCCATAAACTCGCAACTAATCTCTCGACATAAACAACTTTGACATGTTTACTATCGTTGAGTGAGTCGTGTTGGCGCCGCGTAATTCTATGACGCGTTTCAATTCGTTATATGGACATATTTTTAAATGGTTTTACGTTATAATATTGTTCTTTCCTATTAGTAGGTTAATAAATTTCGTAGAAAAATGAATTTATAATGTAAAGATATGCAGAATTGTGATATTAATGTTCTTGAATGAAAGAAATGGATGAAAATATCAAAACTTGTTTTTAGTGTAAACATGCTCGTTTTATTGTAAATCAAATTCTTATGTCTTATAAGAACCAATAGGTAATATTGTACAGATTTATTTTAATTTTTAATGGATTTAATAGTATAATAGCGAGAAATCGGGGTTTAAACGCAAGCAGTTCGAAAAGGGGCGACGCCTACGCCAAGGTCACGGTCAGCTTTTTTTTAATGCGTTTGACAGCTGTCAGTTGAAGGGACTGAAAATCCACGACCCCTATACCCCTGCATGCCATAAGATGTTTTACGTGCCTTACATTGAGCGCTACCGAAAAGTGATATTACACATATTATTTTTGCACTGCAATGTTAATTAGATTGATGCGCAGAAAGAGTAGTTGACGGCTATGTGATGGGTCTTGAGTCTTGTTATATTCTGTATGTAGGACGACTCACGACTCAGACACAACATGATAACCAAAACTTATCGCTTGTCTTTTTTCTTATTCATCGCACGTTGTGATAAATTATATTAGTGCTTTAAATTGGTCTTCTTTTCGTGTGGGTTAGTGACTAACCTGGTAAATTGGTTAAAAAAATATTAATAATATGATTTCGGTGTTTCCTATCTGACCGAATCAAATTCAGAGGTCAGTCTCTTTTTAGAGTCCAGACATAATCTCGGTCAGGCCATATGAGGACCATAGAGATTAGTGTCTGATCTGTCTGTGTTGTATGGTCGCCAGGAGTGGCGAGGCACACGTGAGCTCGGACGAGGCGGGCGCGTGCGGCGAGTTCCTGGCGCTGGAGCGCGAGCTGCGCCTCAAGTGCCACCACGCCGTGTACGCCGCGCTGGAGAAGCACGTGCGGAACGACCAGCACCACCAGATGAAGGCGCTCTCGGTATGTACAGTCAGTCTATCGGCCATATGCAGAAAAAGAAAGCCCTCAAGGTGACGAACATATTTTGTAGTAGTAAGTATTAGCAGTATGTATCTGCTAGAAAAATTCCCACTGGACACCCTTCAGATACTGCAGAGTGCCTATACGGGCACTAAGAAGAAAGCAGTTTAGTGTTTTTTTTTTGCCAAGGTCGGTCTGTGGATGGGTGACCATGTATTACATATAGAGACCCCTCCGTGCCTAGGAAAGCATCATCACCTATCCATGTAAAATATGTATTCAGGTTACTGGTGTTCTCAACGGATAGACTGGAAGCCGACCCTAACATAGTTTAGAAAACCCTAGACAGATGATGGATTTCTTCCATTGCGTTCTGCAGGTTTCGCCAGTAACAAGAATTTATTTATATAATTTGTTGAGTACCACAGAATGTTCCAAAAAATCTGTAACAAGGAAAAAACGGTCGTTAATAGGCCTAAGATATCTACAATAAGTGGTCTTATCGCAATCAGCGATAATCGACAGTAACATTCCAAATGGTATAGAAGATCATAACTGATTAACATAAAAAAAGCCTTTTTGATTAAATAATTATTCTACTTGCTAGGGTCCGTTCCACGTACCACAACCACACCACATCGCAGAGACAAAATGTGGGCAAGAAGTGGTTACGTGTGAATAGTGCCGCTGCAACTTCTTGCAGTTGCGTTGTGGTAACTAAAAAATATTCCGTGTGGTTGCGTTGTCGCTAGTAGTTGCGATGTGGTGACGTTGTGGATAGTGTTTGTAAACAGATAGTTGTCTCTGGCCGCATCCTATTTAAAAGCGATCGTCGCGAGCATATGTCACTTTTTGTTCGGTGAACCTGAACGCGTCGTCGCGCCAACAGAGGGCGCTTTACGGTTTTCCGAACAAAAAGTAACATAATGAACGCGACGATCGCGTATTCGCTCGACGATCGCATTCAAATGGGACGCGAGGGTCCGGCTGTGCCTCTTTCCGACCCTGATGATCCCATTACACTCCTCCAGGAGAAGAATAGGGCCACCAGCACTATACACAAACACAGACGCCTCCCGTCATTCCGACCTCGCCGCCGAGGTCCTTTGCGATCACGACCGTGTCCCTGAGTAAATGATACTCCTCCCCGACCCTTGCTCGAAAACGAGGTGTCAGCAAGTTGTTGCCGCTGAGCACGTAGCTTTATACCCCGCATAATAATCATGATTTAAACGGTAGACCCGTTTCTTTCTCGACCCTTTATAGCAGAATTTTTTATGTCATAATATTATTTTGCATAACAGCGCATAGCATAAACTTCATTTCGCAGAAAATCGTTTGGCATACACTCATTTATATACATTAAAAACGCATGATTTTGTAAGTCAGAATCATCTTTAGGCATACATTTCATATCCATAATAATTAAAAGTAGAACCATCATATTGCAGAAAGTTCACTGTCAGAATCGTCTTTTGGCATAAAGCAAGCATGCAACATACAGCAGGCA
Organism: Omphaloscelis lunosa; assembly: GCA_916610215.1. Taxonomy (NCBI): domain Eukaryota; kingdom Metazoa; phylum Arthropoda; class Insecta; order Lepidoptera; family Noctuidae; genus Omphaloscelis; species Omphaloscelis lunosa. The sequence continues at coordinate 18,797,225 of OU744247.1, forward strand.
TGGTTTCTGTCACGGCTCCGGCGCTGCGGGGCTCCGGCGGTCCCACGCAAGCTTCTCGTCGGTTGTAACGCTCACCACAGCAGCTTCGGCTTGCTGCAGCCTCAGCCGCGGCGGCGAGCGTTAAAACCACCTGCTCCTCAGCTCGCGGGCCGCCTCGCCCCTCCGCGCCTACGCGGGCTTAAATTACACTCTAGGGGTAGGGCAGACAAGACTACGTGCAGTCGGTTTTGCAGCGATTCGGTTCTGTCACTTCACTAACTTTTGTAGTACAACATATTGACTTTCTAAGAACGTTATGTGAAACGAAATTATTCGAAATTAAGCTTTGCCAAAAGTAATTATTCCAAATAAAATTCTGCCATCTTAAAAGTCTGCCTTTGTAAATTCGGACATATAAACATTCGGCCAGGCAATAATTATGTTAAATGATTTTTATGCCATATATATTCGTTTAAAGAAGATTATGCCAAGTGTGTTATGCCAAATAAATTTCGGAGCATCAAAATTCTGCCAGACAGAGGGAACCCGATTTAAACCAATTTTGATCCAGCCTGTCCCTTCTTGCTGTGCTCCCCTCAGCGACGCCCTAAGCCGAGGTTCGTACCCCACAGGGGGTGCCCTTAGCGAGCGTTCGCCTAGCTTTAATTTAGTATAGTTTTTTGCTCCTGGCTGGAGGCTCTAAGTGTAGCAGCTTAAGGCACCCACAGGAAAGTCCGGTTAAGCAGCCAAGACCTTAGAGGTCAAAACTGCGAGTTGCAATGTTATAAAAAAAAAAACCGGCTGTGCCGTCGCGTTGACGCAACGTTATGGTAGCGACATCTCTTTGATGTGGTCGGGATCGCCCACACGGTTGATTTTGACGGCTATAGATTTTGAATGTGCTTTTAAGTTAACTCTCCAGATGACTAAAATCTAAAAAATAAATAAATTTATTCCAAGTTCGGTAATTTTATGTTATTATATACCAACTTTTTTCTCTTTATCACTATAAAATAAATGACAATATTGAGGTCATATCTATAATTTGCAAGGGGCAGAAATGATTCATTAGTTTACTTGGTAGTTATGTCACAGTCGTCAGGATTTAAGAGTCTTATAATACCTGAAATTGCTTAGCATGATACTCCGTTATATCGAAAACACGATTCCATAAAAAAAATCTATACAGGAAAGAATTACAAAGTTACCTCCAAACCGAACAATAAACCGCTAGTATAAAAAAAAAAAAAAAACTTAAAATTAGATAATGAAACTTTGCATAATTTAATAACTGAACTGAATATAAAGTAGATGTTATGTTTTAATTTTTTTTTATCATTATTACCTTGGCGCCTTCTCCCCGCCGCTCAGGCTCGCTTTCACTTAGCCCGCGAGCAGTAGTGTGTGAGCGAGATAAAGAATGAATTTGAGCTGAGGTATTATAGACTCTTAACTGGAATTCCTCCCAAGGTAGTGAACGAGCTTCAAGTATTGTGTCTAAAGTTATTTTTTATTTTCTCAATAATACTTAATAATTTTAGTTTTTGCGAGACTCATGAGACTTACGATATTGTTAAATAAACTATTAAAAATAAGAAAATATGTCACTTACGTTAAAATTTGGTTTCAGGATTTGTTAGAAACGGAGAAGAAGGAAATTCTGAATAGGCTGGCGAACTCGCGAAAGGAAGACGTCAAGGCGTTAGCCAAGAAGACCAACAGAGATAAAGACGAGATCAATAGAATAAAGCGAGAGATACATTCGCAGGTAATTTATATACCAATGCTTATATTCCTGTTCAACAAAATTCAAATTGAATTGTACTTGTACAGTGGAACTCGATTGCTTTACTACCCTAAGGGCGTTTGACCACCGCAGCCGTTACCTTGACGTCACTGAGAACGAAATGACGGCGCCGAAGTAGCGATGCATACATTTACTATGACCGCGTGTCCATCGCAGGCCTGTCAACCGAGCGCCGCCATCCCGGCCGTTGAAATTTCGAGTAGTTTGGCGCGACTGCTAGAACTCTGCCCGAGATTGTGACGGATCGATGTGCCGGCAATACAAAACATATTTGATCTATCTAGTCCACACACTGCCGTCGCACCGCGCCGTTCGTCTGGTTTTCGTTTTGTACATCATGTTGAGTTCGGTCGCGGTGGACATACGATCGCCGTCACCGGGACGTAACGTTCGGTTTGAATAATCTCGTTTCTGGGTGACGTCCCGGTCATTGCGGCGATGGACAAACGCTATAAGGTTGAATATCACATGCATTTCATAAAACATCAAGGTCTATTTTTTTACTTTAAGACCAATGTGACAGTTTGTTCAACCTTAGAAAAGTTTCAATTTACTGGGAGTTATGTTCGAATGTGGTAAATTGACAACTACAAAATCAGGATACGAGGTCGATTATACTACGATAAATAAAATAGTGTAGTTCGAGGTATTGTGCTGTAAAGATTGTTAATTTCCGAATTCCCCGTAAATTTAACCGATATAATCTGGTGAAGGTCGCGGGAATCTGCTAGTTGATAAAATTGAATTCGCTAGATAAGAGAAGCATAGGTATTGTCAATGTGGCGATGCTTGAGAGAGGCCTAAGTCCAGCAATGAACGTCTTTCGGCTTATTTTCCGAGATGTTTTGTAAAGTAGCGTGTTTGTGTAGTCGGTGGAACGTGGCGTGGCGGAGTGTTGCCGGCTGGAACAGAAGTACGCGACGCGGCGCGAGCAGCTCGCGCGCACGCACGACCGTCTGCTGCAGCTGCTGCTCAAGCATCGAGACCAGGTACTCATTCTTTGAATTGTAAAACAATAGCTACAGGGTGTAAATTACACCAATCACGAAGCCGTCAAATAAGCATTCTGCACATCAAACTAAGTAACTTTGTGCAAAATAATTGCCAGGAAACTATTTTTATTGTTTGTGTAAAAATTCGCTGTTTACGGCAGTGCGCAATGTAACGCAGGCAAACCATTGTGCTTAAGCATGCAACGGTACAGGTATGATGGGAGTATAAAAATTAAAAACATTAAACTTTATTTATTTATTTAAAATTAAGTTATTATAATATTTAAACCTTGTTTTCGTAAAATAACGTCAAAATAAGTTGGAACTTGTGACTTTCAATCCCTTCATTAACGGGAAGTCCCCAGGTATCGTCGAGTACAAAAAAAAACATAACAACGGGAAGAACAAGTGACTCTGTTTCGTTAAGGGTACTTTTAAGGCCGTTATTAATGATTATACACTTAAACCCTCCAGAATAAATTCTGGAGAATTTTTGAGAAATGAGGGTGAAAACCACATCATAATCCGTTGTTTAGAAGAATAACGTAGCGAGACAGAAAGACACGACTTTAATATACATACTTATTATAAAAAATTGTAACGAATTAAAAACTGTACATTATATAATATAATATTCCTAAAGAGCCATAAAAACCCTGTAAGAAATCGACACGTGTTTCACCTCTTAACGAGCCATCCTCAGGATGACGATTGACTTGTCGCGAACCCGAACACAGTGTGCTGCCACACCGAGCGCTGGACGCAGAAACACGTGTCGATTTCTTACAGGGTTTTTTATGGCTCTTATTATTTATATATTTAGTAACCTGTTCCCGCTTAACTATTCCTATAATTAAGCGGGTACAAGTTATTAAATATATCAACGTCTATTGCATTTTATAATAGATTTCCGCAATGACACGCCTGAATCAATTAACTATCTTAAACTGTACATTGCATATTTTTGAAAAAACGTAATTGCTATGAGGTATGGGAAGATGGGAAGAGTCCGATGCCAGAAATATAATATTTAGATTATTTTCCGTTTGTCTGGATGTATATTTTGGATTGGTGCAAAAACTGCTGAACGTATTTGGATAACATTTGGCACACAGGTAGTTTATAACCTGGATTAACACATAGGGTACTTTTAATCCCGGTATTACGTTCCCGTGGGATATTTTCCGACATCCAAGCGGGCGAAGCCGCGGGTAAACGCTGGTTGGAAATAAAATACATTAAAAATACTCCAATTAGGAAGAAAATCAGTTACATTTTAATCTATTAATGATGTACTCCATTTATTACAAAATCAACCACAAATGGTGTTATTTGCTGACGATACTTCCTTAATTTTTAAGGTAGATTGACGTACTACAAATTTTGACGACTTAAATAACGCCCTACTGCAGGTCCAAAATTGGTTCACTGCTAATAATTTAGTATTAAATGGAAAAAAAATACCTAAGTGCATCAAAATTTCTTTACCAAATGTCAAAAGTAGTGATTGAGAGATAGTATTGAATCAAGAGAAACTAGAATTCGTCGATAAAACTGTTTTCCTGGGAATCACGCTCGACTCGACCTATTTTTAATCTTATATTTTCAATTGCTTTTGATTATTTTTTGTACATTGTTCTCACATATAGAAGCAACAAGAATGATGTAACCAGGCTTTTGTAATATCCATATTTAAAAGAGTGTCCTTGGAGTTTCTTGCCCGTTCTTCTCCATAGAGATCTACGTTTTGGAATGGGCAATTAGCTTCAACTTTCTGACTAACTGACCGACTCTTTGGCAATTCAAAAGTGCCTGTAAATGGTTTAATTGAAATAAATGCTTTGAGTTTGACTCAAGGCTACAATGGGGTCCTCATTTAACATCTCTTGCAGGACGGCTCAGTTCAGCAGCATATGCTGACAGAATAATCCGTCAATTTACTGATGTGGATACCGCGAGGCTGGTCTATTTTAGTTACTTTCATAGTATCATGTCTTACGGTATTTTACTGTGGGGACGGGCTGCAGACATCGAGTCTATTTTGATTCTGCAGAAAAGAGCGATCAGTGCCATAATTTTATGTCCGTAGGCACGATTCTCTAAGGGAACTGTTTAAGGATATTAACATCATGACGGTACCTTGTCAATATGTCTATGAAAACATCATGTACGTAAGGAAAAAATTAATCTTTTAGTAAAAGAGGTGATAGTGTTATTGTACAAGAAATAGGGACCTATTAGTTTAACTAGGTTTCAGACTGGTTAGACTCATCTTTCATTGCACGTCTTTCTGCATTGTTCTCACATGTATAATTTCCACATGAATGATGTAACCAATATTTTGTAACAATTTTTTATTTAAAAGAGTGTCCGTGGAGTTTCTTGCCCGTTCTTCTCCATAGGTACCTACTTACTATGCTTTGGAATGCGCAACTAGCTTCATATTTCTGACTGACCGATTCCTTGACAATTCAAAACTGCCTGTAAATGGTTTAATTGAAATAAATGCTTTGAGTTTTCTAACCCTACGACAGAAAAAGTAATGTAGGCATAATATATGCTTTGCTATCCTGTAGATTGTAGATAGACGAGTATATACTTTACAATATACAAGGAATCGTCAAGATGTAATTTTTTCTAAACAATGCCTTTAGAGATTCGCGTCTGCGGAGTTTGTAGATGGTTCTGAAAGCCCTCTTTTGCAGAATAAAGATCGAATCTATATCTGCAGTCCTTTCCCACAGCAAAATACCGTAAGACGTGATGCTATGAGAAACTAACAACAAAAACTTTTCTCATGCCAATCGATTCTGTTTCTTTTATGGATCAAAAACCTCTATCGGACCAACTGAGGTTTGAGTACTAGAAAACTCAGAAATCGCAAAAAACTTTTCCCATACACTTGTTGAAAATAATACTCCGACTTAGTTTTTTATGATGTATAGAGGGGCAGGTCTCTAGTTTTATTATAAAACGTGATATGACATTACCCTCTAATTAAGATGATAGTAAGTTCAAAGCATCCCTTCAAACATTGTTGTACGTTGCAGGAGCTACTGGAGCTGGAGCGTATGTGCGGCGGCGCGCCGGAGGGCTAGTGCACACTGTGACGTCCCTCGGCTGCGCTCGGCCGCGTTCGGCTGCGCTCGGCCGCGTTCGGCTGCGCTCAGCATCGGATGCCTTCGCCTACTCTCGGCCACTCGGTCGCCTCTCGTCGGAGTTCATTTTCATTTAGAAATCTGTGATATTATCGCCTAAGGAGCAAACCGTACGGCCGTCGCTCGTACCGTCTTCGGGTCGTGAGTCTCGTCAGTATTGTTCTCTACGTTTGCAATCTCATAGTTTTAGTTGTCCCGCGCGAGTATTCGGCGGCTCGCCTGTCTTAGCTCCCGCGAATATTTCTCGTTTAAAGTTATGGTTGTCCTCGTATTGTACCTATTTTTATCATAAGAAGTGTGTCTTGGGAATCTTTGCATTACTGCATTTAATTGAATTAGTCGATAGCGGTTTTGCATGATTAACGCTTTTACGACGTCCTAGTCATCGCGCACGGCACGCGAGTGTGCGGGCCGCGTGCGGCTGTACTGGTGACGTCACGCGGCCCAGCCGCCGCCCCTGCCGTGATAACTTTATACATATCTAATGCACAACATGCTGGTTTTTCAGTGGGTAATTTATCTCGTACCTAATTATTTCGTACAATCTCACTAATAGATCTTCCTTTATATACATGTTTGTAGATGTAGCTGTTAATTTAAAAAAATATTAATTCCGTATATTGTAAAAATAAATTATTATGAAATTGATTCTTATGATGGTTATTCCAATATTTTCTGGTTAGTGAACGCGTTTCGAGCGAAGAGTTTAAATTTATTTATTTGTAATATTCAAAATACTTGAAGGTTGATTTATTGGAATTGAAATTAAATTTTTGTAATGCACTCGTTACAAATTAGGTACGAACATAATACTTCACGTGCGTTTTACTGATTGTCACAACATAATAATATATTAACGTGGGTTTATAGAGCATCTGTGTAGTATTTATGAGTATCGTGTAAAACTATATTATGTATAATGGCTTTTTTTTGCATCGTATAATCGTCCTAACAGATGTCAGTAACAGTAGGTTGTAGATTAACATTCCATTTTTCGCTTAGTCATTAAAACGCCAATAACGTTTAGGTATTAGTAATAATGGGCCATTGCACTGATTATCCGATCTAGTGGGGAAACTCCAAATAGTCAGTCACAAAAGACAAGCTTCAAACACTACTACTGATAGACAATACAATCTTAGACTGTAGAATAGTATTCGTCAAGGTAGCGCGTCTCCAATAAACGTAGCGATTGTCGATATTAGAACAACTAAATGGAATCTGTGCAAGCCTTAAGAAGTCGAATTTTGATACAAGATCCTCCTTTAATACTAACACGAAAGTTCCAGACGTAAGTATGAAATAAAACGTTTGTCACCTTAGTTAGAGATAAACTACGATAACATGGCGCGCCCCTCCAAAATTCTACACGGTTGAAAGTATTTGTGAAATGTATTTACAAAGCGCCACCAAGACTCACAACGCATTGTGTGCGTACTGAGACGACCATCAAACAAAAATAAATCCGAGGATTTATTTATTCGTGAGTCTAGTCACTAGACCCATTGAAACAGTAAAGTAGAGGGGCGCGCCATGCTATCGTAGTTTATCTTTACTTTCATTCCTATAATTTTAAAGAGTTAAGTGCCAATAGCAACACCATCTAAGATATTTAAGTTACAATTCACTGCCAATAGTATTATCAGAGGCTTGTGTCTTGTAGAATTATCGCAGCCTTAGACAAGCGCCTCCAGTAGATATTAGCAACGAGCGATTGATCCATAGATCCTATTTACTTCCAATTGTATAGTTAAGGAAATAAAGATAAAAACACGTTTCAAGTACATAGAAAATCTTTTAAAACGCAGTTAAAATAGAGTGTTTCGTTAAAGAAGTCTTTATTTCGTTTCGATAAATATATCTTTAAAGAAATACTTCCAATACTAAACAACCCTCTTGGCTTCTATAGACGAACAATATATAATTGTATTACGGGTTTAATTTTAAATAATAGAGTGAGTTATATTTCAATGGTGCTTTCTCATAGGCTCAAAGTACTTAATGTTACTGATTTTTACCACTTATGGTAGAGAGTAAGATCTTGATTCGTCACAGTTTCGTTTAAAAAATAAATTTGATACAATAGCATAGCCATACGTTACATTAATATTGTCCTCCATGTAGTGGTTTATAGTGAATTTCATTTTTGCGAATCAAATTGATCAATAAAAACCAGCAATAATATAGTATAAAATAGTATTAACATCCGTCTCTTCTGAACGAAACTTGCAATAAATAATGTTAAATGATATTCACTACTTCACATAGATTTAAGGCTAGTGTTCATTTGGATACATTTTCTTTGAAACATAATTATAATCAACTTCGGAATTTGAAAACACTACCCGATCAAATTTGCTCCATCAAGATTTCTATGTATTTTTTTTAATACTTAGAATAAACGGAAAGTATCCAAAATGAGCACTTCATGTAACTAAATAGTGCAATATTAACTTATGACTCGGCTGTCGCTAAAAATACTGACTTATGCACTCTCCGTACCGTTTAAGTGGGATATGGTAGTTGCCAAAATGTAGGTAAATTCGTATAGATTTAAAGCTGCGGCAATACGGTGTACAGTTGTCATAGTCGATTCTCGATGCTAGACAGTTAATCGATAGTAAGATTTCAAGTCTTGAGTTATAGTACTTGCCTTGATAAGTGCATCTTGCCATGGGCGGATTTCTAAGATTTGACTCAAGAAAACTGGCTAGTCTTCCGTATCTACTTTTTATACGTTCGGTCGTTTTCCTTTATTTTAGAGGTCATCTTATGTATAATTATCACGTCTATGGCACGATGCTAGATTAGCGACATAAGAGAGTGGCCATTATTTTTATTGTATTTATCAAAATGTTTTCTTGTACAAAAACCTAGTTATCATAAAAGTGCCATGAATATAATGATTTTTTGGTCCCACATATTTATTAACTTTAAAATCTACGTTATAATACATTTATTATCGTTAAAATTAAACTTTAGAGACCGTTGGGATTATTTGTGACATGTTATCATCTTGCATGAATTAGAAATACTGCAAAAGTATTTTAACGTCTAAGTTTCAACACAATAGTACTCTATCACAGATCAAAATGATGTTTCGTCTGTAGTCCTTAGAGAGACGTCACAAATAATTTTATTTAACAAAGAAAGTAGAACATGGAAACAGGGAACCTCTATCTCTTGACTATATTTATCGATCTGTCTTTGCTATGATGTATGTATTTAAAACAATAGTTGCTAAATTTAATATAGAGGAGTGCGAGGTAATATCAATGTGGTTAGATTTAATAATAGTAATTATAATGGGTTTAATAAAAAAATCCATCGGAAACTTGTGATGATTAGGTTTTTAACGTTTAGGCACTTCCCTGGTAGCACTGAGATGGATGGTTGAGTGCGCGGTAGCTGGTAGCTCAGAATAGCATTCGTTTAGATTGACACGACCTGATGAGCTTAATATGCGGTATTAAATCGCCCTGTATGAATAAACTGGTACGTTAAAATGCACAAATGAGAAATTCTACTCTTTGTAAGTTGAATCTGTAGTTTAGAGTCAATCGTAAATACGAAATCTATTTGTTTTTAGGTCTCGGCATTAGGCACACGGAAGGATAGTTTAGGAACGATCTTACCACATGTTGTCCGCAATAATGGATGTAGTCGTTCTAGATGTGGAGAGTATCACAATATTATGTTGTACGTGTGTGTAAGTGGCCTTTCTTGTTCGTAGTGGGGACGCGGCATCCCCAGTGTGCGATCGGCGGGTCTCGCCAACGAGCATAGTGGGGATGTCGCAACAGTCTGACGAATGATTGATTTTAGGCGGATATTTGAATTTATCAGCTCGATTTTAACGTTCTCCCGACGTCCACAACTAAATTTTAATAAGTATATCTCTTCTAATGACCCGTTTTTGGCATTGTTATCCCCGTTCGTTGATATAAATGATTGAATTAGATAGTAGATAGAATAATATCAGTGTAATGAGTAGATATACAGATGTTTAAAGTGAAACACGACTTGTTCTTGCCTTGTGTAATTAAATTATTGTCTTAAGATGTAGGTCACGTCTGTTCTGTATTAGAACCACAGCAGCTTTGCACTTGTAATGTCTTTAATTTCACAAGAAGGCCTAAGCTTTTCTTCAGTTTTGGACATTTAAAAGATTATTCTCAATGGTTCATGTATTTTTCTATTTATCTTGTATACCTTTGTGAAGTCTCAACTCTCTAAACTCGGGTACAATGATTGCCCCAAAATTGCCCCAATATTTTTATATAACATATTTATTGGCTATTTAAAAATATATTAATGTATTTTATTCTAAATTATATTATCGACCCTGCTTAAAATATTTATTTGTGTATTCTATCGCTGTGGTCTCCGTGTTTGGCTACATTATAATATTAATACGTTATTAAAGTTCGTGTGATTCTGCCAACTAGATGTTAAGAGTTATCTCGTAGTGTTTAATTGTAATCCAACTGCAGCTTCGATAGTGTGATACTTATGTATGACGAAGAGATTTCTTCGTACTGTTCTGTTGGGTGGGTGTGTTAGGTTACACTATAATAGTCTCTAAGTGAAACCACGTATACTTGTTACATTTTATATTGACTATTTATTTAAAAAGAGTTATCTGATTATCTATATTCTAATATCTATATTTCTAGACTATCATCATAATATTACGAGTGGAATAAGATCGTAAGCTAAGCTGCGATGGAATATACAAAGACTTTCTGTATTTAATCTGCATTGGTCTTGCTTTTGCGTATTATATTGTTAGCGAGCAATCTGTTGGACCCCTAAAGCCCTCTTAGTCGGTCAGTATAGACTCGGGGTGACGACTTGCTTCCTAGTCCCTGTAGTGTGGCGAGTAGTGTGAGCCGCCATCTTGTGCGCGTGATGATTCCATAGTAGCGAGTCGTCTCCCTGCCATAGTCTCCTCTACGCCTGTCACTGACTAGTTTTCGATGTATTCTTCAATTACTTCGACGTAATCAATAAGTTACGCTATTAAACTTGTTTGCTCATACTATCTACTGAATCTACTCTCACTGATCCTTCCTGCTTATGGCTTCTATACGTTATAGGTTTTCGATGTTATACATTGTCGATTTTTTGAAAAGTTTACATAGTTCACGTATTCACAGTGGCTGCGGATCTTTTGGTATTTATTCTACGTAACTATACAAGAGTGTATTTTTCATTTAGCTTGTTCTTCTATATTTTTATGCAGATGTCAGACTAATCTATATTTTTCAAAACATTTTTAGAATGTATATTTTTGATGTTGTTTCCTACATATTTACAAATTTTAATTATGTCTACTATAAATCTAGATTATGTAATATCTCTTCATCGCGTTATAGGGTCATGCCGTTGTAAAATGTAATGTACTTCCTAGCTAGCTACTAAGAATAGATATGTACTATGGCTCCGCTTGAAATGTTTTGTACGAGTTTACCACGGGTTTACCATCTGTCAAAGTCTTGGGCGACACGCGTTAAGAGAAAATTTAACAAAAAATTGTCATATAAGGCGCCACCAGATAAATCGGGATTTCTTTTTCCCGGTATGCATTTTTGTTCTAAGCTTTTGAAATTGATGGGTGGAATCGAAGACTTTAAAGACAGTTACAAGTCTCATTGCAACGATTTAATTAGAAATTCTAGCGCTGGTTACAATAATTAGTATCTCACTACCTGTACAGATGATTTTGTGTAAGATTTTGACAGATGGGGGTATGACTAATACGTCGACATCGTTTGATTTTATTGTGGCTAATAGATCTTTTCAGGGAGTGATTATAGCTCTTTTCAAACCCATGTTGTGACTGCAAATCCATAGCTAAACAACAAAGTGAGATGGTTTTTTAAATTTTATTTCTAATTATCATACTACCATTACAAGTTGCATGTCGTTCGGGTTTTAGCACTTCTTGAATTTTCGTAGCCACTTAAATGTACATAACGTATTAACGAGAGTACCACATACTCATAATACATAACAAACCAGCGGCACATATAAAATGACAACTGATAGCATTTTCTTTCATTTTGACAGTTCAGCAACGTTCATTGCGTTATTTACGTTGTTGGGCAGAGGAATTTCTTAAATCTATGAAGCAATGAATTAGAAATTTTCTTCAAAACTCTCGGATTGTGGTTGAAACTGTGTTACGCCATTAAGGTGCAGAAGGCGCCATCGATTTTAATTCCACGCTACTCACAGAGTTTAAAAACAAAGCTAGTACCTGCCATCTGCATTAACTTCCATCCGCGTAACATGGCTAGCATGGAAACATTTTATAATTTTTGGGGGAAAATGTTTTCTTCATTCTCACAAGCAGATTAAAAAAAAAGTTTTGCTAGTTTTAGAAAAAAATAATCAAACTACACCATTTAAGAGTAGTTTTCTAGAACACGAGGCAGTAGAAACGCTATAGTGTCGCGTCAGCGTCTTATGGTTTGTTGTGTATTCTGAGCACAAACATTGTCAAGCGGAGTAGAGTCAAGTGATCGGCACATTTCTTATGATCTACTTAATAAGCGTCGTTAGCGACGGGTTGTGAATATTATGAGAGGTAACTGTAAATGTTCGACATTCGGAGCTGCAGTGGGTGACTGTTTAGAGCCCATCTCATCCCGTAGAGTCGTCTGCCAGTCCTGGGTGGTTCAACATCGCTGCGTTATTGATCGGTCGATATATGGCATTACAAGTATTATTCATATTCATTTTTCAATGTTTTCGGCACATCGGTATTAAATTTATCCAGTCTATGTCATTGTTCAAAATTTCTATGGTGAATTAAATTTTCACCAAATTCGCACTCACTATTTATGTATGTGGCGCATAATTTTAATCAACCTGGTTGCGATTATTACTTCTACATAATGTTAACAATATTTTTTAATGCAATATATAAATCAATCAAATAACGTAGAGCGAAGTTTTGGAAAAGTGTAAACGCGCAATATATTATTAGATACTATTGCTTGATTGGAATACTACAAAAGTTCGGATTGAATATTGGCTCATAAAGCTCATTATATTACTAATTTATTTAATTATAGCATGCTAAAGCATTTTGTAATATTTACGAGTTTAATTTTAATTAAGTTATAATTGAGTCACTGTTATGGAAATACCGCTAGTGTTGTTTGTTTTAAGATAAAGTCGATTTTGCCGATATCTCAAAAGTACCACTTGTGTTATCATTTATCAATTTCAAGTAAACCTGTCCCATGTCATCAATATATCGGTAGCTATGTTATTTCAAACAAAAGTTTTTACAATTCAGGACAAAACAATGCTTTTGTGTGAAAAATGTGATTTTAAATAAGTATATAATTTTAATCAGCATTCTTTGATTGTTAGCATTCATTTTCGAGTTTCAGAATTATTTAAAATTGTTGCTGGATCCTTGGCAATTTAAAGATGAGATAAGTATTGTTCTGCTATTCGAAATGTATAAGACAGTTAATTGTAAAATAGTTTGTGTTTTAATTATATTGTTTAATTTAACGGCAAAATGTTTTTTCTCAAATGTTTAATTTTAATATAACCGACTGAAGTGTCGAGGGCATTTTTAAGTTAACCATAGGTAATGTTTTGTGCGAATCATTTGAATATTTAAGAAGAATGTTTAAAAGGATGTTGATGTTGTTAATTTTTGTTTGTTGATTTAATATTTTTCTAGATTTTAGTCGCACTTATTGAATCTTAGCAAAGATCTGTTTGTAGAAAGTTTTATTTTACTAATTGTGTGCCAGAAAATGATATCAATAAAGTTTACCTTATAAGGCGTGTGTTTAACGATGTGGTCCCGAAAGTTTTGTGATGGTATCAATTTAGTGTGATGATAATAATGATTACTGTGACAGTTTTCGGTATAGATATTGTTCTACCACTTTGTTTTACATAGACCATAACCACAGATTACCAGATAAATCACTCGCATGTACTTACGCGCGCTTACTACCTACGGCCGCCGGGCCGGAGACGACCCATTTCTCAGTAGGTTGCCGACAGCCCCGAGGCGCGTACGTGCGCATATATTTCGCTTGACCTGACGTACTTAGTTTAAAATTGTTATGATATGGCTGGATGTAGATCCAGCAAGAGAAGAGATAAAAACTTATCTTTTTTCAGTTTACCTGCTGATACAGAAATGCGAGTACCTATCTAATTTGTTTCATTATCGTTTTTTAAATAGGTTAATTGTTTAAACTTGCATGTTGTGTTTAGTATTTTATTGGTAGGTACGTAATTACTTCTACCACGTAATCTGTGCTTCTACTATGCGTCTGAGATAAGAATAGAAAGGTCAATAACCTCCATTTGTCAACTGTCATTTGAAAATTACGTCAAGCAAAAATCTACATTGTGCAAATTAATTTTCAATAATATTTTTTATCGTCATTATCTTGTTAATGTTATTTTCATATGATTATTGTTTATTTAAAGGCGTGCAAGTGTTAGAAAAGCGTGCATGACGTGCAAATGCTTAAACATTAAAAAGCATTTTATTTTATTTCATAAAGTGTACTAAAAACACCTACTGACATCTTTATCGAAAGATGCAGCCCTGTCAATTCACAATAACCACGCGGCGGCGCGCAGCTACAAAGCAAAACTCACCTTACGCTTGTAAGGTTAGGTACATTTTCGTTCGCAGTGTCTAGCGACTTGAAGGTGTAGGCTATTATAGCAGTAGGTATTGAAAATTTTGTATGTAGTGATTTATCTGGTAATCTGTTCCTTAACGCCCGTTTTCGTAGTTATTTATTATAGATTTTATTTGGAACGTTGTCAGCTGTTTGCAATTAAGCAATACATTACTTAAGGAATTGTGTGTCATAAAAATCAAGTAAATGTGTAAAAACGGATGTTACATTCACACGGCATAAGATGCTTCGTACAAATTAGTTACGTGAGCCAAAGTACGTGACCGGTAACTATTAGGTGAATTAATAATTCGAGGGCTCGTATATACTGTGGCATATGCGGTAGTCATGGTTACATGTTTGTGTTCTGGTGAATTGTGATCATAGATTTGTTACAATCAGTTCTAAAAATACTGTATGCCTTTGAAAGTAAGTCTAAGCGTATGCTGAGACGCAGGTGACGCAGCATAGCACAGTACAGATTTTGCATTCCACCTGCGCATCACCAAAAAAAAAAAAAATAACAAGTGATGACCTGTACGCGTCGCGCAGAAATCTGTGTCAGCTCTACAACGAGACGCAGAGCAGAACAGACACATGTCTGCGTCGCACGTGCCTGCGCCACAGCGTACACAGCTGTCAGTACGTTCAATCTGCTCTGCCTTGCACTGCGTGGACCTGCATCACCTGCGTCTCAGCATACACTTAGCCTTACGCTGAGCCGCAGGTACACATCGAGACCGATGAGCCACGTACTTAGTAGGAACCTACAATACTGTTGATACGTAAAGTTGTCTGGCGGCTTTCCCTCTCTATAGTTCTAGTCATTTTTAATTCCTCCGTGTTGTATCTATACATAAACAAGTATGCCTGTATATGGGTAGACAATATAATAATAATCAATATGAATGTTAAACATAAATATAGGTAAAACTTATATCTATTAAATTGATGTCTGTTCTATGTGATGTTTTATTGTGGAATTCTAAATTATTCCTTGTGAATTTAACTTTAATGCAGTTGAGGTTGAGTGCATTAACTGCTTTGATCAACAATGGTATTGTTGATCTGTAGTTCTTTATTAGTGATCGATGTCTGTAGCCTATACCTACAGTTCGGCCGCTCTGCCAACGTATTATCTCCAAAGAAGAGCGAAGTTTGCCGAACGCAGTTTCCCGTGCTCTTGATGCGCCCCTCGTTCGCCCTCAGCAGTCCGCGCTAAAGAACTTATCGAACAGGCAGGAATAAAAACTCGCCGCGCCGCGCATTCTGTTAAACCTTTATTGTTTCTAAAATAATAAACTTAATTAATATCGTTAGAGCTGTGTTTATTCTGAAGAGTTCCCTAGTACACAGACTACAGATCGAAGCTTAACTGCATTGAATATTGCCAAACTATAAGGTCGTGTTTGTGGTTCGTCGTCAATCAACGTCAACATAATGAGATGAGATGTTTTTGATCAAAATGTATGATGGTTGTGATCTACCTATGGATGCTAAGACAAACTTGGGACAAGTTAGTGAAACTATACAATTTGAATGGTATCGGAGAGCAGTGGTGGCCAAGTGGTAACGGCTGCGACCTACGAGGTTCGTAGGTCGTAGGTTCGAACCCAGACAGGCGCCTGCATAGACTGGCGGACGGGACGGCAGAGGATTTTAAACTTATCAATTGAATTTAATAATACTTATAAAATAAGGTATACATTCCAATGCTCGGTGATCGACCTTGGAGCATCGCAGCGCAGTTTTCTTTGGAGCAGCGAAGAGCATGCTGGAGGATACCGCAGCGGGAGGCGGCGGTATGCGCTGTAGTCTGCCAGTCTGCGACACTCCTCCAAAAGCTACTTTTCGACTGCGTAGCGCTAGTGGAATAATCAAATCCCGGCGAGCGGTGGCTACTCGGCGGATGCCGCTGCATACGGATGCTCCGAAGCTGGCGGACGCTCGCGGTATCACAGAGGATTTTTCTTCATGTCAGTGTGCGCTAGCGGATAGAGGAATCCTACTCGATGCTCTCCCCTGCCGTCCGCCATTGTGCGCAGGCCTTTAATAATACCAGCCTATTATTGTCTCACTGCAGGGCAAATGCCTCTTATACAGAGAAGGCACGAGCATTGATCACCACGCTTGCTCAAGACGGGTTGGCGATTTTAACTATAAGTCCAGCGCCCTGTTTATCAATACTTACAAGCCTTGTAAAAATTTTCATTATTACAAATATGTGTTTTTCAAAACTTTAAGTTAAGTCTAGGGTTCGATTTCCAATTTTAAATGTGTTTATTTACGGGTTTAATTTACTTACTAGTAACTCAGTGATCATGTAGACAAGTATAACTGCTGAACGTAAAATCTTCGGTTCGACTTCAAGATATAAATATGTAATGTCTTAATTTTTGTTCTTTCTTACGTTCCCTGTAGCCCAGTTGACATCAGTGTTACTGTAGAATGCAAAGTTTGGGGTTCGTTACTACTATTGCACAACATGAAGTATTGACGCCGAGTTCTCACTTTGTCTAAATTATTTCATCACCACTGCTTTCAAAATGGTGAAAGAAAACATCATTAAGAAACCGGCATATCCTAGAACCAAAAATTCGAAGACATGTGCACAGGGCCAGTGTATCCACCACACGTGCCCATTACCTATTACAGAGAGGAGGCGTTCTGTGTCCAAGCAGTGGGTTCAAAATGTCAAATTAAAATCTTATAGGTAATTATAAATCTTAAACACATTTTTAATATATCAGTTTTTATTTTTTTTTACTCACCGATAAATCAGCCACGCGAATTCGCTTGATTTTTTAGGCCCCTTTGGTGAAGTATCTGTTTCGGAATCCGACTCACTACCAAATAATTATTTTACAGGTAAAATTGGATTATGAACGTTTTATAATTTACAGGTTATTTTGCGATTGTTGTAAAGTCAACAATCGCAAAATAACCTGTAAATTCTCTAGTTCGTTTTATGGTTAAGACGATGCGTACGATAGAAATAACCTGATCAGAGTTGAAAACCAACTCGGGCATGATCTTCCTGACTGAAAAACTTCAGAGATAGCACTTCTAGTACTGATTTAATATGATTATAAAAATACACACATACTTTACTATAATATACATAATATCACATCACAAATGCCTGTTTGTAATGAAAACAGACTTATTTCTCTTGGGAGCATCAACTTTATACCACTCTCTCCCATAAAGGTCTGCAGGTCATCGTCTTGACGAAATATCGGGTTCCAATATTTTTCGGAGAGCTTTTTCCCACAGTTTTCTTCTTATAACATATTTGGTGAATACATGGGCTCCCGTATTTTATAGTAAACAGCTGCGCAACTGGGCTCAATAATTAATTATGCGTAAAAGAAGTCGCTTGTTTTGTAAAAATGTATGGCTAGCTGTGAAATTATTAGACGCTGGATATTAGCGCCATCTGAAGTGAACAAGTGGCAGTTTTTATCCCCATTTTGGTCACGCGCTAAAACAACCTTATAATGTCCATTCGGTGACTATCGCATGGACTAAAGCTACGGTTTCTTAGAAGAGCGGTGTCCGTAACGTAAGGCCGTAACGTAACTTTGAATGACGTCACTGAGACGTTTTCTATAGTAACAACTGAAGGTCATACGTTACAGCGTTACGTTACGGTCACCGCTCTTCTAGGAAACCGTAGCTTTATCGTCGAAGTTTTTGAAAGAAACCTTTTTTAAATAAGCAGAAACTAGCCATCATTCCTCTCTGAGCTATGATTTCCTTTAACTACAAATCCTACTTATACCATGAATCCTACAATGTCAGTTGACAAATATGTGAGTAACAAAAACAATGCAAGATTAAACCCACAGAGTACTTTTACAGATTAAACCAAAAAATAAACCGAAATTCTATGTTCTAAATATATTTAGATGTAAGTAAATGTAAAGAGCTTTGATAACACGAAGGCGACGTAACTTTCTCATAACCAATTAAAACTTTCTGATTTTTTCGCAAAATTCCAAGTGACTATGTTCCGTCCACTTCATTATAACTTCGGAAGGCTTCGGGGGCCTTTTGCGACGGCAAAGATGATGCAGCCGATACATCCGACCCGACAAAAACCGCCGACAAGAGGATACCAGAACTTCGTGATGAATGATACTCTGGCGCAGCTCGAGAGAGAATGCGAGAGGTTCTGTGTGGTACCTCGGTTCCCGCCACAGAAGGTATGTGTTTGATAAATTATAGCTACGTGGTATACTTAGAGTTAGATATTGTTATCTAGAACTCCTTCCATACTTATATAAACTATTATAATAATAGTATATATAATTTATTATAAAAGATAAAATAATCTCTCTCTCTGTCTGTCTGTAACCTTTTCACGACTTTTAACGGCTGAACGGATTTCGATGAAATTTGACTCACAAGTAGAACTATGTTAGGACTTAGGAAAGGTACTTTTTATCCCAGTATTACGATCCTGTGGCATAATTTCCGACCTCCACGCGGTTGAAGTCGCGGGCAAGAGAAAATTATTTGTAGGTACTAATGTGGTTTTGCCACAATATGAATATGCCTTGGCTTTAGTGCTACACGCAATGTTGTACGTACTTACCTACCTAGACTAGCTGCAGATAAACTGTAGGTACCTACCTACCGACTCAGGCACCATTTCTACCGACTTACTTCTGCAAACAATTTCAGTTGTCCAAAGGCTAGGCTAGTACCTTCCTACCTAAATGTAATTTGAATTTACTCATTTGAACTTAGTCATGACATCCACTACTTTTCCTACTTTAACGCTTGCAATTCGTTAAAGCTTACAAATGCGCCCAACAAAATCCAGCCTGGTTGTATTCCCTTAGGTGACCGTGGTGGGTGCCGGAAGCGATGTGGGCCGCATCGCCTGCCTGTTCCTGAAGCAACAGAAAGTCGTCAAGGTCCTGGCCATGTACGAGGAATCCGCCGAGTCGGGTGTCCTCGGCGCGGCCACCGATATTGCGCACATCGACACCAGCTGCGAAGTCGCAGCCTTCCAGGGTCGCATGTTCCTTAAAGACGCACTGCATGTAAGATCTAAAGAATCATTAGACCATTTCAATTCAAAAGACGCGTCACAAAACCCATTATAGGTATGGTACCTACCTACTATTATTTTATGACGAAACGGCCGTGTTGCACGGTTTTTAGGACTTGGCAAAACATCAAGATTTCTGTATTGTACACACAGCAGCTCCATTAAATATTTACCTCCTCAAAAGACATGTGCGTTCAAATCCATGGTAGGCCCAAGTTGGTTTTAGTATTTTGCAAAACCATTTTATTGTAATTAGCATATGATAGGAGGGTCAAATCCTGGGCACGAAATGTGCATTTTGTCATCCATTTTTTTTTGTATTTTATTTTTATTTTGTTTTAGTAATATTTATAAATAATTCGAAAATCTGGATATCCGATAAAACATTTTAATAATATTTATTATTGCTATTATTTACAAAACTACAAAGATTTATATTTTCACAATTTGATTTGATCATAATATACATATTTTGCCAACTGACATAAAGGGGTCCCTGTAAGGTTTATAATTTTATAAGTATGTCGAAAAAACGTCATTGGGTTGACTAATCGGGACGCCAGCGTAGCCTAGCGGCGCTAGACAGAGTCAATAACACTCACGGCACGGTTCGGATCGGCCGAAGTTAAGCAGAGTTCATTGGTGGTAGTCAAGCAGTGAAGACGTTTACAAACTGTCGCGCATTCCGTATAGTTGTGTCGTGTACCTATAGTGTGTGAATTGCTAGTGTGATTAATTTGATAGTAAATTATAATTTGATCTGAACTGTAAACGGTTTTTCTATTGCAAAATACCTAACACTAACCACAGTACGCCCACAGTAGTTAAAATATCGCGGATAATAACGAAGGAGACACTGACCCTCTCCGTCAAGTTTAACCTTCCAGAATAACTGATGTTGAAAACTGCATCAAAATCTATTGCGTAGATTAGAAGAACAACGCGGTCACACAGACAGACACGAAAAGCCACTTGAATTTATAATAATATGTATGTCGTAGTAAAATGGTTGAAGCCGTGATATAGTTACATCCTTAGTTAGATATAGATATAGTTATTTACCGTAATTAATATAGTAATGTGAAAGAGGTTCATAACTATGTAACTAGGAGTATAGCTATTATACGAGCACGATCTAAAAATATACCTATTTTACTACACGAATGTAGTGAAAATCGAAGAATTACACACGAAAATCCTAACGTTGTGAACGCCAAACATCAAATGACGCCCACGATGTTTACCGTGCGTAAGGTTAATGCCGCGGGGAGCGCCTCGCACTCTGCACCCCGCTTTTACAATCATTTCACTAGATTAGTCTAGTAAGATAGTTATGTTTCTAGATCGTACTCATATCATAGTTATATTCCTATTAAGACAGTTATGTTATGAACCGCTTTTATATAGCTATATTACGGTTTAAAGCTATATCCCTAGGGATATTACTATATCACGGCTTCAACCATCTTACTGCGACGTACAGATAACCGATTTTAAATTAATAGGAGATATTATGATTGTCTTTGGTCTTCGGTGCAACTAGATTGCAGTCAATTAACGTCGCAGTCGATATTGATCACTTATCATTATTAAAATATTTATTCGAAATCCCCTGTCTTTTAATAGTTCAGTCATGGTCGATGAAAGATCGACAATCAATCAGTATGGCCAATCGTTAATTGAATTATAGAATTCACTAGTAACATAACCATCGAATGATGTAGAATGGAAACAGTCTACAAAGAGCGAGCATAATCCGGCTGCCTTGCACCAGACTGCATCGGCCTGAACGGCCGATGTTTAGCGATTGACCGTAGTCTGCTTGCACCTGCTTTAGCTAAATACGCTTCTGAGAGTGTCGTGTCGTCCTAATCCGGCTGCCTTGCACCAGACTGGATCGGCTTAATAAGTCGTTGTCT
This sequence comes from Omphaloscelis lunosa, assembly GCA_916610215.1. Taxonomy (NCBI): domain Eukaryota; kingdom Metazoa; phylum Arthropoda; class Insecta; order Lepidoptera; family Noctuidae; genus Omphaloscelis; species Omphaloscelis lunosa. Next base: position 18,818,817 of record OU744247.1, read on the forward strand.
GTGATTGGCCGCAGTCTGCATCTTTAGCTAATTAAACTTTTTAGATCATCGTCATGTATGATCTGTAGGACGATCTCTTTCTCAATCTCGATGTTTCGTTTACCTAAGTGCCCAGGGTGCTGTATGGGTTTATTTATATATTAAATCAGAACGGCTTCAAGACAATAACACTGATTAGAAGCATAATAATGATACAAAACATAAAGTATGCATTGCAAATAGTGACAAACACAATATTAGCAACGTCACAAATAAATTAAATTATACTTATTAACCCTTCCACTCAGTCTTCTTATCGAAATCGGCAGATATTCTAACAGTATCACCTTCCATTCAATAGTGAATAGATCCAGTCCAGAACTAGATTCAAGGAGAGGGTTGAGTGCGTTCAGCATTCGCGGAATGAGTAATTATGTTCTTGTGACCTACAGGAAGCAGACGTGGTCCTGATTTGCGGCGGTTCGTACCTACCGCCGCCATGCTGCTACATGATGGACCGCGACCTCTTCTTCCGGAACATGCAGCACGTGCGCACAGCAACGCTGGCGGTCGCGCAGTTCTGTCCGCACGCCATCGTGGCGGTCCAGACGCCGCCGGTCGACTGCAACTTTGCGCTTTGTGCTCATGTTAGTTGATCAGATTTTTTATTAGAAAGCTGAGAGAATCGAGTCTTTTGGAACTACGATATCGTATTGAGAGGCTTGTGGCTTAGTAATAGCAGCCGCACTGGTCGATCGATCAGGTTAAGCTACGCTTGCCGCGGTTGGGCCGTGGACAGGATGACCATCTTAAATATTTACCCCCCAAAAGACATGTGCGTTCAAATCCATGATAGGCCCAAGTTGGTTTTAGTATGTTGCAAGAACATTTTATTCTAATTAGCATAAGATAGGAGGTTCAAATCCTAGGCACGAAATGTGCTTTTTGTCATTCATTTTTTTGTTGTATTTTTTTATTGTGTTTTAGTAATATTTATAAATAATTTGAAAATCCGGATATTCGATAAAATATTGAATAATATTTATTATTGCTCTTATTTACAAAACTTTCTACAAAGATTTATATTTTACAATTTGATTTGATAATTTACAGTTATCATAATATACATATTTTGCCAACTAAAACTTGGACATTGGAACACGATATCGTAGTTCCAAAAGATGATGAGATCTGACATTGTGTCAGTGACAGTAAAAGCAGCAGTCAAAGGCATTTAATGAAGGAAGAGGCTTAGGCATAATATCTGGACTCAAAATCAACAAGCAGACGCGTAAATGGAGCATTACAGCTGGGCATATGGTATTCCCATCAAGTAATAGTCTTAGGAAAGCTAAGAGAGAATGTTTCTCTCTCGAGGAAGATTTATTTGTAGATGAGACTTGTGCAGAAATTAAACTTCAAGCTTTTTTTAATAAAACAGTTCAGCTGTTCAAATTCCCTATAGACATGTAGCTGCAGGACTACACTGCTGACGAATCATTAGAAGAGGATGAAATTAGCGATTAAGAGAATTAGAGAGTATAATTATAAATTTATTTACAACACTATGTACAAGTTAGATTAATTACAAAAAATCGTGAGTTGTTGCTAATTTCTAACTGCTAGACCTTTTTTGTAACTACCTGCTATAGCCTGATAGTCGTTATCTGTAAACGTGCTGATTAATCATGGTTGTTTGTTTTCCTGTTTTAATTTCATAATATTTCGTTTTTTAAGTATAAAAAGATATTTTTTTACATATTCTATACAATGGGTCCAGTGGGTTGCGGTGGGTCCTGTACAATAATGGTTTTAGGATGTTGTTGGGGTTGCCTCGCTTTTGCAGTGCACCAGGTATGTTTGCGAAGGCCAGCCCGGACGGCTTTAGGGCAATATAGTAAGAAAAAGAGTGGCGTCTCTGATACGTCGCGTGCGGGGCAGCACCAAAAGCCTCCTGAATATCATTTTGGGAAGGGTTGATTGCCCGGTTGTGAGGCACTGGAACACCATTCAAGGATCTGGAGGTGCCCTATACAATATTAAATAGCGGAATTGTAAAAAAAAAATACTAACATAGTTGTAAGTACTGTTTACTAACAATGTATGGAATGTTTTATTCAAAATTAAATGATTAATAATAAAAACCAATACTCCCTCTCCCCCCAAATGGCCCTTAAATAAAAAAAAAACTAAATTAGTAGTCAAAACAGGTAAGCCCCTTTTTTTGGTGGGAAATCATCAAATAACTTCTCCCGCTCTGGGCGGAGCGGGGGGCATGTGACTCTTACTGACTAAAAACACAGTTGCCATGTTGCCAGGGACCACAATCTCCTTTTCGGACTTCTTTGCAAGCCCGGCAGGCATCGGCCCTAGCGGACTTCGTCAATATAACCACGACTCCCTCTCCCCCCCAAAATGGTTCCCCTTACAAAAAGTCGAAATTAAGTAGTCATAACAGGTTATAAGAAAGCCCCTGGGAACCAAAAATCGCAGAAAATAGATTTGTCCAGCTAGCATGTTCTAGACGAACCATAGTATCTGCTGCCATCCATGGACGTGCGGTTTACCGTACGGTTGACTGTACTATACTCTTTTCAATCACAGACCCTAAAGCAGTCGCGTGTGTACGACAAGCGGCGAGTCCTGGGCGTGAACTCCATCAACGCAATGCGAGCTAATCAGCTGTTCTGTAACAAGTACGGCGGCGACCCGACGACGACCAACCTACCTGTAGTCTGTGGCACTGGTCGCTGCACAAGAGTCCCCGTGTTCTCTGTTGGTAAAGCGGTTACTGGTTGCTGCCCAGTTCCAGACCAGACAAGCGTATGTAAACAATGGTACTTATATTAAGGATGAGGTCACACCGAGACGCGACAATGCTTGAAGAGGCCAGTTGTTCGCAAAACGCGTCGTGATGAATGTGTACCTTTTTATGTAATAAATAAAGTTCAATATTGTATCGCAATCTTAAAAAGGGCGCGCCTCGTCGCGTCTCGGTAAGCAGTAAGCATTCTGTTCATCCCGTGATCTGTAGTTTTAAGGTGCAATCAAACTGCGTTCGATCGACGTTGATCGATGACATACGAAACCTATTTTCAGAGACAAAAATGGTAACATATTGAGGCCAGCAATATCATCCTCACCTTCGTTATAAAGAAACTGTTGTGAAATGCTTGCTACCCCGCGGTTTACACTTTATTATCTGTCAGTGAATTTAAGATTTTTAGTAAGTTACTTTCTATTTTCTTCTGTGTGTCTACTGCTGGGTGTTGCTGTTGGATTACTTCCAAATAGTACAATTTTGCCTTCACGTTAGCAGTTTGCTTCTACATCTACAAAGTTTTTCTATATAATAAGCCGTCCTGTTGCAATCTAAGGCTGGACTTAAGAAGTGGGGGCTGCCACAATGCTTTCCTTCATGGTGATTGCATGTACAGTCAGGAAGATCAATTGTTAAGCAAATTGACACCCTACGTCAATTTGCTGTGGTTTTGCCATTTCATACAACTTTTAAAGAATGACAGTTGTGATTTGTATATACGGACAATTTAAGTTGGTAGGTAGTCAATATGTTTAACAATTAATTTCCCTGACTTTACAATGCTTGTTCCATATCGATATAGTTGAACTGCTTGTCGCGACTGGTGCGCGAAGCTGACGACCTGATCTGCACGGTCAAGAGCAACAACGAGCAAGGACACCTCTCCATCGGCTTCTCTACTGCAAGATTTGTAGTAAACCTAATGAAAGGTACCATTTGATAAATTCATGTTCTCTTAAAAGCTTTTTAGAACGTATTTTTAAAAGGTGTTGATGGTTGAACTTGTTGTAAACAGCGATGCGCGTTTCCAACATTGGCTTTCTAAATAAATTATGTGCATGATCCTCGTTTCTAACAACTGTGCCTCGGAAAGAATTTTATGCCGTTGGTTCTGGCTGTCATTTTTAGACCTTTGACATTCGGTACGGGTAGCCAGAAGCCAGAAAATCTAACAACCAGAATTACAAAGCGGCACTAGCGGACTAAAGGGGCGGTTCAGGGGCCCCCAAATCTCTAGAAATACTTTTTAATCTAATCCCAAACAAGCCCAAAATATGTTCAATGAGTAAAATTTTCAAGCTTGCCGCTCGCTATTACAATACGAGCTATTGGAAAACTTTTCCGTGTAAGTCGACATAGTATCTCCTATTTCTGTATGAATGATCAAAAGAAAACATAACCTTTTCGAGGCAGTGTTCTTAAAATTTCCAGCTGGCTTCAAACATTTCTGCGTATCTGGGACGGGGTGACAAAGCTAAATGGCCTCTATTTAGCTTTGCCACCCCGGGCCCCGTCAGGTTTAGTCTTCCACTGTAAAGAGGTATCATGTTAAACCCAGTAACTGGGTTGTGGAGGTCAGATAGGTAGTCATACCATGTAAAATACTTATTCAGCTGTAAGGCGGAAACTGACCCCAACATAGGAAAAGGCTAGGCAGATAAGATGATGATGTGTTTTTCTAATTTCTGCGCTAAGATTATGGTGACTTATGTTATTAAAGTTATAAATAGCCTTTTAAAGCAGTAACTATTGGCCAATATACCTATATCTATCTGCTGTCCAGGTCTATTTGAGTCGTCGGCACTTATAGACAGCGCGCTGGTACAGCAAGGCGACCCGAAGAAGTGTTACGGCATGAAGTACTGTGCCACACCCGTGAAGGTCGGCAAGGGAGGTATTACTGAATACGTAGTGCCGCCTTTAAGCGCCTCGGAGAATGAGCTGCTAGTGCAGGCCAAGTGAGTACGCCACGCGGAGTTTGTCCAGACAAACAGACAGCATTTTTAGAGTTCCGTAGTCAAATGGCAAAAACGGAATACTTATAACTTCGCCATGTCTATCTGTCTGTCCATTTGGATGTCACACAGCCATTTTACTCGGAGACGGTAAAATGTGTATTCTGTGCACCACTATACAATGGTGTAGCGAAATTACGAAAAAAATATTTAGGATGGCACTCCCTGTACATGCAAACGTGGTATGAAAAAAAAAAAAACAGTGCACATAAGCATGTGGGCTATTTGACTTTGTTAAGTCAATGGTTTTTGAGTTATGTGATATTTTCGGTTACAACGGCAGAAATAACGTTGTTTTCCTAGTTTTTTCGAGAAAACTATGAAATACAAACTTATTTTTGCGTAAATATTTATCCCAACTGCGGAATCCTTCACTATGCGAGCTCCGATACACCAGGCCGGTGTTTTTATGTTGTTGTTTAATTTCTACGTTTTTTTTGTGATAATGGACGTCCATAAACATACGCAAACGCACCGCAGTTTTATCCAATTAAGTTATTTTGTCTATGGCTGTAAAAAGAGATAAACGTACGCCTGTAGGCCAATTCTCGTACTTAAAAAGCGTTAAAATTTAAGTCGCAATCTGTCTAACTTGTCAAAAATTTTGGTAAATTAATTGTATTTTTGACAGATTGCGAAGGCGATTAGAATGCGAACGTTCTTAAAAATTTGCCCCCCTGGTCGTGGGTGATATAAACTGATAGTGTGTTGCGGGTTAAATTGCCTGTTTATACCTACCCCGGAAAAATTGCTGATCATTAGGTAATCGACAAGAGAAAGCATTGATAGAATGCGTGTGGTCCCCAAAAATTATCGTGTGCTATCCGATTAAAAGAAGTGTACTTACTCTATCGATTATTATCGATAAGTAGAGTAGTTTCGGGTATTATGGCCTGATCAGCCAATATGGACTACTACTATTTCTCCGAAATAAACCAACACTAGCGTTTAGCTTATAGTGCCATGTTGGCGCGACCTTACCCCTGCCTTATCAGTCAATCTATGCAGCGGCAGCGCAGAGATTGCGTGCGTGTCTTGCATGCGCTGATATCCAAAATTACATATTTCGATGTTAATTTTTGGTAAGTTTCAATCATTTCAGTTATTCGAAGTATTAATGTTTTTATATTGTTACTGCACAGTTCATTGGTTTTTAGATTAGATTTTACACATCCAAAAACGTTCCTGCGGCCAATATGGATCACCAGGTAGAGGGCCAATGTGGCCTGGCCTAGGCTATATTATCCTACCATGTATAAATTTCGATGATTGTTCAACTTTACGAAAAAAAATATTTTTAGTTATTTTTTGAAATTATAATGCCATAAGCGTTTAGTTTATGATTACTGATTAGTTTAACGACTTAATTAACCAATAAAGACTGATCGACCTCATAGACTTCGAGTTTTATTTCCAAAAAGGCTTATGGTAGTGCCATAATACCCGAAACTACTCTAGTTATTTTTAATTAATTCATCGTTAATTAAATAAAACTGTGTAACATTAATGAATTAATGGAAGAAGGCATGGCTAGCCAGATTTTGTACAAGGTATATTTGACCTCGTATTTTCGGTACCACTTTTTGTTTAGCTTATTATACCTTCTGCGTTATTACTTCCTCTTGTTCTAATTGCTTTCTGTTCTGTGCATTTTATTATATTGTCTATAAATTTCACTCAAATTGTGCAAGTCATGCTGTACTTCTGACTCCATAGTGTAAATTCCGACTGATTGTGACAACCACACATCAACTTCATTAACGCATCTCGCTTTGCTTATACCTTGGTGTCACAAATGTTACAATTAGCGGAGATGACCATAAACTTACCTATTTATTTTTATATGTTTAATGTTAACAAGGTTCGTGGCCTTATTTCATCACCACACCAACCCTCTCCGTCCATTGGACACTTCACTAAAGTTGAATTGAAACTACGTAACAGCACGTAACAGTTAGGTACCTAAATGATTAATGATTTAAGTACTCATCTCATTTTCAGGGAAATTATCCAACTTATTGCATTACCTTACCAAGATTTAATCAAAATCAGGAATACGCTGTTGTTTACCAAATTGATAATCAAGCAAAAATATTTTTCAATGCCAATTCGACAATATTTATTTATTTAACTATTTATGCACACATATATAAACAGACAAGAAGAAAGGAACAGAAAAATACGTACAAAGGCAATGCTTATTTCTAAAAAAATCTCTTCCAGCATACCTGTGACAGGAAAGTATATAAAATGAAATGTAAACAACGTGAGTAACTGTAGAAGAGAAAACAAAATAATAAATCACAGAAAAAAATAATCAATTCACTATTTAAATATAAACATACAATATAAGAATATACTTACATACATACTTCTAAAATAAATATCACTACAATGTATATAATTACATATAATGTGATTTAAAATAACTATGCAACTATGACGAGGTGGAAAGACAGTGTTCTTTCACTCTTCGTTTAAATGCTTCGACAGTAAACATTATGTAGGTACGTACCCAGTACCCATCTACCAAGATAACTTATGAACACTAAATTATTGTTACCAGGTGTGACTTGGAAGACATGTTGAACTTGGGTAAGTGCTACGCAGTCGGCGATGAGTACTACTTGCACCCCTGCAAGTACTACCCCTGCTGCTGCTGTAATTGCGAGGTCTGCCATCCTTGGAAGAAGAGCGCTAACAAGGGATAATGGGCCAGGAAACAAAATAGCTCGATATTGCTCGTAGAGTCAACCCCACGTCATTATAGTAACGAACATATATAATATAGTCAGTAGTAAAGCCGATATCAGACGCTTAACTTTTGTTCATTTTTACCTTTCATTCAGAATTTTCCACTCGAAGTGAAACGTCTGAACACAAATTTAATCAAAACTGAAAAATGAATTCATTAGTGCACTCGGTGTCTTTCTTTCGCCTACAGAATGATCGAAAAATTAAATGAAAAGATGAGATGACGTATATTATTTTGTCAGTGTCGTGTGAACGGGGAATGAAACAAAAAATAAGCATTCATCCGAGTGAAGAGTCTGATTTCGGCTTTAGTGCTACGAATTATATATCTGTCAGTCTAATAATTGACTACCTACTGCTAATTTCTACTACTATGAACTTTAAATTTGAGCGATTGTCTAAGTCAGTATGTTTTTATAGTCGTATAAATTATATTCTATTGTATTTTAATGTCATTAACTAAATCAATAAATATTAAAGCTGGCAGTCGAAACTGTAAAAAATTGACACAAGTTATTTTTTCTGAAAATTATGAAAAATCATAATTTTACAGAAGTTTCCAGACCTATGTTATAAAAATCGAATAATAAGTCTTAAAATAGTCAAAAACGTAAACGTAAACAAAAAAAATATGAGAAAATGTACCTATAGGTACAAACTTTTATTTACACATAGGTCGTAGACAATCCATTAAAAATATATACCCGTAATGTTCCCACTGGTACTCCTATTTTACACGTCAGATTTTTGGCGATAGTTTAAATTAATATTATAAATAAAAAGGTAAAGCTTAACAGACACGTCTACTCTTTACAGAGGTCCGGAGAAGAGGTAATATATTATTAATTAATTAAAAACTACCGATTAAGTGTTGACAGAAAAAAAAACGCACATATACTATGTATTTATATGTGTACCCATAATACCTAAGTGTTACATTCATGTCCCCTAAGACTCTTAAGACACACGGGTCGCGTCAAATTTCGTTGACAGACACATTCAACATAACTTAATACTTAAAGCCTAAGCCAAAGTAGGTAAGCATGTGTTCGTCGCACGTTCCTAACCACAGGTTCTATTTAAAAGCACTCCCCCACGCTACCGACTCACGTGAAATAAAACGCTTTTCGCACAAGTTTTCCAGCACGTGTGTCTAGATTTAGACGTATTTCTTTCACGTGATTGTGGGCGACTTCGTATGGTTTCTTGTTGAAATAGAAGCGAACTACACTGGAAGTGTCACAGCATGGTTTTTCGAAGCATGCTGGCGTAGTTTGCAGAAGAAGCTGGTTATTGATGTGATACGCCGCTGCTACTGAGCTAAAAACTAGGAAACGGGGGCAGCCGTTTTTTTAGGGGACTACATATTGTAATCCTCCTTTTTATCTTCGGTTAAAAAACTGCTACATTTTGAACGAATAACCAACAAAGATGCAGTTGCGCTTAAAATTCAACTAACCCTGTGACGAAATGGTATTTTTTCTTTTGATTACTCTACATGGGTTCTATTAAGATACGTAAGTACTTATTATACCTACTTATTGATACGCCACAGTCAATCGACCAACAAATGGACTAATTAACACTTTCACTGTCCGTGCATGACATAATGCACTAGAAGTTATCTTTTTTCCAGCAAAATTTACCCAAATTAAATAATAGAACCAGTTCTATCGTTTGTTTCAACGTTCTAAACAACACTATTAGCTGGAAGTGAAGCTAATACGTCCGGGCATTACATGTAATGAATTTTTGAAAATGATATTTAATGGTTATCTGAGGATGATAGATGAATTTTCGCTCTCGTAGAATTAGTAGATGACCTTATAAAACATCACAATGAAATATTATTCGCCATAGTAATCAGCCTATAATATTCCCACTGGTCAGGCCACCGCTCTTCGAGAGGGAGTGGGCCCAGTGCGGGTTGTTTTTTTTTGGACATATGGTGATAGAATAACCTATTACTTGGGATATTGAAAGTGTTAAAATAAGTACCTGGAGTAGCAGCAACCGGATCCTTTAAGCCCTATTTATACGATACTGGTTTCTTGCCTGTGGCATATAATAAAATTGAAGCAACAAATAATCGAAATTATCGTCTGGAAAATCTAAATACAGTTTTGACGGTGTAACTTTTATTGTTGCTTCAACTGAAGGCACACAAGCAATTAAATCACACCGTGTAAATTGAAAACAAAAATAAAAATTAGTAGTTAGTAAGTTAAAAATTATATCTATGGCAACACAGTTAGAGGGTAAAACGGCAGTAGAAACGGATGATTTCGTCATCTTTCGCCAGTAAACGGAGCGACGAGCACGTTGTTAGTCGTGTGCTATTTAATCCCAGACACGAGTAAAGGATTGTGGATTATCATTGGCGTTAATTGTTTTTGTCTAGATAATATTCTTCAAATTAGGTATAAATAATAATAATTGCAGACCGATTACCCAATATTTTTATCTTTCATCACAAATTGTTGACGTTCTTTCATTCCGGCACGTTTTGTACTATTTTACTTTCTGTATCAGCGCTTTTACACTTGATAATCAATAAGAACAGATGTAGCTACTAAAATACCAACATAAAACGTTTTTTTTCTAAGAATACGATGATGTCTTTGGGGGATTATTAAAAAATTTCTTCGATATTTTTATAGGAAACGCTGCCGTGACTTATTTATTTATTTAGGATATCCAACAAAAGATAAACACAATACGTACATGACACATAAATAATAGACGGAATAATAGACGGCACGGTTGGCGCAGTGGTTAAGCGATTGACTGCTGCGCTGCGTGTCGCGGGTTCGATTCCCGCACGGAACAAATATTTGTATGACCTACAAGTAGTTGTTCCCGGTCTGGCTGTTTGTGTATGTGAGTTTAAATGTTTGTAAACGCACCCACAATACAGGAGAAATTCCTAGTGTGGGGCAACGTTTTTATAAAAAAAAAAAAATAATAATGAAATGGGCAACATCAGGTATTGAAGTAGGTTTACTCCTTTACTTATATGAGACCACAGCGTGCACAATTGATTGATTGATAACTTGGAGACATTCGTGGGAGATGGCCAGAGAAGGCAGCACATAGAGCAGAGTGGAAGGCTAGGGATAGATAATACAGGTTGACAAAATTCGTTACCCGTTAATTTTTGTTTTGTGTTCCCTTTGGTATTACTCCATACCTGAAAGAAGACGATATAATGTTTCGGGTTATAGAGGTGTGTAGTGATGCACCCACATCTACTTAATTAAGTGGCATGTAATAGGGAGTAAATCTTTGTATAAATCTAGAGTTCGAACTGAGAAATTCGTGAAGGAAAAACTCAATAACACTGCCCGACCCGGGGATCAAACCAAGCAGTTTTAGCAGTTATGCTAACTGAGGCAGACAGTACCTTCAACGATACTGCAGAGAATCAGTCAGCGTTGACATATCACGCTATAATTCAAATGATAATATCGACTTGGACGATTTATTTCATACAGATAGATTTAAATGTTGGTAACGCACCTTGCATAATTACCCGCCACCTAAACGAAACATTCCAAAACTAATCTTTATTTGTTGCATTATACTTTTTTTCATCTAATCTAGTCTCAATTCTAAGCCGTTTTACATATCAATGACCAGAGGCCATTATACACTTTGTAACCTAATTCTCCGACAGTTGCATGGGCAATGTCATGTAACGATAAGTATCCTTGGATTATTCAACTATAATCTAAATTGAAAAGATACAGAGTATTAAGACAACAGTAATTTAATCTTCCTTGTGGTCACAGACGTCTGTGTTATGATAACTAAGGTATGTAGGTATTATAATGTTGTGTATAAGCATGATTTGAATTATGAAAACACAGTAGCTATCCAGATGTAATAGGTTGAATTAATACCCCTGATACACCTATACTTAAAGATATAATTAGGGTTCCGTACCTCAAAAGGAAAAAACGGAACCCTTATAGGTTCACTCGTGTCTGTCTGTCTGTTCGTCTGTCACTGCCAATTTGCTCCGAATCTAAAGGACCTAATCTAAAGAATATTGAAATTTCGTATACATATGTATTTTTGTGATCCAAACACGAACGTGTAACGTAAATAAAAAAAAATGGAATATAGTGGCCACTTTTGGGGGGCAAACAACAAAATTTAAAAAAAAAGTTTTGTTATGGCTTGTTGCGAGGATCTTAAACATATTTTTTAGATAATAAATACTTTAATTCATAAAGTATTTATTATCTAAAAAATATGTTTAAAATATTTAAGAAATTCGATGAAAATTGACCATTCCCCCTTCTTATCTCCGAAACTACTGGACCTAAAATTTAAACTTAAAAAATAGTATGGCTCTTTACTCATAGATTACAGGAAAAGCTATAAGAAGTCTATGGTTTTAAAATAACATGGTAAATCTCTCAATATTGTGTTTACAAACCTTATCTTAACCTTATTATGTATTTCAACTACAATGTTAAGGTTGTATTTGGGATAAATTCATCCCAACCACGGAACCCTTCATTGTGCGTAGTCCAATACGCACTTGGCAGGTTTTTTTTTATAGAGGACGGTGCACGATCTTAAATAGATGGCTGCGATAGATTGGATGCGGAAGGGAGAGCACCGAGTGTGGTGCAACTTTGGAGAGGCCTATGTCCAGCAGTGGTCTGTGATAGGCTGATTGATTGATTGATTGAGCTCAGTCAAGAATATTCATCTAAGAACCGATGAAACGTGGAATATGAAATATTAATCCAATATTTTTCGCATAATCCCATAGTTTTCCGAATTTGGAACACCTACCACCTGCTCTCACCTTCCCCTGTCGTATTTGAAGAAAATGTATATTAACAGCTTTTCCAAAATAAATGGATTCAATCTACTAAAACCGTATCTACGCCCACATGAATTCCTTGCGGAAGGAGGGGGAGCTTAAATCGATTGCCAATTTGTGGCTGACCTCCAGAAAGGTTAGAGGCGTGTAGCGTGTTGGTAGGTACTCGCAACCGAAGCGTAGATGCATGAAAGTGGATGACGCGCCAAAAAGGATGCCAAAAAAGACCGTACCACTCAGTGGTCTTCTTATGCCTTGGACGTTGTCCTATAGAAATAAGAGAATTGTTATGTTAACTTCTTCCTAACAAGCAGACAGACAGGAAAAATAAATATACAGAACCGTTTGAGGAAATGCTACGCTTCGTACTTACAATAAGTAGAATTGTAATGCACTATTTCGGCAGAGTATAGCATTGGGTCACATTATCTCCAAGTGATAACAAATAAATCCAACGATTATAAAAAAATGCAATTTATTTTATCTCCTTTAATAATAATTATATAAATTACTAGCTGCGCCCCGCGGTTTCACCTGCATAAGTCTCGATCCCGTGGAAATATCGGGATAAAAAGTATCCTATGTCCTAACACAGGTCAAGGTTTATACATGTGCCAATTTTAATCGGAATCCGTTCAGCCGTTTTAGAGTGAAAGCATAACAATCAAACAAACATATAACCATACAAAAATCAAATCTTTTCTCTCTATAATATTATTATATATGAGTATGGCTGCCAAAAATTGTACATTTGAAGAAAAGTTTATGTCCTTCTCATTTATGTAAAAAAACATGTTAATATTTAATTTTTATGATATGAGTGGATCCGGTTTGCAAAATTATGTAGAATCATAATTATATAATTTTTATTCGAAGTATATTTAGGTTTCCGGAATTTCCAACGATTTTTTTAAATTGGCCTCTTTTCACTTCCAAAATTTGTGTGGAACAACATGTCGCATATTGAAGTCAAAAATATGTACATAATTGATAAGTTACCACTTACATTTTGAAATGGTTTAACTTTTCCTATAAATGTTTTACTTTTTTTTTATTCTATTCATTTACACATTTTTTTTTGGAAAGACGATCCACGTATATTTGAATGACTTTTTTTTTATTTCAATATTTTTAATACTTTTAAATGTTAATGTTTTAAATTTATTTTTTAAAGTGGGTAGGCTTTTCTGGAACTGATTAATAATATAATATTAGATTATTACTATAAGTAGTTACCAATAAGATATATATATATATATATATATATATTTTTTTTTTTCATAAAATAAAATAAAACTTCCTCATGAAAAACATTTTGTTTTATGAAGTTTTCAAAAATCGTATGTTAAATAAAATATAAATAACACCTACCATCACAATTTGACAACATTATTTATGTTTTCGAATTGTCGACATATCCATTACAAAATAATTAGGAATTTCTCTCACATGAACCTTAGGCTTAAATTCATGTGTGTTACCTTCATTCACGTATGATACCGTGTGTTACCAATTCACGACTGTTATTTTACAATTTTTGGCGGCCATACTCATATTATATTTAAATATTATAGTTTAGATAATTGCTTCCACGAGTGGCGATACTTAGGTTAATATACATCCGGTTCACTGTGGACAGTCAGCACCGGTACTTACATACGTCCGTTTCGAAGCGGGCAGTCGGCACCGGTACCTACATACGTCCGGTTCACTCAGGGCAGTCAGCACCGGCACCTACTGCATAGCACCTTGTAGGCTGGCAGAACATTTTGTTATACAAGAGTGCAAAGTTGCTTTTTAACCGCGTGCTCAATTTTGATGACCGAGCAAGCGAAGGATTCTAAAATTGATTCAAACATTAGAATCCTGAGTGTTAGCGAGGGAATCAAAAGAGCACGAGGTGAAATATCTTTGCACTCGAGTGCAACACGTAACTTTTCATGCCACCTCAGCGAGGAAATGACAAAATGCAAAAAAAAAAAACTTTTACAATCACAAGATATTTTTATTTCAGTTTAGGTATTAACTACTACATTATGATAGGTAAGTATTACAGAATAATCTTTAAATTATAACAAATAATACTTAGGTATAATTAAGAAAAATTGAAATTAACGTTGCTACAGTTACTTGAGTGTAATATTTTTGTTAGGTACTGTAATGTTGGTGTTAGTGACTTGTGTACTGTTTTTCGGTAAACTATCTGTCATACTTAATAGTTGTACCGATTCATCGGATTCCCTTGGCGTAAATGTTGGCGAGAGAGGGCGATGGTTAGGTGTTTCGTAACGGCTCATTTTTTTATGTAGAAAGGCCAGTCCAAGAATCTGACTGAGGCTCTTTCACTGTAATGGCTCCTACGATGCCTTTACATATTTTAGACTTATTTTGGACGGAATCCTCTATGTATCCCTCTACAACCGCATTGGTCTTCCAGTCTCCATGGCGTTTAAGGGACAGGAGATCAGCTCCTAAATTGGCTAAAAGTGTGGCTGAAGTTCGTCAGAAACAATGACCCGTGTACAACAGGCGTTCTGGAAGTTCAAGAAATGTTGCTATTTCTCGTGGGATACTGCCAATTTTATTAGCACCCATAGAGTTGTCTAACAAACTTTCCGTTGCGATATTGTAGAAAAAATCGATTGATTGTAAGGCGGGCGTAAGGCTTGATATTTCTCTACAGTTGTTACGTATTCCTTGCGAATGACGAAGTTGTGGTCTCTTTTTGTATTTGTCTTCGGTAAGTTAAATAATAGTAAGTCATCTGAATGTTTCTTATTGTTTTTGACATTAACTTGTGTTAGTTCATTAGTTCGACATGCTCCGTTTATACCAATAAATATGCCTTACTTGTGTCGCCAAATATACGGAATCAGGTGCTTCGTGTCTTTTTTCATATTTATTGTTGCTTTTAGCATTGAATACGTACTCCATGGAGTGCTTGATTTCTTGGTCTCGGATAATTCAATAAAATATGCCAGCAAAACGTTTTCTGAGAAAGTTTTGGCTCCTTTAGCTAGTCGCCACGTGTTAAACATATCGTACTGTTTCAAATACTTCTGGCGTGATCGTTGAGGGAGAAAGCTCATTTGCGCATTATTAACAGTTTCAGTCAATTCTGTTGGCGTCGAATAAACTTCCTCGTCGCTAGAACCACTCATTTTAGGTTTTCACTTGTTTTCAAGTTTCTTGTTTTTAACTTAAGGTTTTAACGATATGACGTGAAAAGAGAATGGCGCGTACAAAGCAAATTAAAAAAAAAGTACACCAAGAAGGTTCCGAGTCTGAGTTCTTAACAAATTAAAAAAGGTTGTATGATAAATTCGGCACCATGGAGGAAGAAGTAAATAGGTTTAATGATGTTATGAATTCACAAACTTAGGGCACACGATGTTCTAAATTCAGTTTACTTTATCCTCTAGCGGATAAAACGGCTTTTACAGTCAGATATCGAAGAGCAAAAATACTTTTTCCGAGATGGGGGGAAGAAAATAACTATTAACTCGGCATGACTACCTATGGTCCTTGCCGAGACGAGATAAGAGATAAAACCTTTACATAATCAGGAATCACGTTAAGTTAATGCCCGGTTAATAAAATTTGACGGCTAACTTAAAGTACCCATGGCGAAATCTTTTAAGATAAAAATGGCGTCGTTCTCCGAATGGGTACCGCTATACCGCTGAACTTGAAACGTGGCCTTGCCTCAGGGAAGGTCGTAGGGGGAAGGTCGTGGGGGCAAGGCCTCCTCCTCTCTGGGGGATTATCCTTACACGTGATACTGCAGGGAGCGGTCCAAGTTCATGATATTCAAATAATAGCATTATTCATTACCCTGGCGATGATGTTAGTACGACACTTTTTTATTTTATTTATATTTATTCAATAATAATTAGCTGCTGCCCGCGGCTTCACCCGCGTGGACCATAATTCTTTAAAAAATAAAAGTAACCTTATTTACAAGAGTAAATAAGGTTACTTTTTACCGATTTTGACGAGGTTTTCACTGGCAGATCACGGTTCATCATGGTTTCAGAGATTAGCTAGAACAAAGAGACAGACAGACAGCAATTTTTTTTTTATAAATATCGTACATACTTACTTGCATTTAGTAAAAAGCTGTTATTTTGACATTGCAAACATTCATTACAATTTAATTTATTCTATAAATGGATAAGAACACCAATAGCATAATATGTACGAGTACATTCAAAGTTGGCTTATAATAATCGATTTACATTTTAGCTTACAATAGTATTAAAGAAAAATATTACTCATCGATGTATGCCAGTAACACTCCGAGCTGTAGAAAGAGACTCTCACACTGGTATGAGTGACAGGGACGCCGCTCTACAAAGCCGTACTTTTTCTCAAACTCGATGTCCGAGTACCAGTCATATTATAATGTTAATACCTACGTTAACATCATAGTAATACTTATGTACTTTCGTTGAAGGTGGTGTGGCGATTAGATCCAACCACCAATCTGAATAAAAATAATTATCGGAACAAAATGTTATTTACGGAAAGGTATCGTAGACCTAGCTACGATAACTCGTAGACCGTAACTGACGTAGCAGATGGCTATATCAGTTACGGGCTACGACTTCTACGTAACCACTAACCGGGGTCGTTGAATGATAAGATATACAACATCTACGATTGGTAGACATTATTTCACTGATCTGTGTTCTACGATTTTATGTTAGAAGATGAAATAGCGGGTTTTTGGAGTAATAACATAATCTGTATTGTTCTAAAAAGAAACTTATACAGGATTAAAAGAGTAACCGTGGAGTTTCTTGCACGGCCTGCTTCTGACGTTTCCTAAGCAGCCATGTTGGTTTATGTTAAATAATAATAGTAGATTTTCACTCCTCTTGCTCAAAAAGTCGGTAAATTAAATTAGATTAAGTTCGTAATTTAAATTCTTTTTTTTGCAGAATCTGATTAGATAGATAGTATTTAGATATACCTACTGATATTTAATTTTTTTTTTAAAAACGCTCAACATAAAATTCACTTCTAACATTAGAAAGTTTTCTAATTAAATCGCTGCCGCTTGTACTTGCTCCATGTCTCAATGTCACAGTCAGGATCGATCCGAGCACGGCCGGCTTTCATCCTATGCTATGTTATGTTTCATCTGAAATGACTATAACATTTGGAGAGATTTATTTATGTAAGAAAGGTATTTGGTGCGCAAAAAATTATTAATAGTTTTTTTTTTGTACCATTTCATGGTTTTGTTATTGTAATCTAATAAAAATAGATCGAATTTTGTGATAATTTTCAAAGTTAGTGAGTATTTATCAAAAGTTAACTTCCATTTAAGTTCAACAAGTCAATCAATCTCAGTTTATCTCTAAAAATAAAATCCAAAGTTCGTCGGCCAGTCTAACCGGATGCAGCTGAATACCAGTATTTTACATGGAGCGACTGCCTATCTGACCTCCACAACTTAGTAACTAGGTAACACGATACCCCTTGGTAAGACTGGTTGTCAGTCATAGTGAATTCACGTGCACTTCAATGTTTGTAAAAATGGAGCTGGAAAGTTTTCAGTCGCTTTCAGTTGCGAATTATTAAAGATATATTTTGTTTAAGCATTGGCTGATCTAAACTTCAAAAATAGTTTACGTAATTTTTACCTTTTCCCTTGAAAGAGTTTTGCATCTCGTGTAAAGGTAACTGAATAATATTTAAAGATAGCTATAGTTGTCGCGTTTTAACACAGCAATATCGGTCATTGACCCATCTACATTTTAAAGTATTCTTTATTTCAATAACTAAACTGGATTCTTTATTTAGATATTAAGTTCTGTTTACGTTTAGTTTTTTTTTTTTTTTTTTTTTTTTCTGATTGAGTAAAGTTCTCGATGTTTTTATCAATTTATTTTTTTGTGCTGCATAATGTATTTTTTTTTTGCATACTATTGTATAGAATTTTTTTTTTTCTAACTTGAACTGACAGCTGTGCTGCTGGGGAGTTTGTTGCGCCACTTCTTCTTCCCAGCTAAAGGCACTAGAAAGTGGTAAAGGGTTGGCGTTTTGGGGGACTGTCTTATGTAATTTTGACGTTCGAAAAGAGCTGATTTTCAGCCTAGTTTGAATAAATGACTTTTGAATTGAATTTGAATAGAATTAAAATAAAGTTCGGTAACGGCCTGAATCAATATCAATCGTGATCTTCAACATGTTCCAATAACTAAAAACCTTACATAGTTTACTGTTTAGGTTCCTACGGAGAGATATTAGGGATAGGGCAATGACCGCTATTGCCACGCTAAAGCGCAACAACTAGAGGCTAATCAATCGAGACAATATCTAATCAAATGGGTAAATTTTAATCTAGACTTAGACGTAATAGTTATTTTTATTCCCTTATCTCGGAAAGAGTATTTTTGCTCTTCGATATCTGAGTGCAAAAGCCGTTTTTATCCGCTAGAGGATAAAATAAATTGAATTTAGAACATCGTGCGCACTAAGTTTGTGAATTCAAAACATCATTAAACCTATTTACTTCTTCCTCCATGGTGTCGAATTTATCATACAACCTTTTTTAATTTGTTAAAAACTCAGACTCGGAACCTTCTTGGTGTACATTTTTTTTTAAATTTTGCTTTGTACGCGCCATTTTCTTTTCAAGTCATATTGTTAAAACCTTAAGTTAAAAACAAAAAACTTGAAAACAAGTGAAAAACCTAAAATGAGTGGTTCTAGCGACGAGGAAGTTTATTTGACGCCAACAGAATTGACTGAAACTGTTAATAATACACAAATGAGCTTTCTCCCTCAACAATCACGCGAGGAGTATTTGAAACAGTACGATATGTTTAACACGTGGCGACTAGCTAAAGGAGCCAAAACTCTCTCAGAAAACGTTTTGCTGGCATATTTTATTGAACTATCTGAGACCAAGAAATCAAGCACTCTATGGAGTACGTATTCAATGCTAAAAGCAACAATAAAGATGAAAAAAGACATACATATCGACACCTATCCTAAATTAGTGGCATTTTTTAAAAGAGCCTCATCTGGTCATCAACCAAAAAAAATATCGAAGGTTTTCACAGCATCTGAAATTGAAAAGTTTCTTAACGAAGCACCTGATTCCGTATATTTGGCGCCAAAAGTAAGTCAGTTGCACACTCTGTATCTACTTAAGTATATTAATCAACTACTTAACATAATATAATACGTACTTAGGAGATGTTGATAGGCATAATTATGCATGCATATCAATTTTATTAATTTATCTACTACAATACTCTTTTTGTTACAGGTTGTTCTTATTATTGATATAAACGGAGCATGTCGAACTAATGAACTAACACAACTTAATGTCAAAAACATTGAGAATCATTCAGATGACAAGTATTTTGTGATTGTAAATGTTTTTTTTTTTGCATCTGGTCATTTCCTCGCTGCGGTGGGATGAAAAGTTACGTGTTGCACTCGAGTGCAAAGATTTTTCACCTCGTGCACTTTTGATTCCCTCGCTAGCGCTCAGGGTTATAATTTTTGTCACCAACCCATTGTAAACGGGCTCTACGGTTGTGGGGTGCTATAATAGGTGGAACTCTCAGCGGCCTTCGGAAACGCAGACCCACTTCACCTAAACGATTTCAGATGGTTTTGTCGCTTATCAGCAAACCTGAAGAGCTGTGGAGCCTCGTAGCCAACATCATGGCGGTCATGGTTCGATTCCGTCAAGTAGTATTTTGGATGTACTGGTCCTGTCTGCGAGTGGTGATGCGAGGTCGTCCTCAATGTCGCTTGGCCACGCTGCCCGTGATATGATGGCGTGTCCAGAGGCGGCTTATGACGCTCTGTGTATTGCCGAGAGTGTAACGTGCTGATTACTCATGGTTTTTTTTTTCCTGTTTTAATTTCATAACATTTAGTTTTTTAAGTATAAAAGATATTTTTTTACATATTCTATACAATGGGTCCAGTGGGTTGCGGTGGGTCCTGTACAATAATGGTTTTAGGATGTTGTTAGGGTTGCCTCGCTTTTGCAGTGCACCAGGTATGTTTGCGAAGGTCAGCCCGGACGGCTTTAGGGCAATAGTAAGAAAAAGAGTGGCGTCCCTGATACGTCGCGTGCGGGGCATCACCAAAAGCCTCCTGAATATCATTTTGGGAAGGGTTGATTGCCCGGTTGTGAGGCACTGGATTACCGTTCAAGGATCTGGAGGTGCCCTATACAATATTAAATAGCGGAATTGTAAAAAAAAAATACTAACATAGTTGTAAGTACTGTTTACTAACAATGTATGGAATGTTTTATTCAAAATTAAATGATTAATAATAAAAACCAATACTCCCTCTCCCCCCAAATGGCCCTTACAAAAAAAAAAAAAACTAAATTAAGTAGTCATAACAGGTAAGCCCCTGTTTTTTGGTTGGGAAATCATCAAATAACTTCTCCCGCTCTGGGTGGAGACTCTTCAGACTCTTACTGACTAAAACCCACCCGTGTTCCTTCGGTTGCCCTGTTGCCGGGGGCCACGATCTCCCTCTCGGTTTTCTTCGCAACCCCGGCAAGCATCGGCCCTAGCGGACCCCGTCAATTCTGCTGACATCTCTTTGAGGCGCGCGTGGAACACAACGCGCCGTCGACCCGGGCCTGGTCCTTATCGGACGGTGAGCTACCCATTGCTTACCGTCCGCAAGCCCGCGCCTACGGTGGCCGGAAATCGCCTCGCGATTCCCGACGCCCTGGACGTCTCCTCCTGCGGTGGTTAGGGGCGTGAGGGCGCAAAATTTGCCTCTCCCTCACGCGTACCGCCTCCTCCTTTGCGAGCATTACCGCTTCGCAGAAGGACGTGACGGCCTCCCATTTCCTCTCGCTCCGTACCATGGCCTGAACCAGGGCCGGACGCGAGAGATCACCGCCGCCGATCGCCTCCACGACAGTACGTTGCCTGGAACCAACATGCAACATTCCGACAACTCTCATCATCTCTTCTCGTGTCAAATGATGTCGTCGCGCCAAATCTATGTAGTTTTTAGGGTTCCGTACCTCAAAAGGAAAAAAACGATACCCTTATAGGATCACTCGTGTGTCGGTCTGTCTGTCTGTCCGTCTGTCACAGTCAATTTGCTCCGAATCTAATGGACCGATTAAGTTGAAATTTGGTACACATAATGTATTTCTGAGACCTAAACACGAAAGTGTCACGTAAATAAATGAATTTCGAATATAGGGGTCATTTTTGGGGGCAAACAAGAGAATTAAAAAAAATTGTTTTGCTAACAGTACTGTGTGACATATCAAATAAAAGAACTTATTGCGAGGATCTTAAACATATTTTTTTTTATAATTTTAAAATAAATAAATTTATTGATATTTAATATAATAGATGATAATTGACCATTCATACTTCTATTATGTTTTCCTGTAATCTATGAGTGAAGAACCATTCTCAGATTTTTTTTCAAAATTTTAGGCTCAGTAGTTTCGGAGATAACCCCCTTATCTCCGAAACTCCTGAGCCTAAAATTTTGATCAAAGAAAGAAAGTTTATGGTCTTAAAATAACATGGTAAATCTATCAATATTTTGCGTACAAACTTATACCTATTGAACATGTATTTCATCTACAATATTTGTATTTGGTATAAATTCATCCCAACTACGGAACCCTTCATTGTGCGTAGTTCGACACGCACTTGGCGAGTTTTTTCAGTTCCGATGCAGAAATTGTAATGGTTTTGTAAAAACGTTATTACACACTTTTATAAGAATCCTGTTGACAGTTGATATACTATTTTTAATCAAAATTTAAAGAAAATTCTTTATTCAAATAGTGAAAATTACAAAAAATAATCAATGTCGATATGTCGATCCAAAAAAGTTAAAACAATAATTTTCAATTGCGGCGATACTCTAAAACGTACTTGATCCCTAGACACTTGATGTATGTATGATACCTATTTTAATAGTATTAATAGTATTCTATATTTTCAACCGAGCAAAGACGGTCGACCCGGTACTTAACCGGGTCGACCGTCTTTGCTCGGTTGAAAATATAGAAAACGATTTTTTTCAGAAATGAGACCTGGCAAGATCGATTTTTCGTCCCCGTAAACCCCTAATATTACAACTTTCATCGAAAACGGTAGAGCAGTTTCCGAGAACGTGATTAAAAATATATATACAAATATTGCTCATTTAATAGTACAGGATATATACCTACTGGCTGGAATACGTTTCTTATGCCTATACCTGATTAATATATACATTGCTTGTATATAGGAGCCCACCTACTCGTAGCTGCTTATACTAATATAATCTATAGATAACTGGTATGTGTGTCTGTATGTGTGTATGTACAGGCACGAGCAATAATAATATTATTGCTCGCTTTTAAAGCTTTTAAAGTCTCAAAAAAGAAATAAAGTTTAAAAGATTTTCTCCTACCGTGTTGATTGTAATATTCTGATGTAACGAATATAGTATTTTGGAACCCACGCTACTATGAAAGGGTTATCTCAAAGTTTCATTCAATATTCCACGAGAAAATCGCTTTTGAATTTTGGTAAGTGGATACATAATTAGCGCTCGTGCTGACCGCACAGATAAAAAATTGACTGTCTTAATAAATAGCACTTATAAAATTATAAAAGCTGTGTTTTTGTTTTGGGACTGCAGGGAGAACATTATGAAGAAATTCAAAAATATGTCCATAGGAATTTAATACCTAGATAAAAATATGAGAGAGATACTAGAGGAAAACTGCAACTGAATACTTTATTAATTTTCGCTAAAGAAAATTACGTGTTGGTAAAAACATTCCAATACTAATTATTTTATATTTATGGCAATCGAATTAGGGCAGGATGATACCGGGACATAATCAAATTACATGATTGTGAAAATATTTATGTTCTACAGAAAATTTAACAAAAAAAAAAATTGTCAGGCATCGCCACGTGAATCAATAAGCGCGTCATAATCTCAATTTCAGCAAATGCGAATATAAATACAGCTGTAGGTGATGTTTTAATGAACTGTTGTGTTAGAAGACGTAGGCGTCTAACCGCGCAGCCGACGACGACGGTGAAGGTCGCTCTTGTACCTACAAGTCTGACTCAACCCCTACAGTCTGATCACTGCGGCTATCGAGACCACCCGCGTCAAAACAACGCCCGCTATATTAATATTCTATTCTGTGTTTAAAAATATTCGAAGTTCGAACTAGTGCTGTACTTTAAGATTTCTGCGCATTCGAAGTAAGTACGGTGTTGAATTCGGACACGTTCGTTGAAGGTCATGGTTGATGTGGTGCGAAAATTTATTGAACTGTTGGTCGCCAGCCAAAAGCTTGCGTATTAATTTTGGCCCAAATAGAAATAATTAATTTTGGGAAAGATTTTCTTTTTATATAAACAAGACACAGAGACTGTTGACCTATATAATTATACCTATCTACCAACAGAATTTTCATCACGCAATCATAGTGTGAAACGAATAGGTATTTTGCATTTTTCTAACGAAACCTGTTGAATTTTAATGAAGTAAAATATAGCACTTTTTTTAAATTTTCTAATGCACGCCTTGACATTGTCAGCTCGATTTTTCATTTTGCGAATAAAGTGGTAAACGCGTCATTTTAACTGAAAATTGAGTGATATTTCTGAAAATGATTTCACGAATATTTGGGTGGCTCTATGTTTCATCAAAATATACGTGAAATAAGATAAACCCTAACAGTAGTACGAAAATCAGCTTTTATTAATTAAAAATCTAAGCACGTTGGAAGTTTTTTTTTTTGGTGAATTGAAATAGAAAAGTGTTTTAGTTTTTTATTTTGTAAAGTATACAGTTCAACAAAAGTTTACAAAAGTTTAAAAACTAAAATTTTAACTTAAAAAAAAACATTTTCTTTAAAAGCGTTTACAAAAATTTTCTATTAAATAAAAAGAAGTTTTGAAATATTTGAATGGCATTCATATTTTCGTTAAGAAAACCTTAACTAATTAATTACTCAACCGGTGGGATTAAAACAAATGACGTGCGTTCAGTTGTTTCGTGTTTATTTTGACCGCATGATATAACTGAAGTGTGTAGTTCTAGCGAATATGGCAGCCATAGAAGAGAAGTTATATCCTAATTGTGATGCCACTGTGTGGCTCCGCTCCTGTGAGGAGGAGGTCGAGGAACCCTTGGAGGGGAACATGACAGGTATGAACATATTTATCAATAAATTATTCACGAATTCATTGACGAAATGTGGGTATACTATAGGAACACCTCTGTCTAACCCTTCGGAGAATACAGGTGTGATGTGATGTGATGTTATGTTGTGTGGGTTAATATAGGTGTGATGTGATGTTGTGTTGTCTTGGTTAATACAGGTGTGATGTTATGTTATTTTGTGTTGTGTGGTTTAATACAGATGTGATGTTATGTTGTGTTGTGTGGGTTAATACAGGTGTGTTGTGACATGTTGTGTTGGTTAATACAGGTGTGATGTTAAGTTATGTAGTGTGGGTTAGATCAATTAACTTCGCCTATTGCAGTCTGCTGGCTGTCCTAAGTCCCTCCCAAGTTGTGTGAAAATTAGGAAAATCGTACTAGAATGATAACAGATTTTATTTTAAAACTGTGTAAATGATAAATGATCTCTATAGAAATGTAAGCAAACATTCTAGCTGAATCTAGACACAGGTCAGTGTGTCAACTAAGTTTCGAAATAACGTAGACTTTTCATTATTATTATTCGATCAGTAATCAAGCAAGACATTTACGTAAAATACCATGATTTAGGAAGGAAGGATAAATAAAGATCGTAGCAATTTTTTTCTCATTTTCCTTAAAAGTTGAGGTGTGAAAACCATCTGCAAATGTAAACAATAACAAAAATAGACGAAAAATGAAATATTCACTTTAACACGCACAAACAACGTACATAATTCTGTCTGCAAGCCAAAGTTCTATTTTTAACTCTTTTTTGTTGCTAAATTAAATTAAGCAATGATGTTCGTCTATAAATAGTATCTTTGGCTACACGTTAATTTATGACTCGTTATTATTATACACATAACACAGCACTCGTTTGGAGTAGAAGAAAAAAAAATCGTTAGTTGCTATTGTGATACAGCTTAAGTACATAATATACACATTCTTGTTTCTTGACTTGAATTCTTTTTCAATCTCCGTGGAATAAATGCTATATTTCTTGTACCTAATTGAATTGATCCTCAGGCGCCGGTAATTTTCTTGACACAATAGTAGTGAGCTCGTTGTTTATAATCCAAGGCATGTTTGCAAACCCACAACAATGCAATGCGGTCGTCACCGCAATGTATACCTTGCATATGCACCGTTATTGCGTGGTTTTCTAGAAAAATTACGTAAAATTCACGTGGTGTAAGGGCGATAGACGAGCAAAAGTATTACCACGAATTAGAATACGATTCTAGACCCTAGAGTAGAAATGGTTCGTCAGTCGCCGTCGTAGTCGTCAAAAAAATCTGCTACTCCATACATTTTGACCGTGTAGGTATTGCACCTTTGTATAACTGACGAAAATTTTCAGTGCGTGTGGGTCTAGAATTTTTACTGAATTCATGGTAACAGTTTGCGGTCGACGTCCCTTACACCTTGTATACCTACTATCCAACCTGTGTTTAATATCAACTCCTAGTGTTACGTTTATTAAATATGTTTTGTTTTCCTAGGTGAGTTCCCGACATGGCTCCGCGGTACATTGCTGCGCAATGGGCCCGGCTCGCTCAAAGTCGGGGATATGAGATTCGACCATCTTTTCGACAGTTCCGCACTTTTGCACAGGTAAGCCAATAGCTACGAAATACCAATAATGAAATAGAGAGGCATCAAAGTGAAATTATTAGAAACTATAATATCACCTAGGACGCCTACTATAATTTTTAGGTACCCGATTTCTGAGGAATTTATATGGACTTACATATCTAGCCGACAGTGCTATTGCATTCATATCTTAACAATTGCGTTTATAAAAACTCAGTTAAGTAAAAACCGTGGATTAGATGTCTTTAACACCTCGTTTAATTTAGCGATGGTGGTGCGAGGTGTCAAAAGCGCCGTTCGCATAATGAATCATATAGGTATCTGCTGAAGGCTTAGGCGCAGCTGAGATGCCCTGGCTATACCCAAAATGTCGGAACCATATTGATTGCATAATGAGAACGCAGAAAGATGTAAACGTTTGTGCGAGAGTTCGACTGTCACGTTTTTTCGGAGTAAAATACAAGAACATTGGAAGCTTAAGCTCACAATCAGAATGCATGCCGATATAATATAAGAACACTGGAAGTTTAAGCACATAATCAGAATGCATGCCGAGATAAGCGTTGCTCATGTAATTGTTTTCGTGCATTGTTGCTTGAACCATTGACACTCCACTGGTGATATCAGTGCAGTTTCAACGTCCGAGTGATGTATCATATAATTCTCTTATCATGTGAATGTGATAAGAAAATAAATTTGGGGTAATCTGTTGGAATAATTGTTTTATTATAATGATGAGAGAATCATTTAAGTGTCCCTCTTTGGTCTAGTGGTATTGGTAGCGAACGTTGAGCATGGGGTCCTGGGTTCCATACCTTACTCAGGTTGGTTTTAAGGTGTTATTGGGTTTTTCTATTAGGAATTTCACAGTAGCAGCCCGAAGGTTGGTTTATGGCAATAGGCCTGCCCGTTTATCATGATGTGAGTGATCATTGTGAGGGTTTTTGTCAGAAATGTCAAAATATTAGTTTGTTGGGAGTCAAAATTGTTTATGTTAAATTACAAACTAACTGGACGTTGAACAATAAGAATTTACTTGGCGATAAGTCAAAGTCAAATAATTTATTTCAAATAGGTCCTTGTGTGACGCTTTTGAACGACAAAATTTACAAAATAATAGAATTGATTCTAGTCGCTCCTTCCAAAAGGCAGTTTTCGTATGGAGAAGAATGGGCAAGAAACTCCACCGTTACTCTTTTAAAATGTTTATGATGAAATATAAGTTCGTTTACTTGTACGACTCGGACTTGGGCAGTCTTGGGTCATAACCGTGTAGACAAGTAAGCGGATATTGGTGAGTTTCATTGAGCAGTCTGCTGCATCTGACCAATTAAAAAACTCCTGCAATTCGTCTAAATTGGAATGCCAATAAGCAAAAGGGTACGTAAATGCCATGGTGATTGAGGGATTATTGTATGCATTAGGTACATGGATCCGTAATTTAACCGTGGAGTTTCTTGCCGGCTCTTCTCCATAGGAAACGACCAATTGGAACCGTGCACCTAGCTTCTGACGTTTCATAAGTGCCCATGTAGGTTTATGTGAAATAAAAATATTTTGAATTTTTTAAATTTAAAGATCCATATTTTCAAAGTCCGTTTTAAATCTTTTCAAAGTCAATTATCATGAAATTACAATTTCTACGATGGGTTGTGTCCCAGCGACAAGGATCTAGTTGAAAAAGTGTTTTTAACGTAATTCCAGGTTTGCGATGGACGATGGCCATGTGACGTATCAGTGCAGGTTCCTCAGAACAAAAACCCTACAGAAGAACCGCGCTGCTAACCGCATCGTCGTCTCGGAATTTGGTACCAAATGCGCGCCAGACCCGTGTCATTCGATATTTGACAGGTAAATAAATATTAATTAATATCAAAGGTACTACTACTACTACTATACACCTAAAATATACTATACCTATGTAATAAGACCGTACACTTGCTCTAAAATACTAATTTAATACCAAATATAATTATTTAACCTCAAAATAGATACTAATACCTAAATACATCTTAAAGTCGTTACCCCAATATCACAATCTAAAACTGCCTAATAAAACTACCTATTTACAAATTTCAGGGATAAGGAAAAATTTACGAAACACCAACATATTTTGTCATTCATTTGAATTACTTTGCCAACATCAAATTCGACATCTACACCATACCATCACATCTATTCTCCACAAAATATATTTTTTTATTCAGTATTCTAATATTTACAATAAAACTAATAGGTTATCTTAATTTACAGTAAACTCCAACAATTCTATATAGCAGGTTTGCGCGGACGTGCTAATGGATAGCCATTAGCACGTCCGCACAAACCTGCTGGCAAAGTTAGAATCCCCGCGCTCACCGAGTGTTGCCAAGTCATCATATCGATTCTAACGATTCATCAAATCGATAATACCTGCCGCTATTCACTTTTTTAAATTTTATATTGAAAATGTTTTATTAATTGTTATTAAAAATCATAAACCTTACACCTAAAAGTAATAGGCATTATAAGTGAGTGGATTCAAAACTATATGTTGAAAAAACTAAACATTATACTACTACCTTTACTACCTTTCTGTTAGAAGGATGATGTTTTGTTGTCTTAATCGGTTCCCGCAAGGACTACTTATTGATCATTGATGAAATTATTGTTTTTATTTAGCTCAGCATTAAATAATGAGATAACTTATATTTTACCAAACAATATTTGGTTGTTAAAATTTTAACAAAGGCCGAAGAATCCCTCTAATCCTACGATCCAAATGTATAAAAGACGTAAATTTTATGTTTTCAGGGTAGCAGCTTTCTTCAACCCAGCAGAACACATGTCGGACAACGCGATGATATCCCTGTATCCGTTCGGTGATGAGGTGTACGCATTCACAGAAGGACCTATCATTCATAGGTAATTCATATTTTGTTTTGGGGAGGTGATGAAAAATTGTTGAAATTAAAAGAACAGTTACATGGATTGTGTGAAATATGATATGGCTAGGAGCTTCCTAGCCATATATAGCAGTCATCCCAATGCTGCTTCCTAGTAGGAAGCAGCATTGGCTAATAGAAGTAGTAGAGTGAGAGAAAAACACTTAAGTAATGCGTCAACACAAAATAAATTGAGAAAGGGGCAGAAGACTATAATTATCTTTGTAGTCATCTTGCTTACCATAAGTACAGTATAAATAAGTAACAGTAATATATCTTCATAGAAAACGGCTCAAACAACGCGCTTCAAAATCTCAGTGTATAACGCGACAGTATCGAGTGCGCGGCAGTTACGTACGTACGCGGAAGGTTTATCTACCGAGCGCCTGTAGGTAATTATTTCAAGGTTACTGTCGAGTCATAATACTGTTACTTTATTATAGTGTGCTATAAATATCAAGTACCTACTTATAAAGGTTTTTAGGTGTCGGTTTATATCCTGTTTGGTTCATAATGTGTTCATGTGCATCAAAAGGTCGGTCGTTCACATTTTATTTACCACAATGAATACCAAATAAAAACCTAAGCACGAAAGTCGACGAAGGATGACTCAAAATATTATTATAAAAAATGGGTAAAGTAACCGCAAAACCGGCTCTCATAACTAAAATAAAAACCGTCATAATTCAACCAAGGATACTTGCTGCTAAATATTTTTTCCTCAAGTTATACGAAGGGCAAAAAACTTTTGTGTTTAAGAAATGAACTTCTGCGTTTTAAGTATCACGTGCTACATCACGTGCTATAACAATCATGTTTTGTCAGGAGACATCCTAAATAAATGAAAAATGGAACCTTTTTACCCGACTACGGCCAAGCCAAAAGGAAGGGTTATGATTTTAGCAGTCTATGTATGTATGTTTATATGCATGTTTGAACCGATTTTGAATGAGGAATCAATAGATGAGGAATCAATAGATTTGTAATAATGATCCGGGTGACATAGACTATATAAATTCTCCCTAAATTTAATATGTTAGACTTTACGCGTAAATTACTGACCTCGAAAAAAATTAAATTGAGATAATCATGACAAGTTTGATATCAAAAGAAAGGTCTTGACAAGCACATTACAAATATGTGTACATATCATATTGTCTAATTAAATGAATATGTGTAATTGTTAATTAAAAACAAGCAAAAGTGAGACTGCGCTACGTACGGCGCGGCTGTAAAATTAATACCTATATATACAACAAAAAGCATGAATAAAATAATACCAACGCGCAGTTAATCAAATCTTATTAATATTAAGAGTCCTATTACATTTTTTTTACGAAAATTTGTAATTTTCGACGTTGTAATTTTAATTAACATTATGATATTTTAATTATTTAATTATAATAACGATAGTGCCATTCTCTTTCTTATAAGTTGGAGTTACACATTATTTTCAAGTGATTTTATTTTTATTTTTTTATTTTCCTTTATTGACCAACCAACAATTGTTTATACTACAAATAGTCAACGTTAAATCTACCATAATCTAGGGTTAGTATAACAATTTATTACAGGTTAGCACCGCATGCCCCTTTAACTTACAAGCGCTAGACTAATATAAGACTTAAAATTAACAAAATATTAAAATTACGCGATGGAATGAATATAAGGAACAAAAAAAAAAGAAACTATATGATCAACAAAAATAAAAGAGAAAAGAAAAACAATAATCAGATATTACATTAGGTACTGGTAACTATTCTATGAAAGCTGGCATAAGAGTCAAAATGCACGTCAACAAGATCACTGGAGCCATTTAATAATTTGCAGAGACGAGGAACGATAGAGTTTGCACCAAGTACTGTTCTGCGGAGTGGAGGGTGTAAGGGAGTAATTGGAGCGCGAGGGATTCTAGCAGGGGCCCGAAACTGAAATTTAGATAGTAATAGGGGGCAATCAATCTTGCATCTGAAGAGCTTATATAGGAATAAGGAATCAATAATTATTCTTCGTTTTTCCAATGAGATCATCTTAAAATAAGACAATCGGGCTTCGTATGATCTTATCCTTTTTGCATTTCCGGTAGCAAAGGCCAGATGCCAGAGGAATCTCTTTTGTATTCGCTCCAGTCGAAGGATATGCGTGGAGTAGTGAGGTCTCCATATTGTACTGCAATATTCTAAGGTACTGCGAACGAGACAGTTGTACATTATGATTTTTGTACGACTATGCTTAAAACCAGCAACATTCCGCACAACAAATCCCAGCATTCTAGAAGCCTTTTTGATGACGCCGTCAACATGAGGTACAAATGTCAAAGCGTTATCGAATAAAACTCCTAAGTCCCTTATTTGGTTCACCTCTTGGATAGCGTTAGTGCCCACGTAATATAAACTAGCAATATTATTCTTTTTCCGGGTGTATTTCACGTAGAAACACTTTTTTACGTTTAAGCTCATTTCGTTGTCGTTACACCATTTAACTAACGAGTCTAAGTCCCGCTGAAGCAATATTTTGTCATCTTTAGATTTGATTATCCTAGAGAATTTTAGGTCGTCTGCATACATATAGCAATCCGAGAATTTCAGGCAGTGTGGAATATCGTTAACAAAAACATTAAATAGAATTGGTCCAATATGTGACCCCTGGGGAACCCCTGAGGACGTCTTGTAGGTTCCAGATAGAAAACCATTAACTGCAACAAAGAAGAAACGATTTTCGAGATAAGACTTTAGCCAATTATAGAGTGTACCAGTGATACCATACGCAGATAACTTCGACAGAAGTAAATGGTGAGGTACACGGTCAAAAGCTTTGCTAAAGTCGGTATAAATCACGTCGATCTGCTTGCCACAGTCAATGGCATCCGATAGCATTTCTGTGAAAGTCGCTAGATTAGTGCAAGTAGACCTGGAACTCACGAAGCCATGCTGAGAAAAGCTCAAATAGAGTTTGAAGTGTGCCTGAATGTGTGGGCAAACCAAGGATTCGAAGACCTTGCCAAAGGTAGACAAGATAGAGATGGGTCTATAATTTTTTATGTTGTCCTTCTCACCACTCTTATGGACTTCACAATATTTGTAAAGGAGGTTAGTAGGAAAAAGGAAAGGGCGGAAAGTAGACACTTTGAGAATCGCCCTTTGAGCTCTCTCGATGGTTAGTAACATTGTTTTACCCGCTCCACCCCATGTGGTAATACAGTAAGTTAAAATTGATTGACATAGAGCAAAGTAAACTTGTCTAACGATTTTTGGGTCAGCAATATAGCGTAACTTTTTAAAAACAAATATCAACTTGCGAATTCTATTATTTAAAGCTTGTATATGTTGTTTGAACGAAAGTGTTTCATCTATTATAACACCAAGGTATTTTGTTATATTTGTCATTTTAATGTTGGGACAAACACATTGGTTATCTGTAGGAATTGTGCAATAATGAGCATATAATGTCGAGGTAGTGCGTGTTGATGTTTGAAAGTTATTAAAGTATAGTTGAAGATTATTGGAAGTCAATAGATTGGTTTATTTATTTAAATGGTAACTATAATTCAAAAGAAAAATAACGTGTTAAGAAGACATTTAGAAGAACTTTACATGAGAAGAGATTCCGTTAAAAAAACCTTCACATGATCATAGAAACTGCAAAGGATCAGTCTTTATTTTCTGAAAGAAAAAAGACATGTTAATTTTTTTAAAGTAATTTTTTTAAAGTATTGTCTGGAAAAAAAGAGAAAAATTTTCATTCGTGAAAAACACTGCTCCCGTAGCTGTCATCGTTTAAATCTATGCAGCGTTAAATCATAGGGCGGTGTGCATAATAACATAATAAAATAGGGTTCCGATACTTTGTTTATTGTTTTGATGAGTCTGCCATTTTTCCCCTACACCACGAGGGCATGGGTGCATTTCCTAAGCTCGCATATGCTTCTGCTGGAGAAAAATTACTTTAGGAGAATCAAAATATTATGGTAGTACCCATTCCTTGAGTTCAATCCAATTGATGTTTTGATAAAATTGGATTTGAGCCTGATTGCCTATTTGCCTGTGCAAAGTCACCGTTATCATTTAAAAATAAAGAGGAAGTTACCCATATGCAGGCTGGCGATTTAGTGACCTGCGTCCGTCAAGGGGGTGATTCTACCTGAACAACTTTCGCTATGAAACACATCCAAGTGTTCTTTAAAAAAAACAGTGGCCTCCAGGAGTGCCGACCGAGTGATTTGCTGAATTGACGCGGAATATTGATCATATGGATCATTTTTATTTTTCGGAATTGGATCATTTTTATTTTTCCATAGTCGGGTTACAGTTTTTAAACTTAATTTTGTAGTAGGTTCAAAATAATTTACGTTTCAATTTTATCCATAATTTAGGACTAATTATTATGTCAGAATCATTGCAAGACTCTCCTACAACGTATTCCTTTTAATAAGAACAGAGAATGAAATAAAAATAGGAGATCGATCCTTAGTTGTTGCCGATGTAGAGATGTATGGAAGATGAAGACATACTGTCGACCGTAAATGAATTGGGATGAGGGCAGGGTTACAGAAGGATGATGACTTGATGTGCTAGTAGTACTAATTAGTTTTGAGCGAAATAAGCTTTGTTAATAAATTATATGTGGTAACCAGGGTGGACACGGTGACGCTGGACACATTGGAGAGGAGGAACATGACGAGCTGCGTGGCGCTCGTCAACCACACGTCCCACCCACACGTCATGCCCAATGGTGAGGGCTTGAGGATATACACTTAGTAAATTAATACATCACTACCGCGGTCTAGCTACACAGATTCAGTTAGACAAAAAATAAATCTGCTCGTTTGACACTATACCTACTGCAAATGAGAGACAAATAAAACCTTACTCTTAACGAGAGAAATTTATGTAAATGATAATACTTATTTTAAACTACAGAGGTTACAGGTAGTAAATTAATTATTTTGTATTTTCAGGGGATGTCTACAACGTCGGTATGTCTGTCGTGAAGGGCAGGATACGACACGTCGTCGCTAAATTCCCATTCACAGAAAAAGGTTAAAAACGTATTTTATAAAATATTCATACAGCTAGGCGAATTTAGAAAGCGGGAATACTGAATAGAAACGAACACAACATGTACAGATTTCCACTTTCGTAGTGATGTCAGTTCAAAAACTTTTTAGTGCTCAGGGTGGCAACGCCGTCGCCGCGCCGCACGGTGGGCTGAAAATCGGCTTTCATAGACTTAGGGATTTCAATTTGCAAGTGCTTGTTTTTATGCTGGATATCGCTTCTATTAGTCATGACTATGTACAAAAATGATACCCGAGTTAATTCTGCCCAAAAACGAAGGAAATATAATTTTTTTACGAAAAATTTGTATGAAGCTAGTATGAAAAATCGAATTATCTCCTAAACGGCATGTTTAACCGTAATATCCTTGGAGGTGGTCTTGTGCTAATTATTTATGATTTTTTGGTTGCCGATTTGACGAAAAATTTAATGCCTTTTTTTTAAATCGTCAAAATATTTTTATTTATTTTTACATGTAAAAAGATCCCTTTTAGTATCCAAGTTAAAAAGTTTGATATGTTATTAACCCAAATATTAAGAACACACAAAAAAAGAAAAATTAAAAAAAAAAATGCTGTTTTTTGACACATTTTTATTAATTTAAATAAAAAAAGATTATCAAACTATACACATCAAACATACAGGCTCGACTTCAAATGGTGGGCAGCGAGAAGTGATGTGCACAAAGAAATGCTACAGACAAGGAAGAAAATAATTTAAAATAAATTCAAAGATGAGCTCAATCTGTTGATTGATATAGTAAAACAAGGCTCGGGAACCACCAATGACGGGAATACTGCAAGAAAATTCTTTGAGTTTCCTAATAAAACCGCAGCTATAACCGGTTTGGATGAAGACCTCATCAAAAGATTTGCTGTAATTTTACAAGCAATTACATCTGGAGAGCAGGTCGATATAATAAAATTTAGAGATTATGCCCGCAAAACAGCAGAAAAGTACGTATTATTATACGACTGGTACTACATGTCGTCAACCGTTCATAAATTATTAATCCATGGGGCTGACATAATCGAGAAAAATAATATTGTGCCGATTGGGACTCTCTCGGAAGAAGCCTCAGAGTCTCGAAACAAAGATTTTAGGAGGTTTCGAGAACATCATTCGCGGAAAAGAAGCAGGCAGGATTCCAATCAAGACATTTTAAATATGCTTGTTGTTTCTTCGGATCCTTTGCTAAGTGCGCAAAGGCCTAAGTTAGATGCCAAGAAAAAGCAGAGCTTTTTTGCTGAAACTCTCGACTTAATTCAATTTCAGGAAACTGAGTTCGAGTTTTTGGATATATCCAATCTGGATGCTGACTCAGAATTGGAGTCTGACAACGAGAGTGATAAGGAAAATTTGTAAAAAAAATATATATGTACATATTTGTAAATTTGTATTTGAGTGTGTTTGGGTTTTTTTTTTGTAATATTTAATGATATTTTGTCTTTTTTATTTATTTTACTTTATTTTACAAATGCTTAGTATTCATTCCTTAAATTAAATTATTTTGTATATAATATAACTTTATATGTTACTTAAATAAGAGTTTGATAATCTTTTTTTATTTAAATTAATAAAAATGTGTCAAAAAACAGCAATTTTTTTATTCAATTTTTCTTGTTTTATGTGTTCCTAATATTTGGGTTAATAACATATCGAACTTTTTAACTTGGACACTAAAAGGGATCGTTTTACATGTAAAAATAAATAAAAATATTTTGAAGATTTTTTTTAAAAAAAACGGCATTAAGTTTTTCGTCAAATCGGCAACCAAAAAAATCATAAATAATTAGCACTATGACCACCTCCAAGGATATTACGGTTAAACATGCCGTTTAGGAGATAATTCGATTTTTCATACTAGCTTCATACAAATTTTTCGTAAAAAATTATATTTCCTTCGATTTTGGGCAGAATTAACTCGGGTGTCATTTTTCTACATAGTAATGACTAATAGAAGCGATATCCAGCATAAAAACAAGCACTTGCAAATTGAAATCCCTAAGTCTATGAAAGCCGATTTTCAGCCCACCGTGCGCCGCCACTGCGCCTCTAAGCTGTGTATATGCGACGTTGCCAGTCCGCTACCGCGCTGCCGCCGCGCCGCCGTCGCGGATTGTAGTGATTATGGCAAAATCAAGCGGAGACGGCGCGGTGACGGTGCGGCGACGGCGCGGCGGCGGCGCTTCAGCGTTCATTCTATATGGTTACGCGAAGTGGTGCCGGCGCGGCTGCAGTGCCGTCTAAAAGAGCCCTTAGGCGCTCTTACTCACTAGGCGGCACGACACGACATGGCACGGTAAAGCATTCAAATGTGTATGGCCCGCCATGCCGAAGCCTGCCGCGGTATGCGATATCAACGAAATGTGAGTGCTAAGGGCATAAAGACCAGATTCAAAATCATTTCCGCTTACGAAAATCCGTTGCCGCATGCCATGCCGCGCCGTGCCGCTTGGTGAGCGACGTTTATACCTCTAACGAACTGGACATGCTTCCTGATTTTAAAAGACCGCTATTAATAGTAAGCTCTTACAATTCCCAAGTTTGGTAGAGAAAATTTGATGACCGCAGATATTTGGAAAGTAGCTTTTATGTTTGTCTGGAACCTTCGTTTAATAAATTGTTAATTTGTTTTCCAGGGGACATGTTCAAAAGTGCACGTATTGTGGCCTCAGTTAAGCCTCGATGGACACTTAATCCTTCTTACATGCACACTTTCGGTAAGTAATAATAACTTAGACGGTAAGCATTTATTTAAAATTAAACGATTTACTGGCACTTTTGAATAGTCAAAGAAGTCGGTCATTCAAAAAGATGAAGCTAGTTGCCCGTTCCAAAACGTAGGTTCCTATGGAGAAGAACGGGTAAGAAACTTCATGGACACTCTTTTAAATTAAATTGATACAAAATATTTTTTGCCGCGCACTTTTTTAATTTGGAACATCTTAGTGTTCAGCGCCAAAGAAATCGAACGCAAATATTGTTTGAATAAAGACTGGCTGGTACGATGGCCCATAGTCGCGCCGCCGGCTGAATAAAAAAAAAAAAAAAATCAAAACGCGCGAACTTCAGCCCGCGTTTTCGTCAATTTTCACGGATTGTTAGGAATTCATGGTTTTGTTTTGAAAAATGAATTCTTCAAGTGACAGTGAAAGTATAGAATTAACTCCTGAAAGTATTTGAACTGACGCAAGAAATACGATGGATAATTTATTACCTGCAAAATCGCGGGAGAAATATATGAAAGCCTATGGTAATTTTATTGAATAGAGAAATGCAAGAGGCGCCAAGAATTTTTCAGAATCTGTGTTTTTGGCCTACTTCCAGTACTTAGTAAACAACCTTCCGCTCTTTGGAGTACCTACTCAATGCTAAAATTAACAGTCAGTTCTAATAATGACGTAAAACTGGACACATATTCGAAATTAATAGCATATCTGAAGAGGATGTCTGGTGCATTTAAACCTAAAAATCCAAAGTGTTCTCAGTCAAAAACGTGGAGGCTTTCCTTATTGAGGCACCCGACAAAGTCTTTCTTGCTGTAAAAGTAAGTAACTATGTATACGGTGGCTTAGTAAAGTATAACCATAGTGTTTTGAAATGCGCATTTTATTGTAACCTGTACAGGTGGCTTTAATTTTCGGAATACATGGAGCTTGTCGTGGCAATGAACTTTTAAAAATAACTGTTGATGATGTCGAAAATAACTCGGATGATTTACTTTTAGTAAAGCTGACAGACATAATAACAAAACCGATCCTTCGTAATCCGAGGAGAAAATAAAATTATTGTACAGAAATACCTGGACCTGCGTCCTGCTGATATGAAGACCAATCGGTTTTTCATCCGTTATCAAAATAGCAAGTGCTTCAAACAAGTTATGGGAAAAAATAAAATTTCTAACATGCCACAAGAAGTCGCTATTTATTTGAAGATACCAGATATCAAACTACCCTTTTGGCAGATTCTGGAGCGGCTTTACTGAGCGGCAACTCAAGCGACATGGAGGATGGAACTCGAGTGCTGTAGCGGAGGGGTATATAGAAGATTCCATTGAGAACAAGGCGAAAACATGTGAACGCATCGTGGAAAACATTAAATTGCAACCTTCTGTTAATCCATCTATGCCACTGTCGCCGCGCCCATCTACATCCAAACAACGAGATTCACCGTCACATTTTCCTCAAAATTAGCCAGATTCGGACATTATTTCAAACACGCAGAATATAAAATCTACAACAATCTCTATTCCTAATAAAACTGTAACAAAAAAAATTCATAATTGCGAAAATGTCTCAAATGTAAATATAAGTTTTTAGTTGTTTTATTATTAGATACTATTTAATTTCAATTTAGTTGTTACTCTATGTTTTATTAAATAATAATATTACAATAAAATATGAGGCGCCTTTTATTTACTCATAGAGGGTGATGAAAAGTAACTCTACTTTTCATCACTCGGGCACAAAATATATTATTGGCTCTGGCGACGTACTTTGAATCCCTCGCTACGTTCAGGATTCTACTAAAGAATTTCTACCCTAGAATCCCTCACTTCGCTCTGGATTAAAAAAAAGCGCCCTTGCCGTAAAAATATTTTTTGCTCCCTTATGATACAATCTACTATAGTTATAACGACCTTTTTTACTGATATATAAAACAATTATTTAGTAATAGGAAGTAATATGTTTGATATTACAGGTATAACAGAGAACTACTTCGTGATAGTAGAACAGCCACTGTCGGTGTCTCTTGCGGGTCTCATGCGTGGCCTCATAACCAAC
This sequence comes from Omphaloscelis lunosa, assembly GCA_916610215.1. NCBI lineage: Eukaryota > Metazoa > Arthropoda > Insecta > Lepidoptera > Noctuidae > Omphaloscelis > Omphaloscelis lunosa. The sequence continues at coordinate 18,857,776 of OU744247.1, forward strand.
GACAAGATCTGCTCCAGCCTGCAATGGAACCCCGGCTATGAGGTCTGTGCATCTTTGATTGAACACCGGTACAAGGTTCCTTTGGCACGTGGCCAAAACCAGAACTAATACGATGCCATCTTGTTATTTTTTTTAATACAATTTCTGTGACAATTTCACAAATGTCACAATTTTTTTTTTATTGTTGTTTTATGTTAAAATCAGTGTTCATGATAACTTACAATCACCAAATTGAATGTTGCTGAACCGTAAAAAAGCAATTAGGCTGCTGGTCATTTTTAGTAAACATCCTTCTATTCCATTACACAGTTACTGAAAAGATTATTTATTTTATCAACGAAAAATATACCTACTATTTAAATAACAAAATAATTTCAATTCCCAGACGCACATAGTCTTGCTAAGCCGTTCTACCGGCGAGGAGGTGAAGCGATTCCGTACCGACCCCCTGTTCTACTTGCACATCATCAACGCGTTCGAACAAGACGGCAGGCTGGTCGTAGATCTCTGTGCCTACAAAGATGCTAAGGTCATAGACGCCATGTATGTGCATGCTATTGAGGTGAGTTCAAACTAGTCGATGCCAATGGTTCGAAGTTCAAACCTTATTCATGGAAAACAAAAGTTGCAAAACATGTATCTAAAACATTTTTTACGTTGCACGAAACATGTTGCTGGCAGCACGTCATACAAATTGAATGTGAAACTTGTTGCCAGCAACACTTCTGGTTACAAGGTATAAGTAATCTACAACCATGTAGATTTTTCTCGTAAAAATCTAGTTTATGGATAGGTTTTTGTTCATTTATAGGAACGAAATGAGTTTACTTTAGCTGAACTGTATGTATCAAAATGTTTTGTAAAAGGGTTAAGAGTTATCTATAGGTGTCCGTCATAGAATAATGGTTATTCAGAATTAATCAAACCATGATCATGATAATCTCTCTAATTAATCCAAGATCACACGCTACTGATTCACACCAACAATTATCAACAATTATCGAAGAAGTGATAATTATTTTGTTGGGTATGATATTTTTTAGGTTCAATGTCCAGATTTTTATTTGTAGACTTTCAGTAGCACCCCGATTTTGGGGACTAGTTATGACAAGCGCCCGAGGCACAGGACTAAAAAATTCTTGTGCCCGAGGCGTGCGCTCAGTAGGTACTCTGCGTTTTGGGCGCACGCCTAGCGCCGGCCGAATGCACGTTGGACACTCGTCAAACAAGTTTTTCACATTACTGATGCAGATAAAACGACAAGGAAAAATAGTAAAAAAGGAACTTGCGTCCACGCGTCGAGGGCGCGCTAACGGTGCCCGGGAGCTGCGCTCGTCATAGGCGTGTGAAAACGCAAAACGCAGCTTACAGGACGCGTGCCTCGGGCGCTTGTTATGACTAGTCCTCAAAATCGGGGTGCTACTGAAAGTCTACAAATAAAAATCTGGACATTGAACCTAAAAATATCATACCCAACAAAATAATTATCATTTCTTCGATAATTGTTATAGTTATATATGTTATAATTATATATTATAGTCTTGCACCAAGATGATACATCTTGAGGAAAGCGGCATGTCCTAGAACCAAGAATTAATTAATGCAACCCGCACTGGTCCCACGTGGTGGATTACGGCCCACTCCCTCTCCATAATAGGCTGATTGTGCTATGACGGAGAATGATTGATTTATAATCGCAGTCCTTAATATTTCTGTTTATTAACCCCACCTTACTCTTATTTCTAGTCAATGCAAAGCAATGCGGACTACGCTCAATGGTTCCGTGCGCGGCCTAAGAGGCTGGAAGTTTCTCTGGATGCTCCCAACTTGACCAGTGTGGAAGCGAGGACCCTGGCAGATATCGGCTGCGAGACTCCGAGAATACACTACGATCTTCATAATGGTAAGAAAACTGAGAGTATTTATTTGCAACACGGTGAAGATACATTTTACGTAGCAAAATATTTAAACTATCACTATAACACAACTAACTATTTAAACATAATTACAAGCTAAAAAATATATTTTAATTCGACAACGAAGCATAAAAAAATACATTCTGGATTCAAAGATCATTGAGCATTAAATGGGATTTACAACTCAAAGATCCTCAAGAGTCCTGAGCTGAGCAGATACTTAATCCGAACCACGCAACCGGTTTGTCATCCTCCTCAGAGATTTATAGAGTTATATGGAACAGGGTGGAAAGTTCCATAACCTCCATAGAAAAAAGAGGATCCTTGGACCAGATGGGTGTTGTATCTGGTGGGCCATTGTCCGACAACAACATTCATATCACAACCGGTGCGTGCACGCACACGTCATGCGAGCTCTACGCGCAAGCATTTTGACTGCTCAGGCCTAAAAGACTAGGGAATCATAAAAAGCGATGATAACCAAAACGTATTTTATTGCAGGCAAACCCTACAGATACTTCTACGCCATCAGCTCAGATGTAGATGCTGAGAATCCAGGAGCGGTAAGATAAGATTACTTTTGTAAAAATTACTTAATGACGACTGTTTTCAAAATAATCTTTTTTTTTCCTGACTCCTGCTCTTCGCTGTGTATGAGTTTAGGTTTTAGGACTTACTATGTAATATATTGAACAAGCCTAGAAAAATAGTTTGAAAGCTTTTAATGATGGGGTGAAAATAGGTTTGAGTTTTACTTATCAAAATATTACATGAAAATGTAGACGTGGGTACTAAACGATATTAGAACTTTCAAGTATTGTTACCACGGCATTATAAACCCTTAGGACCAGAGCTGGTCCTGACTGGCGAGTTTAGAAGAGACGAAAAGGCGAGAAAACGAACTTGATCGCTGTTAATATAATTTTTTTCAGATCATTAAAGTAGACACTAAGACAGGCGAGACCAAGACATGGTGCAACCTCAACTGTTATCCCAGCGAGCCGATATTCGTGCCAACGCCTAACGCTAAGGTGAGGCAATACATTTCATGTCATAGTCAGAAGAATTTTTCATGTAATATTCTCGTATGACAGTGAAATATGAAAATTTGCGGACATTTTTATGGTCCTATTGACAAATCCCAGCAAAAAATTCCATCAGTCATGGTCTTCCTCCTGCCATTATTCAGATTTATCAGCATTTCTTCTTTTACACATATTAATAAAGTAAAGATGTTTTTTTGTCCGTTTGTCTGTTTGTTTGCATATATGTTCCGGATTGGCGCAAAAACGGCTGAACGGATTTGAATGAAATTGGACACACAGATAGTTTATAACCTTTTTTTTTATAACCTGATAGATAGTTTATAACCACATGTGGTACTTTTAATCACGGTAATATTTTATGTCGTACTTACCGTGTTTTTCTGAACTGAATAAAGTTTTTTTTTTTTAAATACGTTTCCGTGGGATATTTTCCGACATCCACGCGGACGAAGCCGCGGGCAAAACCTAGCCTTTCATACATTTCTTTTAGCCATCATCTCTTTAGTGAGTAGTCACGTTTTTCTAGTCATATTTATTTATTTGTATTTTATTGTACACCACAAAAATACATAACAAAAAATAAACCAAACACTACAAAATATACAATGGGCGGCCTTATCGCTTTCTGCGATCTCTTCCAGGCAACCTTGGAATGGACAGTGATTTGCCTGGACATAAAATGAGGCTGTCGTTGGTGCAAATAATAAGTACACAATATACTAGAATAGATACACAGATATATACATATCCTAAATAATAGATACATAAATACATACATACTTACTAAATATATAAGCAACAAAAATAAATGGAAACTATAGATAATTACAGTTACGAGAACAACATCACAACGACAAGTCATATCATCGTTCACATAATCTATCGTCTCTTTGATCTTCTTATATTCTTATAAGTCTTTAACCGAATCAGAACCGTACCTGAAGTTCCTATAAACCATTAGTAATACTAATTTTTTCTTCTAGGACGAAGACGACGGTGTTCTCCTCAGCGCGTTAGTATGGGGCGGGGACAAGACACAGTCAGTGGCCATGCTGGTCTTAGATGCAAAGACCATGTGTGAACTAGCGCGAGCCACGTTCGACACTCCATCGCCAGCACCCAAGTGCTTACACGGCTGGTTCTTACCGACCAACGGCTAAATAAATCTACTTAAACCTATTTGGAAGGATAAGATTTAACAATAAGTTTAAAGCAGTTTAGACTACGTTGCTTAAATATTGTAATGTCGCTTAATATGTCGTTAAATGTTTTACTTTTTCTTGCACTGAGAAGCCCTGTTTATTTGTGTTTATCCGGTAGAGCAACCTGCAGAACCGTCCTGTCTAGCGGTTCCAGATGGATATAATTGTATCCGAATTAGACGTGAGCTATATCTACGACAATTGACGTTCAAAAGTAAATTTTGACGTTCAAAAGTGCCATACATGGGCCTATTTGAAATAAATGATTTGACTTTGACTTTGAATAGCATAATTCGTGACAAACATTGCCTGATGGAAATAGGTAAAATTTTGTACATAAAAAAAAGTAAAGGAAATTACACTGACAGTTGAGAATAATTGAATTCCTATTTAGGTAAATAAAGCTTGTTTCAATTACTAGGTAACTGCACAACCTAAAATTATCCTCAGGGATGTCTTTTGCAGCAAGATAACAACTACCCAGCCTCAGTGTTGATGCAAAGTAGGACCAATTTTGAAAAGTTGGTCCTGGAATAGTTACATATTTTAAACGGTTCTTAATTGCGGCGTTATCTTAAAACTTTTGCTTTGTATGGTTTCAACCGCAAAATTAGATTAATAAAATTTACTCAAATTAATTTAAGTTAAGTACCTATTTTCTTGAAAATAATTCCAAAATTATTATTATGACGAAATAAGAGTATTTTTTTTTTTAAGATTAAGCATTGTTCGAAGGCTCCAAAGACTGTGTTTGCTTATATCATTTAGCAAGGACTATAATTTTAAGTTAGAAGTCAAGTTATTGTGAAAGTGGATAGATTGTGTGAACACTTGAATGTGGTGTAGGGAAGATTTTTTTATGTTTAATAAATAAGTTGAAATAATTTGGTTGTTTGGATTTATTTTATCTCTAATTAAAAGTTTGCTATTGGAGAGGCTATGGCCCTGCTATAAACTGCTGATGTAGCTACGTACCTAGTCAACAAGAAAATAAAGTAATATTTGCATGGAGTAGGATGTAAATGGATTGACGTCGGTCCATAATTAGGAACTGCTATCTAATAACGGAAAAGCAGGGTTTGATGTTATCATTTATCGATATTTTTATCATAAATGTTTTACTGAAAGTTTGTATTAATGAAACAGGCCAACTTACTTGACGGCACAGCCGTTGGTTTCGGAACCCTGTAAAATATAAAGGCGTTAAATAAGATAAAACAATCGTTTTTTTATGAATGTAAGCAATAGCGTTCTAAATGGAACTAGCGATGATTTATATGTGTATATATTTCATTCACTATGATGCCCTCCAAACATTGCTAACACCATGGTAAAAATAAGATTTCTCAGAATGCCGCCGACAGATAGTTTACACGTTGATTTTATTATTTATATTTTTCTGCTTCAGTGCTTCTGTCGAGAATCAGGGATTCGAATAACATGTTATTAATTGCTGACCGTAAGTACCTACAATTTCAGTTTTTGGTTGTTTTTCAAACCCATTGGAATCGAAGAAAGAAAGTATTTTAATTCGTTAGCGTTTTGTATTTTTATAACCATCGCAGAATGCTGTCTGACAGATAAGCTTAAACAATACTTTGTTAATTAAATAATCCCCGTGCCTCGGATAGCACGTTAGTCTATAGCCGCTGTAGAAGAAAATATTAATGAGCACTATTACTACACATTTACTATATTTAGTGGTAACTTCATCCACATACTAAATAATTTACCATACAACCCACGCCCACGCATCAGGCCCAGGAATTAATCCAGTTAATCGTTTATATACTTTGCTGAGCACACTACTTCGTTGATAAGTAATATAATATACAGTATTAGATAAACATTGACCAGCACCGGCAGCATTAGCTCAGTCGACCACGTAATACCTCGCGTGAAACTTGTGAATTAACTGAAACTTTTATAAAATTCGGCGGGCTTAACGCGTTGTGATAAAAATACAATTCAATTGAATAAAATTTTAAAAAATCCAAAATAATGAATGAAACCGATGTAAATATCACAGAAGATTGGCACAATTACGTGAAGATGGCTCTCACCGATGTGCCCTACAGTTCTCAAGTTATATTCTCAGTAGCGCTGTTCATCATTTTCATCGTCAGTCTCGTCGGCAACATCCTCACGTGCGTTGTCATCTACTACGACAAGAGCATGCACACCGCCACTAACTGCTACCTTTTCAACTTGGCTGTGTCGGATCTGCTCGTCACTTTCCCTATTTTGATAATTATTTATCAACTACTAACTCAAAGGAACGAACTCTTTCAATTCCACAACGGAGTATTTTCCTGTAATTTCGTCCTCTGTATTCACTTTTTGTTTATAAGTATCCTTTGGAACAACAGCATTCTGGTGATGACGGCTCTTTCGATAGAAAGGTACATTGCAATTTGTTATCCAATGATGTTGCAAGGCACGCCTGTGTGGCGGAGAGTGGGCAAGATTATTGGAATTATTTGGCCCGTGGCAATCATTGAGACTTTGCCAGAATATTGGATGTTAGAAATATTCGATACTGGGAACACTTTAATTTGTTTTTCTCTGGAATCTTCGTTTGGAAGGATTGCAAGTGGAGTGAATGCAGTGCTCACATTCATTGTTCCGCTGGCTATTATGACTTTCGTATACACTATGATAGCATTTAGAGTTAACGATAATAATGAAATGTATAAGTTTAAGGGCTCAGTATTCAATAGTGGGTTCAAAAGGAAGAAAGTCAATAAACTAATTGGTAAGTTGTTTTTACACAATACTGTTTTTGATTTTCAAGTCATTACTAACTATGCTATGTTTTGATATTCAGTAGCACTGACGGTGTCATTCGTGATTTGCTGGCTTCCATTCTTCCTACTCAGAATGTTGATGTTTGCTGTCGACTATAAAAAGTACGCTCATCTTCACCGGGTATGTCAGATTATTATTGTTCTATTTATGTCAGATTACTATTCGAAGTTGCAACATTATCAACACTATCCAAGTTTAGCGGTCAAAGACTCATCTTTGGGCACATATAATTTACTATTATAATGAACTAAGCAAGTTTAAACATTTTAAATTCAATTAAAGCATTTCGAATTTATTCCTCGTTACTTTGAATTTCGGAGTTTTCTTGCACACCAGTGTCAGGAATCTAAAATAATAGTACTTTGTGTACGATTAATTTGTTGTTGCAGTGGTGGTCAACGGTGCACAAGTTTGCGATGTTCAACAGCTGGCTACCGACGGTTTTGAACCCGTTGCTGTTTAGTGCCATGTCCACCAAGTTCAGAAAATCATTTAAGGCGAGTGAAAAAAATATTACAGTTAAAACATGTATATATGTGCGTGAGTAGACCCCAAGGTGGACCAGTGAGCTGGTGAAGGTCGGGGGCATCCGCCGGATGAGTGGTTGTGGTAAGGGTACTCCTTGGGGGATGCTTATGTCCAGGAGTGGACGTCTTTGGGTTGTTATGATGAAGACTGTTAAGGGAGTAAAAACATACACAGCTACAGTAAAAATAAATAAAGTGTTTTTTGGAAACTAAAAATGTTTATTAAATATTTACATAAATATTATTATATACTAGAGATATAATTATCGCACTCGTTATGAAAATCTCTTGGACTTCACTGCGACACATACGTAATTTAATTATTACTGCTCGTGACCGGGCAATCTAACTTTTATGATGGGTAATCCATGTTTAGATAGATTTCTAAGCCTCTTATCTAAAAACGTAGTCACTTACACTAATATGTATACACATACCAACTTTTAAAAGTGTTGTTATGTTTTTGATGTTGTTATGAACATAGTGATCGGGAACCCATATTATGAAGTAGCTCTTATATCAAAGTTGCAATCGTTTTTCTAGAGAAAATCGCTTTTCAGTTTTGATAATTGTACCTATATGTCGCAGATGTAAGTATTGTCGAATCCGCTGTTTTACATAACAGCTAGCCGTTTTATAAATCAGCTCTGTGATTCTATGAATCTCCGTGAATTTGTACAACTGAATGACGTTTAGCGATTTTCCATAATCACTGAACGTTTACACGCAGAATAGCATAAGCGTTTTGCATTAACAATGCAACGGGTCAAGGATCTAATCGTTCCCGTCTAATATTTTACGCTGAAATGAAACGTCGGATTGTAGATTTTAGTTCTAAATTTTGTCGCTCGTGGCTCTCGATCATAACAATAAAACTGACGTCCGATACAGAAATAAATAAAACGAACAGTATAAGTGAAAACTGAGATTATAAGGAAAATTAAACATACTACTTATAAGTTAAAATTTTAATTATCTGAGTTATGAACGTCAGTTCTAAAAATACTAAATAGCCAAGTACTTGCTACCAACTTGGAAGTAGCGCTCGCCGGTTGCTGCCGCGGAAGGTTACAGTTCTAACCTAACTTACACCAATTGGTCAGGGTGCCCTAGCTTAGTTACTGCGACCGATTCGGCTTTAGAAGCCACACCAAACGCTTATTGTGACTGCACATAAACCATTATGCATTACGTCTAAACGTGGGTAGAAGCTTTGTTAAACGTAACGCAATGACAATCCAGCTGAAGGTTGTTCAGCTGTTTTACATAACGGAGCTGTTTTGTAAAACAGCGAATTCGACAATCCGTCTGCGACATATACATACTAGTGCTTCGTGACTGTACGTACGCATCTACCTACGTAGTTATGTAATAGATTCTATGTTTGCAGAAGCTCTGGGAAGGAAAACTAATAAAACGAAATCTACGAAGCGAAAAATGTGAATCCAGCACACACTCTCAACGTAGAAAGTCAACATCATTTTATCAAGTTGAATAAACATTGACCAAATTGTGAATCTCAAACAACGAACCGACAAGTAGATATAATATTTTGTGTGTTTTGTGTACATAACGTTTTTCTTTGTCTGAAGTGTGAAAGTCATTGTGATCTATACAAAAATATATCAAGTTGGGAAATAAAATGACGCTTCATTTTTGCTGTTATTTCATAGGTTCAAAACTCAAATATTGATTGCTTTATAATATTGCGTAAGAGCACTTACATATATCCTGCATCCGATTCAAATCAAAGTAAACATGCTCTGACGTAGTCATAATATATGTATCTACTACCTATTTATATATGCGTAAGCGCTTATACTATGTATGTATAAGCGCTTTCGCAAATAATCTGAGTTCTCTTGATTCATTCGGCCCGAGTTTTCTTGGTCCGTATTTTCTCGAATTCGGATCGAAAGCAGCGCAGTGCGCACTTAGTTCATCATACTTGGGAACTCTGAATATTATCATGATGCTCTACAAGCCTACAGTAAAGCATCTATCAGAAAGCTGTGGTCATATTGAAGGGACCATCTAACTGAATAACTATCTCTATGGGACCAACATCGTAACCCCGAAAAAATATCCTCTGTCCAATACCTACTCGACCTAAATGTTTGGGACGACTGATATTTGTTCGGTATTAATGCTCGTCCGGACTAGCGCGTAGTATCGCGCGACGCGACACATGTATATTTTGTTCAACCGTGAAATTTTCTTAGAAATTGTTTTGTTGTCGCGTCGCGTTGTCGCGTGGCGCCCGCCGGTCTGTACGACGCTGTACTATGTTGGTCCCATGGAGAAAGTTGTTCAGGTTAATGGTGTGTACATACCACACCCTTCAATTTTACCACACCTTTCTCATACATGCTGTATAATAGTCTCATGGATTAATTACTAATATGAAATTCTGTTATTTAGTTTGTGCTATTTCGTTTAGAGTCATTTTAGTTTTAATTAAGTAAGTACTTAATTGATCTTTTGTTTATAGAGTAGTAATGATCCTGACTTCATTTTCCATTTCCACGTGTAAGTCTCTACACCATGGGTTAAGTGTTTACATTGTTGCGTGTTTCTAGATAAGATAAATAAGATAATGGTGTAGCTATTACACCGCCACATACAAACTACGCATCAAAGACATGACGTCACTCAAATGCTGCATCGCGCAATTAGAGTTTACCGCGCGATCGACATATATACAAGATTCTGACTTCAACCGTCGGGCAGTTGCTCATCAGACACAATACCCGGAGGATCTTTCTATGGTGGGTGAGTGAACTCTGTTCCTCATACCACTAAGGTGGTGTAGTAGATTGTTATACAAGGGTCGAAAGGAATCAATTGCTGACTTTAAATTTGAGCCATAAGCTAAATATTTCTTTATTTACCTTATGGCTCAAATTTAAAGTCAAAGTCAAATAATTTATTTCAAATAGGCTCTTGTATGTAGGGTTACCATCCGTCCGGCTTTTTGCCCCCCCTGGCCGGACTATGCCCGGCCTTCTCATTTGTCCGGATTTTTCGATTTAAGGGGATTTTCTTTAAAAAAGATAAATGATTACTGAAAAATAAAGTTAACACGTTAAATATCCGGACTTTTTTGCAAATGTCAGGCTTTTTGTCAGGACTTTTCAATTTTTTTTTCAGGAAATTGTAACCCTTCTTGTACGGCACTTTTGGACGTCAAAATTTACAAAATAATAGAATTGATTCTAGTCACCCCTTCCAAAAAGTAGTTTTCGTATGGAGAAGAATGGGCAAGAACCTTTTTCTTTTATAATGTTTTACAACATTTTGTATAGGTGCCTACATTAGTTAAATAATGATATGGGAAGACGATGCACCTAGAATAAAATTACTATACATAGGTTAAAAGTTATGGTGCCACAAAGAAACTCACATACATACACGAACCCTGAAAACATTACACTCCTTTTTGGGCAGTCGTGTAAAGAGAATTCAAAATAAAGCAACGACAGATATTTTAATGATGTGATAGATACATGGTGCTCACATATTCACAAACATTGTAAAGTACATGATTTTTCTAAAATTTTCTAATTAATAAATCTACAACAAAAATAATAAATTTTACAATTAAATTAGCAACCAGTTTGATTTTGTCTTGATTCTAAATTGTCCTATGGAGCAGGACCAGCATGTTTCCAAGCACTCTTATCTTTGATATAATCCTCTAATTTGTAATATGCTTGTTTACAAAGTGTACTTTTAATATGAGTTTTCAATTTTCTTTCATTTAATTGTAACATGTCACAAGGTATTTTGTTGTAGGTAACATTTAACACAGTACCCCATACAAGATGTATGTACTTTAGATAATCTGAAAAATCTAGTTTATCTAGTTTATAGTATAAAATCTAGGTTGATCTAGTTTATCTTTATTTCTAGTATTAAAATTATGTCTATCACTTATTTTATTAAACAGATGTGGTTTTTTCCTTACATACATAATAATTCATAAATGAATTGGCAAGGTACCGTCATCATATTAATCCTTTTAAATAGATCCCTGAGAGATTCGCGGCGATGTAGATTGTAAATGGCTCTGACAGCTCTCTTTTGCAAAATAAAAATGGATTCAATGTCAGCAGTCCGACCCTATGGTAAAATGCCATACGACATAATGCTGTGGAAGTAGCTAAATAGACCAAACGCGCGGTTTCTACATCTGTTAACTGTATTATCTTTTTAACAGCCCCATAAGAGATGTTATATGAGGATGTAGTCCGAGTAGGAATTGATGACTTTCACCCGTGTAAACACTCTACTTTTCATTTCGAATTTTAGGAAAGTAAAAAATTTAAGTTTTCCTAAAATATTTATTGACATGAGTAGATATATGAGCATTCTAGTACCTATCAGGGCCTATTTCACGATATCCGAATAGCCACTACTTACCGAATAAATTCAAAAATGGAACAGAATTTGTAGGATATTATCTGCCAAGTAAGTCAACGAGAACTTAATCGGAATTGGTGAAACATGCCATAAGTCTTTTTTTTAATTTTAAATATGGAACACACCGCGTCACCGCCGCGGGTCGTCCCGCTTAGGACTAGTTTAGACATGGCGGAATCCGCGCGTATTCAAATCGAGTGGTTCTAATCCGCGAGTATTGAAAGTGTTCAGACAAGCGCGATGTGTTTGTGGAGTGAGTTAGGGTGATAGATACTTCATTCTAACAATGGAAGTCGAAGAAGCAATATGTGCATACTTGCTTCGTAAAAAAAATCTAAGAAAACGGCAGTATTGGGTGCATCCAATTTTACATGATCAAAGAATCCTTGTTTTCTCCAAAAATCTCCACCAACTTATTAGAATACTCTGCACACTGGATGTCCCAGAAAGCTGGTCTTTTTTCCATTTCATGGATGAATAACTCGGTGTCGAAGCGATCCATTGGCACACGTCCAATCGCGCGGATTCCACGGAGCAACTGAACGCACTCTAGGCACGTCAAGTAAATAGATCCGCGCGGCGTTAGCTCAGATTCATTTTCTAGCGGTCGAGAGGCGGCTACCGCACGTATACATGGTCCGCGCGGTGTAGTGTGAACGTCTAGTAAGGATGTCTTATGGCTAAGTTCATAAGACCGCGCGATACAAGATCTTGCGCACAGAGAGAGAGAGACTATAAACACTATTTAGTTTCATGTTGTACCGCGCGGTTACTAGTTTCGCGCGATTATATGAACTTAGCCTTATAATAATCTCTGCGCGGCTCAACCGCGCTATTTCAATGTGCACGGTTCCCGCCATGTACTAATGCCACCATGCACTGCCCTGCCATGTATTGAACTAGCGCTTGAATAGGTATTTTTAATTCACACTGGCTGTTTATACACTGACAAGACTGCAGCATTTTTTTAACCGTTTTTTTTTTCTATAAGTGAAAAATATCTTTAATTTCGGAAGTCGGTGGCAAAAAAAAATTAAATAGTGATTGATCCAAAGACACCGACTTGCGAAATTAAAGTTATTTTTCACTTTGTAGTTTGGAAGTCGGTTGTATTTTTGTTTTTTTTTTTCTATAATGCACATTTGAATTAATATTCATCATCATCATCATTTCCGCCGAAAGACATCCACTGCTGGACATAGGCCTCCCCTAAGCACCGCCATTTCGACCGATTCTGTGCTTCCCGCATACAGTGGATTCCTGCGGCCTTCGCAAGGTCATCGGTCCACCTTATGGGAGGCCTTCCAACGCTACGTCTTCCAGTACGCGGTCGCCGGTCGCCACTAATGATAAATAATATGAAGTTTCTGGAGTTAATATTCAATTAGTATAATATTCAGTTAAGTCAGGTCGGTCAGGTTAAGTCAGTTATTCAAAATCTATAAGTAACGTTTAATATAATTTAAAAACGTCTACTTTTTTGTATATTTTTGCAAAAAACTGATTAGATTTTAAATGCCTGCCATTTGGGTTAGGTTACTTGGATTTGGGTTGGTTAGAATTTGGGTTAGGTGAGGTTAGAACAGTATGATGTTTCCTGATATTAACTTATTCATTACAGAATGTTGGCTGAAAATGAGTAATTAAGAAATTAGATCAACTGAACGTTATATGAACAGAGCATAAAGTATACAAATTGAAAATTATATGAAATGAACGTTACACTAAATGTTTTTAGAGCAAAAGAAGGTGATATGAAATATAACATTAGATCACATGAAATTAGGTTATTTGTTTTTATAGCATATAAAAATTATATCATGTGAACGTTATTTCAAGTGATATTATACTATCTGTTATTATGCCATATATGCACGCCCATTTCCTAAAGGGTTAGGCAGAGGCGTATAGACCCTGCGCCAGTTATGTTTATTTCCCATGTAAAAGGGGCGAGCCTATTGTAATCAATCAGACAAGTCTCGACTCCAGGCTGCTACAAAAGAAACCTTTATACTGAAAAAACCCAATAAAAGTTGGCCAGATCTGGGGAGCAAACCCAGGACTCCAAACTAGGCTGTCGCGCTTGCGAACACTAGACTAGATTCTAAAATGCAATTCTGAAATAACATTAATTTGAATAGACTTTAGGGTATTATGATGAATATTTAGGTATTTATTTTGAGGGATTAAAAGCAAAAATATGGACTTTTATGCATATTAACCAAATGTCCAAATACGGGCACTCTCGCAGGCCCTGGGATCTTGGCCATCAGTCTCCCGGCACGGCAATATCGTTAATAGGCACCAAGCATCACAAACATTAAAATAATTATACAAAATAAATGCAGAATTATTATGAAAAGCTGTTAACTGTTGCAACGTCTATTCACTAATATTACTTTACAATGGCAGGAGAACAGAAATATCTCAGTTTTTATTATTTTGTATTTTGGTACCTAGCTAGCAGTGGCGTGCACAGATATTTCAGACAGGGTATGCACAGCTAAAATAAAAAAAATAAAACTTACCAGTTTCCACTCGTTTCGGTCGGTGGCCTACCGACTACCTACCCTACCTGACTTACCGCACGGCGCCATTGGCTTCGCATGATGTTTGTTTACGACCACCACGAATATCTAATTTAGTGATTGATGGTAATATAACAGGTCAAGTCGAAAAAGCGGCAGATTTTAATTTATTTAATCACACTTCGCCAGCACAGATCTCACAGGTATAATTTTCCATTTTTTACAATAAACTTACTAATTAATTACGGCTTAGTAGAGCTTAGATAGTCAATCACTTGCGCCAAGAAAAACAATCGAAACAAATATGGCGAAAAAACTTTGCAATTACGAAATTTACGAACTAATACGAATTACTAACGAATGAATTAATCGGTCATTTAGTCAATCCGACAAAAAGAAGTCCACCCTCTGAAATCAACAATTAAACGGTGCTTTTAGTGTTTCTAAATTTCGAAGGATTGCAATATAAGCTGAGCTCATAAAACATACGGTGGTTTACCCGAAAGATGTTAACCGTGCCTTCACAATAAATCTCTGGTAATTGATCGTCATGGTAACTTCGTCCATAATTGCACAGAAAAAAACCACGGTTTCCCAAAAGAGGTCACCAAAACGCAGCCAGGCTACGGACGCTAACAAATCTACATCGGGTCCATGTAGGGCCCGGAAATAGCGTCCGTGAAGCTCCTTACTCTGCCAAACTCGAAAACGGCTGGGCCAATTTTTATTGGGTGCGTGAGTCCAGCCGATGGTAACCCCTCTACAGAAAGGATTTCTTCACCAAACCATCAGAAAGTCTCCCATCCGGGTACAAGTTACCGTGGCCTACTTGGAAAACCTTAAATAAACTTCGTACTCAAGTAGGTCGCAGCAAGGACAACCTCCACAAGTGAGGGTTCATGGACGGCACAGATCTCCGGTGTGTAATGGTACCAATAACTTTAACAATTTCTATGCGAAAGATGAGAGGTCTAGAAGCCTTTAACAAGTTTACAGGTGTAGCTTTTTAAATATTTATTGGTGGGCTCACGTTTAAAGGCAAGCCGGGCTCTTCGGCTTTCATGAAAGGAACGCCACTGCTGGATACTGGATACAGTTTTATAACTTACTAGCTGCGTTGTAATGTCACTTTTTTATATAGATTTTTTGGGCCAGAATCCACTCGCGGGCGTCCTCAGAACACCATACCAAAGTTTCATCAAAATCGGTCCAGCCCTTTTGGAGTCCATACAGGATAAACAAACAAACATTGATTTTTATTTATATAATCTATCAAGGTTAAAAAGAATTATTTATTCATCTAGTTTTTTGGTTATTTTTAACGGATTCTATTGCGGAAGCGGACATAGATTGGGTGTGTGGTCCGCAGAACGATATCAGACGTGAAGATGAGATCCTCAGGTTTCGTCACTGGCTCCAACCTGAAACTTCTCAGAAGACTGGATATCATAGTCTTCAGCTCCATTTGAGCAAACTTTTGACCTGAAACAACAAAAATTAGTGAAAATATAAAATGATTAGAAAATACCAAGGAATTTAATAAATTGTAGGAGGATGCAAGGAGTTGGCAGCCTCCTGGTAACGGCCCTAACTTACGAGATGTAGTTTGTGGGGTCCCAGATTAACAATTATATCATTAGCTTATATTATTCATCATCATTATCGTTGATAATGATCATGAAAAGTAAATAATGAATTGAGTTGACATATACTGCCGAAAAGCAAGTCAATCCTCTCGAAAGTTGTTGTAGAAATCATTGAAATCATCTCAAACTAAAAAATCGAAGACATGCCCCAATGCGCACTTGAACCATGTGGTGGATTACGGCCCTCTCCCTCTCTCAATAAAGAGGTTCTAGTCCCAGCAGAAGGAAAATTATAGGCTGATCATGTAAGATTACAAACATTTAAGTATACAGGACATACACATTTGTTTACACTTGACTAATTGTAGCGCTAATTATAATCTGTGCAGGCATCTGAAATAGTGATTGTTGCACCGTGTGTAAATACCATTTAACCATTTAATGAAGAGACGTTATTTGATGAAATCGAGGTCAAGAGTTCATTTATTAGTAAACATAAATTATTCATTTATTTATTCGCCAACACAAACTATCATTACAGGGTATCCCAAGGCGATAGGGTTCTTACCTATGAGCATACAGAAACATTACTAATTATAGCACAATAGCTTGAGAGTTACTTTTTGCTATTAGGACCATTTGATTGTAGGATTTTTCGCTACAGAGGGATAAATGTCAATCTTTTTGGCTACGATGAATTTAAAAATATTGGAGGTACCAACCTATACAATTCCTAGGTCCAGCACTAAACGGTATGTAGGCATACGGATGGCGAGTGATACAGTTCTCTGGTAGAAACCTCTCTGGGATGAACTTCTCCGGATCTGGGAATATCTCCGGGTTGCGGTGGATGTCAAACACGTTGAAGTTGCACATAGTATTGTATGGGACTATATGTTCACCTATAGGTTTAGAGAAAAACGGGAAAAACATAAATATTCTATAAGCCACATGGTTGTTTGGCATTGGCGCGGCTGCTCGGTAACATGTATAAACAGCAACTCAAATACGAAAAAAAAAAATAGTAAGGCGCAGTTCGGGCCCGCGCCGCAGAGTTTCGTGAAAATATGTTGCGAAATAGTAACAAATTTCTTCAACGAAGTTATTTAATATTTACTAAGAATTACAAAATAACAAATGTTTATTGCATTCCTAATGATGCAGGCTTTCATCGATTGTGATATTTTTTAGTTCTGAGCAGATTTACGGCCGACATGAGACGACTTATTGTGAATGTGAAGACTATGTGGGTCATTCCTTTTTCTTTTTTTTTTTAATTTTTTCTCACTTAGTTCTAATTATAGTCTGACAGTTTGAGTAATTTATGCGGCCTACCCAAATGTCCTTTCTTTGGTATTGTTCGTCGAATCGTTGAGCTCCTTAATTCTGAGTTGAGCTGCACGATAACTGACAAATGCGTGCACTGACTGGACAGGCCCTCTCAATCTGTGTGATGCTTTCCTCAAAAGACCACTTCAGACACCAATCTACATGGTCTTCACATGATCTGACCAAGATTATGTCTGGACTTTAAAAGAGACTGTGACCTCTGAGTTTGTTTCGGCCTTTCTTCTCAGAGTAGTCAGATAGGAAACGCCGACCTCATCTAGTTTTTAAAATATGATTGACGTGTAAAAGTGTTTGTACAAACCTATTTACAGAAATCAAATCATTTATCATTTATTTATCATTTGACTACAACAGATTTTCTTACGGTTTCTGATATTGCCGTTATCATTGTATTTGTTCGGCACTAGATTTATTAAGATTATTGCATTCCTAATGGTACAAGCTTTCTTCGATTGGATTTTTTTAAAATTTCTGAGCAGATTTACGGCTGATATGAGTCTTTCTTCATTGTTTGATTATTCTGTGTTGGATCATTAAGTTCCGTTCAAAATGGTTGAGCTAAATGGTGCTGATCCATGCGTCATGTTCGTGAACGGGCGCCATCAGCCACGGTTTATTTTAATTTTTGGATTGTTTTGGTTTTATATTTTTATTACGAATGCTTTTAACGTACACGTCTTTCTACATTGTTCTCACATGTATAATTTCAATATGAATGATTTAACCAATTTTTTGTAACAATATTTAGATTTAAAAGAGTGTCCGTGGAGTTTCTTGCCCGTTCTTCTCCATAGATACCTACTACGCTTTGGAATGGGCAACTAGCTTCATCTTTCTGACTGACCGAACCCTTGACAATTCAAAAGTACCTGTAATCGGTTTATTTGAAATAAATGCTTTGAGTTTGAATTTCTTTTAAATAAAATTATTTCTCTATTGCCAACTTCAAATGAATTTTTACCACTCATTTGAAGTTGGCCACGGTAGTCCTTTGTCAACTCTTGGGAACGATACCAGAATCATCGGTCTAGCTGAACACGTTTTTGCACTATACGATTTGGGATTTCGACTCATAGTAAAAAAATAAGGGTCGCGCGCATGCGTCTGCCCTCACGATGTGACGTCATAGGCAAATTATATCCTGCCTCAATTTTTTTATAAATATAACGTGTATGTTTTGCGTGCTCAACCATTACTCTAGCATTAAAAGTCTCGTAGTTATTAGCGATTGAAATCTTACTCGTTTTTGCCGGTCAGAAATATTGAACTTACTACTAGAGTACTCCGATTGAAAAGACGTTTTCACGTCAAAACTTGGCTTACAAAATCAAAACGTGCTGTTAACAAACTGGTTTAGTAAAATGTAAGATCTATTTTTGGAAACATTAAAAATAGTTTATCAAACATAATAAGGTTAAAAGTTAAAACATACCAATTTTGACATCCTCCTTGAAATATCTAGAGATAAAATGCACACTGGGGTACAACCGAAGTGACTCTTTAATACAACACTCTAAGTACTTCATTTGACTCAAGTCCTCGATTGTAGGAGGTCTTTGACTGTCACCAAAAATGCTCCTCATCTCTTCAACTATCGAATCCTGAAATTCACAGATTTTGAATTAAGTCTTTATGTGTTGGTCTAGCAGTCACAAACACTACTGCTGATCCTGGGTTCGTCACCCAGGTCAGATCCAAAATGTTATCTGGATTTTCCATCAAGAATTTTTCAGTAGCAGCTGTCTGGATTTGTGACCAGTTGATAGTATTAGACTGGCCCCCTATTACACAAGACATAGCTGTCCTAAATAAGGTATACCTCTACTTAACCCTTCGGGGAAAACAGGTGTGATTGTGATGTTATGTTTTTTATGATGGAGCTTAGAATTTCATAACGATTATCTTGATTAAGATATAACAGATTTAACACTTTTCATCTCTCTCTCGCTCCTCCATCCATTTTTCATAGAACTCATACGCCATGCCGCCATACATATTGGAAGTGAATCCTCCCGGAGGGTCACTGGTATTACGTTTGCGCTAAAGTTAGATTTTGCGGAGGGTCAACGGCATCAGGCATTAGTAAAATGAAGTGAAATTATGTTTTCAAGGGGTTTTGTCGCCATACTACTCGATTTAATCTCTGAAATGAACATCATCACGCTAAGAACGGCAATGTTAGTTTGATTGTCAGGGAAGTAAACATCCTAGTCTAACTGTTTTACGTTCGCCTTTAATATTCTTTAAAGATGTTGTTTGACTGCCTCGTTATTCTAGTGATCGCAAAGCGCTACTGCTGAGAATGTGGTCCTGGGTTCGATTTCCGGGTCGGGCAAGGTGTTATTGGGTTTTTCCGTCTGAAATTTCTCAGTAGCAGCCTGGAGTCTGGATTTGTGCCCGGTTGATGGCAATAGGCTCGCCACCTATTACATGGGACTTAAACGTAACTGGCGAAATGTGAGTGTACTATAGGTACACCTCTGCCTAACCCTTCGGGGAATACAGGCGTGATGTTATGTTATGTTATGTTGTAAGATTTCCATATAATCATACATTTTAATTTAATATAGTTTGTATTTCTATTTTCTATAATTTATTGTAGAGTGATGTTGTAGACGATAATAATTATGACTTCACGTTCCTATTAACTTATAATAATTCCAATAGAATCCACAATCACGTGAGCGAAGCCGCGGGTACAGTTAGTATACATTACAAATAATCGAAATGAAATAATGTTAAAGCTATACCTGTATTTCCGATTCGTTGGCCAATCTCATGATCATGAAACAAAGTGCTGTTGCCGTCGTATCGTGACCCTGGAATACAAACAAATCGTTTTAGGGTTCTATTACTAAGCCTCAGTTGTCCGTCCGTCCGTCCGTTCGTCTATCTGTCAATGAGCGGTATCTCATGAACTGTAATAGGTAGACAGTTATAATTTTCACAAATTATCTGTTTCTATTGCCGCTATAAAAACCTAGAACGAAAAATTCGAAGACCTATCATGATATTCACAACCCCACGTAGTAGATTATGGCCCACTCCCTCTCACAGAAAGAGGAGGCCTGTGTGCCAGCAGTGGGAACATTATAGGCTGATTATATACCATTTATTACTAACTTCAAACATAAAAGTATCAACTTCTTCTGTGATTCCTTTTTCATCGATATTTCCTTTTTCCTCTTCATCTAATAGCAAGTCTAGCATGGCTAACTTAGTTTTCTTGCCATATACATTATCTTTACCAACATCAATGTATTCAATTATATTATTAGTTTTCCTATATTCCCTTCTGTCCTGAATTATTTGTGTGGTGAATTTCTTCAAAGTGTTCAATACTTCGTTCTGAATTTTAGCAACTCCACTAAATTGGAACAAAGCGTCTGAATATAACCAAATTCTCGTAACTCGGTATAACACAGTCGAAGCCAACGTGTGTAATGGTTTAAAATATTTGTTAGCCAATGAATCTTTGCCTTCCCGACTCGTTGCTCCCATTGCAGTTTCTAAAACCAAGAAAATACTACATTTCTCTTAGGTCTCAGACAATTGTGTCTTATAAGAATCTCAACAGCAAATTATATGCCAAACACTACCTTTCTGAACATCTTTACGTATAGTGACACGCCCAGAATTTCACGTTTCTTTACTCTCAGGTTTGACAGTTTTACTTTACCTACTTTGTTATTTTTAGTTCTTCGCTTATGTTAAGCAAAAGCTTACAAACATACAAGGTGTTTTACCACAAATAATGCCAAGAGTAGCCCTGCTGATAAGTGGGAACAGATCGGATTGGTCCTTATCGACCTCTTTCTCTACAGTTTTCATTAGTTCCTGGGAGTGTTCACAGAAACTGGTGAAAAACCTCTTCAGGATCAGAAAGTGGAACGCAGGAGTCAACATTTTACGACGTCGGTGCCATTTTTCTCCTGAAAAGAAATTAAAAAGCTTTAGGCCTTTATTTGCGTTATTAGTGTAGAGTGAAGACGAACATTTTAACAGTATACAGGGTCAAATTATTAGCTAGTGAATCTGCGCAGACGTGAAATCTAAACACAATAAAACAAAATATAAAAATATTTGATGTTTTTTTTATTTTGGAAGTGAAATATCAGTTTAAAAAAACAGTTTTTATTTATATAAAGTTTACAGACGTAATGGGTGTCGATATCTTAACACGTTAAAACAAACAAAAAACAGATTTTCTCAACTCATACTGTAAGTAACTATACTAGCAGCGGTCGCTGATCTCAAATAAAATTTAAGTAAAAACCTTTTTAAAAACAAGCTTATAATTAACTAAAAAGTACAAAATAAAACTTACGTCAACATAGAATTTTAATATTTTCTTAAAACCCAAGTCAGGTCATGCATTATAAAAAAAAATGCATTGTCTTTGAAACTGACCCAACTTGTAAAATTTCAACTCCGTAGGATAAGAGGAAGTGGTTTAAATTCAGCTTGCAAGATATGCATACTAACACACTAACAAAGCAATTTAATATAAAGCTTGTTAAAAAGAACATGGCATCTTGTTTTTATTTGTTTTATCGTGTTTAGAAATCGATACTCATCACGTCTGCGGAGTTTCGCTATCTAATTTCATTTGATCCAGTATTTTAAGAGTTTAAAATATGAAAACCTACCTGTACTGGTCAAAAGTCCTTCGCGTAGCCACGGATATAAAAATGTGTAGGGGTAACTTTTGTCTAAATATCGTGTTGAAGATAAGATTACCTGAAAATAAATATTTTATTAAACTTAGGAAAGGGACTCTAATTTATTCATAAGGAATGACTTCCACTGTTGGACATAGCCTTCAGCAAGCATTGCCATAAAAACCGATCCTAGGCTACCTGCATCCAGCAGATTTCCTCGACCTTCACTCAAAAAAATTCTCAAGTATATCTATTCAAATGAATTTTAATATATTTTATAGACATTTAACTTATGCTTACCTCGATATCTTCAGGTTTATACACATACACAGCCCGGTAGTTAAAACCACATAATTTCCATAAACTGCCGAAGTTTTTGCGCCATTCTATTTGGTAGGCGAACATTTGTACTAAAAACAAAAAAAAAATCAATTTACATTCCAAAAATTCAAAATTTAAAATATTTTTATTTCACATAGACTTTTTTTTTTTTTTTGAGGGTGGGAAATCATCAAATAACTTCTCCCGCTCTGGGCGGAGCGGGAGGGCGTGTCAGACTCTTACTGACTAAAACCCACCCGTGTTCCTTCGGCTGCCCTGTTGCCGGGGGCCACGATCTCCCTTTCGGTTTTCTTCGCAACCCCGGCAGGCATCGGCCCTAGTGGACCCCTTCGAATCTGCTGACATCTCTTTGAGGCGCGCGTGGAACACAACGCGCCGTCGACCCGGGCCTGGTCCTTATCGGACGGTGAGCCACCCATTGCTCACCGTCCGCAAGCCCGCACCTACGGTGGCCGGAAATCGCCTCGCGATTCCCGACGCCCTGGGCGTCTCCTCCTGCGGCGGTTAGGGGCATGAGGGCGCGAAATTTGCCTCTCCCTCACGCGTTCCGCCTCCTCCTTCGCGAGCATTACCGCTTCGCAGAAGGAGGTGACGGCCTCCCATTTCCTCTCGCTCCGTACCATGGCCTGAACCAGGGCCGGACGCGAGAGATCACCGCCACCGATCGCCTCCACGAGGACACGGCGATGCTCCGCCCAAGCTGGGCAGACCTCCACCGTTTCTCCACCGTGTCCTCCGGGCGATCCACACAATGGTGACACCCGGGCGTTTCTTCCCGCCTTATCCTGTGCAGGAACCTCCCGAAACTGCCGTGTCCGGTGAGGACCTGCGTCAGGCGGAAGGTGAGGACGCCGTGGCGCCTCTCTAGCCACTCCTCAAAGAGGGGTCTTATCGCCGCAATTGTGGCGTGCCCAATTTCACATAGACCTACATGGGCACTTATGAAACGTCAGAAGCTAGGTGTTCCAAAGCAAAGCACTAAGTAAAACTCATTTAAAAAAATACCAAGTTTACAAGAATCATTCCGCTGTGTCCCACCAAGCCCCCCACTGGTGGGGCAAACTGAAATGCCTAAAATTTTGCAGTGGAATTGCCCCACTATTTCGATTTGGTAGGGCAGATCCCGATAGTCTGAAATGTTGATGGATTCTGTGAATCCTCACTAGGGTTGGCACTTAAGAATTTGTGTATTTAGGTATGCTCGTATTTTATATTTGTTTGGAAAATAAAGAAATGTATATCTAAGTAAAATGTAACTAGAACTGTTAATAGACTTAGTACCTACCTAAGTAGTGTTTTATTAAATAAAAATACAAAAATAATAGTTTTTTAATTTTTATTTACTATTTGTTTCTGGAAGGAATCGGGTTGTAAATCACAGATTAATTACACGATTCGTAACAAATAAATTATAATCTTAGTAAATATAACTAAAGTAAACCTTTACAGCCTTATTTATAAAAATCTCGCAAATCACTAATTAGCCACTGTTTAGCTAAGTAATTAGTCAGCTCTTAATCAATGATTAACATTTCTTTATTCATAAACGCTAGTTAGCAAGTGATTAGTTGCGAAACGAAATAGAGGTGAAATGATGCGTTCGGCACAGATTATAATCAAAATAGTCGACTAATAAACAGAATTTAAAAAATATATTTGTCAAAACCACGAGTTCTGTATCTATCGTACAGACAAAGTCGCAGCACCGGTGTCGGCGGCGGCGTACTGCTTGCTGCGAGACCCGGTATCACGATGACACGCCGCTGTGATCTGGAGACACAAGCTGGCGAGGATATGTGGGCACGTTTCACAACAAAGGATTCTACCTTCTATGTTTGTGTAGTGTATATCCATCCAAGGGCATCAGACGAAATGTATATGCATTGGTTTCAGAAAGTGGAATCTATCTTTGATTCATTAAAAGGTGCAGTGATTATTGTTGGTGATTTAAATTTAAACGAGAATCGTACATCAAATAATATTTTGAGTTACTATTGTTACTTTTTAAGTTTTTGTGGTCTAATTGAGAGGAATGAGGTGATGAATGCGCATGGAAGTAAGTTGGATGTAGTGTTGGTGTCAGATTGCATTAGCTGTGTTGATGTAGCAGAGATTGATGGTGAAGGTCTTGTACCACGACGAGACGCATATCATCCGCCATTAGATGTTTGCTTTACTCCGAATAATACGATGCGTCCATTGAGTTCAGAAAAAAATCGTCCAAGTAACCTTGACACGCAGAGGGACTGGAACTTCTCCAAAGGAAACTTTGAACAAATGTACAAGCTGATATCTGAAGAATCATGGCAAGAGGTGATTTTCGCTCGCGACGTTGACACTGCTGTAGAGTGTTTCTATAACATCTTTTACCGAATTTTTGATGAATGTGTACCAAAAAAATATAGATCTAGGAAACCATGTAGGCGTTACCCGGTTTGGTTCACAGCGGAACTAATTAGTGACATTAAATGTAAAAGTGATCTGCATCGTAGGTGGAAGTCATCTCAAAATCAGGTTGATTACAGAAATTTCTCCTTGCTTAGGACAAGTATTAAAAAAAGAACGTCACTTGCATACGACGAATACATCAAGCACATTCAAACCAAACTCAAGCGTGATCCTCGTGTCTTCTGGCAACATATAAATAGCTTCAAAGCCAGAGGTGGCTTCGAACCCAGGGTAAATTATAATGGGAAAGATTATATTGGCAGTGATGCTGCACATGCTTTTTCGGAATTCTTCTCAAGTGTTTTCTTGCCGGACCCCCCTCTTCTTGATTATCAATGTCAAAACAGTAGCTATCAAAGCAACCGTGGAAACTTTGTACATATCGATAAAATTATAATGAGTGATTTAGAAATGGCTATTAATAAACTCAAACCAAATTCTGCAGTAGGACCAGACAATATTCCCGCATATATCATTAAAGGATGTAAAGATTATATAAAATCACCGGTTTTCCACATTTTTAACCTGGCGCTAGCCACCGGAGATTACCCGCAGCGTTGGAAGGTATCGAGAGTCCAACCTATTCCTAAATCTAATGTTACGTCTGACGTAGAAAACTATCGTCCAATAGCTATATTGTCTACACTTCCTAAACTGTTTGAGTCGATACTGCACAGGCTTATTAGTTTCCAGATACAACCATTTCTCTGCGATTCTCAACATGGCTTTCGATCTAACCGTTCTGTTAATACAAACCTTCTAACGCTGGTGGATCTTATTTCGGAGCACTTGGACAAAGGCATACAGGTTGATGTTCTTTACTTCGACTTTAAAAAAGCGTTTGATCGCGTTGATAACGACGTATTGCTCGCTAAACTTAATGACATAGGCTTTACCCCGAAATTACTAAAATTTTTTGCAAGTTACGGGATCGTCAGCAATATGTTCGTTATGGTTGCTTTGTGTCCACGCCTTACCACACCCGGTCTGGAGTAAGTCAGGGCACGATTTTGGGACCATTACTATTTGGGATCATGGTTAATGACCTCGAAAAGGTTCTTAAACATGCTAAGTGTTTGCTTTACGCAGATGACCTTAAATTAATATATGGCGTGGAAAAGGATTCTGATTCAGAAACTTTACAGAAGGACATAAACTCAGTCTTTCAGTGGAGCATTGACAACAAGTTGCTTTTCAATAATAACAAATGCAGCGTTATGTCTTTCAGTCGTGCACATAATCCTAGGCATGTACAATACTTCCTGGGCGAGGAACCGATTGCCCGTGTTCTTTCTGTGAAAGATCTCGGAGTACTATTCGACCCGAGACTTACTTTTCACGATCACATGAGGACGCTCGCTGCTGAATCATACCGGAGACTAGGATTTGTTATTCGAAATATGCGTGAGTTTAACAATCCACTGGCCATTAAACTAGTTTACATGGCCCTAGTCAGGAGTAAGCTCGAATCAGCTGCAGTGATTTGGAACCCATATGAATGCACTTACGCTTTACTTCTTGAAAAGGTCCAGAAGGCCTTCCTTAGATTTTTATATAAAAAGCTCTTCGGATACTACCCCTTCCTTTATCCTACAAAATTTTTACTCGGCGTACTAAATTTTAATTCTCTCGAGGTAAGGCGTAAGTGCTTCCTGCTTATCACTGCCTGCCGTATTATGCGGGGTGAGTCCGATTGTCAGGAACTAGTGGAGCAGTTAGTAAGGCTTTTTGTTCCTGTTCTGCCCAAACATCAACTCAGGCCGCGAAGTCACCGGCTACTAGCCGTACCATCAGCACGCACGGTGTCGCGAGCTAACTCGCCCCTCGTTCGGGCCCTTACTATGCTCAATGCTCTTCTGACATCAACACCGGAATGTGACTTGTTTGCTGGGAGATGGATCGATGTGTGTCGTGAATGTTTAAGTTTTTGTGAGAGGATGGATGAAAGATAATAATATAATAAATATTTTTTTCTTCCTCTTGATTGCAGTTTGTTTGTTTATATAATACGAGTGTCTATATTGTTTGTTAATTAAGTTATTTCTCGTGTTTCATGTTTTATTTTGTTTTTTTTTGTAATTTTACATAACCTACTTACGTAGGTATGTGTGTAATTTTTAGTTTGTATATTGTTCTGTACAACGCCTTGGAAATACATTCTGTTATGTTGTGCATGAAAACTTAAATAAATAAAAATAAATAAAAAGTGAAAAATTTCATCGTAAAATTTAAATTTGAATAAAGTTAACTAATAAGTTTATTTCATTGTATTTGCGATGGTAGCAATGAAAATAATAAGCTACAATTTATCTCTGAATTTATAACTTCTTACAATACTACTTTAAAATAAACCAATGTAAACTGACCAAGTGAATGTTAAAGCAGTAGGCTAATACCCTAAAACTGAAATCACGCGTTCTTCGTCCGAACTTATTTTGACAGTAAGCCCACGTTCGCACTGATGTACTAAAATTGCGGCGATTATTTTTCGTGCACTTGATTTTTAACGCTTTGCCGAGATGCCGAGAGTTGAAAATCCAAGTGTGTTTTTTCAACGCGCTGGGACGAGAGTGCGTCCTAGCGCGTTGAATTCTCAACGCTCGGTTTAACACCGAGAGTTGAAAATCCAGTGCGCGATAAAATCCCGCCGCGATTTAATTACGTCCGTGCGAACGACGACTTAATGTTTTTAAAAATATCAAATAGAACCGGCCAAGTACGTGTTGGACCACTCATAATGAAGGGTTCCGTAGTTGGTAAGTTGGTATCCCAAGAACAAACTTAACTTCGTAGTTGAAAAACATGTTCTCCCATACAGAATGTATGGAAGAACATGTTTTTGCAACCGCAAATTTAAGTTGGTTGATTATTACTCGTTAACTTATAGAGCCTACTTAGCTGTGATAGAGAGTTTTCCTTTTAATTTCGTTATAAATACTCCTGTGATCTTTTATCACATAAACCAACCATTTAGCTGGCAGGGTGGGGGGGACACTTGACTGTAATAAAAATTAGCTTTTTAAAGCTTAATGGTGCCGATTCTCTTGTACACCGAACTAAACTATCACAAAACATCCTTGCTTTTGGCTATGAGAATCTTAAACTATTCTGCAAAAAATCTCTAAATTTAAAAATAATTTTCACACAACCTAAATCGAATTTGACAATCGCGATTCCTCGTCTAACCTAACCCGTGAATTTTTTTAGAGCCGTATGGCGCGCAGGCAGGGCAGCCTCGACGTGTTTTTTTTTTCCACTTTTTGTATGGAAAATATGAAAAATGATTACCAAAATGTTGAGTTTAATGCTTTCATAGAGGGGGTTGAAATTTTCATTATTTTTTCGATAGGACCCACCATTTTCGAGATATTAGTAAAAGAACAGAAAAAAAATATTTTTGGTACCTGAAGAATTCACACCAACATCTACAATGTTGCTGACAACTTATTTAATTCTACACCTTTTTAATCGCGATTAAAAATAGTCAAATTTATAGTTAGACAATCAAAATTTTAGGTGAAAAACGTCAAATTCAGAATAGCAAAATTTCCATTTTCACTAAATTAATAACTCGATGCCATCTTAGTACTGTCAAACTAAAATATAGTTTTGTGTCACTTTAGTATAGATAAGGAACCCTTCGTCCGCGAGTCCAACTCGCACTTCGCCGGTTTTTAATAGAAAGCTTTGAAAGGTATAGGTAAAATAAAAAAAATATAATTAAGAAGGTAGGTATTTGCCAAAAACAAGTTAATAGATTTCTTTCAACTCCTTTATTTCTTTGTAAAGTAGGTACTAAATTATAAAAATATGTTGTTTGATTTTCCTACAAAACGTTTATACAGTATGTGATGACAAATTGAGTAAAATGCCATCTATTGCAAAGAGCTCATGATTAACTTTATCATTCTATGGGTTCGAATTCAAGTAAAAGGTTTCACTTATCATTTTTGTTGGAAATACGTGATTTATGAGTTTAAATGGATAAATCAGGATTAAACAAGGAAGTTTTGATTTTTACTAATATTACTTCAGCCAAATTCAGACGTTTATCAGTTTTTAGTGATTGTTAATTTCATAATTGTTGCCTATGCTGCCATCTATGATTTTTTTTCAAGACTAATTATAATTTGTTCGAGTTGAGACCCCATGGCAGTAGGTAGCCGATAATATCTATATATTTTTACCCGACTATGGGAAGCAAAAAGGAAGGTTATGATTTTGACCGGTATGTATGTAAGTATTTTCATCGGTTACCTCATAAATTCTAAACTACCGATTATAATTTGACAAATGAAGTATCATTAGAAGCGTCTTGATTGTCCGCTAGTTATTAGCTATGTGACGTCACATTAAATGCAATATGGCGCCGTCTAGAGGACATAAAATCATGGACTTAAAAAAAATGTGTTGTGTTGGATATCAAATGAAAAGGCTTGACGAGCACATTACAAATGTGTATTTATATCATATTGTCTAAGTTAATAAATATGTTTATATTGTTAAAAACAAACAAAAGTGAGACTATGCTACGTATGGCGCGCCTATAAAATTAATACCTATTCTATATACACACATCAAAAGTGTCTAGGGATCAAGCATTTTTATGCGGATTTCTTGAGATTGAGATGTGGCTTTGTAATAAATTTATGATTATATAAATTTATATGGATCCTTTTTGGTGCATTTCATAATTTGAAACAGGAACTGTTAATCAAATTCGAGTAAAAGATGAAAATCAGCTGTCAATATTTTCCCTATAAAAACATACAACGCATTGAAGACATTATTAGTGCTACTGTTTCCCTACTACTGATTAAAACCAACGTTATTATGGAGCGGCGACGTCATTTAAGCAGGGAAGAAATGCTCAGAGCCGTGGGAATGATAGAAGCTGGTTCCCGGCAACGTACTGTGGCTTTAGCTCTGAATACAAGTCAGAGTGTTATCAGTCGACTTTGGACACGTTACCGAAGCACTGGTACCGTGGCTGAGCGCCATGGAGGACGGTATCGCTGCACCACACGGAGACAAGACCGATACATTCAAATCTTAACTCGAAGAGCTCCAACAATAACCGCCATGATGTTAGCCGTGAGGCTTCATCACTCTTCAGGGAACTTAATTAGCGACCAAACAGTCAGAAACCGCTTGCATGAAGTGAACCTTCATTCCCGAAGACCGCTACGGGTACCACCTATAGCAATGCACAATCGTAGGATTCGATATCAATGGGCTCTTGAACACAGAAATTGGGCAGAAGAACAATGGCGTTTCGTGTGCTTTTCTGATGAGTCTCGTTTTGGTATGAGACCGGATACAAGACGTATACGACACTGGAGAACCCCTGGACGCCAACAGCGATTAAAATCCTGCCAGGAAGTCCATCCTTATAGTGGTGGAACCATCATGGTATGGGCGGGTATTTGGATCGGCGGAAGAACTGAGTTGATTTGGATCAGAGGCAACCTCAACGCTCAAATTTATGCTGAGACAATTGTATCTGACGTCATCGTTCCTCTACAAGTGCAAATCGGTCCCTTATTTCAGTTAATGCATGATAATGCACGACCGCACACCGCAAGAGTTGTAAGACAGACTCTCGCCGCAGCTAACATCAATGTCCTGCTCTGGCCTGCTCAGTCGCCAGACTTGATCCCGATTGAGCATGCATGGGATATGCTACAGAGAAGAGCTCTGCCGAATATGGAGGGTATCCAGTCGCAAGAAGACCTTTTTTTGTTGTTGCAACGAACATGGGCGGCCATTCCACAGCGTGATTTGGATGAACTCATTTTGAGTATGCCAAACCGATGTTCTTGTGTTGTTAGTGTTCGCGGTAGAAACATGGATTATTAATTGTTTAAGTTACCCAATAAAATTTTAAAGAAAACTGTTATTTCAGTCTTTTTTTCGAACTTTAATGTTAGTGGTTCAAATGTCAAAAATCCCTTTATTAGGAAAATGGCAAATTTCTTTATTAATGCAAAGGTGACTTGGTTTATCGTTACTGTGACAAACGAAAACACTTTATTTGATGAATCCTTAAAGAAAATTTTAATTAATATCAATCAGGAGAAAAGTTATTGCAAAAATATATGTTGATCCCTAGACACTTTTGATGTGTGTATATAAAAATGAATCCCTATTCCCCTTGGTCACGGCATCACGCTAAAACGGCTGAACGGATTTGGATGAAACTTGGCGTATGGGTAAACCATGACCCGGAGAAGGACATAGAATACTTTTTATCCCGATATTTTCAAAGGATCGAGACTAATGCGGGTGAAACCGCGGGGCGCAGCTAGTATAGAATAAAACCGAAACAATTTTTTTTAAACTGCTCTTCAAATACTTTATCACGAAATTATAACCCCAAAAAAAAGTAAGTTCAAAAACTAAAACCCGACTACTGAAAAATAACGATCTAAAAAGTTTAAAACAAGAAAATATTTCAGATACAAATCAAGACATAGGTACAAAAATGGTCAAGGTAAAGCCGTGGTCGCAGGCCTGTACACCTACAAAAAATAATAATGGCATGCGACTACGTCCAACAACAATAAAAAACCAACCAACCAGCCGTACCAACAATGAATAATATAATTAATATATTTTTAAAATCAGTACGTACATAGCCCGTTTTAAATAAATAATTTAAAAATTATATTAATTTAAGAAAACGTCATATAAATATGGCATATAAATTTTTGAGGGTTTTTTTTTGTAATGTACGCAGCCGCCATCTTGGATTTTTATTTTGACTAAATTCACACTTTCTCTCTCTCTATCGAATTAGAAGAAGACGGTCGTATTTATGAACGCTTTCGCGTGACGATTTCTGCAAGATTAATATTATAATGGTACAATGCCATTTAATTTATGAAAATACTAGTTGCACCCCGCGGTTTCACCCGCGTAAGCCTCGATCCCGTAGGAATATCGGGATAAAAAGTATCCTATGTCTTAATTCAAGTCATGGTTTACCCATCTGCCAAAAAAAAAACGAAATGAATTTTGCATTTATAATATTAGTTAGGATAGGATAAAAGAAAGAAAAATCTACATCATTTTCTTTCTTTTTTTTTACTTCAAAGAAATATTATTTATTTATTTATTTTATTTATTTATATCTCCCTTAAAACTATCATTACAGGTTCATCACCTAATGCGATAGCGCGGTTTCTTAAAATTGTGCTGTCTTTATATAATAAAAAATATTTACTATTTAGAATTACTAGGATCTTTAAGTTCTATAACATATTATAGGTACAGGAAACATAATATTACTCACAACAAATAATAAATATAATGATAATATTAATATTTGATCCAAAATATACAATAGATTACAAATTCAATTACTTAATTCATTATAAATATCCTAACCTAACTAAAACTATTAGTAAACTAAAATATGGCGACGAAAAATTCCTCCGCGTCGCTGTCGACTGGTAATGTACCCAAGAGACTGTATGTAATCAAATAAGTCAATTATTTTTCAGATTATCTAAACTGCATACATCTTTTATGAGGTGCTGTGTTAAATGTTATAACAAAATACCTTGTGATATATTACAATTAAATGAAATAAAATGTAAAACTCATATTAAAAGTACACTTTGTAAACAATATATTACAAATTAGAGGATTATATCCAAGATATGAATGTTTGGTAATTGGTCCTGCTAGACAAAATCAAACTGGTTGCTAATTTATCTGTATAATTTATTATTAATATGACATTGATTTTACATTGTGTGATTACTTTATCTCGCACACTTACTTATAAATTGTATTTTTCTTTATAATAATCGTTTACTGTTACATTGTTTGTAAATATGTGAGTAACATGTGTCTATCACATACATATTTTATAGCTGTCATTGCTTCATTTTTAATTCTTTTTTCCTATTGTGATGTAGTATCTTCAAGATGCATTGTTTTCACATATAATTATATATTTGTTGCCAGGTACTGACTATCCGGATCTCCTTTTAAAAACTTTTGTACGTCGGTTGGTGATAAAACTTTAGATTTCGTTTTTGATAATAACGAAATGGAAACGATAAAAGATATTTATGGAAAATGGCGCGCTGATTTTGTTTTTTCCGCGCGCAGGTGTACATAAAGGCACTGGAAAAACCATTGAGCAGCCTTAATAAAAATATAATAAACAAAAAATAATATTTTGAATACCCAAATTAAGATTAATATGTAGTGAAAAATATATGATTTGATTAAATATTCTGTTAATTTATCATATTTTATTTATTTAGACAGTAAGCATAAAAAGGCAAGAAGTACCTACTCACGCACAATGATCCAGTTTCAGGACTAAGTGCGAAAACTAAACCCTTCATAACATACATACAACATCGAAGGAAGAAGTCTCTTTGCTGAGATTAAAAAAAGCGCAAATCTCTGCTCGGGTGAAAATAGAGAATGCTCATTTAATAGTATAGGACAGTTCATACTAAACACATCAAAAGTGTCTAGGATCAAGTAGTTTTACAGTATTGCCGCAATTGAGGAGGAGGCCAAACACCGGGGCTTAACTCCGCTGCCGCGAGAAATCGCGGCACAGCGGACGGAGCTCCGGCGGGATCTCATGGCGTCATGGAGAGTGCGATTGTCGCAACCCAGCGCTGGGCACGCCACAATTGCGGCGATAAGACCCCTCTTTGAGGAGTGGCTAGAGAGGCGCCACGGCGTCCTCACCTTCCGCCTGACGCAGGTCCTCACCGGACACGGCTGTTTCGGGAGGTTCCTGCACAGGATAAGGCGGGAGGAAACGCCCGGGTGTCACCATTGTGTGGATCGCCCGGAGGACACGGTGGAGCATACGGTGGAGGTCTGCCCAGCTTGGGCGGAGCATCGCCGTGTCCTCGTGGAGGCGATCGGCGGCGGTGATCTCTCGCGTCCGGCCCTGGTTCAGGCCATGGTACGGCGAGAGGAAATGGGAGGCCGTCACCTCCTTCTGCGAAGCTGTAATGCTCGCGAAGGAGGAGGCGGAACGCGTGAGGGAAAGGCAAATTTCGCGCCCTCACGCCCCTAACCGCCGCAGGAGGAGACGCCCAGGGCGTCGGGAATCGCGGGGCGATTTCCGGCCACCGTAGGCGCGGGCTTGCGGGCGGTGAGCAATGGGTGGCTCACCGTCCGATAAGGACCAGGCCCGGGTCGACGGCGCGTTGTGTTCCACGCGCGCCTCAAAGAGATGTCAGCAGATTTGAAGGGGTCCACTAGGGCCGATGCCTGCCGGGGTTGCGAAGAAAACCGAAAGGGAGATCGTGGCCCCCGGCAACAGGGCAACCGAAGGAGCACGGGTGGGTTTTAGTCAGTAAGAGTCTGACACGCCCTCCCGCTCCGCCCAGAGCGGGAGAAGTTATTTGATGATTTCCCACCCTCAAAAAAAAAAAAAAAAGTTTCAAGCTGGTTCCAGGCAACGTACTGTGGCTGTCGCTCTTGGTACTACACAGAGCGTCATAACACACAAGCCGCCTCTAGACAGGTTTTCGTATCACCTGTTCCGCTTAACTATTCTATTACACTACTATTATACTATTTTAAGCGAAATAGGTTACTAAATATATGAGTGTCTCGTAGTCTGTTTTTTTTTTTTTAATAATGGATTTGCGCAAGGTCATGCTTGAATTAATGAACGACATTAACTTCCCACAATTTGCAAGAAAAGCTGTCTTCCAGCAAGTAGGTACGGCTCCAGTTTACATGCTCAGATTACATAAGTATTTTACGGGTTCGAGTATGTTTTTCTTTGTGTTTATGGAGCAGAGGCCGAAATTCGTTGAGACCTGGAGCGCTGTCATCTTTAAGTCATTTATGATATCACTTATTTCTTGATTGTCAGTAGGGAGTAGAAGCAGTGAGTCTCTGGGTGGGTTTTAGCCTTCAACACCTTGGCATTGTTCATCACCGGTTGTCGGCCGCCTATTTATGATGTTAGTTGCAAGGTTCTGACCAACTGAGACAAAGTACTCATAGCACTTATCAATGGAGATATTGTCGTTTCCTTTATGTTTCAGCAATTCATGGTCGTCGCTGGTTCGTTTAGGGACTTGGCATATTTCTTTTATAGTCCGCCAGAGCTATTTTTGTTCTTTGCTGTTTTTTCCTATTCTTTCCTGTCATGCTCAGTTTTGCGCTGACACAGAATGTCGTTCCAGTAGTTTCTGTACCTTGAGTAAACAATTTTTAGGGTATCATTATTGGGTTTCTGGTTTGTTGCAGCGTGAAGACTGTCTCGATGACGGATGCAACTAAGAAGGCCTGGCGTAATCTAGAGCTTTAATTTGAATTTAGAACGACTGATTTTAGTTTCCAGTGTGTGTTTTAATGATGTGTGTCTTATTGAATAGAAGTACTGCATCATTAATATTTGTTTCGGAGGTAACATCGGCCCAGTCGACCTGTACCCCAATTGCGTAACTTATTTTTGTAAACAATTATGCCTAATTTGCTTCATTTTGACAGTTCAACAACATTATTTGCGTTATTTATGTTGTTGAGCAGATTTTTTTTCCAACTTATGAAGCAATGGATTAGCAATCTGTTTCAAAGCGAAACAGATTGTGATCAGTGTTGGTGACACTTGCTTATATTGCTAGGAGCCACAGTAACCCTTTCGGACGATAACCGCACCCCCGGCAGGCATCGGCCCTATCGGACTGTACCCCGTCAGTTTTGATGACATCTGTTTGAGGTTCGGTTACATCTCTGGCGGGCGCGTGATTGGGTATTTTTCGAGACGTCGAGCTCGGCTCTCCTAGTCGCTGGACGAGCGGGAGAGTTGCTGTTATCAATGCGAGGTGTCTTAGCCCGACACGAAGAAAATACCCATAAATCAATTATCTTGTTTGTGTCGATAAACGTTGCATTAAGACATATATTTTGTGATAATTGGCTTCGCAGTTAAAGCATTTAAGGCGACGATAACCGACTTTTAATGATTTTATACTGAAGATCACGTCTAAACGAGTAGTGTTAATGATTTGGAAAAAATATATGTTAAATTAGAGCATTTTTTAATAACATAGTATATGGATATTTTAGGTTATGTTTATATTACATAGTGAAATTAATTTGTAAAGTTATGTCTAACGCGGATAAAAAACTGAGAATAACGCAAAAATATCAACCGTATTTTTTTGAAACCTTTACCATTTTAAAGATAATTTAATTATTGATCTTTTAATATACGTGTTTTATTAAAATACCTTTTGTTTAATGTATAATAAATTAATAATGCGTCTAATTTAGGACAGCGCTTCTTGATGGGCGAGTCTTTTAATTACTGGCTAAACTAGGACGCGTTGCGTGAGCTCAGTATAGAACACGCAAGCTAACCACTCAAGGTCACTGGCATATATCTGCGTCTTAATAAGTCTTTCGGTCGTTATATCCTGCCTACAAGCTTCGCACAAAGTATTCATAATGCGGTTTGTTTACAAGTTTTAATACGAAGATTTGGTTTGCATGTCGCGCTTGCGTGGCGGGCGCGTGATAAGATTGCGGTTGAGTGACTGCGACAGAATAGAGAGTGATGTGCAGTGCGGCGCTCGCACGCTTGGTGACTCATCCGTACCGGTCAGCTATTCAAAGTTTGTTTCGCACCAATTTAAAAACTGTTGTATCTTCAGCAATTGCAGTTGGATTTTGAATTCACTGGCACTGTATAATAGCACTGGGGCTCAGCTTTATACTGGTATAACCTTTAGGTATAGTAATATCGCAGGACGAGACGCCCAGGGCGTCGGGAATCGCGAGGCGATTTCCGGCCACCGTAGGCGCGGGCTTGCGGACGGTGAGCAATGGGTGGCTCACCGTCCGATAAGGACCAGGCCCGGGTCGACGGCGCGTTGTGTTCCACGCGCGCCTCAAAGAGATGTCAGCAGATTTGAAGGGGTCCACTAGGGCCGATGCCTGCCGGGGTTGCGAAGAAAACCGAAAGGGAGATCGTGGCCCCCGGCAACAGGGCAACCGAAGGAACACGGGTGGGTTTTAGTCAGTAAGAGTCTGACATGCCCTCCCGCTCCGCCCAGAGCGGGAGAAGTTATTTGATGATTTCCCACCCTCAAAAAAAAAAAAAAAAAGGTATAGTAATATACTTTTTACTAGGATTAGCAATTAAAGACAGAGAGTGTGAAAATTAACGTGCCGTAGCCAACTTAGTCAGTAATATTTATATAGAATAGATTTGATGCCCTATTTTTTTATTTGAGATCGATTACCAGGTCGGCCAAATTGTTATAATTTTTTTCTATAAGTCTATCTGTAGGTAGATGATACTAATAATGTTAACACTATTTATACTAAAGGCTCCTACAAACAGGCGCGACACGCGACGCGACACAAAGACACCGCTTGTCGCGCGACGCGACGTATCTACCTTTGTGTCGCGTCTGTTTGTAGGAGCCTTAACACTGTTATTTGATTAAATAAATTGTTATTATCTATTATGAATTTCTCAGTAGCAACCCGAGTTATATACCTACTCGACGCAATGTGGGAGCTACCTACCGCTACACCCACATTTTGCCGCTACACCCATATTTTGCCAGTTATGATTTTAAGCCTCTTTTCACCTCTACCTACCCCATAGGGGTATACATAAATGATTTCAAAATAATATGCATATGCGAAGAAAACCAAGAGGGAGATCGTGGCCCCCGGCAACAGGGCAACCGAAGGAACACGGGTGGGTTTTAGTCAGTAAGAGTCTGACACGCCCTCCCGCTCCGTCCAGAGCGGTAGAAGATATTTGATGATTTCCCACCCTCAAAAAAAAAAAAAAAAAGGTATAGTAATATACTTTTTACTAGGATTAGCAATTAAAGACAGAGAGTGTGAAAATTAACGTGCCGTAGCCAACTTAGTCAGTAATATTTATATAGAATAGATTTGATGCCCTATTTTTTTATTTGAGATCGATTACCAGGTCGGCCAAATTGTTATAATTTTTTTCTATAAGTCTATCTGTAGGTAGATGATACTAATAATGTTAACACTATTTATACTAAAGGCTCCTACAAACAGGCGCGACACGCGACGCGACACAAAGACACCGCTTGTCGCGCGACGCGACGTATCTACCTTTGTGTCGCGTCTGTTTGTAGGAGCCTTAACACTGTTATTTGATTAAATAAATTGTTATTATCTATTATGAATTTCTCAGTAGCAACCCGAGTTATATACCTACTCGACGCAATGTGGGAGCTACCTACCGCTACACCCACATTTTGCCGCTACACCCATATTTTGCCAGTTATGATTTTAAGCCTCTTTTCACCTCTACCTACCCCATAGGGGTATACATAAATGATTTCAAAATAATATGCATATGCGAAGAAAACCAAGAGGGAGATCGTGGCCCCCGGCAACAGGGCAACCGAAGGAACACGGGTGGGTTTTAGTCAGTAAGAGTCTGACACGCCCTCCCGCTCCGTCCAGAGCGGTAGAAGATATTTGATAATTTCCCACCCAAAAAAAAGGTATTTTTATAAACACCCGACAATGCTATATTTGTTTATAAGTAATGAATTACTTCAAACTGCTCGGTTTATCTCACTGCCTTGTCTTGGCCTTGTCGGTAGATAAGATAAGCACAATACAAGAACAAGAAATTATAGCATTAATTTAATGTAGGTATACATTTCTGTGGAAATCCGTGATCGGGTCAAGTTGCACAGACATGATAATATTATTATATGCTATAGGCGCCTGTTTATACCATATTTAAATTAAGTTAAATTTTTGTGTTTTATGTAATGATATCAATATTTTATTGTCACTAATTGCTTATAAGCCATAGTAACTCACTCCCGGGCACAAAAACAACAACAACATTTTTTATATAACATAACAAGAACACTCACAACATATAGGTAACAATAAAAAAAGTTCGGCTTTGTAAGCTGAACTTTTTCTAAATCTTGATGAAAACTTTGGAAAGTGTGCACAGGGGCTACACCATCTGATCTACCATCTC
This sequence comes from Omphaloscelis lunosa, assembly GCA_916610215.1. Classification (NCBI taxonomy): domain Eukaryota; kingdom Metazoa; phylum Arthropoda; class Insecta; order Lepidoptera; family Noctuidae; genus Omphaloscelis; species Omphaloscelis lunosa. The sequence continues at coordinate 18,896,617 of OU744247.1, forward strand.
CCTTTTCCTACGAGTTAGTGTTAGTAGTGTCAAAATAAATTGACGTTATGATAACATATTTTGTATTTTATATTGTTATGTTGCGTTATTGTTGTTGTTGTTGTTTTGTATTTTATTTTATTATTTTTGTTAAGTGAAAATTCAGTACTATATCAGCAGACAATATATTCATGAACCCTTATAAAAATAAATACAAATTAGAAAAAACTTGAAATTTACTTTTCCATCTGACGTTTTCGTCAATGAATAAACAAAATATCCATGGAAACCACATACATTACGATTACAATGAAATAGCATGTTATAAAATTCAAATCACTAAAAATTGCAAAAGTAACTCCTATCTACAAATCAGGAAATGCCAGTGATCCTGGCAATTACCGCCCGATTTCAGTATTACCTGTAATGTCAAAAATTTTAGAAAAAATCCTCCACAATCGCCTAGAAACATACTTAAACTCTATTAACTTCATCACCGATCGTCAATATGGTGTCAGACCAAAAAGTAATACCACTACAGCCACAATTGATCTCGTAAACAAAATAAAACATAATATAGACTGTAAAAATACATGCTTAGGTATCTTTATAGACCTGAAAAAAGCATTTGATACCGTTTCCCACAAGCTACTTTTAAAGAAACTGGAATCCATTAATATTACTGGCAAAGCTCTGAAAATGTTCGAATCATACCTAACCAACCGCTCGCAAGTGGTTAAACTAGGTAACTATCAAAGTGACGCAAGACCTATAACGTATGGCGTTCCACAGGGATCAATTTTAGGCCCCTTGCTCTTTTTAATATACATAAATAATATACATGAAATAAAGTTACACGGTCACCTTACCTTGTATGCCGATGATACATGTTTGTTTTACTTCGGGTCTTCGATTCACGACATCATTTCACGAGCTCAAGAGGACTTAAATTCCCTATCCATGTGGTTTCAGTTCAACCTTCTAACAATAAATATTTCCAAAACATGCTATGTAATATATAAGGCAAAAAATAAACATATTCCTCCATTTAACCCACTTACAATTAACGATACACCGTTGCAGCTAAAAACTTGCGAAAAATATCTCGGTCTTAGAATAGATAGTTCCCTTTCCTGCAATGCTCACATCGAATACGTAAAGAACAAGCTCTCGACACTAGTCGGAGCTCTGCACAACATATATCATTCCACGAGGATTGCGATACACCATCTATAATTCCCTAGTGAAGCCACATCTACTATACTTGGTCGAAATATGGGGTAGTGCTGTAAAAACGAAACTAGCACAACTACAAATTTCCCAAAATAAACTAATAAAAAAGCTCTTTAACTATCCGCGCTTAACATCAACAATAAAAATATACAGAGACACAAAAATAATGAACATAAAACAACTATATATTTATAACACATGTATATTTATCAGAAAAGTTCTTAACAAAAACATTCACACAAATATCACACTTACCCAACATAGACAAGTTAGTCAACGAAGCTCACGACGAGCAAGTTTATTAGTTCTACCAAAAACCAGGGCCAACTACGGCAAAAAAATGCTTACATTTGAAGGAGCACAGCTATACAATAAGGTACCCTCCCGCATAAGAAACCTACACTCATTCAATGCATTCAAAAACCAGCTTAGCCTGTATCTAACCGCTAACCGGACATTATTTGAAAAATGAATGCGTTGGGGGGTCGAGTTTCGAGTAGTTTTATTTAGTCTGTGACGGATGTTGTCGAACCTAATATTAGTATTTAATTAAGTAATATTTATTGTTCTCAAGTAAGTGACATGTTATGTTTTTATTGAGAATAAAGTTTCTTTAAACCTAAACCTAAATACAATAAAGTATTACCTATCGTAATGTAGTGTGAAAGAGATGGGAATGCAATTTTCGTTCATTCATTTTTGATCGGATTACATATCAGGGCACAGACAATGCAATTCTATTTTAAGTTTCGTCGATTGAACTGCAATGTTCCCAACTAAAAAACACGAATGTCAGGTTAACTAACCCGTACCCTAATTGCGTAATACAACACAATCAGTTTTGATTTGAACTAGATTGCTAATCCATTGCTTCATAAGTTGGAAAAAAAATCTGCTCAACAGCGTAATACGCAATGAATGATGTTGAACTGTCAAAATAAAACAAATTAGGCATAAATGTTTACGAAAATAAGTTACGCAATAAGGGTACCGATATTACTTTTTAGTAGCGCAACACGTAATAAGAGTTAAAATGTTAATTACTCAACTCGAGTTTACAAAGTCTACATTTATTCATTTAACCCGACTAAACGTGCAAGTGGGCCTTAGACAGTTGTATTGATGATTTTTATGATTATAATTCTATAAATAAACGTTTAATACGGCCGTGAATCAAATTTAGATCAACATACTGACCTGCAATTTGCAAAAACGGTAAATAATTAAAATTTCGCGGGCTACTAACTCTTTCATCCATAGACGGGTTGTTTTTGAAAAAAGTTCTTTTTTTTAATCCTGGTCCTGCTTACTGTTGTTTATTTTTCATACTAATTATGATATTTATGATTGTTGACGCAGGTTTTACCTATTACCATAGGAACGACCGAGATGATACCTACATGTATCGATTATTTTACACACAACGCATAACCGATGACTATCTATAACTTATTAATGCACTTTTATGAAAACTCAGTTATTATTGTGATAACTTTCACCACCGTAGAAGAAAATTTATTTAAAAATGCACTTACCAGGTGTAATAAATATGTCGAACATATTTCCGAATAAAAATTTTTCCTTCGGTCCTTTAATTTTATAAATTAATCTGCTTCCATAGTTGTATCGGAAATACAAATGTAAGCCTATAACTAAAATGCAGAAAAAAAACAAAAGATATAGAAACATTGTTAACATGGTATTATGTCGACTATATTGAATGTACTGTTCCGACGTGTTGGAAATACTGATTTGCAATGTTGGAAATGTCATTCGATTTATCAGTACCGCTTAGGGTGTGCTTACACGGACGGTGAGCAATGGGTAGCTCGCCGTCCGATAAGGACCAGGTTCGGGTCGACGCGACGCGGCGACGCGACGGCGCGTTGTGTTCCACTCGCGCCTCAAAGAGATGTCAGTTGAAAGAAAGAACGGGGTCCGCTAGGGCCGATGTCTGCCGGGGTTGCGAAGAAAACAGAAAGGGAGATCGTGGCCCCCGGCAACAGGGCACCTGAAGGAACACGGGTGGGTTTTAGTCAGTAAGAGTCTGACACACCTTTTCGCTCCACCAAGTGCAATTTGATAATTTCCCACCCAAAAAATAAAAAAGGCTGTGCTTACACGTCTATTTAAAACCTATACTATTAAATGTGCAATATTTGTATAAATATACATATTTGTAATCACGTTCTCGAAAACGGCTCTAACTCTTTCGATAAAAGTTGCATTATAGAGGTTTACGGGGGTGAAAAATCGATGTAGCTATGCCTCATATCTGGGAAAATTCGTTTTCTCCGTATTTTCACCCGAGCACAGCTCGGTCGCCCAGGTACTTGTTTTTCTTAAACAGCAAAAACAAAATTTATTATGACGTCACGGTAGCAAGCAATTTACTGTAATGCCAAAATGCTACATGTTCTGTCTCTTCCATTCTCTAGTAAGTAATTGCTAGAACTCTAGAGATACCGCCGCAACCTTAGAACAGAATAGAATATTACATTTTGATGCTCAAAATAAAAAAAAGTATTCTCTTTCTAAGTGTTATGGAATAACTTTCATTTAACGAGGCAATACATTTAGCATAATATAATTATGTAATATAGGGCTATTAGAAGTACCTAGTTAACGAAATTCTTCAAACACATTTTAGGAATTGCTTCCTGCCTCCAGGCAGCCTACCTGTATAGCCAGCCTGTGTGAGCGCAGCTTTAGGATGGACATGCGCAAAATTCATTTTTCAAATTCGTCACGTCTCACATCTGTCAGTACTCGGTAGAATGCGTACGACTTTACCTACCTCCTTATATTTTTGTGTTTCGTTAGCATTTTTCCATTTTAATGACATGCTTTGTTTATAAACGTATCAATCTTTTATGCACGCATAATTATGTTTTGATAGTGTTTATCATATGGAAAAAACGGGACAAGTGCGAGTAGGACTCGCGCTCTCTGAGTCCAGTAGGTTGTGACAGACGGACAGATAGACACAAGAGTGATCCTGTAAGGGTTCCGTTTTTCGGGTTCCGTCCATACCCGAAGTGTGCCAAACGGAACCCTATTACAGCTTCCGCTGTCCGTCCGTCCATCCATCCATCTGTCTGTCAGCGGGCTGTATCTCATGAACCGTAATAGTTAGACAGTTGAAATTTTCACAAATTGTGTATTTTTATTGCCGCTATAACAATAAATAATAAAATTTATTTGTTTGCTAACATGTAAAACACTGGTTAGTAGGCATGCATTAAAATTTCATGACAAACTCTACATTTATTCATTTAAAGGCTCTTTCAAACAGGCGCGACACGCGACGCGACACAAAGAGCCTTAACCCGACTAAATGTGCAAGTGGGTCTCTGTAAGAGCACTGCAAATGTTTAAATATCAAATAATTGAATTACACAATATAATATTGGTTCTAATTATTACAATCCATTACATTTTAATAAACAATAATTAATTCATTTGCTCAAAATAGAGGTATGATTGTGTATTTTCAAGACAGTGTACAATTCGTAGAAATAGTTCTACGAATTGCACTCTGTCTTGAAAATATGATTTAAACCAATTATAAGCATGTCCTCTAATACCCGAACTGTAAAGATTTTGGAATAAAATTTTATGTGACAGCTGGTCATACGCTTTCGTCAGGAATAGTCCAATAGCGTACTTTCGTTCGTTAAGGCAATTGTAAATTTCCTGTACGTAGTTGTATACCGCTAGAGTAATTGAGCATTTTTTTTTTCTAAAAGTGAATTGGTTTTTATCTAAAATATTAAATTTTTCTAAAAAATTATTGACACGATTCGCCATTGCTTTTTCGAAAAAAATTGAGATAGTGGGTAACAGTGCAATAATTACTAGAATTTTCTGGATTTCCTCCCTTTTTCGCAATTGGGCGTTCCCCAATTTTAAGTTTTTTTTTTTTAGTTAGTCATTAGTTTAGTGAGAGGCGATGTTAGCTCCTTTACGCATTTTTCTACTAATAGCGGCGGGATATCGTCCACTCCAAAGCTACGTTTATTTTGCATACCGCGTATAATCTTAAAAACCTCTCGCTCGGTTACCGGTTCGATGTACATGGAGTTTATTACGGGCGTATACACCGAATGTAATGATGGTCCACACGGCACTGCACTGGCGCCGCTGCTCCCGTACTTTTATTTGTAGGTGGTTTCGTATTGGTAGGTGTAGATAACTCTACACCTACCAATACGAAGTATCTAATCATAAAATTTTTGTTTAGTTTTATTAGGTTTAGTTATTTTATTTATTACTGACCACATCGTTCGAACTCGGGTCGCTGATATCTCAATACGATCACACAACCGCAGGGTCGATTGGTCTTATAATTTACAAGCAAATTTTAGGTGTTCTTTCATATTGATGGAGTTTATGGATATAGGGTACGGAGGGTATTCGGGTTTGTGAAAAAAAAAAAAAAAACGCAACCGCCGTCCAGCATTTTCTTGATTCACTTATTAATAAATTAATTAAGTTACTTGGATTATTGATATTGTCAATTGCCACATAAACAATGAACATGCAGTTGGTTTTTTTGCACTGCAATCCTTCTTTATTGTTGGTTGGTTTTTGCGTGTTTATCACTGATGTTGTTGATGGTTTGTGAATTAAGAGGTTTTGTTTTATTTCACAGTTTATGTATTAAATTCGTAGATAACACTTTCTCGTAGTTATTAGTTGATGGTTTAACTGATGTACTTAATTTTAATTACTTATTCGCACTAATTGTATTTTTTAAAGATATTTTAAGTATAACACAGCGTTTGCTTTTACGTTCGCGTTACGTTCGCTTTTACGCTAATACAATACACCTTGTTATATTTAGTAACCTCTGCTTAAATATTCCTAAAAAAAAAACCCTATCAACGACTCTGTGCGACAAGTCAATCGTCATCCTGAGGATGCCTCATTGCAAGGTGAAACACGTGTCGATTTCTTACAGGGTTATTATAAAATAAAATTTTGATTCTGTCAAACATATTTTTTTCCTGGCATGTGGGATGTAATTGTCTACAACTCATCGACTATAGTACAAATATAATTTTTACTTTTTTTATCTTCAAAAACGAAGAAATAGGGGCCGTAAAAGTTTCAGTTCTAGACCATTTTTGTACCAGCTCTATCGCAACAACTACACAAGTTAGGAATTTAAAACTTCTGTATATCATGAATCATATACTGTATTTAATCAACAATTATTAAAAACGCTAAATCTTAAGGTGTTTTATTAAAACTAGGTGATTTTTTGCACCTGCAAAAAATACGTTGTAATTCATAGTATCATTATGAAATATAAATTTACCTTTGCGATTTTTTAAATTTAAGATGAAAGTATTCTTCGTTTAGTATTTTCATTTATTTGTTAAATATTTTACGGTGGTACGGAACCCTTCATGTGCGAGTCCAACTCGCACTTGGCCTTGGGAACTCTAAACATAAGCTGTAGTTATTTCAAAATAGTAAAGTAGGTACTATAACAAAAGCGATAACAGATGACTGGTAACTGAAATAACATAGGTTCAAATGACATGAAATGGATAATATGAATAAAGGTTATTAACTGTTAAGATAACAGATATAAACATGTCTCTACCAAGTGTACCTAATATTTACTGATGAGTGACGAATATTACACATTGTCATAATGAGTTCATAGTACAAACTGTCAAACTTATTTATAAATTCCTTTCCAGAGATTGCACAAGGCTATCGATATACATATAGAGATCTATTTGAACTGACGATAAACTGTCCTGGCCTGGTCTGTCTGTGCGTATATATATACGCACAGACAGACCAGGCCAGGACAGGTACTGAGAGTATTTACTCCAACATAGTTTTAATGATTGGCTTCACGTAGTAATCGTGGCCTATCGTCGGTAAATAAGGTCCTCAAGTCCTACGTACGTCCTAAAGGACGGTACCTCATTACGAGCATTGTTCTGCAAACATTCTTTACACGAGAATTTGTTACGACGAATATTCATTTTTGGTGATTAGGTACGTGAATACAAATACGAACTGCAAATTAATCAGCATGTTCTCAGAAATATTCGTTTCGGGAAAGAATGTTCGAAGTTCTATTCATTATTCTGTTTTATTTCTGGTTTTATGACTTATAATGTTTTTTTTTTGTCACTATGCTTTGGTGTGTTTTCCGTAGGCTAGGTAACCTATAAATTAACAATGTGTTGCTTTCCACATTCAGGCGAACGCTGCCGAGGACAAAAGCTAGTACTTATTCAATAAAAGTGCAGAAAAAAATAACGAAAATTACAAAAATAAACAAAATTTATTTACACAGCTACAATTTTCCAGATTCTATCATTTCTTTGATTTGGTACTTCTGTATCTTGCCGGAGGCTGTCTTAGGGAACTCGTCGATTATTTTCAGAACCCTGGGGATCTTGAACCGGGCGATGTGACCGTCGCAGTGATGTCTCACCTCATCCAAGGATACGGAGACACCTTCACGGACGCGCAATACTGCACACAACTCTTCGCCTAATCTTTCATCGGGTACTCCAACCACCTGATTCAAGAAAATATTGTTTATATCAAATTAAGGATAAGAAAGTATCTACCTATTAGTAATCCGCGACTCGAAGCGACATGACACGGCAAATCATTAACATTTGTACGGCCTGGCGAAATGTAAATGCAGATCCAAATCTGCGCACGCGCACGAACAATGCGGTTCGCGTGCATCTCAGGAACATAGTATGGACACCCTAAAACCCGTTCGCGAGCCGTTAGCGAATGGTTCGCGTGCAACAGACAGTCCATTAATTATCTGTCGGCTAATTATTTCGAATACTGGATAAATGACTGTGCGCAGTCTGAGTCAAGATGGTCGCTTCGTGAAAAATTGTAAACAGCACGCACACTCGCAACAAGACAGTCTCATACTTAGTTAACATTGATATGGTGTACAGTACCGACCAAAAGTCCATAGGCAATCGCACAAAGCAATAGACTGACGCTTCGGTTTGACTTACGACCTTCTTCTATAAGATGTTACAATACTATAGATACACACACACTCACTTTGTCTGCAACTCATAGTAGTTCATAATTTCAATCAATTTAGAATACGGCGTGCTAGCTCAGTGGATAACGTGCTTTGGTATGTGCGATTATGGCGAGCCGAGCGAGGGTTCAAATCCCATCTGTGGTTTTCTTGTAATTTTTAATAATTACATTCATAGTTTTTGTTATTTTTTAATAATTATTATTCATAGTTTTTGTTATTTTTTAATAATGACTAGTTCAATAATCATTCGTTTTTTGTTTCGGTCGTCTTGTTCACATAAATATTAAGGTTTAGCAGGTAGACCACAGAAAACTAAGTAAATCATTTCGATTTATGTGGGGTAGACAGACGCAGTTCGTTACGCGTATTCGCGATTGCTACGGTCTGTTCCCAGCCAATCTCAAAACTTTGTTGGTTCGTGGTTATTGTTGGTGACGAGTATTTAAGTATTAGCGGTGTTGTGGTTATTGTTTTCAAAATGCAGTCAAATATAAATATTGAAGGGAGATCAAATATTATTGCGCTGCGTAAAAGTGAATGTAATTTAGACAAATATCTAATGAGACCGGACTAAGTGTGAGTGTTATCATTTAAATATTTCATATTTTACTAAACATAAATCTTAATCAAAGGTATTGTTGATAGAACAGAGGTATTGTTGAGACAGAAGATGCCTTTAAAATTTTAAATTCATTATGAGGTTTAATTCGATTAGTGAATGATAAATAATTATTATGTGTAATAAATACAATGTTATTCTTTGTTCTAGAGAAATACTGTGAGGGTTAAGAGGAATGAGGAAGAGGCTTATTATCGAGCAGTAGCGACGTCAAATGAGGGAGGAATATGAAACAAATGGTTTCATACCAACGAGATATTTTGCTGAATTATTAAACACGTCATTATGAACCGTTCGCTGTGCACTCTGAAGACTTGTATCACTGAAGACCAGCTAGGAAGCCGTTTTCGACAGAAAGGCATAAACAAGAACGTTTAAGTTTCGCACGATAATATTAAGACTTCAAGTGGGACACTGCTATATTTTAACCTTAAAATATTTACCGTACCAACTTAATAAACAACAGATTCGTTATTGCATGAATTTGTGGTAACGATTTTTTAAGCAAGTTACAATATGTTGTTTGTCGTATTTCTCGCAGATAGACCGAAAATGTTTAAGATTATTTTAGTAATATTATTATTTTAGGATTACAATTTGAGGTTAAGTTTCAATCTTCTTTTCGTAAAGAAAATGAATACTTAAGCTATAACCTCAATACCAACCAATATTTACTAAAGCCAAATAAAATGTAAAATAAATAATGTAAACAAACTGCCCATACTTTACCTTAAAATCACCTATTTTGTAAGTAGTTTTTTTTTTACATTTTGATTACTTCTTACTATTACTTCGACCATGATCAAAGCTAACTAATAATAAGCTAGCTAATATTTATGGTGAAAAAATCAATTTAAAATTTAAAACATTTCATAATACAAATATGTCAAAATAATATAAATTACTTCTAAGTTTTTTGACATCTATTTCACATCTTATTGAGCTGACGTAATGACAAATAATTGTAGCAATATATTATCTATAAGTAAAATAAATATAACGAATACAATTTTTTAATTTTGCTATCACATATTACGCATTTTTAATTCTAAACCCTTTATTGCAATAACAGCATTAATAAAAAAGGCAGCAATAGTTAAGATATAATATTATTGCAAACAAAAATATTAATATTTGCAAAAACTGCACTGTGCTTGACGAGTTTGGAACCTAAGCCAGTTTGCATCTCATACCAATGCTTAACGCGTTCTGCTATCTGCATACGTAAATTTGGTTTGAATTTTAGCATTGCCATAAACTGGCCAAGGTCAAGCGCATGATGCGTGTTGTCTAACAAAAGCGACGGAAATATATATTTGTTTCGGTAGTGAGGCGCAAGTACGCGACGGCGACGATACGACAGTTTGTAAAGCGCAATACTGCGTTCTCTGTGGTGTGTGTGCCGTGTTGTTTACACATACAGATATACGGACTATACCGCGTGTTCACAGCAATATGATTCTTAACGTGCTTATGCACTTTTGAACGCTTACTGTACCTACTGAAAAACTTATTTTGATACAAAATAAAACTTTTGAGTCCAAGATAGAAAAAAACTCCATTGAAATGGAATTAAATGAAATCGTTCATTCTGTAAATAGGATATCGGATTCACTTTTACACGTCATATTGAAAATAAAAAATATTAAATATTAAAAATAAGCTAAATGAGAACAGTAGCCTTTCCTATCTGACTAATGTGAGAAGAAAGATGGAAACAAACTCAGGGTTTTGTTGGAATTCGTTAGGTTGGAAATCTCTCTCATTTCCTACGAAATGTTTGGGAAAAGTTTTTTTGCGATTTCTGACTTATCTAGTTCTCAAACCTCAATATTTGATTCTTTCAAGAAAAAGGACCGATCGGCATCAAAAAGTTTTTTTGAAACCCGCCCATTTTCTTGCTAACCGTATTTTTTTTTCAAAATCTGTAAGTGCAGATCAAAATATCTCAAAAAGTTGAGGACAGTCTTCTAAGACCGTTTTCCTTAAGCGACAATGGTTAAGGTTTTCCTTACTGCCCCGTCTCTAAAATCCTCTTTGTAATATTGTGAGGCTAATCAGAATATCTAATATCTTTGAAATTTTCCCGAAGGGAATCCCTTGGACCTAGGTTGTATGTAAATGTCTAACTAAGCACCTAAATTAATGTAATTAACTAATTTTGAAGCGGCTCCAAACAATCAATCAACGAAGATCAATCAAGCTACGCTATTTTACGTTTTTCGTAATTATCTTGTTTGTTTGTTTTCAATTATAAATGGCAAGTTTGAGGTTTAATTAAATAAAAAAAAACCCCTTTGTTATTCCTAAATTATATTTAAAAAAAGTTCTTAACGGTCCCTCGACGGGTAAAGGCCACCTCCAGTAATTTCAACTTCGAAGTATACCATATAATAAAAAAACAATCGTGAAATCGAACTACTCTGCAAAAAGTTATACGTGTTCTGTTACAAGTGTGCGCAATGTCTTATAGTCATAAGATTATGGCCTGATGACTATAATGCTCCCACTGCTGGCACTCAGGCCTCCTCTCTTTGAGACATCACTGCAATAAATGGAATAAGTAAGTACTCCTTGTACTTACAAATTCCATGTATAGTGCCCCCGCCAAGTCGAGCAAAAACAAAAACATAGGCACAGCCGTACCAGCCGTACTATCCTTTTCTCAAAGTACACTGTCTTTTAAAACGATTTAATTATTTACTTACTTGGCAATCCTCGATATCTGGGTGTGTGATCAGCAAGTCCTCGATCTCTTTCGGAGCAATATTCTCTCCCCCTCTAACGATGATGTCCTTCAATCTGCCCACAACACGCCCGTAGCCATCTTCACTTATCGTGAACTTGTCTCTAAAATGAATAATAATTAATGTAATATTAGCCCATTGGAAGTTCAAGTACCTACTTGCGAGCGTATTGTCTCGAAAATAATAAATTATCATAATGTCAGAAGTCACAACCTATTATGCAGTTTAAAAACTCAGCTAAGTATCTACTTCTCGTCGAAAAATTCACAAAAAGAAAATGAATATTAAAACCTTTACTAAACAAGGCATTTTATTCAAATGAAAAGACAGGTACATCAGGGATAAACAATCGTTACACACCTTTTAGCGAATTACCTCATTAGATAATATAATGTGAGTGCCAACATTAAATATTAGGTCAAAGACCCGTCAATTTTTATTGATTTTCATCTTTACATACTGTTTGCATAACAATAAGGTATCTGGGAGAGTTGGCCCTCAGTTGCCATGACAATTCGTTACAGCAAACAAAAAAAAAGGGGTTTGAAGACGCATCCTACAAGCAGCAAGCAAGCAAGAGCATAACAGGAAAAGCAAGTTTCTGTAGGAATCCCGTCTTATTTCGCAACCTCTTAACCCAGAAGTAGATCGGGATATCACAACCGGAAAAGACTAGTATAAGCAAATGTGGTCCAAATGTCTACCACTAAGGAGACCTAATGTAACTGAATAGTTCTGTCAGTAAAGAGTTATAGCTTAATTATTTTAGCATAAACAGCTCGATTAATTAAAAAAAACCGCCAAGTGTATGTCGGACTCACTCATGAAGGGTTCCGTACCGTATTAAGATCGAGCAAAAAACGCTGAAAAAAAAACACGTTTCTTGTACACAGAGTGGCAGGGACATCGACGCGAAAACTGTTACTATGGATTTTTTAATAACCGGCCAAAAATTTCAACGCAGTGTGGTTTCAGAAACATGTACTTGCATTCATGGACTAACCTTTTTCGCGTCGATGTCCCTGCCACCCTGTATGGGTTATACAGGGTGGCAGGGACATCTTTAATTATTAACTTTATTTATTTTTATTTAAAATAATGCTATAGCGGCAATAGAAATACACAATCTGTGAAAATTGCAACTGTCTACCTATTACGGTTCATGAAATACAGCCCGCTGACCTGACAGACAGACGGACGGACGTACGGACAAACGGATGGACAGCGGAGGCTTAGTAATAGGGTTCCGTTACCTTTCGGGTACGGAACCCTTAAAAAATAATATTATTATTTGGCAATAATTCGTTAAAAAAAAAAAAAAAAAACATTAAAAAAGTTACATGTAGGTAGGTGTGTGTGTAATCATTGGATTTGGCTTGACACCACACAGCTATAACTTTTCATTGGCAGTTTTTATGGGTGTCTTACTGTTAGTAATTATGGAATAGACTTATCAATGACATCGGTCTCGTTAGTGGTGGACATTCGGACAAAACGACATATATTTTTGCCAGTGTCCTTCTCTGTGGCAGTTCTGGACTGCTTCGAATCTGTCTCTTTTTATTTATTTTTTTAACCAGCCTGTTGTTTCCCACTGCTGAGCAAAGGTTCTCCATAAAAAGCTGGGCAAAGGTCTCCCATTATGTGGGACTTACTATTAACTGACAAATTGTGAGTGTACTTTATGCCTCGGCCCTATGCATGGGCGTAATAAGACATACAAGAAGCCTTACCCAGTCTTCAACCAGCCGTCTTCGCTGAGGATTTGCCTGGTCTTCTCCGGGTCGTTCCAGTAGCCGATCATGTTGTTATAGCCGCGCACCACCAGTTCACCGGGACTTCCGAACGGTACCATTTCGCCGTTCTCATCTACGACCTGAGGAAATAGTATAATTTTACTTTGTCTTCTTCTTTTCTTGTATCGACACGAACGATATTAGAATGTCGTGCTCAATGTGGTTAACAATATAAGACAGTCAGCAGGTGGTATTGGGGTTGATTACTCATAGCGCGTCGGACGGATATTTAAGTATCGCCATACATGTTTTTCCATCAGGAGTTTCTCAGTAATTAGTAGCCCGTAATTTGGATTCTCGCCTGGTTGTTGGCAATAGGCTACCCCTATTACTTACTAACTGGCGAAACGTGGAGGTACATCAGGCCGTCCTGGGGGTAAAACATGCGTGATTTTATGTCATTCTTGTTAGCTATTCTGGATCGTGTTACTTAATGCAAATTGATAGTAATTTACAACAAGCACTGATTATATCATTAAATTAATACCGCATAAATGCGGCCGTTAAGTGTTATAAGATGCGTTTTATTGCAAAAAAAACAATCAAGTTAATTGTAGTTCATTCATAGGTTAGATTATTTCTCATTATTTAAATTTTTAGGGTTCCGTACGTCAAAAGGAAAAAAACGGAACCCTTATAGGATCACTCATGTGTCTGTCACAGCCAATTTGCTCGGTGTGACATTTCAAATGAAAGGACTTATTACAAGATTTTTTTAAAATAATCTTAAAATAAATAAATTTACAGATATTTCAGAAAACTGATCATTCCCCCCTTTATCTTCGAAAGTACTGAGCCTAATTTTTATTTTAAATACAGAGAATGGTTCCTTACCCATAGATAAACATACAAACAAAATAACATGGTAAATCTCTCAATATTGTGCGTACAAACTTACATTTGCAGTTGGAATGTATGGGAGAACATTTATTTCAACTGCAATGTTAAGTTTCTGTTTGGGATAAATTCATCCCAACTACGGAACTCTTCATCGTGCGTGGTCCGACACGCAGTTGGCTGGTGTTTTAAGAGTAAAATATTAAATTCGTTATCTCGAAAAAAATTACCTACATTGATAGCAAATAAACTATTTCTATTTCTTTACGCGAAGATAGCTATGACCTTTAACCCAAAATTATAATTTACTCTAAAAATAAATAATCGACAACATTTTTCATTGTCTCTTCACCTCGAGACATTAGGAAAATTAAAATAAAATATGCTCGGTAACTGTAAAAGAAAACATTGTGAAGAAAGTAGGAAGGCAAAATTTTAATACATGTGACATCCACACGCACTGAGTTTGCATGGTATAGATTATGGCCCACCCCCTTTCACAGAGGAGAGGAATGAGTCCAAGCAGTGACCCTGGGACTAGGCCTATGTTCTAAGCTTGAATTACTATAAAATATCATCCCCTGGATGCGAGAAGCACAGAACCGGTCGAAGTAGTGGTGCTTGCGGGAGGTCCATAGCCAGCAGTGGACGTCTTTCGGCTGAAATGATGATTACCTACGATGATGACTATAAAATAGCTTACTGTTCGTGTTATAAGTCATTTTAACATCATAGAATATGGGGTAACGTTAAAAAGTGTCCTTAGCGCCATCAAGGAGAAAAAGAGACTGACATATTAGTACAGCAAGCTACAAAGAATGCCGCTTTCGGAAACCTAATGAACAACGGCTAAAGGACACAATAGCGCTACCTGCCTGGAGAGTTCCGAAAACCGGTCGGTCGGTCGTCAAAGGAATTCAAGGAATGTAGTGAAAGGAGCAAAAGGCGTAAAACGAAACATGTAAAGTCAGAAGTACCTCATGATAAGCTGACTTATGCTGCATTAATGAGCGAACAAGCTGCAGGCAACAATGATTTGTCTAAACTCATCAAAGATGCATCCGTGACTCCAAAAAGAGTTACGAAGTACCGTAAAATAATCAGTTCGGCAGAAAAGTGTACCAAAAGTGAAAAGCTGTCTTTAACTGACGCTTTGACTAAATACTATGAGGTGGACCTCACTCCTAAGCAATACAACATAATCAGGACTGGACAAGAGCATATTTACCCATGTTATTCTCTAATCCAAAAAGAGAAAAAGAAATGCTAACCTAAAGATATTTTCATCTCTGAAACCGTGGCCGAAGTGAGTCTTCAGAATCTCCTAGATCACACTGCGCGACGCCTTTGCCTATATTTAGAAGAGGTTTTAATGACGGCAAGTGAATGTGAGATGCAAAACATGGAGCTAATCTACAATTGGGGCAGTGACGGGTCCAAAGCGCAAGAATTCAAACAAAAGTTTGAAAACAAAGCAGATTCAGATGCCCATGTTTTTATTAGCTCATTGGTACCACTGAGATTAATAAGCAATGTCAATGAAACAAAAAGAGTATGGTGGCAGAATCCTGTTCCTTCATCTTCACGTTTCTGTCGTCCAATAAGGATTCAATATATCCATGAAAACAATGACGTGACACGAACAGAAATAAAATACATAGAAAACCAGGCTCAAAAACTGAACAAAACTGAAGTGGAAGCCAATAATAGTTTGATAAAAGTGAAGCATACTGTGATACCCACAATGGTAGATGGTAAATTGTGCAATGCTGCAACCAACACATCGTCAACCATGACGTATTATGCATTATGTGCAAACAGACTTCTAAAGACTCGTTAAAATCAGTAGATGAAAGTGCAATAGATCCGGATTCATTAAGATTGGGATTGTCGATTCTCCATGCTAGAATACGTTTTTTTGAATCAATTTTGCATCTCTCCTATAAATTACCAATAAAAAAATGGCGATTAAACCAGGAGGAAAAAAAATTGCCAACGAGAAGAAAAAGCTCATTCAAGAGGCATTTCGGAATAAAGTGGGCTTGCTCGTTGACGTGCCAAAAGCAAGATTTGGAAATACCAATGACGGTAACACATGAAGAAGATTTTTTTCGGATCCTAAAACTGTCACCAAAATCACAGGCATTGACTTCGACTTTATTAAGAGGCTTAAAGCTGATCTTGTTCTTTCCTATCTATCCAACAGGGAGCAAAAAGTAAACGTTAATGGGGCGACGTCTACGGGGTCTCTAGTTAAAATGGGCGTGCCTCAAGGTTCAATTCTCGGCCCTTTCTTATTTCTAGTTTATATAAATGATCTTCCTTACATGATGGCTAACTTATCGGATATAATTTTATTTGCTGACGATACTTCTCTTATTTTTAAAATAGACAGGAAAGATACAGATGTCTTACATGTCAATGATAGTCTGGCTGTTCTTTCAAAATGGTTCGCAGCTAATAATCTTTTACTTAATGCGAACAAAACTAAATGTATTAGGTTTTCATTACCAAATGTACCTCAAGTAGGTCTAAATTTAAAACTTGATGGCAAAGAACTAGATGCAATAACGGAAACTATATTCCTAGGCATTACTTTAGATTCAAAATTGCAATGGGGTGCCCACATTAGAACTATTTCAGGTAGATTAAGTTCAGCTGCATATGCAGTTAGAAAAATAAGGCAGTTGACTGATATAGCCACAGCTAGGTTAGTATACTTTGCTTATTTCCACAGTATTATGTCTTATGGCATTCTGCTGTGGGGATCGGCAGCTGACGTAGATTCAATTTTCATTCTACAAAAGAGGGCAATCCGCGCGATCTATAAAATGGGTCCTCGCGAGTCCCTTAGAGACAAATTTAAAGAAATTAACATACTGACTCTGCCCTCTCTTTATATCTTAGAAAGTATTTTGCATGTTCGCAAAAACTTAGGACTTTTCAAAATAAGAAGCGATTTCCATAATATAAATACACGTAGCAGACATGAAATTGTGATACCCAAATTTAGATTAACTAAAACAAGCAAGTCATTTCTTATAAACAGTATCGGCTTTTATAACAAGTTGCCAAAGTCTGTTACAGAACTTAGCGATGGGAAGTTCAAAACCCACATCAAACGTGTTCTTATCAAGAAAGCATATTACCAAATTAAAGACTATGTTGAAGACAAGGAAATTTGGCAATAATTCCTTCTGCACATGTGGCTTCCCTGGTATATCATTAGCGGCATAATTATGTAAGAGTCTATTAACTGCTCCCAAATTACCATATTTATTATTATCTTATTTTTTTACATTCATCCTTGACATATTCATCGTATTATTTGACATTATATAGCTACGAGTTAATTTCAACTCTTTATTAGTGGCTTTTGTGCACATGATAATTATTCAGATTTATTACAGTTGTAATAGCAATAATGTAATAGCGTTTAATTAAAAGAGGTTTTTATTTTTATTAATTTATATATTTTTTGTATAGATTCTTTTCTATTTTGTGAATGTGAGAACACTGTAGGCTTAGTGGACTGTAGATTTGTTGACCATTTCTATTTTCTTAAGTACCTGGTACTTATTGAAATACCTACACTGTCCTCCCATACCTTGTCACACTGTTATTTGAAAAAATTGTAAAAGCCAATTATTTTTAAAAGAGTAACCGTGGAGTTTCTTGCCGGCTCTTCTCCATAGGAAACGACCAATTGGAACCGTGCACCTAGCTTCTGACGTTTCATAAGTGCCCATGTAGGTCTATGTGAAATAAAAATATTTTGATTTGATTTAAAAAGTAATTTTGGAAGTGTTGGCAAGTGGGTTTGAAATTGACACAGAAAAGTTGTCATCGTTTCTGCAATACGCAGCAGAACTATACGTCAGTTTGTATAGCTGGTACCCAATGACAGCCACTCTTCATAAAATTTTTACACATGGTGCTTTAGTTATTAAACATGCTCTGCACACAATCGGGCAGTTATCGGAGGAAGCAGCAGAGGCGTGCAACAAACAATTTCGCCTATACCGGCAAAATTTTCGCGAAGAAAGTGCAATGAAGACGTGATGAATCCATTGCTCTTGACATCTGATGTCTACTTAAGTTGTAGTCGAATGAAAATTGGCAAGAATCGAAAACTTTTTTCTACTGGAGCCTTGGAGTTTTTAAAACAGGACGAGGGAGTTTCCACGAATTCACGTGAACATGATGATGAAGTTGATGGAGATGACGACGAGGATAGCGAATCAGATTTTTATTTAACAAAAAAAAAATTTTTAAATTAACTATTTGTATTATTTTAACAACATATAAAATGTGTTACTTCAGAATGTTTGGCTGAAGTAATTTACAAGTCCTAATATCTTCACCTAAAAAACTTCTAAGTAATTTGTAGTATGTTCTACAGAGTTGAAATTACATTTAGACACTAGATAGTTATTAAAATACCAATAAATAATTTTGGCCGGCTTTTTAAGTCAAATACCCGTATGTGCGGCGCTGGATCAGTCTGTCCAGTAGTTAAACTATCTAATCATTTGGAACGATTCACTTAAGGGTGCGTTCACTCTGGTCATCGTAGGTATACCGCGTATGGGTTTTGATGAGGTTCCACCAATCCAAAGGCATGTTTGATCATCGCCTTTAGGATCTCCTGTAAGTAACGGAGAATGGTTTTCGTTTCGAGGAAAACAAAAACACTCATTTAAGGGGAAAGTACTCCTAAACAATATTTTCCAAAGAACCACTTGATCCGGAAATCCAGACAAAAATGCAATTACGAAGGAGTAGGAACGTAAAATCAGTAAGAGGTAATTTTTAAAAGTTGGTGCCATAGTAAAAGTTGTATAAACTATTGGGTCGAGTAAGCATTGAAGTTTTGTATGGGGCAGCTGATTATTTTTTTCGCGATTACGATGTTAGTCCCACGGAGAAAATTGTTCAGTTTGGTGGTCTGTACTACACATTTAAATATGCCCACACATTTCTGATACACGCCGTATTGACGAGTAACATTTTCTCTCTCTGGGAGGATACTTATGAGTTCAAATGAGGTCGGTATACAAATAATATAAATGAAGGTACCTTGGTCTCCACATGGTCCTGTATGTAACCAACGGTCTCCGCCACCAAGTCAGTACTGTCGCCAGGAATGCTCTGGAATATTGTTATTGTTTCTGTCATTCCGTATAGACTCTGAAAAAGAAGAGAACAATGAGACATTCCCTTTTTATGTAATTGGGTGGCACATTTGCTGGTAACAAGCTGATAGAATATATTTTATTGTACACAAAAATATGGTACATCAATCTGTGCAATACCAGAACTTGTAGATGCGTTATAATCCTAATTCATACCAGAACACAACAAGGCCTCTTAGCAACAGAAATAAGGTGTGTCGGTATAACATGCTCCATTACAGAAACGAATAAAAAATGGCGGCCAAACTTGTCATGCCCTTCCACTTACACATATTATTAGACACTTCCCGTCCAACCTCCATCAGCAGACTTAATGTATACCTACTAAGGCGTAAAAAAATATCATAAGAAATAAAATGTAGTTTCTAACCTTAACAGCTTCCGTCTTGAGATATTTCTTCATGTCTTTTATGAGTTGTGGACTGCACGGTGCGCCGGCGGCCAGTGCTATCCTCAACTTGGATGGGACCTCCACCATCGTTTTGATTTTCGCCACCATGTCGAGGAACATAGTCGGGGTCCCAGTTATCACTGAGCATCTGGAAAGGACAGGGATTTGTTAACAAATTGGGGAGTTTATTATGCCAGTAATTTAGTAGTGGTGACGAAGTTCATCCGGGAAAGCAAGCGGTGCTACTGTGTTCCAGTTTGACGAATATAGGTTCCAGTATTATAACAGGCATTATGAGACAACCCAGGTATAAAAAAAAAACTTTCTTTCTTTTTTATTTTTCTGGGCTGCATGGTAACGCACTAGCGGTGCCACTGGTATTGCAGATAGATGTCTTTGTAGACGGATAGGCGGCGATAACCAGTATCACTTACTTTACCAATAAGCCAGATAACAACTGCAGGTTGAAAATTCAAATTCAAAATATTTTATTTCACGTAAACCTACAAAGGCACTTATGAAACGTCAGAAGCTAGGTGCACGGTTCCAATTGGTCGTTTCCTATGAGAGCCGGCAAGAACCTCCACGGTTACTCTTTTAAAAATGAATGGTTTTTACAATGTTTTCAAATTACAGTGTTATTAGGTATGAGAGGACAGTTTGGTGAAAGAGTGGCTATGGCCTAGCATGTTGCTTAAATAACTGATTTTTCCTACATAAGCTACCACTGCAATTGTATCCATCTTCTATAAACAAAAACTTCATGTTCATTATGACTAGAAAGAATAGACAGTTGAATTAAAACAACTTACTCTTCAGCAATCAAAGTTTTGATGTTATCATCGACATTATAGACGGGACCTGCTAATACCAGGCTACTGCCGTGTCTTATGCCAGCTAAGAATGTGACGACTGAACCAAGAGCGTGGAACAACGGCACCTGCAAATAAGCAAGTCAAATAAATCACACTGCTGAAGATGATTTTAAACAGGAGAACTGAAAAAGAGGCTTGACTACTTAATTGGATTTTAATTATGGCCAATTCGTACGGCTACCGTAGTTCTTTCTCAAAACAACGTAGTGAAAAAGCTTTTATTTGCAAAGTTCTCGCTTTAGTATACATTTCACATTACATCACACATCATTACATCCACTTGAAAAATTAAGTTACAGCTTTTTTTCTTTCTTTCTTTCTTTTTCATATTATGGATTGTTACCATAATAATTACTATCAACGATTAATCATAGATGTAGGAAGTTTTATTTTATGTACCAACCTGTACGCAAATTTTGTGATGTCCCTTGTCTAATCTGTTCCTCTTGCCTATGAAGTATGTGTTGTTCACGACGCCGAGATGAGAATTTAGAGCTGCTTTTGGGTCACCTGATTTAAAATTACAAAATATTCTGGAGATTTTAAGCAGATGTCATTAATGGCCTTAAAATAACTTTTTAGGGTTCCATACGACCGAATGAAAAAAATAAAACCCTTATAGGATCACTCGTGTCTGTCTGTCTGGCTGACTGTCCGACTGTCACAGCAATTGTGCTCCGAATATACTGGACCAATTTAGTTGAAATTTGGTACACATATGAATACAGTGTTTTTCAAACACGGTCATGTAACGTAAATAAATGATTTTTGTATATGGGGGTCACTTTTGAGGGGCAAACAAGATAATAAAATAAAAAAGTTTTGCAAACTTTACCGTGTGACATATCAAATGAAAGGGCTTATTGTGAGGGTTTCAAATATATTTATTTTATTATTTTAAAATATATACTTTTAAACATATTTAAGAAAATAGATGAAAATTTACCATTCCCCCCCACCTTATCTCCGAAACTTCTGAGCCTAACATTTGAAAAAAATCTGAGAATGGTTCTTAACTTATAGATTAGGTACAGCAAAACCTTTATGAAGTCAATGTTAAATCTCTCAATATTGTGCGTACAAATTTACATTTACAGTGTTAAGTTTGTTCTTGGGATAAAGAACATGATAGATATTATATTTATTGTACGGAACCCACACCACGCGAGTTTATCTCGCATTTTTCCAGTTTTTTATGTTGGTCTTTATTACGATAGATTTTAATAGGAATGTTTGCTGAATAAATTATAGGAATCAAGATCTATATATGTATGGAAGAAAAAGTAGTATCGCTTACCACAAATCAATTTCGATAAGGCAATCTCCAGTTCACTATTAGCTACTGTATTTGCCTATCAATGTTGTGATTGGTCGAAATCTTAACTCCCTGTCAAATCAATTAAAATATGATTTGGCAACAGATTAAATTAAATAAGGTTTCGATAATTGCGCAACGTTAGACCAAGGCACTGTCATAGTAAGTACTTCTGGATCCTCACCAGTGGTGCCTGAAGTGAAGTGGATGAGGCATCCGTCAACCGACTTGACCTCACCGCCGTACTGAGAGATCTGGCTGCCTGTTCCCGTGATAAGCGAATCGTAGGGAGTTGCACCTCTGTTGACAAAGATACCAATAATAGTCTGTGCCGCAGTTTGCTGCTTTTGAGCTCTGCGTTGTCAAAAATTAGAGAACTTTTTAATAACCATAAAGTATTTTTCATATGCAGAACTGAACATAAAGATTGTAATTATCTGATGGCCAATTGCCAAGTGCATTAAAAATATAATTCCTAGTAGATCCGTGCTGTCTTCCTCAAGACTTCCTGTGGTCACAGCTCTAAGTTCCAGTATTTTGGTGTTTAAAGCTCCACTTCTTCTTAGCATCTTACACTCCAAGGAATAGTGAAAGGTGGGGTGTTTAGGAGATTGATTTAAAAAAAAAAACACCTTTGAAATGGTCGATATTCAGTCTAAATTAGAGTTGACTTGATCTGATAGAGTTCGTTGACTGAGTAGAGAATGACAAAGGCATTAAGTCCTTTGTGCACAAACAAGAATAGATAAATAAATGGCAATGTATTAAGTCTTTACCTATGAAATTACCGTTCTGCCGTACTGGCTATTTCAAGTCCATTTTTTTGTTTTTTCGCTAAGAATTCTAAGTTCAAATTATTTTTATTTTTAAAACATGGAATTCTTGTTTGAAAATTAGTCATTTGTTTAATGGTTAGCGTTCTGTTTTCATAAAATAGATTTAATAATACCCTAAATAGTAAGTTAATTGTTCTGAGCCATAATATGGACGCAGGAGGATGCAAATAAATTGTATGAGGATTTCTTTTCAGTAGTGCTCACTGATATCAATAAAAAAATTGTAAAGAAAACCAACAAAAATTTGCTCTAATTTTATATTTAGTGTCTGCACCTAGAGGTATTAGGATAATTAGTGAAAGACTGTTTGAACTGTACTGTACTGCCTTGTGCCTTATATTAACACTGAAACTAACAAAAAGTATGCTACATATACCAAATATACAAATATCTATAAGATAGCTAAAGCCCTGTACATTAACAACAAGATCAAATTAGCAGAAAATAAAATAAAAACTGTTTGGATCATTATAAATAATGAATTAGCAGGAAAATATACGAAACACTGATCAAACATTGGAGACTTCACGTGGTGCCTTATGTGGTGCGTCTAATTTAAAATTAGCTCAAGAATTTGTGAATTTCTTTACTAATATACCATCTAAACTAAACATCATTTTATTGTAACAACCTACCTGCAAACTGTTATAACCTATG
Organism: Omphaloscelis lunosa; assembly: GCA_916610215.1. Classification (NCBI taxonomy): domain Eukaryota; kingdom Metazoa; phylum Arthropoda; class Insecta; order Lepidoptera; family Noctuidae; genus Omphaloscelis; species Omphaloscelis lunosa. The sequence goes on from OU744247.1 coordinate 18,920,151, forward strand.
TTACAAATAAAGACTATAGATTGAAGAATTGCGTGAAAGACATTGCCGCGAAAGACACTTGCGTGAACGTGCCTGCGATTGGTTTATTTGAAATAAATGCTTCGAGTTTAAGTTTTGATAAATAGATGATTATTGAATTTAATTGCACACTTACGCCAGTTTCTCCTTTTCGGTAGTAATAATAGAGCTCAAAGTTGGAAATTCTTTAGATTTCCACGAGCCTGGCTTGCTGTTCTGTAGTTCTGGTATCATCTGTGACAGTTTCTCGTAATAGTCCCGATTCGGCAATCTGTTGCCTATCAACAGGCTCTTCATTCCAGTCTTCTTTATGCAGAAACTTAGCTCATTCTTTTCATATTCTGGATTTATCAGGACCTGAAACAGCATATTAAAATGTTTGTTTAGTGCAAAGGGAAGCTGATTGTTTATAATATTAGTCTGGTTTGCATCATTATATGATATTTCAATGCTCCTTCTTAGAAGGGGCCTATGCTTTGCAATTACAGGCCCATCATTTAGTTTTACTTTACGTAATGTTAGAAGTAATCTCATGGGCTTTCGCAGGCTTAGGGCTTCTTGCTCGTACATACTTCGTCATAAGAATCTACGATTTAATAACTAGCTTTAACTTTCCGACTGACTTTATTTGACTTTACTTTTCACTGCCAATTCAAAGAATCATTAAATGGTTTAATGAAAATAAAAACTTTGAGCTTAGTTACTTTGTGATCCTGTCTGTGACTGATTTGCCAACACTTACAGAAATTAGGCCTGCTCTAGCGGCAGCAATTACAGCGACGATCCATGCAGCACTGTTGTGTGACCATATCCCCACGGTGTCGCCCTTCTGCAGACCTTGGGCGCGGAGGGCACATCCGAGGGAGTCTGCCTGAAAGGAATAAAAGGAAATAATCACATGTAACATCAGTCTCGTCGTCCCCAAGGATTAGCCAGAGGTGACCAATAGTACATCCACATTTGCCAGTAATGTTTAAGTATGTTGTGGGTGCGTGTAATATTCTTGAATGTGTACAGAGAGGATTAAAAAATGGAAAGTTATTTTAGTATTTATTTAGTTATTTATTCAATCACGATACCTAATATTATAGATTTCCTTTATTAAAGACTGCCTCGTTGGTCTAGTGGTCGCAAGCGCTACTGCTGAGCATTAGGTCCTGGGTTCGATTCCCAGGTCGGGCAAAGTGTTATTGGGTTTTTCTATCTGAAATTTCTCAGTAGTAGCCTGGAGTCTGGATTTGTGACCGGTTGATGGCAATAGGCTCGCCCCCTATTACATGGGACTTAAAACATAACTGGTGAAATGTGGGTGAACCTGCTACAGGGACACCTCTGCCCAACCCTTCGGGGAAATAAGGCGTGATGTTGCGTGATGTTATGTTATGTTACTTTATTAAAGATCGAAAGACTCCGCACTCAATCAATCTGCCTAGCCTTTTCCCAACTAAGTTGGGGTCAGCTTCCAGTCTAACCGGATGCAGCTGAATACCAGTATTTTACATGGAGCAACTGCGTATCTGACCTCCACAACCCAGTAACTGGGTACTACGATACACTTGGTAAGACTGGTTGTCAGACTTTCGGGCTTCTGATGACCCGTAAGGACTGTCAAAGATCCACGAATGACAGCTGGGACCAACTGCTTAACGTGCTTTCCGAGGCAATCGTATCTTAACCTGATTGATCGACCCGTGCGGCTGTTATTACTTAGCCACGAGCTCCTCCAGACTGCTACTAGACGTTTTGTATTTCCTGTGTGTGTCCCAAATAAAATATTTTCTTTCTTTCTTTGTAATAGAAGAACACAATTAGATATTTTACAACTTGAACTCGGTTTATTAAAACATTATCCAGATTCACTAAAGTTATGTAGGTACTTATTTATGTAAATAAATTAATTTGTCTTATTTATAGGTTAAAAAATGATGATGTGGATATATTTAGTAACCTGTTCCGCTTAGCTAAGCGGAACAGGTTACTAAATATATCCACATCATCATTATATAATGGATTTCCGCAAGGTCACGCATGAATCAATTAACTAACTTATTTATAGGTATTTAGGTATTTTTTTTATTTATTTTACGTGCAGGTTAAATTATTCAATAAAGATTTTTCTTACATTTAAGATCTTTGTTTATTGCTATAATAGTAACTACAAAAATATTCATCATATTTAGCCAAATGACAAAACGGTTTTCTATCATGCAATGACCATTGTTATAGCATAATTAGACCATTTGTTGTAAAACGAAAATAATAATATGTGCTGACTTACAAATTGTCAAGTAGACTACGTTTGTGTCTTTCTGCATGTATACAGCCCGATTTACACGATACGATTTCATTGCCTGTGGCAACAACAAGCCTGACAACCAGTCTTACCTAGGGCATCGTATTACCCAGTAACTGGGTTGTGGAGGTCAGATAGGCGCTCAATGTAAAATACTGGTATTCAGCTGAATCTGTTTAGACTGGAAGCCAATCCCAACAGCATGGATGCGAAAAAGCCAGGCAGATGATGATGATATGATTTAATTGCCAACAATAAGTTGAAGTAACAAAAAAAGTTGCATCGTTTGAACAGTGCTTAGACGATGCAAGTCATTTGTTGATTCCAGGCAGGATCTTGTATCGTGTGGGGCTTAATGCTGGGAACACATGGAAAGGTACACTGCACGTTTTTCTTAGTTCTCAATTTTAGCTGTACCAAAAGCTGGATATTGTCGTGTGTGATCCCAGCAGATAACGTGCAGTGTTAATGTAGCTTTACAGGATAATTATCTTCCGTGATTTTGATTTATAATTGGAAGCACCGATATTTCGACAGCCATGATCACGGGATTACTAAAATGACACTGTGAAATTTTAATACATTTGATTTATTTTTATTATCGGCGCTCTATCTCGCCTGGTGAAAAGCGAATTTGCCACACGGTGACACGGATAGACCATGACCTGGGTTAGGACATATGATACTTTTTATCCTGGTAGTACGTTCCCGTGGGACAATTTCCGACCTCCACGCGTGCGATGCCGTGGGCAGAAGCTAGTATATAATTGTAGTACCTTACCTGTTTTATCAACTCCGCATAAGTGATAGTAATGTTTTCATGCGAAGATCTGACGGCGATTCTGTCTGGGTACTTGTCCACTATCTGCGCAATGACGTCCCCAAGAGTGTCGAGTGACAGGGGTTCTGATCCCGGGTTATACAAGTAGCTTTGACCAGGTGCGGTTTGAAGTGGCGACTCCATCTTAAAAACATTTTGAGTCCATGTTTTAAACAGTAGCAGACGTGGAAGTGAAACGATCTCGAGCTTAATATTATCGACGGATTTTTTTTTTAAATCTAGTACATATTTTTAATATTGAACATTAAAAATAAAAGGGACGAGATAAATCACGAGTTCCGGAACCAGTATTGGCTCATGGGAAGAAACTGTGCTCTCTATAGACAAAAAGAACTCCTTATCCACAACTCGGTCCGTAAGCTAATATGGACCTACGAAATCCAATTGTGGGGCGTTGCCAGCAAAACCAACATACTCTGCCTGCAAAGAGTCCAAAATGGTATCTTAAGAAAGATTAAAAACCACCAAATAACGAGATTTGCTAGTAAAACGTGCATAGACAACATAGGAGCTTGTAAAGGCACTATAAAGGAATTAGTGCTATCAGAACATAATGCGCAAATAGCAAAGGTTCCAGTTAAAAAGACCAGTAACATAAAATACTGGTTTACATTGAAACGGGATTACTCTCAAGGCAACAGAGCAATATTCATAAAATATTTAAATCAGCTAACCAATAGTTGCTTGGATGCGAATACTGCCTATAACATATTCCATGATAATTTCATTATGTTCTATAATCTCTGTTTTCCTATTAAAAAAGTCAGGATACATAACAGATCTAGACCGAAATGGATTTCACGTGGATTAAAAATATGTAGCAAACGTAAATGTCAACTGCTGTGGCAATATAGGCATAATCCAAATCAAACCATTAAAACTGCTTTCAAAGCATATGCAAAGAGATATAAAACTATAATTAGGCTTACTAAAAAAATTCAAAACGACTACTTTATTAAATGTGCTCTAAATAAAAACAAAGCTACTTGGGAAGTAATAAATGACATCAAAGGGAACTACCCAAATGAAGGTGTGGCTCAATTAATTACAAATGACGTAACCATAAACAATCCTCAAGACATTGCTAATTCGTTCAATGACTTCTTCCTTGACATCAACAAAAATAATACTAGTGTTCCCCAAGAATCATCCAATAAATTGACATATAATTCCAATTCAATATTTATGACACCGACTATCCCTGATGACATTTAGAAAATAATAATTGCTCTAAAAAATAAAAACAGTGCCGGTTATGATAACATTACGACTAATATTGTTAAAGATGTAGCCCATATTATATCAGAACCACTTAGCTTCATTATCAATTTATGTATAGAAGAAAGCACTTTCCCAGAAAAACTAAAAATATCGGTTATAAAGCCAATGTTGAAAAAAGGAGACAAAACTAACATAAGTAATTACAGGCCCATTGCATTAATACTTATTTTTGGGAAAATCTTTTGAAAAGGTGATGTTTAACTGCCTTTATAATTTCTTTGAGGCAAAAAACATCTTAGCACCCAATCAATATGGTTTCAGAAAAAACAAATCCATAAATGTAGCAGTTTATGACTTCTTACAGAAGGTAATGATTAACTTGGATAAAGGGTTGTCAGCTGTCGCATTATACATGGACATTTCGAAAGCTTTCGATCGTGTCGATCACAAAATCCTCTTAAGAAAGTTGTATGCATATGGTGTAAGAGGAAATGTGTACAAATTCATAGAGTCATACCTTAGCAACAGACAACAATACACAGAAGTAAGGAGGATAAATCTTAGTACTAAAACAGAAGAACTATATGTATCTGAATCTATAATAGTTGAATTCGGTGTTCCTCAAGGGACAATTGTCGGCCCTCTGTTTTTTCTCATCTATATAAATGACATGCCTTCGGAAACAACTCATGATATTACACTGTTTGCTGATGATAGCACCGTTTTATTTGCTAATGATAATTAAACTGATTTAGAATCTGACATTAATCAAACAATATTATTGATTATAGACTGGCTTAGAATGAATAATTTAATGATTAATATTGATAAAACTAAAATAATAGATTTTAAAATACGAACCCGATGTGCTAAAAATTCATTGCCTAGATAGTGACATTGAGGAAACGGAAGTAATGAAATTTCTAGGACTACATATTGACTTAACTGGAAATTTCATATTGAGCACGTTTGTAAAAAGCTGGGACAATTTTCATTTGCATTGTATAGATTAGGGAAAATAGCAAATCGGAGTACTTTGCTAGCAGCTTACCATGGTTACGTTGGCTCTATTCTCCGATATGGTGTAATTTTTGGGGCAACAGTACGGAAAAAGAGCGCGCTTTCATTGCTCAAAAACGCTGCATCAGGGCTATATTCAATTTATGCGAAACTGACTCCTGTAAGCCATTTTTTAAAAACAATAAATTATTAACACTACCATGCATCTATATACTTGAGGCAGCAGTATTTGTTAAAAACAATATCCACATGTTTAACTAATACACGCGTATGCGGCGCGGCGGCGTAAGGATAAACTACGCACACCAGCCAGTAAAACTCACCTAATGCATGAGAGCATCTTTTGTTCAGCTTCTCGCATCTTTAATAATATAACGGGGCCTATCAGAACAATTATGAAAAATGAGAATTTTAAAAGGACTCTCCATGATCTGCTAGTAAACAGAAGTTATTACTCTGTAAAAGAATTTCTGTCCGACAAATCTTTACTAAAATGTAATCCCACCCAGTCGTGATGTGTTCAATGACCTATAATATTATACACTATAATCTATTTTTATTTTATATAATAATTTTGGAATTTCTCATTTTAGTTTGTTGTGATTAATTTTATTTTTTGAATTTTATGTGTACAATTTGACATCCTACCTATTTTAATTTGTTATGTTTGACTTTATTCTTTTTAATTTTTTAAACCTTAAATGCAAATAATTTTATTTTCTATATAATAATTTGAATTTGACATTTCTATTAATGTGTTCCCTATTTTTTAATTATTGTGCTAAATTTAAAAAATATAATTTGTAACAATGTTAATTTACTTAGTAGCCTGTTTAAATGTAATTATTATTATTGTATGCCCTACGGGCGGGACATAACTGATCAAAATTTTCAAATATTTAAGAATTGTACTATACATACCTATGATCCACAATAAACTTTGATTGATTGATTGATTGATTAAATATGTATAATAAACGCACCTTAGTTAGCTAGGAACGACGAAATCCAGGATTATGTATAAATACCATCCATACACTGAAAAAAATAAATAGCTGAACTAGTTTAGCTATACAAAAAATTGCCAAATTTTAATTAGTAAAAACCAAAGTTTTGCTAAAATAGCTGAAGTGGTGTTGCTGCACATCTCAAAATAGTTATGCTATTTAGAGTGCAATTGCTTTTAGTTAAAATGTGAACTAATGCTTATTAAAATAAGTTAGCTAAACTCGTTTAGCTACACCGATAGAATGTTTGATTACTGATAAGCAAACTCGAGATCTATTATTAAGTTGCATGTTTATTCAACTTTTTACCAAACGAACGTCTATCAATTTAATAGTTCAATGCATTTGTTAAATCTTGTGTTTATCTGTAGCAATTTTTTTTTTTTGGCTACTATTTAATAATATTTATAGCTATACATAACAGCATCAAATACATGATAAGATTAAATAAAATTCGATATCTCGTTACAAAACTGTTTATAAATTGTTTATTAAATATTGTCCATAAATAACAAATCAAACTCGGTAGGTACTGATAACTAAACGCTCGCTTCCCTCGTCCCTTGCCCCTTGCCCGCGCCGCGTTGCTATGCAAAAAATGTGTCGCGCGCGCTGTTTGTATTTTTCTTTTTTGCAATTGACTTGTCTTTATAATAATCGTCAAATATTCGACATATCGCATGGTATATGTAAAACTATTAAGTGATTTAAGAAGATGAGGGCGATAACTACTTGGAGAAGGCGATGGATCCCATGGTCGATTAACTAAGAACATGGGGTCTCGAAATGTATGTCCAGATGTTTGCAGGTAGGTAGTATTTTTATACAATTATACTTAACAATGATTACATAGGTGTCTGGATACTTAAAGTCTGACGGTTTTATTCTGTTTTATTATATTGGCCAACTTTTATTATCTTTCTTTGCGTCATGTTTACCGCAAATAAACGTTTTTTTTTTTCTTTATTTCTGTTTTCTCAATATGTGTGAGTGGTAAGCAAAATATTCGTAAAGTTATATATTTATATATAAGACTTGTTAATTATTTCCCACCTTTCTTACACCAGAACATGCAACTGATGGTGAAACACTTCAAATGCTATTGGAGGAAGATATAAAGGAGCTTATACCAGTAGTAGGACACAAGGCCAAATTGATAGCACAGTTGAAATGATTAAAGGATTTTATGTTAGAAGTGCACTCAGTAAGTACTTAATTAGTTAATTAAATTATCCTTCCTATTGTGTGTTACTTTTAACAAACTTCATGATCCCTATTAGCTTACACACTATTTACCTATTCATGTACATACATAATAATCTTCTAGACAAATAATCTTTTACATAAATGGCAATGGAATATAATATATGATATGGCCTAATCTGAAGTTCCATTTTTTTTTATCTATTGAATTTTCTCTACAGGAATCTCATACTAGACACAATGTGGCATCTACATCCCACACATTTAATATTGAAGAACTGCCAATTTGACCGATTTAACCTTGTTTTCGGTTCCTGAATCCACCTGGGAAATTGAGGAAACTACAAACACATGTGTGAGTTATTTTTTATGTTGTATATTTGGGGGAGAGAGGGAGTGGGGGGACCGTTTTCAGGAACAATTCAAATCTATTTACTAAATTAGACAAAACCATATTAATTACCTACTTTTTTTAATATGCCTGATATATTTGTAGTACATATTTAACTAGGTATATCTACCACATTAGTTAAAACAAAGCTGTAGGATAACATTTTTCTAGAATGTAAATCAATTATGTTTTCAGGAACTATGGAATTTTGAGTACATCTAATGAAGGGAAGGGGTCATCTTCTACGCTTTCAAGAAACTGGGTTATTGAATAATGCTGCGTGAAGGAAACTTTGCAGTATAATAATTTCAAATGAATTAAAATATAACCCAGAAAAAAGAGACACTAGCTCAAGATTTTACCAACTAGCCTTTAAAATAAACCGAGTCTTTAAGAAAGAAAGCTCAGCAGTATATTTCACATCATCCAGGATCACCACTTACCAATAGCTATTGCAAGATAATAGTGATGCTGATATTCAAGAAAATATGTTATGGTTAAAAAACTGCTTAGATCCTTGGACTACAGTAGAGTTGTATTGGAAAATAACAACTAAAGACAGGCTAAATCTTCTGGCATTAAGTGCTATTTCTATTGAAAACTATTTTGTAGAATTTAAAGTGCTGAACCAGCCGGGAGGCATGTGTCTGGTATGTAATTCTGAGATACTTATTTATTAGTAATCATTCATAAGTATACCCACTGTTATCTAAATACCTAATTGTGTTTTTGCAGCTATTGAAGGACTTCAAGGTTTTGTATCTGGACTCTGATGAGAAATTAAAAAATAATTGGCTTTTGATAAAACACAAAATTATAGAATACACAAGAAATAAAAGGGATGGAGTTCCAAAAGACATCATAGACAACATTAACGGTACATTTCCTTTTACTTAGTTATGAGTTTTAATATTTCTATTAATAATATTCATTAGGTGTAGTGGGTAGTGTCTATAGACCACTGTGCCCCCAGACACCGTATTACTTGAGTTGCCAAAATTAAATGTATGTAGCTACAGAGCTTTTTAATTTGGTGAACATGAGTCCCCCCTCATATGAGGTTTCTAGGGGCTGAGTACAAAGTAACTAATTTAATCTGTGGCAGACTGGTCTGTGGAGTATCTAACACTGCCTGCTACATGGTATTTGAATTTTACGTTTGTGTGTATTATTATTTGTGTTTGAGGTGGATGCTTATTGAGTATGTTTCTCTATTATCTACTATTCATAGTCCAGGCGCTTACTAGTTTGAGACTAGATGATTTGGAAAAATATAGACTTTGGGGCTCACTTCATCTTAATCAAATAATTGTTTTTAATAGATTTTATCAAATTTAATGTTTATTTAATAATTTGATTGATAAGTATGTTACTGATATTTTTTGTTTCCAGAAAATAATGAAGAGGCAACGGACCTAGCTGCGTTTATGATCATACCATTTTGATGAGCACTAAGACCATAATTGGGCCAGAAAAAGGAAAGCGACATCAGTGGCGACCCACCAAGCAGGAAGTACTCGACGCTTTTACCAGCCACGTTAAAAGTGCAGCTGAGGTTGAAGAGACCTTTACCAGAAGAAGAGACAAACTACTAGTATTATAACTGCATTTACAGCCATTTATCATGGTCGTTGGATCATCACTGAAGGAGACTTCTGCTTGATGTGTGGTCCTCAACAATATGCGATATTAGGTAACATCCATATTAGATGACTTTTTGTGTTTCCTGTTTTTTAGTTTCTGGAATTCCTAAACGAGCATTATTAGGCAACTATATTAAGGGTAAAAAGACTAACTTTTTTGACAACTTTTTAGTAAATACATTAAAATGCAAAATGTGGTATTTTTGGTCATGGCACAGCTAAATATTGATAAAACTTTGCTACTATTTAACATATACTTATTTGAGAATTATGTTTTGTTATTAGACTAAGAATTGTTTTAAGACTTTATTATATTTTGTCCTAATTTTTGTGAAGGTATGTCCTGACATACCTTTACAAAAATTAGGACAATCTGAAATTTTCTTTGAAATGTATATTAATATGTGCACTTAGCAGGCTAAGTGTCAAAGATTGTTAGTACATTGTCGTTTGTATTGCGTTAAGGTATTATGTCATTTTTTTTAATTGAATATACGTCAATGTATATCTACTTACTAGATTCTTTTATTTTTTGTTTACCCACATCAAAGAAATTAAGTATTGACACTTAATTTCTTTTAGTGTTATTATAACAACAACATTATAAAAATATTTATGTAACTATGTATTCTTTGCATATAAAATAACATTAAGTAATTGAAAATGAATTTAAATATTGACTAGAATTTCACTAAGAAGGGCTTCTGCAGGTGGTCGATCGGTATCCATTTCAGCTATTCATTATTTATTAGTCTTTGGTATAAACAATATGAGCAAATTAACTGAGCTGAATACCGATGGACAATTTGCGGGAGCCCTAAACTAAAGCCAGCGCACGCGGCTATTAGGTAACAAAACAAGAAAAGCAATAAATAGATAAACAGTTTTGTTACTATTAACTGAATCAGTTACGAGTAATAAAACAACTCTGTTATAGGTAGCTTTACGAATTGATTTGACAACAAAACAATTAAACACATGTGGATAAACTGTTTCCTTACAACGAAATAAACTGTTTGTGTGTCAATAATATGAAAGTTTAGCTATTTGTAATTAAACAAGTTGGTAGTTATAACTGCACGAAGTTCTAAAAATAACTTAACAGTTTTGTTACAAATACCGTGAAACCTGGCAACTTTGCCACTTTACGGTGGGTAAAAAAGTTTGAAAAGGATTTTCTTTAAAAAACTTTATGATGTTATAAAATGTAACCAATGAGATATGTAGTAAATTTTATGCATTATTGACGCACAATCTTATATTTATTGTTTTCTCATTATATTATATTCATTATATATGTTTTAGTCCAAAAACCTTTTATGGCAAAGTCAACTATCACCTATCACTTGTGGTAAGATTGCCATCCCAAAATTTAGGAAAAATTTAAAAGAGTTACCATAAAATATCACATTAATCATTACCGCATGCTTGGTCACAGTAAAAATATACTACAGTTGTATAATATTTTACACTGGCAATTGAATTTCCAAAATGTGGCAAATTCACCCGCCTTTTTTCGATTTTTTCAAACTAAATAGAAATAGCTGTCAGGATTACATCAGTAAAATTAGGGGTAGGTAAGTAGGAAACAAAACTAAATAACATTTTTTTTAGTTTCTTTCTTGTGACAGTCCTAGCCTCTAAAAAAATATGGCAAAGTCCACATTACTAAAACTTTGCATTGGGTTGATATATTTGCCAACAGTGATATCTTAGGTTAAATTGGTTAAAGAGACATAAATTATCATGATTTTAATTAAAGAATATTATTAAGAACGTGGTATTAAAGTTTGACTTATCTACACAAGGTATATCCCACTTATTTTCATTAAAGTTTTGGGACACAAGGTCACTCATAGTTAGCGCGGGGATAAAGTACGCCAAAAATGACAGTTCTATGAGATTTGGGTTATCATATACAATAAAATGTTGCCAATCACATATTCAAATTTGATTTAAGGTCATTACAAACGTTAAAAAAAATACAGTTTTGATATAACAAATTATTTAGCGTCGTAAGGCGGTATATGGCAAATTAAACAACCTTTGGCAAAGTTGCCAGGTTTCACGGTAGTAAGAGAGAGTAGAGTGTATCTTTATATTAACATGGAGCCGAATAGTTCTAATTGAAATAAGTACTATTATGCTTATAATAGTCTTAACACGCTCTCAGTCAAAATAAGTTTAAATGTGGCGAATATTATATAAATTGATTGTTATAAAAATATTAAAACAATTTAGTAATGTTCAATTTTTAGAGCCACATTCAATAAATATATGTACCTAAACGTAGCATATTTTAACATTGAATATTACTTCCCAATGATTTCACACCCTATATTCATATTCTCACATACTACCATGCTACCATTTATAGTAATAATTAACACTTATGATATGAATCCTGTACTTACATTTTTAATTTCAACGATCACTCATGAAGCAAACACTAAACTAAAACACAAAACAAATTTTGGAAAATATACTTATAACCAACAGCGAAGTAAATTACTAGCACATTATAAAAAAAGATTTGTCTGGTAAGGAGCTTGTATCAAGGCTCTTACAAACAGGCGCGACACAAAGTTACGTCATACGTAGTTTCACAGAAGTTTTAATATTAACAAAACTACTTTACTACCTACTCTACTGTACTCTCATAGCGCTCTAATTTAGTGCTTTTACTTTTATAATAATTCCAATCAAGACTATATTTTTACGATCTTATTAAGGTCTTCCCTAAGTATGTCATTAAATCTTTTACTCTTATAAAATGCTAGTATAGCACGCATAGCATGATCACCATAGAAACGGGTTTTGCCGAAGGAAGTACACAAAATGACATATTGTGATTGTGAAACTGTCATTTTGTCTATTTTCCGTCGACAAAACCGTTTCTATTGCGGTCATACTACGCGTGCTGGAGCAGAAATCTTACAAAGACTATTCTTGCTACTAGTCTTGCTACATTCACTTTATGTCTTATAACTTAATCTTGTAGTGAACCTTAGTCATAAGAACAAGTCGGCTGTGAAATATCAAAACCCAGTATCTCCATAAAACTAAATTTTACAGGAGAGCCGAAAAACGATTTCATATCTTTGACAGCGTGCCATTTCAATAATATTAGCCGTACCTTCTTGGAAGTGATTGCAAAATTTGAGGTACATAACAGGCTTTATAAAAAAGTAGTTTTAATGCGTCTATCACAAAATATATGCGTAGAGAAGCAGTTACTAATAAAAACATTGTTTTCTTAGACCAAACTTTTTGATTGTGATAATTTCAAAACCTAGTAAGATCACTTGCTTTGTTTTCATCTAGTTCTATAATATACTGTGTGGGCACTAAACGCAAATTAAATACCTAAAGTAACCGTCATGAGAAGCTATAAATTTTGTAAACAAGTGTTCAGGAGTTCACAACATTTGGACCAACAAAAAAAATGAATTTGTTTAAGATTTAATAAATTATTAAGTAACAAATATTAATTAACATATATTATTTAAGAATAATTATTCGTCAGATTCAGATGTTTCCATTTCTGTGTCAGAATCAGTGACATGTCTCACGAAGCTGTCTACAGTTTTATCAAAACAATATCGAAACAATAACAAAATTAACAATAACAACCAGATCCGCGATATATGCAAAGCAATGAAACAAACTCGTACGCATTCGAAACTCGAATAACGCGTTGATTTCAAAATGGCGTCCCGATAGTTTACAATCCCTGCGACGGACGCGTTCCGGTACCAAGAAACACAAACGATAGCGCTTTGCGTCGTTAAAATATGATCCGACTAAATTAAATAGGTTGTTACTTTCATATAACCCGTCTATATTTCATGTCGATTGAATATGGTCGATTTATTATTATCTCGCAGTATAAAATGTTTACTTAGTAAAAGATGTTTGTTTACATAATTTATAGCTTCTCGTGACGGGTACTTTAGTAAAATCACTTGCTTTGTTTTCATTTAGGTCTGAAATTTACTGAGTAGGAACTAAATGCAATTTTATAAACTTAGTAAGAAACATTACAGAATAAAACAAAATAAAATATGGCCAGTAATAAGCAGTTTTAATTAAAAATATTTAAAAAAAAACAGATAATCGGGAACCAAACACTTATATTTGTTCACATTAAAAAAAAAAAAAAAAATCACTCAAAATATTTGAAAACAGTCAAATAAAAAAACTAAATTAACTATTCGCTTATTAATAATTGTCCACCAGAAACTAAATCAACTGAATTATTATTAATCGGTAAACTTTGCCAAAACTCCCTTCTGTTCATTGACATAAGCTGTAATAAAGTTTTTACTATGTGTGTTTTCATTTATTCTGAAATAAAATGTTTTATAAAGCCATGCCATCACCAAAACGTTGCTAGTGTGTTGGAAACAAAAAGAAAATAGAAATAACTTTAGAGAACGTTCTTTTGTAGCACTAGGTATCCACAGGGTGTTTTAGAAGTGCGTGGTCATATTTAAGGGTTTTAGTGGTATTTTTTAGGGTTCCGTACCCAAAGGGTAAAACGGGACCCTATTACTAAGCCTCCGCTGTCTGTGTCTGTCTGTCTGTCTGTCTCCAGGCTGTATCTCATAAATCGTGATAGCTAGAAAGCTGAAATTTTCACAAATAATGTATTTCCGTTGCCGCTATAACAACAAATACTAAAAATTAAAAAGAAAATATTAAGATAGATGATAGTACGGAACCCTTCGTGCGCGAGTCCGACTCGCACTTGGCCGGTTTTTAGAAGATACCAGAATATTTAGAGAAAAAGTCAATATTACTTCTCTAATCAGCTTCCCAACACAACCCTTAAATATAACCACGCACTTCTGAGTCAACCTGTATAATACCAAAGTAAAGAGGAATAGTGACCTCCCCCTCGGGGATAATGGTCGTGAGCGCATAATAATATGTATACGTAGTAGGTTGCAGTAGAAACTATGATTTAATCATTACCCTCGTGCTGCAAAAACGTATGAAACCGAGGTAACAGAAGGTACATAACATAACATAGCTATAACAGAAATGTTTTGTGCAAAATTATTTGAAATGAAGTATATATTTGTGCATAAGCAAGATGTAATACCCAGTTTCTAAACATTCAATATTGCATTTGAATGGATAACGTTATTTTTCTTCTCGGTATCTTTAAACTTTAGTTATAGAAAAAAAGACAAACTTGAAAATACCATGCAATCACATATTCATTAAAACAAAACAAGACACAAAACAAAATCTCGCCAGTTTCCCATAAATCGTACATGCTTGTGTAATTATTTTGAAGTTAGATCTTTTATTCATAAAAAACCTTGAAAAACAAAAAACCTTGACAATATTATACACTGAAGCGTACTTACATTTCACTATGTTGTCCTTTTAAAGCACTCAAGATCAATTTCGACCTAAAAAACTGTTTACATTTTTATAGACAAAAACATACACGTATAACGACTTCTTCTCACTTACTAAAGTTACGCGGGAGTTTTGACGTTTATTTCAACCATTTCATTGATTTAGTATCTACATGAACCATTTTATATCCAAGTAACTACAAGCACTTACTAGGTTTTTAAAATGGTTGATGTTAGATACTATGTTTTAATCTTGTAATTTTTGCACTTTGAAAACGTTTACTGTAGATACTAGGTTTCCGATTTTGTGCAACTTCGTTTTTTACTAATTTTTGGGAGTTTTTGCTATCCTAATATGTGGAGAGTGGTCTATAAGGTCGAAAATTGCAAAAACACACATTTTTTTTTTGTCAGATACTAGGTTTTGAAATTGGACAGCCGAAGTAACCTTGAGTATATCAAACCTTGTGGAATGCTATTATAAGAATGGAAGTGTTTACCAGTGCTAGTATAAGAGTTTATTAGTCTTGGTAGTCCCATAATTTTCATTATAGGGCTTTTTGCTAGTTAGGTGACTGAGTTCGGTATTATAAGTTATAGCAGCAGTTAGTTTGGAGATACTGCGCTTTCTACTAGCAAATGCAGATAACTGCGCTTATTTTATTTTATTCAATTCTTATTATCACTCCGACTACAAATTATAAACTCAGTGTAATAGTGACATAATTATAGCTTTTAAAAATATTATTTTAAAGTGCCCACTTACTTGGTTATATTCATCCAAACCACTTCTTATTATATAAAGAATGTATATTTATTGGAATTAAGTTACTTTAAATAGCAAATAAAACATAATATAAACATTGTTATAAACGTAATCACAGACAATTACAGCCTTTATTTATTATTAGTAAAACAATATTTTCTTAAAGTTATGCTTAGTCTGACTACAAACCATAACCGCAGTAAAAGAGTGACTAGTGAAAGAGTGGCTTTTAAATATTTGAATTGTTTTGTTAAAGTTTTTTGATAGTTTCCAGTAGATGTCTCATAGATCTTTTTAATGATAAGTTCTCAGACGTGCGAATAATTCTAACTCTGATTAATTTCCGTATTTAAATGTTGGAAACAAGGAAGTTTGGTTGAAGTTGATTAATGTTAGGTACATTAATCTGATCTCAAAGAATTGTGACAGTACTTTACCTATTTTACAATAATATTCCTAGATTTTGTAAAGACTTTATACATAGATTGTTACTAGATCTTATTATTTCAGTGTAATTACAAGTCCGGTCGGCACATTAAATATTAATCTATGATTTTGATCTCAATATAATGTGCCATACTTGGCTGTGATTATAATCAAATTTAGTTTTTAGTTTTATTTTGTTCTTTAAAGAAAAACATTAAAATAGCTACATTATTTATGTACATGAGACAAGTACTTAGCTACTTAAAAAAAATTACACATCGGCAACCCTCTAATAACATAATAATTATATAATGAAAATGAAAATACATTTTTTTAGGCTGGTCTGGTAATTACACATCGGCAACCCTCTAATAACATAATAATTATATAATGAAAATGAAAATACATTTTTTTAGGCTGGTCTGGTAATTAATTATTTTAATAAGTTTATAAAAGTGTTTTAATTATGTTAAGTTAGTGTAATATAGCCGAACCTAGATATATTCTATCCAGTAATTATGCACTGTTTTTTGTCGCGAAAACTTCGTAAAAAAAGGATTTAAAAATGGCTGTCAACTCAACGCCTCAACGGTGACATATTTCAAACTATCATTGATCCCGAGGAGTATTTTGTTTTATTTTTAAGTGATTTTTAGTTAATATTTACAGACCACGGAACATCAAAAATTACTGCTCCGGTCTCCGAGTTACGTCCATCACACACTGGCTCAATTTATGTCTCGTTTTACTTGACAGTTAGTGGAAGTTAAATCGATGACGAAAAAATTCGCTCAGACAATAAACTCTACATAATTTACTATACAAAATAAGCTCATTACGAGCTCTTACTAATAAAATTTAATCCTATAATGTGTCGCGAACTCTTCACATAAAATCAAGTTTAACTGTATCTTCTTATCTAGTTTTAAGATAATAACAAGAAAAACAGAATTTTCTTCAGTATTTCTCTTTTATTCAAATCTCAAACGGTTTTCCTAGGAATCACGCTTGACGAAAAATTACAATGAGGACCTCATATGAAATCTCTTGCGGGGCGGTTAAGCTCGGCTGCTTATGCTGTTAGAAAGATAAGAGAGTTAACAGATATAGAAACCACGCGTTTGGTCTATTTTAACTACTTCCACAGCATTATGTCATGGCATTTCACTGTCGTCGTGTCGGACTGCTGACCTTGAATCCATTTTTATTTTGCTGTTAGACCTGTTAGAGCCATTGAAAATATACGTGAGTATGGTCGCCAAAAATTGTACAGTTACATATTTAGATAGATATGATATAGCATTTTATTTTTAACATAAACATTCAAAAGTATTAAAAAATTAGATAAAATTATTAAACTATAAAAATCAAGCAATTTTTAAGCAATTAAAATATACGTAGTATATATAGTCTTTCGAAGTATCATAAAAGAATAAAAATGTGTAAATGAATTTTGATACTAAGAAGTTAATCACTAAGTTTCTATAGTATTCACTCAGCTTAACACCTGATCACGAATATTACGTAACATAATAGTAACACACGGTATCATTCGTGAATTAAAAACACTGGAAATAACAAAAAAAAAACAGGGCACTCCGGGAGTGCCGACAGAAGTGAAAACTTGAAAAAAAATCGGCACCGCGGTAATCAACGCGTTGATGTCTTTTTAACCGTCTTACGAATTTTCGATCAGGTCACGTGTCCTGACGCGAGTTTAACATTTTTTACCCATTACAAAAAAGTACACAACGCCGCTAAAGAAGTTTTCACTTCAAAAAAATTATTTTGCTGTTAGACCTGTTAGAGCCATTGAAAATATACGTGAGTATGGTCGCCAAAAATTGTACAGTTACATATTTAGATAGATATGATATAGCATTTTATTTTTAACATAAACATTCAAAAGTATTAAAAAATTAGATAAAATTATTGAACTATAAAAATCAAGCAATTTTTAAGCAATTAAAATATACGTAGTATATATAGTCTTTCGAAGTATCATAAAAGAATAAAAATGTGTAAATGAATTTTGATACTAAGAAGTTAATCACTAAGTTTCTATAGTATTCACTCAGCTTAACACCTGATCACGAATATTACGTAACATAATAGTAACACACGGTATCATTCGTGAATTAAAAACACTGGAAATAACAAAAAAAAAAACAGGGCACTCCGGGAGTGCCGACAGAAGTGAAAACTTGAAAAAAAATCGGCACCGCGGTAATCAACGCGTTGATGTCTTTTTAACCGTCTTACGAATTTTCGATCAGGTCACGTGTCCTGACGCGAGTTTAACATTTTTTACCCATTACAAAAAAGTACACAACGCCGCTAAAGAAGTTTTCACTTCAAAAAAATTTATTGATGTGAGTTTTGAAGTAAAAAGGCACCATTTTCCGACCGACTTGACGCTCACTTTTAGTCAAAAATAAATGGCGCCTTTTTCCAGCGGTTGGCCAGCCTGTAATGAGGTGTTGCCGTGACCCAAAACTGGTTTAACAGCGCTTGAATTCTCGTTAGTTTCACAGATAAATAGTAACATACGTGAAGTAACATACGGGAACGAAAAGCGATACACATTTTCATAATTGGTATTTAATACTTCTAAATCGTTTAAGTATTTAAAAAAAATTAAAATCATAGAAAAGTAGGAAAAGTTAACCTTTTCAAAATGTAAGTGGTTACTTAGGAATTATATACATATTTTTTACTTCAATGTGCAATATGTCTTATAGGGACACACGAATTTTGTATGGAAGTGAAAAGAAACCAATTTAAGAAAAAAATCTTCGGAAATTTCGGAAAACGAAATATACTTCGACAAAAAACTATACTTGATTCTACATAAATCTGCTAACCAGATCCACTTAAAACATATCATAATATACAGGGTGTTTGGTGCATCGTGTGCCAAATTGAAATGGTCGACTGGGGGGGTCACTTGCTATCCTTCCAGACCCCTAAACACTTCTCATGCCCTGTGGATTTTTTTTCATCGACTTTTTATTGTTTTATTATAAAAATACCCTTTATTGTTTTATTATAATAATTTTACATTCAAGTACAAATTTAAAAAAAAGTGTAAGTCGTAGACTCTGAATTTTAATTTTATTTAGCTGTGTATTGTATTACAGTACTTTTACATTCAAAATTAGTGACATTAGCCATGCAGTTTTTTTTTTATTTACTCGCAAAGTTTCGGACTTAAATTAATGCTGTCCATGTTACAGCTATTTACATGGCTATAAAAAAAAATACAAAAGCGACCGGGATCTTCCAACTCCCTCAGAAATTCTCTAGTCTATTCTCTTGCTAGTGATGTGCCACATGCCATAAAAATCTTTTTACAACTTTGTGAATTCGCTAGAATTGTGAATAGAGTCACAAAATACTAAATTTCAAATTATGATTTAAAAAAATATTTTTGTGTAAATGATACCTCAAAAACTCATTAAATCTGTTATCTCACTCTTATAAGGTAAAATGTGTCTCGTATCTCTCTTTTGGGGGGGGGGAGGGGGTTTACTAGAAATAAAAAATAATTGCATTTTTAACATTTATTTAATAATTTTTACATATTCTGCCCAAACTGTTGGCCGCTATTGCGAATGCAGGCCAGACATCTATTTCGTAATTCCACAGTTGTTGTACGAAGTCGTATTTCCTCCTTTATTTTATTGAACGCCGTTTCAATGCGTTGAAGTAGTACCTCCCTAGTCGGAACCTCCGTGGCGTATACCAGCTCTTTGGCACGTCCCCAGACATAAAAGTCTAGCGGAGTTAGGTCTGGGGAACGTATACGTATACGCCTTGCAATAGGGCCATCGCGACCAATCCACGCATTGGGGAACACATCGTCGAGATATTCCCTCACAGTCAAACGCCAATGCGCGGGACAGCCGTCATGCTGGAATACTTTGGGCACATTTTCATTAAATACGGGCACCTCGGACACTAATTCGGGCAGGTCGTTTTGAAGGAACTCCAAATAGTTATCGCCATTGAGGTTATCGGGCAGGTAACTACCTGATTCCCAGTCACTCCTGCCCAAACGTTTACACTAAACCTCCTTTGAAAAGATTTCTGTCTTTTTGCGCGGGCGCATTGGCGTTTGCCTGTGAGGGAATATCTCGACGATTTGTTCCCCAATGCGTGGATTGGTCGCGATGGCCCTATTGCAAGGCGTATACGATACGTTCCCCAGACCTAACTCCGCTAGACTTTTATGTCTGGGGACGTACCAAAGAGCTGGTATACGCCACGGAGGTTCCGACTAGGGAGGTACTACTTCAACGCATTGAAACGGCGTTCAATAAAATAAAGGAGGAAATACGACTTCGTACAACAACTGTGGAATTACGAAATAGATGTCGGGCCTGCATTCGCAATAGCGGCCAACAGTTTGGGCAGAATATGTAAAAGTTATTAAATAAATGTTAAAATGCAATTATTTTTTTATTTCTAGTAAACCCCCTCCCCCCCAAAAGAGAGATACGAGACACATGTTATCTTATAAGAGTGAGATAACAGATTTAATGAGTTTTTGAGGTATCATTTACACAAAAATATTTTTTTAAATCATAATTTGAAATTTAGTATTTTGTGACTCTATTCACAATTCTAGCGAATTCACAAAGTTGTAAAAAGATTTTTATGGCATGTGGCACATCACTAGCAAGAGAATAGACTAGAGAATTTCTGAGGGAGTTGGAAGATCCCGGTCGCTTTTGTATTTTTTTTATAGCCATGTAAATAGCTGTAACATGGACAGCTTTAATTGAAGTCCGAAACTTTGCGAGTAAATAAAAAAAAAAACTACATGGCTAATGTCACTAATTTTGAATGTAAAAGTACTGTAATACAATACACAGCTAAATAAAATTAAAATTCAGAGTCTACGACTTACACTTTTTTTAAAATTTGTACTTGAATGTAAAATTTGGGTATTTTTTTAATAAAACAATAAAAAGTCGATGAAAAAAAAATCCACAGGGCATGATAAGTGTTTAGGGGTCTGGAAGGATAGCAAGTGACCCCCCCAGTCGACCATTTCAATTTGGCACACGATGCACAAAACACCCTGTATATATAACATATCATAGATTAATATTATGACGGTACTTTGCCAATTCATTTGTAAAAATATTATGTATGTAAGAAAAATCTACATTTTTAAATATTAATTTAATACTTTTCACCCTCTAGTTAGCAAAGTTACAAAAACTTTTAGCACATTCTCTAAATAAAATAAGTGATAGACATAATTTTAATACTAGAAAATAAGATAAAGATAAAATTCAAAAGTGCATTTTATGTGCGTAACTGAAATTAATTATTTGACTTTGATTTCGCACGTTCAATCCGCTTTCCAACAGGCGAGGTCGGGGTCAAGCACATGCCAATTTTAAGAAATATATACCGACTGGTGATCCGCCCTGCTTCACACGGTTTTTACAACTTGATAAAACATTCGATTTCTTTATTAGATGAAAGTGTAATATTAATGTATTTTACACATATTATTATTAATCATTTATTTCAGAATAAAACGGATACATTGTTAGTAAATTATTAATTATTTATTTATTCATTAT
Source organism: Omphaloscelis lunosa (assembly GCA_916610215.1). Classification (NCBI taxonomy): domain Eukaryota; kingdom Metazoa; phylum Arthropoda; class Insecta; order Lepidoptera; family Noctuidae; genus Omphaloscelis; species Omphaloscelis lunosa. The sequence continues at coordinate 18,941,952 of OU744247.1, forward strand.
TATTATAATTTACAATTTCTCTATTTAATATTACATAAGGTACCTCCAGATCCGTGAACGGTCACGCAGCGTATCAGGGACGCCACTCTTTTTCTTACTATTGCCCTAAAGCCGTCCGTGCTGGCCTTTGGAAACATACCTGATGTACTGCAAAAGCGAGGCAAACCCAACAGCATCCTAAAACCATTATTGTACAGGACCCGTAGGGCATTGAAAGATCTACGCGTATAACGGACTCACAGGCTGCAAGTATAAAATGTCTGGCAGTATGCCTTAAAAAGAGCAATTTTAACCTCTCTTGTGCACTGTGTAAACCTGCGAGCAAGCATATTGCATCTCACTCCCAATGCCCTACATTTCCGCTCAATATCAAAATCATCTGAGAGGTCCTCGGTCACCCAGTGCCGTAAAGGCAACCCTCCAAGTCTGACCGGTGGAACGGTTTTCAGACTCTTATTACCCGCCTTGAATATAAGTAGTTCATTCCTGTTACAATTGTACCTGAGGCCATGTGACTCCGCATACCTCTCACAGATCCCTACAGATGGGCTCAGCAGCACCATGTCGTCGGCATAACTAATGTTGTTCATAAAAACACCATCGATTGAACAACCGACACCGGTCCCGCTGAGCTCACCTATCAGTCCAATAACAAACAGGTTGAAGAGTCGTGGTGTAGTTAGGCCTCCCTGTCTCACTCCAAACTCCAACCTATACTCTGACGAACATAAGCCCGCCCACTTAACATTATTGGTTTGGTTGTCGTACCAAAATTTCAATATCTTAATCATATCCCTGGGTGTGCTGGTTTCCCCCTGGAGCTTATCCCACAACACGTTATAAGACACCAAGTCAAATGCCTTCGACAAGTCCAGGAAACAACCGTATGTAGGCGTTTTCATTCATATACCTTTCGGAATAAATTCCCTAAATGAGGTGACAACCGCATCAAAATTGAGATATAGTTTAAAAGAACAACGCGCTCACACAGACAGACAAGAAAATCGAGTTTAATTTATAATCTGTTCGTGGGACATAGTGGTTAAACGCATTTTCACGATTCGCCAGCGTGAAAATGCGTTTAGCCACGCGGTCTTAGATTTTTAAGAACCACTTTGCAAACGATTATTAAAAAGCAATCCCAAAATAATCGTTGACCGGTTCGTCCATATGTGAATATTTATGAAAACTCAGTTATTATTATGATAATTTTCACCACCGTAGAAGAAGCTTAAAAAAAAATGCACTTACCAGGTGTAATAAATATGTCTAATATATTTCCGAATAAAAATGTTTCCTTCGATCCTTTTTAATCGACTTCAAAAAAAAAGGAGGAGGTTCTCAGTTCGTCGGAATAGTTTTTTATTTTATTTTTTTATTTATATTCTCCGATTACTAGAAGACAGCTGGACCGATATGAAGAAATATTTTTTTGTGTGAAAGGGTATTCTTTCAAGTTGGTACCATTGTCATTTGGTCACGATGTGATAATGGGATCTTGGAGAAATCGAGGGAACTCTTCAAATAATATAGGCACATCTACAGCGATTTGGGTATTTTTGATGAGCAGTTGATATTAAGCGATTGTATCTTAGATAAATTACAAACTACCCACAAAAAAAACTTTTTAACAAAAATACAACCGACTACCAAACTACAAAGTGGAAAATAATTTTAATTTCGGAAGTCGCTGTCAAAAAACTAAAATACTGATAAACCAAAGACACCGACTATTAGGTAACCTATAACCAATGTGTTGCTTTCCACATTCAGGCGAACGCTGCCGAGGACGAAAGCTAGTACTTATTCAATAAAAGTGCAGAAAAAAATAACGAAAATTACAAAAATAAATAAAATTTATTTACACCGTTACAATTTTCCAGATTCTATCATTTCTTTGAGTCGGTACTTCTGTATCTTGCCGGAAGCTGTCTTAGGGAACTCGTCGATTACTTTCAGAACCCTGGGAATCTTGAACCGGGCGATCTGACCGTCGCAGTAATGTCTCACTTCATCCAAGGATACGGAGACACCTTCACGGACGCGCAACACTGCACACAACTCTTCGCCTAATCTTTCATCGGGTACTCCAACCACCTGATTGAAAAAAATATTGTTAATATAAAATTAAGGATAAAAACGTCTATTAGTAATCCGCGACACGACGCGACATAACACGGCAAAGCATTAACATTTGTACGGCCCGGCGAAATCTAAAGGCGAGTCGACACCTGCATGCGTCTTAGGAACATAGTATGGACACTTTTAGACCTGTTCGGGAGCCGTTAGTTTCGCGTGCAAGAGACAGACAAAACACTCGTTTGCGAATACATCGCGTACATGCCGTGTACCTGTTGTCGCGGTAATACTCAATTCCCTAAGGGTATGAAAATAAGATTCAAAATCATTTCCGCTTGCGAAAAATGACCGACCAAAGAGGTATTATCATCATCAGTCTATTATGTGTACTTATATTCATAACAATGACCGCTGCAATAAACGGTTAGAGAGTTATCATGCTGTGAGCTTGTGTGACTGTTTCCTTCCAATGTGTCCAAGGTTCCTTTACCCCAAAAAAATTACTGGGGTATAGGAACATTTGCATTTACAGTAGCAGCAGATCAATGACACGCCGACTAATCTAAGTAAAGAGTTTATGCCTAATCACTCATCAGATGCTTGCCAAGTATCTCTTGGGCTGATTTGTATAAAGACATGCAATTTAAAGTGGCCTCGGTCTTCCACTGACTATTAATTATATGTCGGAAAATTATTTTCCATACTAGATAAATGGCTGTGTGCAGTCTGGGTCAAGATGATCGCTTCGTGAAAAATGAAACAAAATGAAATTGTTTATTCTGTAAATAGGAAATCGGAATCACTTTTACGCGTCATATTTAAAAATATTATATATAAGCTAGATGAGGTCGGCAGCGTTTCTTATCTGACTGCTCTGAGAAGACAGCCCGAAACAGACATAATTTTGGTCAGGCCATATGAGGACCATAAAGATCAGTGTCCGAAATGGTCTTTTGAGGAAAGAACCACACAGATTTGAGTGGATCTGTCCAGTCAGTGAAAACATTTGTCAGTAATCGTGTAGCTCAACTCAGAACTTAAGGAGCTCAACGACTCGACGAACAATACTAAAAAAATATTTGTGTAGGATGCCTAAAGTACTTAAAGTGCCAGAATTTCATTAAAACTAACTGAGAAAGAAAATAAAAAGATCCGCGTTGTCCTCACATTCACAATAATTCAAATAATTTAATACTTTACAAATTAATCACGTCAGTTATACGTATAATATTCAACAATTCAAAATAAAACAGTTTTATACAGGGTGTCCGGTGGCAGAATTAGGATTTCAAAATTAAATAATAAAAAAACTGCAAAATATTTTTTTTTATTTCAATGACTATAACAAAGAAGGGAAGTGCGGGTTTTATTTCTTAAAAATTATTTCGTCTAAATGTTGACCATCACGTCGGACACACTCTTGGAATCTGGCTTCAGTATTGCGCGCCACTCGCTGGAGAAGGGACGTCGGGATGCCATTAACCTCGCGAACGATATTTTCTTTTAATGCTGAGATGGTCGGTGGGGCGGTTTCATAAACTTTACTTTTGAGGTACCCCCACAGAAAAAAGTCCATGGGGGTAAGATCCGGCGACCTGGGTGGCCAGGGGATGTCAGCAAAACGGCTTATCAATTTGTTAGGGAACAAATCACGAAGAAGCGCCATGGTCTCTCTAGCAGTGTGAGGCGTGGCGCCATCTTGCTGAAACCATGTCTGTGAACTGTAGGCAGGATGTTCTCTTAATATTGGCAGAAAAAAATCGTTAAGCATTCGCCGATAAGAAACGCCGGTCACAGTAATGGCTTGTCCTTGACGATTTTCAAAAAAATAGGGTCCGATTATTCCTCTGCTTGACAATGCACACCAAACCGTCACTTTGGGACTGTGAAGTGGCTGTTGATGTTTCAATCGTGGGTTCTGTCCTTTAGGTGACCAATAACGGCAGGTCTGTTTATTTACACTTCCATTTAAATGAAAATGGGCTTCATCGCTCCAAAAGATTGTGTTCACTGTACGAAATCGCTGCAACATTGTTTCGCAGAAACTTTTGCGCAAATTGTAATCATTAGGCTTAAGCGCTTGCACAATTTGAATTTTAAAGGGGTGAAGTTTAAGGTCCTTTTTCAATATTTCGTGCACAATCGTTTTTGGGAGCCCTAGAGCAGCCGCTCTCTTACGCACGGACTGTCGCGGGTTATCGCGTAAACTGTTTGCGACAAGTTCGATGTTGTCATCAGTCCTCGACGTTCGGCTGGGTCCCGGCCGCGGATTATTTGCTGCTGAAACTTGTTTTTCTGAACCTCCGCACCCACAATCGAATCAAATCTTCGCTTGGCGCATCACGTAACCGTCGGATATTGTACCGCGAACAAAATCTTCGACGAGCAATAGCACAGGAATCGTTTGCTTTAAAATAAGCTTCGATTACGAACGCACGTTGTTCACCCGTCCACTGCGACATCGTGACTAAGGAACCCGCACGAATGACGAATCGAACGTGACCCCCCTGCCCGCCCCTCCGCTAACGGTTCGAAAACAGTTCGAAATTTAAATCCTAATTCTGCCACCGGACACCCTATACACATTGACTCAATGTGTATATAAAAGTGGTATATTTAGATGATTTTACTTAATAATTAAAATGTCAGTTTTATAGTTTTATCATAAGGCTTAGAAGAGCGAGCAGCTCAATCCCAAGCTTTTTTTTATCTTCTAAATAATTTGAAATTTGGTATTACCCTTTACAAAGTTTGGTTTTAATACAACTGAAACGATATAAAATCGTTTAATAGGTAAGTTTCGAATGTCAATGGGACCTTTGTTGTAAAAGCGTATACATTGACCCATGAACGAGTTGCCCACTGTGTGGAGACGTGTGCGATGTACAGCAAGATTGTGTTTATTCCTGGTATTTAAACAATGAATATCGGACATTTTCCTAAAATTTGATATATTTTTGAGAACATACAATTGGTTTTTAAATATTAATTGTGAGACTACAGTCAGAATATTTATATCTTTGATTTTTTCGAAGGGAATCTCTTAGACCTAGGTTGTAAATGTTTAATGAAGCTCCTAAATTAATGTAATTAACCAATTTGATTTAACCAAACGAAGTTCAAACTGCTATTATTTTAAGTTTTACGTAATAAATTTTCTTGTTTGTATTATAATTAAATAAAAAATTGAAAAGCCTTTATTATTTCTAAATTATATTTAAAAAATGTTCTTAATTCTCCAGGGTACCTGACATTAATTAAGCACCGGACCCCTCGACGGATATAGGCCGGCTCCAGTAATTTCAACTTTAAGGTATACCAAACAATAAAAAAAGAATCGTGAAAATCGAACTACTCTGCAAAAAGTTATGCGGGTTCTGTTACAAGTCTTATAGTCATAAGATTATGGCTAATGCCTTTAATGATCCCACTGCTGGTATTCAGGCCGCCTCTCTTTGAGATATCACTGCACTAAATGGAATAAGTAAGTACTCCTTTTACTTACAAATTCCATGTATAGTGCCCCCGCCAAGTCGAGCAAAAACAAACAAACATCGCCACAGCCGCACCAGCCGTTCCATCCTTTTCTCAAAGTTCACTGTCTTATAAAACGATTTAATTATTTTTTTACTTGACAATCCTCGATATCAGGGTGTGTGATCAGCAAGTCCTCGATCTCTTTCGGAGCAATATTCTCTCCCCCTCTAACGATGATGTCCTTCAATCTGCCCACAACACGCCCGTAGCCATCTTCACTTATCGTGAACTTGTCTCTAAAATGAATAATAATTAATGTAATATTAGCCCATTAGAAGTTCAAGTACCTACTTTCAAGGGTATTGTCTCGGAAATAACAAATTACTATAATGTCAGAAGTCACAACCTATTGTGCAGTTTAAAAACTCAAGTAAGTATCTACTTTTCATCAGAAGAAAAATTCACAAAAAGAAAATGAATATTAAAGCCTCTACTAAACAAAGCATTTTATTAAAATTAAAGTATAGGTTTGGACGATGTGACCTTTTGGGTACGGAGCCTTAAAAAATAACATTATTTGGCTAAAGTTCGAGAAAAAAATTTGGTATATGTACGTGTGTGTAATCATTGGATTTGGCTTGACACCACACAGCTAAATCTTTTCATTAGCAGTTTTTTTATGGGTGTCTTACTATTAGTCCTTATTTAATAGACTTATCAATGACATAGGTCTCGTTAGTGGTGGACATTTGGACAAAGCGCCATACATTTTTGCCAATATCCTTTTCTGTAGCAATCCAAAGTTGGTATTTGGGTCAAGAGTTAATGGGATGGACGTAATTCGAAGATATACAAAAAACCTTACCCAGTCTTCAACCAGCCGTCTTCGCTGAGGGTTTGCCTGGTCTTCTCCGGGTCATTCCAGTAGCCGATCATGTTGTTATAGCCGCGCACCACCAGTTCACCGGGACTTCCGAACGGTACCATTTCGCCGTTCTCATCTACGACCTGAGGAAATAGTATAATTTTACTTTGTCTTCTTCTTCTCTTGTATCGACACGAATGATATTAGAATGTCGTGTTCAATGTGGTAAACAATATTAGACAGTCAGCAGGTGGTATTGGGGCTACTCATAGTGCGCCGGACGGATATTTAAGTATCGCCATACATGTTTTTCCATCAGGAATTTCTCAGTAATTAGTAGCCCGTAATCTGGTTTCTTGCGTGGTTGATGGCAATAGGCCTACCCTACTTCTATGGCAACTGAAGTTAAATCCTAGTCAGTTAAATAAAACCAAGTGTAAAAACTATTAACCTGACACAAAAGGCACAAAACAATTACAAAATAACGAAAGCCAAAACATGGCAAAAACTACCTGGCAAATTAGAAGTGTAGGATGATGAACATAATGTTCATTATCCCACACTTCTAAAGAAACTCAAATCTTATGGTATAAGGGGTAATGTTCTAGGCCTGTTTCAGTCTTATTTACATAATAGACGACGAATAACTGAAATTAATAGAATTAATGTAATTACTAAACAAGACGAGATATTTAGATAAGACGAGCGAATAGTTAGTTACGGGGTACCGCAGGGTAGTGTTGTGGGTCCTTTGCTATTTATATTATATATTAATGACTTACCGGAATGCATTGAACAACCATTGACCCAATTTGCAGATGTCATTACCTTCAAAAAGTATAGATACATACGAAAGTGACATTAATATTTCTTTAAAATTGTTTAATAAATGGCTAGACGATAACTTAACAATAAATATAAGCAAAACAAAGATAATGAATTTTAACCAACGCATGTTAGATAAGAGCAATCTGCATGTGCAATATTATAATGATACAGTTAAAGATGTAGTAAGTACTAAATTTCTAGGGCTAGAAATAGACAAAAAACTTAGTTGGAAACAACACATAGAGTCACTTTGCAAAAAACTAAGCACATCCGCTTACGCTTTGCATACTCTGTTGTCTAAATCTAGACGTCTAAATCTAGACGCACTCATGATGGGTTACCATGGTTTAGTCGAATGCCACCTACGATACGGCGTTATCTTTTGGGGCAACTCCACCGAAAGGGAAACTGCATTTAAAGCACAGAAAAGATGCGTACGGTCCATTTTCAAACTGCAAACTACTGATAGCTGCGTGCCATATTTTCAACAGAATAAAGTATTAACTTTGCCATGCATATATATTTTAGAAATGGCAGTGTTTGTAAAGTTGAACCCTAATCGATTTGACCGCATAGCTGACGATTTCCACGAAATAGGCGCGATAATAGTAAGTTGTGTTTCCCTAGTGCGAAAACGACTTTAATGCCCAAAAGTGTCTGCTAAATGGCGCCAGTCATTTATAATAAATTACCGAGGAGTTGGAAAGAATTAAACTTGACGTTATTTAAAAAACTTCGAACATTTTTTAGTATACAAAGCTTATTATAGTGGGACGGAATTTTTTATGGAGAAAGGAATTTCTTGATTATTTTTATAATAATTGAAAATTAGAAAAATATGATATTTAATTCCAATACGAAATAAGTTGACTGCATAACAATTGTGTATAATATAAATAACTAATAAAGTACTTCATAATTATATTGTAATTACAGACAATAAATCTTTATATTGGCATTGTTTATCATTATTATGTACTTACTTAACATCTCTAGTGTTTTTTGTACTTTTGAATGCCTTCTGGTTAAATATGGCTGTTACTAATTATATTTTTTATGTCACCAAGTTTTTTTACCCATATTTGCAGAACTAACATCAATTTGCACAGGCAAACTGACGCTGGATCGGTCTGTCCATACACGAGTAGTTAATCATTTGGAATGATTCGCTTCAAGGTGCGTTCATTCTGGTCATCGTAGGTGCCTAGATCTTGAGGCCATAACAGCCATACGCGTTTGATGAGGTTAGACGAATCCGAAGACATGTTTGATCATCGCCTTTAGGATCTCCTCTAAGTAACAGAGATTGGTTTTCTTTTCTAGGAAAACAAAAATACACATTTAAGGGGAAAAGTATCCCTAAACAATATTTTCCAAAGAACCAGTTATTAAGCAAAACTGCTGTTCCGGAAATCCAGACAAAAATGCAATTACCTATTCCTTGTAGGTACGTTAAATCAGTAAGAGGTAATTTTTCAAAGTTGGTGCCATAGTAAAAGTTGTATAAACTTTTGGGCCGAGTAGGCATTGAAGTTTTGTATGGGACAGCTGATTATTTTTTTTGCGATTACGATGTTAGTCCCATGAAGAAAGTTGTTCAGTTTGGTGGTCTGTACTACACATTTAAATATGGCCACACATTTCTGATACACGCCGTATTGACGAGTAAACACTTTGTTTCTCTGGGAGAATGCTTATGAGCACAAATGAGGTCGGTATACAAATAATATAAATGAAGGTACCTTGGTCTCCACATGGTCCTGTATGTAACCAACGGTCTCCGCCACCAAGTCAGTACTGTCGCCAGGAATGCTCTGGAATATACATGCTGTTGTCTCTGTCATTCCGTATAGACCCTGAAAAAGAAGGCAACAATGAGACATTCCCTTTTCGTGTAATTGGGTGGCACATTTGGCAGTAACAAGCTGATAGAATATTATATGCTTTATTGTACACCAAAATATGGTACATCGATTTGCAATACCAGAACGTGCGCCGAGCGCGTGTTGGACGCTCGTAAACGCAACAAGATTATCCACATTTTGGTGTAATTTTTGAAACCTCAACATGCTCAGTATAACAGTGTTTCTTTTAAGTTTATTACTGATTCAAGATTTTTTTTTAAATGTCTAGGATTTTTTTTAAAGGCTCTTGATACATAAAATACATAAAATTTTATTGGGCGCCCAAAATGCAGCGTACAGAACATACCTCAGACGCCTGTTATAACTAGGGTCTTAGCAAGAGAAATAAGGTATGTTGGTATAACCCGCTCCAATAAAGAAACGAATAAAAAAAATGGCAGCCAACCATAGGAGCTTATCATGCCCTTGCAACTTGTACATAATAATAGATATTTTCCTTTCAACCTTCATCAACCAGGATTTTAAATTTATCATAAAAAATAAAATGTAGTTTCTAACCTTTACAGCTTCCGTCTTAAGATATTTCTCCATGTCTCTTATGAGTTGTGGACTGCACGGTGCGCCGGCGGCCAGTGCTATCCTCAGTATGGATGGGACGTCCCCCATAGTTTTGATTTTCGCCAGCATGTCCAGGAACATAGTCGGGGTTCCAGTTATCACTGAGCATCTGGAAAGTACATGGATTTGTTAACAAATTGGGGAGTTTGTTATGCCAGTGACATAGTAGGGCTCTGTGACGGAGCTCGTCCGGCAAAGCAAGCGGTCAAAGTCTTTTTATTAATTCATATGGAAACGCGCTTTCCAATATCTAATTTAACCCGCTTTTATATCCAGAACTGCGAACATAAAAGACGCCGTACAAAAATTTACAGTACGCAGTTTTTTCTTCCTCCTGAAAGTTACTTCTTTTACACTTACGAGGTTTTCACTCTAAGGCGTCGATAAATAGCAATTTTGAACGTCAAAATTTATAAAAAACCGTTTTGATTCTAGTCGCCCCTTCCAAAAGATAGTTTTCGTACGGAGAAGAATGGGCAAGAAACGGTGCTACTAATATGGGTTTCAGTATTATAACAGGCATATGAGACTATATAAGTATGACAGGGTGTAAAGTTCACTTATCCTCCATAGAAAAGGGAGGACCCTCGACGAAATGGGTGTTGTGTCTGATGGGCAACTGCCCGACGATTGATGTCGAGACGCGCGACAAATACTGCTTGCGCGATGCAGGATTTTGCAAGTGTGTTGCGTAGTTCGCATGTGGCGATGTAGATGTCGCCACAAGGTAGTTAAGATTTAAAAAAAAACTTTCTTTCTTTATTCTTTTTCTGGTGTGCATGGCAACGCACTGGCGATGCCACTAGTATTGCAGATGTCGGTATAGGCGGATAGTCGGCGATAACCATTATCACTTACTATAAGATAATTACTGCAGTAATTATCTTATAGTAAGTGAATTTTTTTTTCGAAATAGAGTTATATACATATTCGGAATCGACTTTTTTTGCTGATTCCGAATATGTATATAACTCTATTTCGAAAAAAATGTCAGATATGCCTTTTCTCCTTATGACGGCAGTGCAGGTGGAAAGAGTGGCCATGGCCTAACATGTTGCTGAAACTACTAATTCTGCTTATATAAGCTACCACTGCAATTTTATCTTTTTTTATACAAATTATGAATAGAAATAGACAGTCGAAATAAAACAACTTACTTTTCAGCAAACACAGTTTTGATGTTATCATCGACATTGTAGGCGGGACCTGCTAATACCAGGCTACTGCCATGTCTTACGCCACTCAAGAATGTAACGATTGAACCAAGAGCGTGGAATAACGGCACCTGAAAACAAATACGGAACAGTATCAGTGACGCATTATGGAAAATAGGTTACATATTTTAATTTCATTTTCCATTGTTGGCAGTTCCATGGCTACCGTAAACTTACGTTAGTAAGTATATACAAATTCGACGTATCCGTTAATTTATCTCAGATCCGTATGGAAAATTATAAATAGTAGGTATGGTTGAGTAGAGATTGTTGAGAGTTATGAGAAGTTTCTAATTACAACAATTCGTAATGAGATAAATGTAGGTCGGTAGGTAGGTAGGGGGTTCTAATTTTACAAATGAAAATTGTACCTTAACGCAAATGTTGTGATGTCCCTCGTCTAATGTGTTCCTCTTGCCTACGAAATATGTGTTGTTCACTATACCAAGATGAGAGTCTAGAGCTGCTTTTGGATCCCCTAAAATAATGGAATTTTCATGAGATTTCAAGTAGATAGCATTTTTTGTAGACAAAATTATTTAGTTATATTAAAATGCTTATATAAAAGTAACGACACGGTTTGTGCAGTGATTAAGCGATTGACTGCTGTGCTGCGTGTCCTGGGTTCGATTCCTGCACGGAACAAATATTTGTATGACCTACAAGTATTTGTTCCGGGTCTGGCTGTTTGTGTATGTGAGTTTAAATGTTTGTAAACGCACCCACACTACAGGAAAAATTCCTAGTGTGGGGCAAAGTTAAAAAAAACTATTTGCATTATGTACTAAACTAAATGACGAACTAACTAAACAAAAATCAGTGCGTGCTTATAACCACACGATAGAAGTGAAAACTTACGGATGGAGCGGAGTATACGTGATTTAGCGCCGAGTATACGCAATTCTGCTAAGTTATACCCGATTCAACGTCACCAACCTGTGCGTGGAGAAGGTGCGCCTAAAGAAGTTTTCACTTCAATAAATACAAAAACAAAAGAACACTTAGGCGTCGAAGTATTCGTCCGCATCGCTGTCATCTAGAAACGTACCCCGAAGACTGGCAACATTGCCACGTAGACTGGCAATGCTAATTAATATTATTTATTTTTATTAATTTTAATATTCATAATAATTATATTAATATAAATTTTTGAAGCTCCATCGGCAGAACATTAAAAAAAAAATGAAAAATATCATTAACTCGAAATGAAGAATCAATATTTTTTTATGACGTCTCTATTTGGACTAATGAATGAAAAAATCAATGTGGGCAAAGTTGACTAAAAGTCCACATGGACTTTTAGCCAACTTTGTCCACATTGATTTATTTTTTATTTTTAGAAAATCGAACAAATATTGAATTAAATGTTGAGTTATAGTAAATTTAACAATACTAACACATGCACATGATCTTACTGATGAACATTTAGCTGATGAAGGAAAATACTTGTATCCATAGAAACATCGTATTAAAATTGTAATTATTCGAAAATAGTGGGTAAAGTTGGCATATTTCATGTTAATTATAATATTAAGACAAAGATAATTCTTCTTCTACTTCATTGTATTTTGCTTTTTTTTTTTTTCTTTCCTTTGGCATTTATGTCTGTAATTTTTCAAACGTACCTTAAACTCGACTAGTGTAGAGGATAAAATGTTCCAGGTTAATTTATCGGTACTGTAGACCGAGGAAAGGAAGACTGATACACTTAATTATACTTGAAATTTTGTGCAATTTTGCCTTTTTAGTTATTCTCCAAACTAGATTTTTAAACAGAATATAGATAGGAATGGAATAACAAGAATGGCGCTGACCCCAAATAAATTGCGATAAGGACAATCCCCTATCCATGTTTGCCAGCCTATCAGTGTTGTATAATTGGTCGAAATCACAACACCCAATTAAATCAACAAAATAAATTAAACAAGTTTTCATAAATTGCGTATCGGTAGACCAAGGCACTGTCACAGTAGGTAAGTACCTCTGGACCCTCACCAGTGGTGCCTGAAGTGAAGTGGATAAGGCATCCGTCGTCCGACTTGACCTCACTGCCGTACTGAGAGATCTGGCTGCCTGTCTCAGTGATAAGCAAATCGTAGGGAATTGCACCTCTGTTGACAAAGATAAAGAATTAACAGAAAATCCAAAACAAATAGTCTGTGCCGCCGACGTTTGCTGCTTTTAAGCTCTGCGTTGTCAAATATTAGAGAACTTCCAATAGGAATTGTGAATTTTTTTTTAACCAAATTTAAGCATAAAGATTATTTCTGATGGGCAACTGCATAAACTGCATTCAAAACATAATTCCAAGAAGAAGCGAGTTTATCCGTAAGACTGCTTCTTCTGATCACAGATCTTAGTATTAGTCATTTGCTGTTTGTAGCACTTATTTTTCCCAACTTAAAGAAGTGGAAGTAGTGAAAAGTGGAACTTTTGGGGGTTGGCTTTTTAACTTTTGACCGTCTTTTGAAGACTTGGTAAGTTTTCTGCACTTACGCCAGTTTCTCTTTCTCAGTAGTAATAATAGAGCTCAAAGTAGGAAATTCTGTAGACTTCCACGAGCCTGGCTTGCTGTTCTGTAGTTCTGGTATCATCTGTGACAGTTTGTCGTAATAGTCTCGATTCGGCAATCTGTTGCCTATCAACAGGCTCTTCATCCCAGTCTTCTTTATACAGAAACTTAGCTCATTCTTTTCATATACTGGATTAATCAGGACCTGAAACACCATTTTAAAAATGTTGTTTAATTTAAGAAAGGATTGACTAGCTTGCATGTAATCATAATTAGCCAGCACGCACCGTGAGCGTGCGTAATTTTGCACGCCGTAATTGGTAGGACAAAAGGAACTGCGCATTCACTCAACATTTTGCAATGTATTTATAGAAAGAAAGAAAAAGTATTTATTGAGACTCGCACAGGAAATCATAAATAAAACTAAACACACAATAGGACATATAGGATTGGATATATGTAGGGACTGTTTTTAGCAATAAAGATTTGATTACATTTGGTCGGAGTACTGACCAAATGTAATCAAGGGTATAATCTCAGTATCCAGGGTATAAAGGGACCCATCACATAGCCATTCTATCTACGCATTCTGTGTACCTACACATTACGTCTTTCTACATTGTTCTCACATGTATAATTTCAACACGAATGATGTAACCAATATTTTGTAACAATATTATGATTTAAAAGAGTGTCCGTGGAATTTCTAGGTCGTTCTTCTCCATAGGTACCTACTTACTACACTTTGGAATGGGCAACTATCTTCATCTTTCTGTCTGACCGACCCCTTGACAATTCAAAAGTGCCTGTAAATGGTTTATTTGAAATAAATGCTTTGAGTTTTGCAAATCAATTAAGTTACTCTGGCAAAAACAATATTGCAGGGAAACGACTTTTTTTTTTGTGAAAATTCGGTGTTTACGATAGCGCGTAATGCACAAAGAACATTGTGCTTTCAGCAGTACAGGGTGGTGGGGGTATTTTAAGTTACGTTATAATATTAAAAACTGGTTTTCGTATAAAACTTGAAAATGTTAGAACTTCAATATCTCAGGAACCAGAAGGTTCCCAGGTATGGTCCAGTAAAAAAACAAATGGCAATGACGAGAACAACAAGTGAGTTTCGGCTTCGTTAAGCATTTTTTTACACCCGTTATAGATTTTCTTTTGCCTTGCAATTATTGTCCCATCATTTGGATACTTTACGTAACATTTACATAATTTTACGGGCTTAGGTAGCCTCGTTCTTCATCAAGGAATAACAGCTTCTAAAATCTACACTGGAATTATAAATTTGACAGACTTGTAAAATTTAACTTTATTGTCGATACTAAAGTTTTCACTAAGAATTCAAAGAATCTATAAATGGTTTGAATGTAAATACACACATCAAAAGTGTCTAGGGATCAACATATATTTTTGCAATAACTTTTCTCCTGATTGATATTAATTAAAATTTTCTTTAAGGATTCATCAAATAAAGTGTTTTCGTTTGTCACAGTAACGATAAACCAAGTCACCTTTGCATTAATAAAGAAATTTGCCATTTTCCTAATAAAGGGATTTTTGACATTTGAACCACTAACATTAAAGTTCGAAAAAAAGACTGAAATAACAGTTTTCTTTAAAATTTTATTGGGTAACTTAAACAATTAATAATCCATGTTTCTACCGCGAACACTAACAACACAAGAACATCGGTTTGGCATACTCAAAATGAGTTCATCCAAATCACGCTGTGGAATGGCCGCCCATGTTCGTTGCAACAACAAAAAAAGGTCTTCTTGCGACTGGATACCCTCCATATTCGGCAGAGCTCTTCTCTGTAGCATATCCCATGCATGCTCAATCGGGTTCAAGTCTGGCGACTGAGCAGGCCAGAGCAGGACATTGATGTTAGCTGCGGCGAGAGTCTGTCTTACAACTCTTGCGGTGTGCGGTCGTGCATTATCATGCATTAACTGAAATAAGGGACCGATTTGCACTTGTAGAGGAACGATGACGTCAGATACAATCGTCTCAGCATAAATTTGAGCGTTGAGGTTGCCTCTGATCCAAATCAACTCAGTTCTTCCGCCGATCCAAATACCCGCCCATACCATGATGGTTCCACCACTATAAGGATGGACTTCCTGGCAGGATTTTAATCGCTGTTGGCGTCCAGGGGTTCTCCAGTGTCGTATACGTCTTGTATCCGGTCTCATACCAAAACGAGACTCATCAGAAAAGCACACGAAACGCCATTGTTCTTCTGCCCAATTTCTGTGTTCAGGAGCCCATTGATATCGAATCCTACGATTGTGCATTGCTATAGGTGGTACCCGTAGCGGTCTTCGGGAATGAAGGTTCACTTCATGCAAGCGGTTTCTGACTGTTTGGTCGCTAATTAAGTTCCCTGAAGAGTGATGAAGCCTCACGGCTAACATCATGGCGGTTATTGTTGGAGCTCTTCGAGTTAAGATTTGAATGTATCGGTCTTGTCTCCGTGTGGTGCAGCGATACCGTCCTCCATGGCGCTCAGCCACGGTACCAGTGCTTCGGTAACGTGTCCAAAGTCGACTGATAACACTCTGACTTGTATTCAGAGCTGAAGCCACAGTACGTTGCCGGGAACCAGCTTCTATCATTCCCACGGCTCTGAGCATTTCTTCCCTGCTTAAATGACGTCGCCGCTCCATAATAACGTTGGTTTTAATCAGTAGTAGGGAAACAGTAGCACTAATAATGTCTTCAATGCGTTGTATGTTTTTATAGGGAAAATATTGACAGCTGATTTTCATCTTTTACTCGAATTTGATTAACAGTTCCTGTTTCAAATTATGAAATGCACCAAAAAGGATCCATATAAATTTATATAATCATAAATTTATTACAAAGCCACATCTCAATCTCAAGAAATCCGCATAAAAATGCTTGATCCCTAGACACTTTTGATGTGTGTATATTCTTACGCTTGAGTTATTTTTTGATCCTATCTGATACTGATTTGACAAAACACTTACCGATATGAGTCCTGCTCTAGCGGTAGCAACTACAGCGACGATCCATGCAGCACTGTTGTGTGACCATATCCCCACGGTGTCGCCCTTCTGCAGACCTTGGGCGCGGAGGGCACATCCGAGGGAGTCTGCCTGAAAGGAATAAAAGGAAATAATCACATGTAACATCAGTCTCGTCGTCCCCAAGGATTAGCCAGAAGTGACCAATAGTACATCCACATTTACCAGTTATGTTTAAGTGTTGTGGGTGCGTGTAGTATTCTTGAATGTGTACAGAGACGATTAAAACATGGAAAGTTATTTTATTATATATCATCACTATATCTAATACAATAGATGTAAGTACTTTATTCAAGATCGAAAGACTCCGGACTGCTACTGAGATAATAGAAGAACATCATTAGATGTTGTATAACTTGAACTCGGTTTGTTAATACATTGTCCAGATTCACTAAAGCTTTCAATAAAGATTTTGCGCACTGTTAAGATCTTTGTTTATTGCTATAATAGTAAGTACAAAAATATTCATCATATTTAGTCAAGTGACAAAACGGTTTTCTATCATGCAATGACCATCGTTAAAGCATAATTTGACCATTTATTGTAAAACGAAAATAATAATAATATATTTATTAGTTACAAATTGTCAAGTAGACTACGTTTGTGACTTTCTGCATGTATACAGCCTGATTTATACGATACGATTTCATTGCCTCTGGCAACAACAAGCCTGACAACCAGTATTACCTTCTACATTACGGAATAAGTATTATCCGTGATTTTTATTTATAATTGAAAGCACCGATATTTCGACACGTTGGCCATGATCACGGGATCACTAAAATGGCACTATGAAAGTTTAATACGTTTGATTTATTTTTAATATCGACGCTCTAAAAGCGAATTTGCCACACGGTGACACGGATAGACCATGACCTGGGATAGGACATATGATACTTTTTATCCTGGTAGTACGTTCCCGTGGGACAATTTCTGACCTCCACGCGTGCGATGCCGTGGGCAGAAGCTAGTATATAAATGTAGTACCTTACCTGTTTTAACAACTCCGCATAAGTGATAGTAATGTTTTCATGCGGAGATCTGACGGCGATTCTGTCTGGGTACTTGTCCACCGTCTGCGCAATGACGTCCCCAAGAGTGTCGAGTGACAGGGGTTCGGATCCCGGGTTGTGCAAGTAGCTTTGACCAGGTGCTGTCTGAAGTTGGCGACTCCATCTGAAAACATTTCGAGTCCATGTTTTAAACAGTGGCAGAGTGAAACGATCTCAAATAAAAAGGAATAATATAAAGATGTACGGTGGTAGGTATATTTTTAAAGGAGCATTTTAGGAATTGATCAGCAATGCCTGGAATCTGGATTTGTATCCGGTTGAAGGCAGTAGACTCGCCCCCATTAAATAAGATGATATTTTCGATGAATATAGGCATGACATTATGTCAAATAAATAACCATAACAAAGACGAAAATGGACTCTACCATAACAATACTAAGTTTTTAATTCATATAGATAATGTTTAATTTATTATCACAGATAAGAAATACACGCAAGTAGGAGCTGGTGGAAGATCTTTAAATAATTATGAATGTTATCAAATATGATCTGATTAGACCGTAAATATTAGTTAAGTGTATTTTTTTACAGACTGATATTTAGGAACAGTCTAGTACTTTCGAAGTTATCAAACTGGCCTGTTATCACCGACATGCATGGAGCAATCTGGCTGTGTTATCGAGCAAGTTAAAATGATCGGCACTATGGCGATACTTAAACGGTGTAATAGGTATGACTGTTCAAACATTGTATGCATTTATGTGCGAACTTACATAATTTTAATCAATATTTTACTAGCAAAAAGAATCATGTTGCTTGAAAAATAAATAATAATAACAATTGTACATTGTATGTACGTCCATGTACCATAAGCACCCCAGTAGTCCACTACTAGGTACATTGCTTGCTGTATTTTAACTACCATTTATTCTGAAATGGATTTTACTGATACGAGAGAGCAGACAAAGGAAGAAGTTCTGAAATGACGGGCAGCTTTTATTAGCTACCTAGAGAAGAGAAAAATTAAGAGGGTCCTTCCCGGTTCGTTTATCGTCAACGCGAGCATGGTCGAAAAACTTGTTATTTCATCCAGCGCAAGTGAGAACTACTAACAAGCAAGTGAGAAAGCGATAACATTGTACGAAAAATAACTTGCTTCAGGAAATACGTGTTTTTGAATACGCCTTACAAGATTGTGAAATAAATATTTGTCATTTAGAATCTTCATTACATGTGCAAAGTTTTTACAGTGCAACCTCGATATAACAAATCGGAGGGGAACAAGAAAATATTCGTAATATCAAGTAATTCGTTGAACTGAAGTTTGTTATGTTGAGGTTAGATTGGTCTAAAATTCGTTATAAAGAGGTAAAAGAATTTTAACTTAAATCTTTAACAATAGTGACGAGCAGAGGTGTTTACATTACTTTCCATCAAAACAACAATGATTACTTTACAAACAAAAGCGTGTCGAAACATGTTGAGAGATGAATCACATTATAAGATTTAGAGTTATATTATTGGTGGAAACTTTATATAAAGGTTTTGGGTTGGCAAAATTCGTTAATTAGAGGTATGAATACTTTTCTTGATGGTTGAAAATTCGTTATTAAGAGGTTGTACCCAAAGAATGTTCGCAATGTAAAGGTATATTTTATATTGACTCTTATGGACAATTCAAGGAGATTACGAAGAATTTGTTAAATCGAGGAAGTCGTTATATTGAGGTACGGTATATTAAGGTTGCACTGTATAAGGATTTTTTATTTACTTTTAGAAATTATGAGTATATTATGAACGGTCAAAGATCAGGTAAAATTTGTGCAAAAAAGCAGATTTTAGGAGGCTTATACTGAATTAGTTTCTCCAAATTTTTATTTTTTGCTTTCTTTTAAACCTAGATATAGTGCACAAAATACCTATTAGTATAAAAAAAAATAAGAAAGATGTATTACGACGCCATAATCACTTACGAGCGTTTGTATGAAAAGTATGACGGGTTGGCCGCTCTTATATGTTGACATATTACAACCCTGATATGGCCAGCAATAGACATAACCCATAAGTGGTTCTCTAAGTGGCGGATTCATACCAGTGCATCCAAGTCTAACCATACCACCTTCACGCTCAGGCACAGAAACATCCTTCCATACCCTACCACACACGGATTGTGTAAACTATCTTGGCTTCCACTTAGATAGGCGCCTAACATGGAAGCAGCAAATTGATGAGAACCTCCCCAACTAACACTTAGGGTGACTTGCAGCAAAATGATGCAAAGCTTGGTTTAATTAAATCTCGATTTTGCCCTAAACTCGACTTAACTTAAATCTCATTAAGCATGTCTTGCACAGTCACATTTCACATTCGATTTAACTAAACTGAGATTAGGTCTATATTTCATTCGCCATTCATTCTATGCGTTCCGTTCCCAAATAAAAAGTGATGGCAACTCAGTTCTGCGTATGGAGAAAAATGAATTTGATTTATCAATAATGTCAATGTTAAAACTTCAAAAGTCAGTTTAGTCAGTGTTGGTTAAAATAATTGTCATTGGCGCTTTGTTAGTTTATGTATGTGGGTTTTATCATTAATATAAATTATAACTGAAAGCTTACCTGTTGAAATCACTTGGAAACTTAGGAATAATTTTATCATAAAGGAGCTTTGTACTATGTTTACTTAACCGTTTCAAAAATTCGTCATCACGTAATGTACTAAACAAATCGCTTCTAATGTACACTCTACTAGAGAAAAACGGAGTCTCCAAATATTGTACGATCTCCGCGTCATCATCCGATAACAAATCATGATGGTCAAATGAAAAGAAATTCATTTTTGCAAATAAACAGAGAAATTTAATAAAACTGTAATGACGTCTGTATACAAAATCGAGATTTAACAAACTTAAACCGACCCAGATGCCAGTTTAACTTTGACGTTTATTTAAATCGAGATTTAAGCTAAATCGATGACATGCAAACCGTTAAATTAAGTTTAAGCCTAAGTCGAGTTTAAATCGAGATTTAAGTAAAAGCTGCAAGTCGCCCTTAGGCGCTAAGACAAGAGTTATAGTAAATCTATTAGAGCACTAACCAGATCCTAAAGTTATAAATAAGTGTTATGCATTCGGAGTTAGAGCGCACTATAACTCTACTATACCCCCAAAATGGGCACACTTTTTTATCACCTTGGATTGTTTAATGGCGGTAAAACAGGGTTATAAAATGTATTAAGAGGCATAATAAAGCAATAAGAGAGCTAAAATAGCGATAACTGAAACTACATGGAATAAAAACGTCGTAAATAGGCAAAAATTAACTCCTTTAGTAGTACAATAGAGTAAAATATCGTTTATTAACTCTTTGGGTGCTAAGAGGGCTGCAAATAGGTGAATACTAACTCCTTAAGCAGTACAGTAGAACTACAATGTTGCTCACTATATTTTTAAGTGATAAGAGGGTGGCAAATAAGTGATTATTAACGCTTTGAGCTCTAGTAAAGATTCACAAAGGCTATAAAACCAACCTCAGGTGCTAATTTTTTTAACATCTAAGGTTTTTTTTTATGCGAGCAGTACGTATTTTAATATTTGTCTTAAAACTTTTTAAAACTAACGTTTAAAACTTTTGTAATAATCTAATAAAACGTTGCCTATTCTAGTTTAAGGTATCGTGCTAGTAGTATTACAAAACAATAAAGCAAAATACTTCAATTAAACCGTGTTTCCTTATGTTTTTCTAGCCTTAGTCAAATCAATTCGTAACCTAAACATGGTGGGCAAACTTAAAGGGTACAGAAGTGGTATTAAGCTCTATTACTCTACCTTAAGTTATACAGAAGTCACATTAAGCACTAGAAGTTCTATGATAGCGAAAAATGTTCCTACTGTTCGACTTTAAGTGACATAAGAGAGTTTTATACCTCCTTAGGCATTTGGTGGTACAAAAGAGTTTATGAGCACCATTGTAGAACTGGTAGTGGTAATTATTGCTTTTGTGCAACTTTTGGTTTTTGGCGAGAGTTTATTATCGCTTGCATAGCACTTTAGGGGGTTGTAGTCAATGATTACTTCTCATTTAGATCTTATAGTTGTAAGATTCACTTACAACAGACTATAAGTTCAAAAAAAAAAATTGCTGTGTATGTCTTTATGTATGTCCTTAAAATCACCCCGTTATCGCCCTTGTAACTCTGTGGTATAGCTCTAAGTAAAATATTTTACTTGTCTACACTCTTTTGTCGCCAAAAGTTGTAACTGCTGCTGCTGTAGCGCCTTTATATCTCGTTAAGTTCTAAAACAAGGTCTAATTGACGCCTAAGTGTTAGTTGGGTCCTCATTTTTCTTTCGTCAGTTAAAAATAAAAAGGATGAGATAAATCACAAGTTCCGGAACCTGTATTAGCTCATGGGAAGAAACTCTGTACTCTCTGTATACAGCAAACTCCTCATCTACAACTCGGTCTTTAAACCAATATGGACTTACGGGATAAAATTGTGGGGCATTGCCAGCTAAACCAACATATTCTGTCTACAAAGAGTCTAAAATAGTATCCTAAGATCAATAATAAATGCACCTTAGTTTGCTAGGAACGACGAAATCCACGATTATGTATAAATGCCGGCAGTAATCTCTATTCGAGCGGTACAAAAGACAACACAAGGCACGCTTAACCTTGCATTAAAATCCACTAGTTGCTGAACTGTCAAACCCAACAGTGGTGGTAAAAAGGCTGAAGGAACGACCGTCTATGAGTAGGAGGCGCAGCACTGACTGCTCCTCCACAACGCCATTTGACATGGAACGAATTCGCTTATCGTCCGACGA
Source organism: Omphaloscelis lunosa (assembly GCA_916610215.1). Lineage (NCBI taxonomy): Eukaryota > Metazoa > Arthropoda > Insecta > Lepidoptera > Noctuidae > Omphaloscelis > Omphaloscelis lunosa. Next base: position 18,964,310 of record OU744247.1, read on the forward strand.
CCGATTGCAAATAGAAATAACAAGTAATAATTAATTTAAAAAACAAAAAAAAATAGGTATAGTCTACAGAGCTTAAGTAAAATTTTCAAGATAATTAAATACATACATAGTCTTGAAGAAACCTGACAAAAGCAGTCAATCATAAACTGGGACCCGATAGATATTCAACGAAAATAATGTAGGATGAAATTCAGCACAATTATTTCAGGTAACTAAATAGACACAGTGTGTGAAGATCCCTGACAGAAGAATTTTAAACTGTGGGATAGTTACAAATCAAGATTGAATCAAACGAAAACGGTGCAGAATAAATTCACTCTGAAGTTCTACAATTAATCTGTAAGACTCAGATCAAAGAAAAGACAACATTTTCCTACCGCATGAATCATTTGTTTGTTGACTGCAAATACGAGAATTGTAATAATCCTACTGCTTGTTATCTCGCTGGTCTAGTGGCCTAACAAGATTAGTAGATTACTGCAGTTGTGTAATGTGCTGGATAAGGAATTTAATAAAATGGTAAGTATTACCTATTTCATAATAACGTTTTGTTTGAGGAACAGGGTGTAAAGTTCACTCATCCTCCATAGAAAAGGGAGGATCCTCATACCAGACAGTTGTGTTTGGTGGGCAACAGACTGTTGGGCAGTCTGCCCAATAATTGATGTCGAGATGTTGTATATGTCGGAGTTGGTTGTCAATTACAATTGTGGGTAGTCAACAGTTTGGTATGATTTGTTTTTCTTATTATTAATTTATGTGATTTTTAGTATCAATTATTGTCTAATAAATTGGAACATAATTTATTAAGTACTCGGTGTACGCACTAATTGTTATTTGACAACTTATTTCGATAAATAATTGTAATCGATGGTTTTGTTTAAAAGAATTAATAACCTGTTACTTTAATTTTAAAAGAATTTACTTTGTGAATTCACTATTGTTTATTTACAACAATTATTCTTGTATTATTTGATAACTTTATAATGTAAGTCTTATCAGATTTAGCACATTTTAGTGTTTTGTATCAAGTAAACACGTGATGCATTTCCGTGCGCCATCGGACAGAGTTGCCGTGGTGGGATTGCAAGGTGGGGGCATCGTCTTATTAAAGAACGTGCACTCGTTATGCGAGTCAGGCTATCTTCGGATTCGACTCAATAAAGAGCCCTGCTCCCGACAAAACTGTCGGTTTATCTGGTACAGCACAGCTGTATATTCACATAGCTGTATTGGCTTGCTGATAGCGAGCGATACCATTGGATTTCATTGGGTGGCTTGGCCACTATACGAACTGAGACTTTAAAAGTCTGTTCGATTATTACTACCTATTTCACCTACTTTATCATGTTACTAATTACCATTTCTATTGTGTTTTACCTTATAATGTTACTATGTACTACCTACTATAACAAAAACCCTGTAAAGGCTCTTTCAAACAGGCGCGACACGCGACGCGACACAAAGGCACCGCACGTCGCGCGACGAGCGGTGTCTTTGTGTGGCGACGCGTGTCGCGCCTGTTTGAAAGAGCCTTGATTGTTTATTCAGTCTTGTTTATCCCAATAAATGGGTTAAATGGGAACTCCAAACCCTGACAAAATACCTCTCGGCACTCCTGATATATATATCGGTCCTCCTACATATATAATATCGGTCGCGTGGAAAACGCTGACTATTTTCGTGATGCAGGATTTGTGTGACGTCAGGTCTTTGATGCGTAGTTCGCATGTGGCGTTGTAGATGGCGCCATAATAGCACATACCAGTAATCATAAACAAATGAAACCAACTATTGTAAGGTTACATACATATCCTACTATGTTATTATATATGTCGGCGCGAGACAGTCCAGTTCTTATCTGCGTGAGACGAAGGTATCGGCCACACCTCGCCTAGATCACGGTGGTCTTTGTTAGCGCTTAGAGCTTATTGATAGTAAATAATGAATAATTGTTTCGGATATGAAAGGTGGCGACGTAAATCTGATTGCATCGAACGTGGCCGGGGGTTGGCTTGCATTTTCTCGTGGGAACGTTTTAAGACGATAAGAGTTTAGCATCAAAGGAGCCTGGATCAGGCAGTCAGTTCCATTCAGACCGCGAAATCGACTGAACGCGACCCGCGGATTCGTTACTCCCTTCTAATTCATTTAAGAGAGCGTAGATAGTACAATAGTTACATGTAGACTTTTCTAGTTAGTGATTAATTACATTTTCGTCCCCCCATCTCGGAAAGAGTATTTTTGCTTTTCGATACCTGAGTGCAAAAGCCGTTTTTATCCGCTAGAGGATAAAGTCAATTGAATTTCATTGTGTGCACTAAGTTTGTGAATACAAAACATAATTAAACCTATTTACTCCCTCCACGGTGCCGAATTTATACAACCTTTTTTAATTTGTTAAAAACTTAGACTCGGAACCTTCTTGGTGTACTTTTTTTTAATTTGCTTTGCACGCGCCATTTTCTATTCAAGTCATATTGTTAAAACCTTAGGTTAAAAACATGAAACTTGAAACAAGTGAAAAACCTAAAATGAGTGGTTCTAGTGAAGGAAGTTTATTTGATGCCAACAGAATTGACTGAAACTGTTAATAAGGCGCAAATGAGCTTTCTCCCTCAACTATCACGCGAGAAGTATTTGAAACAGTACGATATGTTTAACACGTGGCGACTAGCTAAAGGAGCCAAAACTTTCTCAGAAAACGTTTTGCTGGCATATTTTATTGAATTATCCGAGACGAAGAAACCAAGCACTCTATGGAGTACGTATTCAATGCTAAAAGCAACAATCAAGATGAAAAAAGACACACATATCAACACCTATCCTAAATTAGTGTCATTTTTAAAAAGAGCCTCATCAAAAATCGAAGGTTTTCACAGCATCTGAAATTGAAAAGTTTCTTAACGAAGCATCTGATTCCGTATATTTGGCGACAAAAGTAAGTCTGTTGTACACTCAGTATCTACTTAAGTATATTAATCAACTACTTAACATAATCTAATACGTACTTAGTAGATGTTGATAGGCATAATTATGCATGCATATCAATTTCATTAATCAAAAACATTGAGAAACATTCAGATGACTTACTATTCATTAATTTACCTAATACAAAGACAAAAAGAGACCGCAACTTCGTCATTCGCAAGTAATACGTAACAATTGTTAAGAAATATCAAGCCTTACGTCCGCCTAACACTCCAATCAATTGATTTTTTCTACAATATCGCAACGGAAAGTATGTTAGACAGCCTATGGGTGCTAACAAAATGAGCAGTATCCCACAAGAAATAGTAACATTGCTTGAACTTCCAGAAATTGTTGTACACGGGTCATTGTTTCCGACGAACTTCAGCCACACTTTTGGCCGATTCAGGAGCCGATCTCCTGTCCCTTAAGCGCCATGGAGGCTGAAAGTCTAATGCGGTTGTAGAGGGATACATAGAGGATTCCATCCAAAATAAGTCCAAAATATGTGAAGGCATCGTAGGAGCCATTACACTGAAAGAGCCTCAGTCAGATCCTTGGACTGGCCCTTCTACATCAAAAATGAGCCGTTACGAAACACCTAACCATCGCCCTCTCTTGTCAAAATTTACGCCAGGGAATCCGATGAATCAGTACACAAGTCACTAACACCAACATTACAGTACCTAACAAAAATATTACACTCAACTTAAGTAACTGTAGCAACGTTACTTTCAATTTTTAATTATACCTAAGTATTATTTGTTATAATTTAAAGATTATTCTGTAATACTTACCTATCATAACGTAGTAGTTAAATCTTGCGATTGTAGTTTTATTTATTTTTTGCATTTAATAATTTCCTCGCTGAGGTGGGATGAAAAGTTACGTGTTGCAGTCGAGTGCAAAGATTTTTCACCTCGTGCTCTTTTGATTCCCTCGCTAACGTTCAGGATTCTAATTTTTATAAGAATTAATCTATTTAAGATTTAAGTATTTTTTACATCTTGCTTTAAGTTTGAGGACTCATAACTTTTTTTCTAGCTAAAATCTGAATAAAGCAATCATTTTATAAAAATCTGCCAACATTAAAGATTTAAAAAAAAACAAAAATATTGCCTGTTTTACCCATTTTTAATAAAAAATAAATTTTAAAGTTAAGAAAGTGGTGGAACTAGAAGAAAGCAAAAAAAAAAATTTTTTTTAACATCCAGATTGCCCGGGCCAAATAAATTAGGGCTGAGTAAGTAACAGATGACCCCACCTATCCACCATTTTCGTATGTTCAACGTTCTGCCAAACACCCTGTATGTGAAAAAATCTAGAAATATGTGCACGTTAGAAGCGTCCATAATAAAAAGATAAAACAAAGAACAATTCAAAAATTAAAAATAAGCCATGGCAGCTAAGAGATGACCAGTCCCAACTGACGGCGCCCGTTCACGAACATGACGCATAGGTTAGCACCATTCAGCTCAACTATTTTGAAGGGAGCTAAATGATCCAACTCACGCGCCACCATCAGCGAGACATCTGAGTGAGTATGACATACTCACACCGCCAGGGCACATTCAAGTTAATGAAAGACATATTAAATTACCCTCTTCAGTACATAGTCTCACACCTGTGTTATACAGTGTGAGTGTTTATAATATGCACATATTGAAACGAGGGAATCTATGCTTAATTTTATCGACGGTTTTTTTTAAGGTACCTACTTATTGAGAAATTTTACGAGTATTGTAAAAATTATGGAAAAAATTAACAGATTTTTGCAAAAAATCACAAGTAAAAAAAATACTAAGTATGTTTATTTTCAATTAAGGGTAGTTTTCATAATTTTCCTATTTCTTGTACTATAATTGTGTCTATCACCTCTTTTATTAAAAAGATCTAATTTTTTTCTTACGTACATGATGTTTTCATCGATATATTGACAAGGTACCGTCATGATGTTAATATCCTTAAACAGTTCCCTTAGAGAATATCGCCTGTGGAAATAATACATGGCTCTGATCGCGTAGACGTAACACCAAACCCACAAATACTTTCGCCATAACAGCTCACTCGTGTCAGAATCAGAAAAAAAAATCGTGCTCTTGTCCTACTATTGCTGGAACAGATAGTGTTAAATACCTGGGCGTGTATCTAGATGATGGGTTAAGATGGGACAAACAACTCGATACATTAACAACTAAAAAATTTCGTCTCATTCACATTTTTCAATTTCTCCGTTAATCTGGTAGTTTCGACATTCTCAAAATGGTGTATTTCACTTTATGCCAATCTATAATCGGATATTGCATAACTGGAAGGCTCAAAGGGCTGCACTTAAAATAATGACAAGAAAACCCTATAGATACCCCTACAACGCAATTATAATGCTGACTGTCAAATTCTGACGGTTCGACAGATCGACAGCTCTATGTTCTCCTATCTGTTCTCAGGATACATGGCTGCTTGCCTCCGTCTGATCCTAGGAAGCGAACATATGTTCCGCCAACTGGGTACAACACAAATCCTCGTATGCAAGACACCAATAATACGTTCTAAGTATTCACGACTTTTAAAAAATACAGAAAGAACTAGACAGAATAAACTTAAATAAATTTAAAATGAAACCTAAAATTACAGAATGACTCATTCAGCAGGACTATATTAAAACAGAATCATTATTAACTTACATCGCTTGACTTATCACTAATAAAAGTAACAACAACACAAACATCCACATATATCTAATATATACATACATAAAACAGTACACACACCCACTCACACATCCTCACACTAACACACGCGCACACACTTACCCTCGCACACAAACAGCAGATTTAATTTAATTTATTTTATTTTATTTAATCATAACTGCAGGCAGTGTTTACTACAGATAATGTTGTTCACCATGTAATGATAGATAGATTGACACTACGTCACTTTTAAAAAGTACAACTTAATTTATGCAACTATCTGGCCGAACACTGTATCATACGATAGTTTGAGAGACATGGTTTATATTTTGTCACATAGATTTATGTAGCCTTTTAACTTTTATTTAAAAAAAAAAATATGTCTAATTTTAGTATATCTACTACTGTGTTCAAATGTGTCTATGTATTACTTTGGATAAATAAACACTTTAATAATTATTATAAATACAATCGAACACTAAAATATAATATATTATATTGGTATAATTACATAAAGAATAAAATAAAAGCAAGAGCTTATTGGCAATCAAAAAATGTAACATAAATATTTAGAAGAATTGTGATTGTTTGTTAAGAGTCTATAATACTTCAAATTTCTCAGCATGATCGTCCGTTATATCGAAAATACTACAGCATTAATTTTGAAATAAATATATGATAAAGTTGAGGATTAATGTTAAGTACTATGTTTGAACGATAAACCCAGTGGTTTATGGTTCGGTTTGGAGATAACGTAATCATGTTTGCGTATTTAAAAAAATACTTCGAATTGAATCATGAGCCTTTGCATAACTGAACTAACTATAAAGCAGATACAAAGTTATTTTTTACTAGCTGCGCCCCGCGGTTTCACCCGCATAAGTCTCGATCCCGTATAAATATCGGGATAAAAAGTATCCTATGTCCTTCTCCGGATCAAGGTCTATCCATATCCCAAATTTCATCCAAATCCGTTCAGCCGTTTTAGCGTGATGTCGTGACCAAGGGAAATAGGGATTCATTTTTATATATATAGATTACTATTTTTTTCACCGTAAAAAGAAACTATATAAACTATCGGCGCCTTGGAGACTTTTTCCCGCTCGCTCAGTCTCGCTCGCTTGGTCTTACTCAGTGCGCCAGCAGTAGTGTGCGAGCGAAATAAAGAGTGAATTTGAGCTGAGGTGTTATGAACTCTTAACTTGTAGGCCCAATTACACACATCAAGGTAAAAAAAGATTAACGTATCATCTTCAGTACTTGCGAGTAAATGCATAATGCATATAGCTACGTTGAGATGGCGTATCACTTTATTAATGAGTAGGATATGACAGGATTGCCTCGGTAGTCACGTGGTCAACTAGCACGACTACTTCTAAACATTATTTCATAAGCATAAGCATAGCATAATCGGCCTTTAATGTTCCCACTGCTGAGACACGGGCCTCCTCTCTGTGCGAGGGAGTGTACCGTAATCCACCACGCTATCCTAGTGCGGGTTAGTTGATGTTACATGTATTCGAATTGGTTAAAAATTGTAGTTTTTGTATATGCCGGTTTCCGTTCACCGTTTTGAGAGCAATGAAATAATTTACACAAAGTAAATTGCCTGCCTGAGTTCGAACCTACGACAACTCGTAATTCGCGGTTGTTACACTGGGACACCACTGCTAATTTCGTAGGACTTAAACAAAAATGGCGGAAATGTAGGTAGGTAACAGGCAACATCTTGACCTAGAGCTGACTTTTTTCCGTGTCGAAATCCTCATGGATACCCTCCGTCTTGGGAGAACGGAGGGTTATGTCGAACTTCTACCGACTAAAAGTCCCCTTTTCGTACTACTAACATGAGCCGAGGGCCCGGGAGATACTGGTTAATTCGCCGTACCCCCGACTGGACCTAGAGCTGTCCTAGCGTAGTACCGACTTTCAATAGAGTAAGAGGCTGGTTTCTTACTCTATTTATTTATGTTGTGGCCTACCGTAGTACACAATACTACCAACCATTTCAAGAAATACAGGCGTGATGTAATTGTTCAAAATTGGTTACCTCATGATAATGAGCATGAATTGCAACCTTAAAAAACACTCGGCTGTTTTACCAGCCACCCCAACCCTTGCTCGAGCCAACCCGCGCCGCTGAGCTTGTAGCTTTAAATTCCCCTAATAATAATATTAATCCGATCCAGCCCGTCCCTTCCTGTCCTCCAGCGATGCCCTAAGCCGAGGTCCGTACCCCACAGGGGGTGCCCTTAGCGTGTAGTCGCTTAGTTTCTAAGTTTTATGTCCTGGATAGAGGCCTTAATTTATTGAGGCAGCCACAGGAAAGTCCGGTTAAGCAGCTGACAACCTCCTAGGTTGACCTGCAAGATGCCATTTATAAAAAAAATAAAAGGCTGCTTTACCTATTTTATTACTACTATGTTATCAGAAGATCGTAATGCATACAAGGATAACTTACACAATAACTTAGACTGATTTCAACCTTATTCCCACGCCCTGCACTTTTTAATTGTTTAGTAAATCAAGTGTCGGTAAAAAGCTATATTGAACCTCATGTAGCAGTAGTAAGGTTGCGTATAGTGTATTTTGTAAAAAGAAAAATGGCAAAGAACTTCACTAGGTAGCTACCTACCAAGGAAAATAGCCGCACACAGCTGGCGCTGATAAAGCGTAATTATAGTGCCAAGCAGCATTCCTAGGTAGCTAGCTAGATACGCTACTTGGCATTATAATTACGTTAGTACCAGTTTCTTTGATGATAAAAGATAGGAGGTATGAAGTACCTACCAACTACAACTAGGTCAATCTGCCTCTTTTTTCCCGACTATATTGGGGTCGGCTTCCAGTCTAACCGGATGCAGCTGAACACTGGTATTTACATGGAGCGTCTGCTCGTCCTCCAAAACTCAGTTACTGGGTAATACGATATCCCTTCGTAAGACTGGTTGTCAGACTTTCGGACTTCTGAAATTCCGTCGTAACGACTGTCAAAGAACCACGAATGACAGCTGAAACCAACGGCTTAACGTGCTTTCTGAGGCATGGATTGGTCTCGATATGTAATAGATGGTCAGTTGGTCACCCATTCACAAACTGATCGCGGCAAGCGTAGTTTAACCCTTCAATCGACCCGTGTGGCTGTTATTATTTAGCTACGAGCTCCTCATCAATTAGCCACGAGCCCCAACTACTATATTCTACTACATTTTTGTAATGTGCGTTTAGTTGGTGCAGAATTGTTTTTTTCTTTCTTTCTTTCTAAATTCATAATTTATATTAGTTTATTTTTTAATGTTATGTTGGTACTTATTGGATGGTAATCAAGCCGATGGCCTATCTGATGACAAGCGGTCGGTGCCGCCTACATCTTCAAAGCCAAAGACAAGCACTATCTACCAGATAAATTATAAAATGTAACAGAGTTTGATTAAAAACTGCCACTGGGTTAACTTGAACTTATCCGGTGGTGGTAAATTATTAAGTCCATATCTTACCATGAATTCAAAAATATTTAAATCAAATTATTTATAATATGTATTTATAATGTAGTAGGTATAGTCATCATTATTCTCCAGCCCTTATCTCAATTTATTTGTGGTCGGCGCAACATGCTCCTTCCTCCATACTTCTCTATTAGTCGTCATCTCGGTAATCACCACCGTTCTGGCCATGTTATCTTTCACACATTCCATCCTTCGTTTCTTTGATCTTCCCCTACTCTTATAGCCATCCACATTCATACTCAAATCTCTGCTCACGATATTTTCGTCATTCCTCCGCATCACATGCTCATACCATGACAACCGATTTCCGCACAACTTTTCAGTCACCGGTGCCACTTTCAGACTTCATCTTATGTACTTATTTCTTATTCTATCCATTCGTGTAACACCACACATCCCTCTTAACATTCTTATCTCAGCTGCATGCATTTGCCTTTCATTCATCCCGTTTGTGGCCCAACATTATGTCCATACAAGACAACAGGTCTAACCACTGTTTCATATGTCTTCCGTGGGAGTCGCAGATTGTTCCCGTGACCTACTGCCATTTTATCCATCCAGTGTTAATGATTATATGCTTAACTGCCCGATCTACTTCGCCATCGCTTTGCACGAGTGAATCGAGATCCCGAAAGTCGGAGCAGACTAGGAGTAGTATGGCTCCAGAACGGGAGATACCGTCGAAATTGCAGAACATATGTTCAGTTTTGGTTCAGCTGATTTTCAAGCCAACAGTCCCCAGCTTCTGTTTCCATTTCTCCAATCTGCTCTGGATCTCAAGTTCAACTTCACCAACAAGAACAATGTCATCGGCAAACAGCATGCACCAGGGTGCCTCTTCCTGTATGTCCGACGACAGAGCACCCATAATCAACAGGAAGAGGTAAGGACTTAAAGCCGACCCTTAGTGCAAGCCTGCAGCCACACTGAACTCGTCGGTATTGCCAACAAGACCGTACGAGATTGATTGTACATAGCACGAATTAACTCTATATACTTAGGAAGAAAAGAAAGAAAGAAAATACGTTTATTTGCGGTAAACATGACGCAAATAAGAGCTCAAAATTAAAAAATGAGAAAAGGTTGGGGGAAGCATGCGTCATATCCACGCAAATCGGCTATCGCTTAGCATTATGCTGCCTCCCTATGCAAGATAGAGCCCCAGCGCTGGTTTTCATCGACAGCCGGCGCTGACGTAATGACGTCGACCGGTGCACCAAACAAATATTAAGACGCTGTACTTCCCGGGCAGACCTTTCTCTTTCAAGGCCCACCACAACACATCCCATAGTCCCGTGTAGTAGGTATAGTTTTGAGTTAATTTTTTAAGAGTCATTGTTTTTTAGTTAGTAAATATTGTTTGTAAACATACCTACTTAAGTACAATACAAATGGGAGGATCTTCCAATGGCACCTTCAAAATGATTAAATTATGCATACGAACGTAGAAATATCAAAACTCAACGATAATATTAAAATAACTTCTTATAAATAAATGCAATATTATATAATGATAGTTTTATTTGCTTCCATATCAACAAATAATATCAACATAACACAAATGTTGCACGTAACCTACGTAAGTACTATTAGTCACTAGTTTTTGTTTATTGACTACGTTTAATATAAAGATAATGATAAGATTAAAAACCTTATACGCGTATCTACAAAATTTAAGGAAAACTACATAATAATAGCACTTAATATGTTATATAACATTTCACTTGTTATTAATTTGTTTATTTATTTAGGATCTCCAAGAAAATACATGTCATATATAAGTAATGTGTCATGGTTTGTTTAAGATATTTTTCAGGCATGTTAACTAGTAAAGGAGATGGATAACGGTCCCATACAAGCTTAGCCCAGAAATGAACACAAATGAAAGAAAATATATTATGAAGCTTTAATAGTGTTTCACAGCCCTGTATATTTTTGTTCGCCGTAAAACTTTGTGAAGGGACATAAGACCCTTTTCAAATCTGATGACTTGAAAAAATAAATTCAATTCATTATAGATACAAAGTGCATTCCATAGTAGCCAACACCTCACTTTAGGTAAATCTGCAACCCGAAAATCCGATCTGGATCTCTACTTATGACCCTGATGTTACTAGGGTCATTTATTTATTTTATCGGTTCTCCAACAACTGTTTACGCTGGTGTTATGCTAAAGGTAATACGCAAAACTGCAACAATCACTCACAGTCACAACTATTTTAGGAATCGTCTAGTATCAACGTGAAAAAAATTAAGTAAAAAGTAAACGTCGACCGTTTTCTGAAGTAATCCCTGGGTGCAACATCGAGGTCATGGTGGACTTTAGAACGGACTGTCATAATTAAATGCGTATATTCAATTTCGTGTCTGTTCCGTCAACTGTTGTAGGGTTCCTTCTGGGCTGTCAAAACAGGTCACGCATCAAAAAAAATTGAATGTCTTCGAAACACAGGATGTTTCGTAAAGAAAAAATAAAATATTGCGTTGCATTGTTTATCTTCTAATGCTTCCCTTTATGTTAGATAAAGGTCTATGCAAAACATGACGGGCAGTGACAATAATTATGAAAAATAAAGAATGTGCTGCCATTACAAACTTTTAAGACTGGGCTCTATTGATTTTAAAATGAAATTGATACATTTAATCAAGTAATAAATATCATGTTCTTTACAGTCTAGTTACCTGCTACCTATTCAATATGCTTTAAATACAGTTTTAATATTGTATATTCTAAAAATACTAGTGAAATCATATAAATTCTTACAATAAGCATGACTCAATTACCACCATATTTCCAAAACTGGCAACATAAATATCTCCCCGAATACTTGAATCAAAAGAATAATCTTTTAAATTAAAATATTTCCTCCCATGTTTTGCCCAAGTAACGAAAGCTGTAGTTGGTGCGATTTCAAATATTATCAGTTATTTTTTAATATATTATCTCTTGGTCTGTGCTCGGCCAGACTTTATCCATGTCCTGTATTGCACATTTTGATTTTATGAATGAGAAACCCAATTGACGTTCCATTGAGAAAAGACACAACCAGAGTCTCGGAAAACATTGGATAAAGAAATAACTAGAAAATGCTACTTATACTTTTGTTTTCTATAATTACTTCATTTCATTGATAAAATTTGATAACCCTGACAAAGATAATGAATGAAAACGAAATTAAAATTACTGCCACCGTTAATGTAACTGTTTATTTGTTTTATTTAGTTAATTGCAGTGTCTATTTATAACCGCTATCTCAACTGTGGCAGAAATAACAAACAACAGCATCACACCAGTTAAAAAAAAATGCACAAGCAAGACTCGCAGACAGGCGCGACACCGGCAGAACAATTTCCAGAAATTATCTTAAAAATTGTTTCACCAGAATCGTGCCCCGTCGGTCGTCTCGCTGCGCCTATGTGCCTTCATACGATCGGACTTGAAAAGATCGGTTTGAATGCAAATGATTCGGAAGAAACATTTTTCTATTAACACCAACACGCTTTATCATTAACTACTAAACTAAACCACGAGTGCTGCTGAGCTGTTCCACCTCGCCAAAAGACAAAGATAAATTTTTGGAGTTGATAGGTAACCTTTAGTAATTGGTGAGGCACCGAAAGACGAAGAAGACTAAACCAAACATACATAGGTTTGCTTCGAAGCGCTCGACCTTACCGTAAGTTCACTTTTAATGATTGTTTTGTTAACATAACATAACATCACGCCTTGTTTCTCCGAAGGGTTAGACGCAGGTGTACCCATAGTAGGTACACCCACATTTCGTCAGTTATGTTTAAGTCGCATGTAATAGGGGGCGAGCGTATTGCCACCATCGGGCACAAATTCCAGACTCCGGGCTGTTACTGCGAAATGAAAGACTCCGGGCTGTTACTGAGAAATTCCAAATGGAAAAGCTCAATAATACTTTGCCCGACCTGGGAATCGAACCCAGGAACTTATGCTTAGCAGTAGCCTTTGCGACCACTGGACCAACGACGCAGTTGAGGTGGTAATTGTTGGTTGATTGTTGAGTTGTCGGGGGATTTTAAGCATATTCTGTTTAATTTAGGCTTACCCTAAGATAGACAGGCATAATAAGGTTTATTGTACATCAATAATTGTAACACAGCTCATAACTAATTATTTTAAATTTTAAGAGTATTACGTCCTTGTGTTACCACCTTCTGGCATAATCTAGTAAAATTGTGTAGCATAATATAAAAAATATACTCTAATTTCATTCCAATTTAAACTTTATCCAGTGCATACCTATTACACCTGATTAAATGGTACAATTTAATTTCCCGTGGCATCCTTACCATAAGTTGAAGCAACAATAATAGTTGCACCATCTTAACAGTTTTAGAAGATGCAAGTCATTTGTTGCTGAACTTTATAGTATCATATAATTGGGACTTTAGAAAGAGGTGAATGAGGCCCTAAAAATAATTTCAGAAAATAGCAAACCTCGTATTGACAACGCTCCTGAACCTCGTAGCGTAGATCGCACTCTTGGTCCACATTATCACAACACGACCACTCCGGCGGAAGCGCACTGGCACACTGATTAGCTGACAATCGTGTACAATAAACATTCTCTTATAAACAGTTTTATCAGTTCTGAGATAATAAAACTAATATTAGATAGATGGGGTCAATGTAGAAGCTGGATTACCATATGGTACGAGTTTTACTCGATTCGGTAACAGGTATCAACTATTAAGTGCGCAAGAGTGGTTTTGTCTCAATCTCTATTTAGGCCAAATGTAGTGCGTCCTTCACTAATTAAAAATCGTCGACGAAAATTAAGACCATAAAATTAACCTCAATTTTTCAAATGAAAAACAAATCAAGGGACTCTATTTATAAGTAGCAATATTAAACTATCTCCTTTTTAAAGGAGAAGTAAAAAAATGTACTGCATTGACGCTGCAGCAGGTCCTTCTATGTTTAATCCCATTTTTAAGTTTGCGTACTCTCGCGTAAAGTGGTTTAGTAAAAATTTACTTGAAACGGATTTTAGTTCATGGTTGCTTGTCAGTTTGGCTCTATCTAGTGATTTAACTCAGTCATTAACGGTCAGGCACTTGATTATCCCGATTATGCAATTCGAAACCTCAATTCAAACTACATCTAAGGTAGGTACTAGACGGAGGTTTCCAGCTTTCACGAGGTTCGAGCCGCTCTCCATGATCCACCACCACTATATCAGGCTTATTGGCAATAATAGTTCTGTCAGTGATGATGGATCGATCCCAGTACAATGTGATATTTCCATTTTCGAGAACTGGGTCGGGTACATACCTGTAGTACGACACTTCCGATTCCACAAGGCTGTACTTCAAAGCAAGTTGCTGGTGGATAATCCTGGCTACAAGGTTGTATCTATGCAACTACTCTTCGTTAGCTAGACGAGAATACCCGGAGATAATACGTCAGAATGATTCTCCCGGATGTGGCATGCCCGACAGATGTCAAACGTTCCGTCTTTCACGATGAATCTTCGGTAATTGTTCGTCATCATAACTTCGTCCATAATTGGATATACAACACCTTCGGTTTCCCCAAAGAGGTCACCAAAACGCAGCCAGGCTACGGACGCTAGTAAATCTACATCGAGCTCATGCAGGGCCCGGAATTAGTGTCCGTAAAGCCGGCTTCTAGGAAATATTCCCTGAGACTGCGTATCTCGCGATTGTGGAGGGTCTTAGCGTTTAAAAAGCCTTGACCTTCACACTTTCACGGGATATACAGTCTCATTACCGATTACCTTGGGTGATGCATTCAATATGTACAGATCCTCCTATCCAAGGCGTCGAGTTCGGTCTGAGTCCATTTGAGTATGCCAAAAGAGTACATCAAAACCGGTATGACCCAACTGTTGAAGGCGCGCACCTTTTTTCCGCCTGATAGAAGACTATTAAATACTTTCTTCAGGCGGCCAAGGAAGCGCTCCTTCAACGATTGCTTCATGTCAGTAACATTGTTGCCCAACGCTTCCGACATACCCAAGTACTTATAGGTTTCGGATGCGGAGAGGGCTCTAAGGTTTATGGAATCCGAGAGTTGGGTTCCAACGGATTCCATAATCTCCCCTCGCTTTACATGCATAACCGCACATTTGTCCACACCAAATTCCATCCTGATGGCGCTACTGAAAATGATTGGAACATTCAGTAGCGCCATCAGGATGGAATTTGGTCATCAGTTTTTGAGAGGCAGACATGATGGAGTTGGTGTCAATACGTTTGTTAATTTTAGCTCTCAAAATGGATGTAAGAACTTTATAAACCGTCGGTAAACATGTGGTCGTTCTATAATTTTTGGGTTCCGCGGTGCTACCAGATTTATGGAGCAGGTGGGTAACTCCTGTCGTTAGGAACTAGGGTAGCGAAACAGACTCCTAAGCAGTCTGGTACTGAGCCGCCAAGTGCCGACGTGCGATCTTACAAAATCCAGAAGTTGTGCAGCCCGTCCGGCCTTGGAGACTTCCAGCTAGCCAACGGACGGACTGCACGAGCTACATCTTGGGGGCAGACGGTAATAGCCCGCGTTTCTAGTATTGGATTATAGGTGCGCCCGACTTCCCGAGTCCAATCACCTTCGGTGTGACTGACAGGCACCGAGCAGATGCTGCGCCACAAAAAGCACATGGCATATCATCCGACAGATAGACTAGGGCGAGTATTGCCCTCCCTGAAGCAGATTTGTTTGCCGATGAGCGTTCTGGCCCCACCAATACGGCGCTCAATTCTGCACTGCCAAGCTGGTGCGGCTAGTTTCGGTCGTGTAGCTCTAGAGTCATTAGCAAATTTAACGTGAGCTACACGACATGCCGGAATGAGTGCGATGAGACTTTTAAGGAAGCGAAGCGAGTGCTATCAGGTGAGAGGGTACTCGCACATTATGAGGAGGGGCGACCTTTTGTGTTATCGGTGGATAGCAGCGTGTACGGGTTGGGCACAGTATTGGCGCATCATTTCCCAGACGGCAGTGAGTGACCGGTCACTTGTGTGTCACGAACAATCAATGATGTGAAGCGCAATTACAGTCAGATTGATTAGGAGGCTCTAGCAATATTTTATGGTAAAGATTTGAATTACGTACAGATAAGCAGCCTTTAAGCTACATTTTCATAGCGAAAGTGGGTATACCCCAAACTGCCGCCAGTGGCCTACAACGTTAGGCTGCACGATTAGCCGCATATGATTTTACTATAAAATATATAACCTTAAAGCAAAATGGACCAGCGGACGCGTTGTCATGTTTGCCGTTAGCACAGGAGCACCGCCGTCCCACCGAATCAATGAGTTATGTTAACTTAGTACATGAATTCATGCCAGTTAATTTCCATGACGTAGGTAAGGAAACTATGGATGCAATATTATCGCGAATATTGGGATTTGTAAAATTTGGATGGCTACCCGTACCTAGTTGCGAAGAAGAAAAACCATATTTTGCTCGAAAAGGCGATATTACAATGGATTTTCGTTGTTTAATTTATAAATATCGAATTATAATGCCAAAACTACTACAAACTAAAATTCTAAAAGAAATTAATTCTTCAAGGTCATGTAGAAGTTAGAAAAATGAAAAGCTTATCACGCAATTATGTTTACTGGCCTACCTTAGATATTGACCTTGAAGTAATGTGTCGTTCGTGTAAGTCGTGTCGTATAGTGCCGGATGCAGCGCCACGTACCGACCTGCATCCGTGGGAATTTCCTTTGTTTCCATGGCTGACCTGCATCCGTAGGAATTTCCTTCGTTTCCATGGCAACGTTTACATGCCGATTTTGCGACATATTCGGAACGAAAATACCTCACTATAGTTGACGCGCATTCTAAGTGGATTGAGGCACTTCCAATGGGTTGTACGGATGCACAGTCAACAATTATGGTTTACCTTCGCAGCTCGTTTCGGATAACGGACACCATTTCAATCAATAGAATTTAAAATTTATTGTAACCACAATTATATTACACTTGTATTACATTTATCATCCGGGGTCATTTTCGTAAATTTGCTGCAACGAAATGATGATGATTTGTGATGTTTATTACAAATAGGACAGTCTGGCCCTTGAGTAGCGACGACTTGATACTGTTTCTTATAGTGGTTCCTATGATTCGCAGGTTTGACACGCTGTTGACCAGATTCCCGTTAAAGGCAGGCTTAGTTATTTCTCTTTCTTCGGTGTAAGGGTTCTAGGGCTGTGGACTTGTTTTCGAGGAACGTCACAAATCTTGCAAGGATGGGAGCTCCCTGGGTGATATACGCGCCTCTTTGTCTCCTAGTCTAGTTTCTTTCTGAGAAGATGTACTAACAACGGATCCCATGTATTTGTGGTCACACCAAGATTATGCAAAGCGTGGATGCACCCGTGGTGGTATCATATAACTGCGTTAACTCATAAGCTATATGTTTGGAGATAGAAGGCTGATTTAGAAATATATCTATTTGATTTGTAAAGAGAACTTGGGCATTATTATATCGGTGATTTAGAATTTCCTAAGCTATGTCGTAATTTTCAGACGAAATGTGAAGATGTAAATAAGGCGTTCGGCCTACCCCTTGATCTTTCCTTTCAAGTGTTGCATCTTCTGAGCCTTGTTTATTGTCTTGTTGTCGTGAACAGCTTCTGTAAACAGGTCACAAAATGTTGGCCACTGCGTGTATTTCCCAGTAAAAGTAAGAATCTCAAGCTTCGGCGTTGCCTGTTGTACATCATGGACGATATTTTCTTATTTAGCGAACGCTTCCTAACTTTGTATGTAGCTACGCTCGTACATGATAAATTCATTTTCGTACACATACGATACATTACCTTGAAGTATGTGGTCGATTCGCACATGTATCGTATCGATAGTGTTCCACTTGACTTGTATAGTTCTCAGCTCGTCTTTAATATTAAGTATATTTCGAATATTTCGTCTACGTTGATGCTCCTCACCAACCTGTTGAAAGACCTAAAATTGGTTCTCTGTTGAGCCAACAGTTCAGAGGTTTGACTGCGTACCGTTTTCATCCGAACTAAAGACAGTAAGTAAGTTTCGAGTAGACTGGTAAAAGCTCTTACCCTGTTGATAAAAGTTAGATGAGAAATATTGAGGTTCCGTATCCGGAAACTCAGAGAGTTTCAAGAGATTTTGTTCGAACTCTCCCCAGAGGTTATCCAATGACTCTATTCTCTTTTGGATATATTCCGGAATTTTTCTCAACAGCGGATCCTTACAGAAGTTGACCTTTATCTTATTGAAACCTTCTAATATTTCCGATTGACGAGCGCTTAAAACGGCCATTATGATTTAATAAAAGGAACAATCTGACTTGGACCCTGATGAATTGCGATACAGATTTAGATTCAGCTCCACCGATGTCTTCTTGGAACAATTCACTAAATGGACTGAGTTGAACTATTTGCAGAACTGTCGCGAAATACTCAACGAACATAATCAAGTGTGGCTGCCTTTTTAACACACCTTGATTTATACACCCAATCTATTGTTACGAGTGATCACAGAATCCGGCCGGTCCGATCCGGCTCGAAGGACCAAAAAATTTACGACGATAGGATATACACTTCGTTCAAGCGTACAAATAATTTTTCTGTACACTTGTGATCATGGAAACTCGGGGATGAAGAATTAAACCGCCCTTGTTGAGTGTGGTAAAATTAGTGATTTATTTAACTTAGCCGGTACACTAAATGATCGTGCGTATGCAAACGCTGATGTAGCTTAACCTACTTAATGTTACAACATGTGCGGGTTCACCGTACAATTATTATACTAGCTATTACTATTCCAATTTATTTTGGGTCGGCCGGTCCTCCGTAATTTCTAAAATAAATTCTCTATTAGTCGACATCTCGGTAGTCACCCTCTTTCCAGCCAAATTATCTTTCACACAGTCCATCCATTGTTTCTTTGAACTTCCACTACTCAGCCATCCACATTCATACTCAAAATTATCCTGTCAAAAAATGAGGAAAATTTCGTGCATCTTCCTCATTCCTCAGCATCACATGCTCATATCATGGTTACCGATTTCTATACAACTCCGTCACCGGTGCCGCTTTTAGAATTTCTCTTATATACTCATTTATAATTCTATAATCTACAAAAATATATGGTCGGCAAAAGTGTTTTCTAATCTAAATTCCCTGAAGTGGTGTAAAGTAATCTCACATTTAGTATTTAAGGCTCATGCACTAATACGGAGCGAGTCTATTGCCATTAACCGGGCACCAATCTAGACTAGAATAAACCAATAACATATTGCACACTCAGGAGTTTAACTCGGGGCTTTACGCTCAGCAGTCGCGCTTGCAATCAATTAACGAGCGATCAAGTTTTGCATGAACTTCCAGTTCTTCAAAATGAAACAAAAATTATAAATAGTTGTCCAGTCAATCTTATACCTATACTACGCCAAGCATCAAAGGTTAAAGGCATCGTCGGGGTAGAGAGCTGGCTCCGCGATTCCAGCTCCAGAAGCAAAATACGTCGGATTAAGTCTAATCAAAGTGGTGAGCAAAAGGGTGGGTTGGAATCCCGCAACAGCAGTTACGATATTGGACGTGAAACAAGAAAACAAAGTATAACTTACTCCATCCATCAAAAACGCCAAACAAGACCTCTTAAGCCGCAAGGCACCGCTAGTTTGTCGAATCCAGAATGTAATAGAACTCTATATTTTGCACTTACATAAGGACACCGCTAGTAAATAACACAAATTATATACGTAACATAACGGACCACGGTCAAGTCTTTGTATTCTTTTTGGTATCTGATCTTGGCGGTGGCTGAATCGAGGCCGAGTGCCGACTCACCCCCCGTCCCTCTCGCCTCCTCGCCCCGCACCGGAAGTGGCGCGTGGGGCGCACGCGACGCCACCCCGCCCCCCGGGCCCCTGTCGCCCCGCAACCCTCTGTGACGAAACATGCAAATTTCCCCGACCCCCTAAGGCCACGATACAGATCTAGGTAGGTGAAAATGCGTTACAAATGTATTTTCCGCCTTCCTGTTCTCTCTAACAAGGTCATGGGGTGAAAGATCTAGGTGATCCTTTGCTATATATATACTTCGTAATTACGCCGATATTAACCTTATTGTGAAGTTTATTATGAAAATAAAGCCCTAAGGTCCAACGCAGATAAAAAAACACGTCAAAATGATGTTCATGATTTTCACTTGAGTACCTATTTTCATCCGGACAAATTGTTTTTATTTTGGAAAATATCAAATTAAACTAAATCTGATTGAAAATACCTTAGAAAATAAAGTAATTATTTTTTCACAAAAATATTGTTGGTATTAACGGAATGCCAACGCTGAAAAACTGTTAACTCATCGAGCACTGACTTGGCTGTTCAATTTCATTACTAAATTGCAACACCTTTCAATATATCGAGTGTATCATATCATGTCAAACTGAACAATTCCACTGTACAGAATATTGAACCCGTTTTTCGCTAAAAGATTAAAAATTTATAAATCAGTCTATTAGCGAAATTAAAATTGGCGTAAAAAGAAATAAAATAATGAAAATGAATGACATTGTTGGAGACGCACTACCTTCTATGTTGGTATGATGATTCACTTTATGTGCGTCTGTATGTCACAGGTTTATTTTTTCCTTTTCCATAATTGATTCCTTTCATAATTGTGTTTTTAGTAGTCGTTGAAGAGGGTGTATTCCCGTCATACTTGCAACTCAAAACTAATGTGGTAAAACTGTATTTGAAACAATAGTTTCAACTTAGAAAGAAAGGCAGAACAGGTGTTTGAAAAGAAATTTGAGATATTTGAAGGAAAAACTTCACCACAGTAAAAAGCAGGGGTCCCGCGACAAATAATAAATGGGTCAATGCATGGGACGGTCTGAGACATCGCTCGGGAGTTTGTTTGTAAATCCAGCCGGCCGCACCGCCGCCTTTATTTACTTGAATCATGCAAGAAGTCGGCCGGCGCTACGCAATCGTGCCGCAGTCATGCTCCGCCCGCCCAACGAATAACATACTTGGAAAACTCTAACCATGGCCGTCCGTGATACCCTGTGCAGTGCTTCGTAAATGTGATACTGTTATGTGACGATGTCGCAGGCCGCCGGCGGCAAGAAGGGAGGCAAGGGCCCCCCTAAGAAAAATGTGGACGAAGACAAGATCCCGCCGGCTAAAGCCGCAGACGAGGTTAAAGATGAGACTTCTTCTAACAATGGTGATAAAAAGGAAATTAAGGAGCTCAATGGAACGGAGAGCTTGGTCAAGCCTCCAAGTGCAGGGATTAATATCCGGGAGGTGGCGGCGAGGATCCTCACGCTGGCGCAGAAGGGGGAATGGCCAGCAGTGGAACAGACCCTCAAGGTCCTGGAGAAGCTTGTAGCGGCTGGCGGCGAGGATGCCGTCTCCGTACCCATGGCAGGCATCCTGGATCCGGTAATGTTCTATTTCATGCTTATTACAGTATACCCTCTGTCATCTCTGTGTTGTTACGATACTCTCTAGTTTTCTAACACTGGTCTAAATTTAATCCTGGGATTTTGGTTGGGGTCACACGACCCCAACCAAAAACCAGGATTACATTAGGGAAAAATACATATATTAGAAATCTTTCTGAACGTTATTTATAACATGGTTTTTAAAATTGGGCATGATTTATATGTTTGAAGTAGGCTTCACGGAGTAACGGTTTCTATGGTTTCTGGTTGACGCTTTGAACGTAGGTACGTTAAGGCTTATAAAATGGATCTGCCGATTAGATGGAGAGTATCTAAGAAAGGATCCCACGTTTTCTTACCAGGCCAGGCCAGTTAAAAGATTTTGGGGGAGATAAAAACTATGAAGGGATGGATATTGCACCGTTTGATAATAAATTTAAATATATTTTGAACAGAATTGTTTGTTCATGGTTTATTCGAACCAGACAGCTCTTGTTTAATTTTTGTGTCAGTAACTAAGCACTGTTCAAATATTGTACAGGGAATGCGAGGTGAATTCTTAACACCTTCGCGTTTAAGGAATTCAGGAAACGTCAAAAATGCTTTTCCTAACTTCTTGTGGCTACTTGGTAGCTATATTTATGTTCAAATTTTAATCGGTTTTATGCCAAGATTATCAGGTACCTATTGTATAAAATTACACATATATTCACGTTTCTTCTGTTAATAAATTTAGCTTCTCATGCGTTTTGCATTATCTATAGTAAGTCAGTATTTTTTGTCATCAAGCGCGTTACACGTGTTTCAACTAATATTTCTGACTACCCCATAAAAAGTAGAAGCCAGCCCTACACCGATTTTATTACACATAGCAGTGGCCTTGTTCTAAGTCCAAATTAATTCCAGTTACACCTATTACAGATGTCCTTCATATTTTCGTTACCCGCGTGGTCGCCAAAGGTCTTATTCGGACCGAAACCTTCAACTTTCTTGGTTCACTCAATTATGGCTGCTTCATAATCATTACTTATATTATAATAAACCAGAATCACACAGTCATTATTATGGCTAGTAAAATTGTCTATAGTGATGGCCGAAATGGGAGTTACTTATAAAATTTTATGAAAATACGATTCGGATCTTTTCCATAAATATATTTTCTCATAATTTAACGAAATTATCGTATTTTCGAGCATTTAATTCTTATTAGGATACATTGTTAGTTTCCGTGGGTATTATTTTGCCATGTGGTTTTTGTCAAAGAAATGGTCGGTCCATCAAACTCAAAGCATATATTTCAACTAAATCGTCTACAGGCACGTTTGAATTGTCAAGGAGTCGGTCAATCATAAAGATGATGCTAGTTCCAAATTTCAAAGTGTAGGAGGTTTCTGTAGAGTAGAACGGCCCAGAAATTCCATGGACATTGTTTATGGAATTTCTGAAAAAAGTATCCATTGGACACTCTTTTAAATAATAAAAATATATTGTTTTATGAAAATGATCTTCACATTCTTTATCTCTGTGTATCTTTGTATATGTAAGTATGTGCATTCATTCAAGTTGACACTGAACTCCTAATGAGTTTAGAATAGGCAGCTGATAAGATGTCAAAGTCAAATAATTTTTTTCCATTAGGCATATAAAAGGCACTTTTGAACGTCAAAATTTACAAAAAATAGAATTGATTCTAATCACCCCTTCCAAAAGTTAGTTTTCGTTTGGAGAAGAATGGACAAGAAACTTCACCGTTTCTCTTTTAAAATGTTTTACAATATTTTGTATACATTAATTATATAATTATATGTGAAGACAATGCACCTGTCATAAGATACACAATAGGTAAAAATAATTAAAAATGAAGCAATTATAGAAAAAATAATTATGTAATAGACATATGGTGTATACATATTTACAAGCATTGTAAAAGGAAGTATCTATACAATATTCCTAAAAATTTTACAAGTAATACTAATAAGTCAGTGTGTGAGGTTCAAGTAATCACAGAATGTAAAATCAATATTATAATAATTAATTATACAATTAAATTACCAACCAGTTTGATTTTGTCTAGACTCTAAATTGTCCTATGGAGCTAGACTAGCATATTTCCAAGCATTCTTATCTTGGATATAATCCTCTAATTTGTAATATGCTTGTTTACAAAGAGTACTTTTAATATGGGTTTTAAATTTTCTTTCAATTAATTGTAATATATCACAAGGAATTTTGTTGTAACATTTAACACAGTACCCCATACAAGATGTTTGTACTTTAGATCATCTGAAAAATGGTTGATCTATTTTATCTTTATTTCTAGTATTAAGTCCATGCGTCATGTTCGTGAACAGGCGCCGTCAGTTGGGACTGGTCATCTCTTAGCTGCCATGGCTTATTTTTTATTTTATTTTAATTTTTGAATTGTTCTTTGTTTTATCCTTCTAACGTGTCTTTCTACACTGTTCTCATATGTATGGTTTCAACATGAATGATGTAACCAATATTTTGTAACAATTTTTTATTTAAAAGAGTGTTCGTGGAGTTACTTGCCCGTTCTTCTCCATAGGTACCTACCTACTACGCTTTGGAATGCGCAACTAGCTTCATATTTCTGACTGCCCGATTCCTTGACAATTCAAAAGTGCCTGTAAATGGTTTAATTGAAATAAATGCTTTGAGTTTGAGTTTGCATTTCTCGTCTAGCGTGATTCCTAGGAAAACTGTTTGATTAATAAATTCCATTTTTTCTCCATTCATTACTTCTAACATTCGGTAATTTAACCGGATAGTTCGGAAGCGCCCCCGATTGAACCCGAACACACAAACCTCCGCCGGCTCGGTAGTGAGTCCAATTATACCCCAGAATTACGACATACGACATCTTTAATTGATTATGTAAATATTTATTACTACCCATCAAATCTTATGAATATGCGTTAATTACGAGAGTCGAATAAAAAAATCAAATGTTTACGCCATTAAAACTTTCATATTTAGCGCGCAAGTTTATTGATTTACCTTTATAAAATTCAAGCCTGTAAATGCGATATTCGCCATTTTGATGACAGTCGAGGTCGAGGCTAAAAAACATAAAAATTGGGGATTTCGAATATCCAAACTCCACCACAGGGTCAGTAAATACTACATCATTTAATTATTTGACGAATTCATCCATTTTTCAAGTTAAATAAGTAGTGGTAATGAAGTTTTTGATATCCTAAGTCGAAGTTTCGCGCCAATCGTGCGTGTTAAAACATTTTAAATTTTCACAAATATCACACATACACATGTAGCTATGATTTAAAATGTGACAAATATTATTAAAAATATTATAAACAACTAGAAAATGCCCAGATCTTAATGTTATATGCGAACAAAGGTCCAATAACACCTAACACACACACTACTCAATTTGTTTTAAAAAGCGCCGACAATTATTGTTTTTTTGTGCGAAAACGATTATGCCAAACGATTCTTTTTTTTTTCAATTTTGATCGGCTCGATTAATTAATATGTCGAATGTCAGAAATCGATACTTGCAAATTGATATAAACAAAAATTAAGCATTAAATACATTAGGCATTGTTTATAATAATGACTTATACTTTTCTAATGTAATTTTAATCGTTTTTTGGACATTATATATAAAACGAGTCAACAGACAGGACGGGGCTAGATACTTACCTCATTTATTGAATTTCGCGCTGAATTGTTTCTATATTTGAATTTAAATTCGGAATGCGCTTGCTGTTCAAAACTATTTTAATATAATGGACAATTATTTACTTTGGATTTTATTTTTGATACTTTCTGATAGTTTGCTACAGAATGCTCAGTATACATTTTTAGGTAGGCTTAACAAAATTTTGTTTGGGAATGACGATAAATTAATTCTATAAAGTGGGTAGCTATTCCGCAAATGCTTTTAAAAGACGTCCATATTTTTTGTTAGTTGTTGTAGTTTGTTAGTTTTTGTTTTTAATAGGTGACTTTTACTCGAGTAATAGAAATCGTTTTTTGGAGTGAAAACTTCTTTAGGCACGTTAGGCATTTTTGAGATGGGAATAAACAATTGAACTCGCGACACCGCTACCGACACCTCATTTTTGTAAACGCGATTGTGCTCTTTATTTTTACGTTACGGATCCATGTTCTATTAAAGTATTTTTACTTTAAAGGTTTTGGAAGTATTTTTTTTGTTCTCACTTCCGTCGGCACTCCCGGACTGCCACTGTTTTTTTTTTGTAGTGTCCCAACAAAATTAAAAAAAAAAACTGGCCAAGTATATGTTGGACTACGCACAGTGAAGGGTTCCGTAGTTGGGATGAATATTTACGCATAAACATTGCACAGCATCAATTACATCGACTGCAAAAATAAGGTTGTATTTCTCGAAAAAACTATAAAACAAAGTTAATTCTGCGGTTGTAACCGAAAATAATCCATATCTCAAAATTATTGACTTAGTAAATTAAGAGATCCAACAATACACGCTTTATGTGCATAGATTTTTTTCATCCCTCGGTTATATGTATGATATGTATGGGAAATGTCACCCCAAATATTAAGTTTATTGTAATTTCACTACACAATTGTTCAGCGGTGCAAAGAATACACCTTTTTTTCAAATTTTCATCGATAGAGTGTAAATTGTCTTCGTGAAAAATGGCTGTATGACCCAAACCCATTATAAATCTTCACTTTTTTATAGGTTTTCCAGGAATCTATAATCAACCATCAATTCCCAGTATTTAAAAAAATAGGTTCAATGGCTCCGGAGATAAGTGGGGAGTGGTCTATATTTTATAATAAAAAATAAAAAGTATAAGTCCAGGGGAACGAAGTTCTTTTTCACGTATAATTTCCAACAAAAACAAAATTTTCGCAGCCGCCATCTTGGGTTTACATTTTGACCAAATTCACACTTTCTCTCTTTCTATCAAATTAGAAAAAGAAGTTCACAAGTATGAACACTTTTTCGCGTGACGATTTATGCCAGTTCACCCCTACTGCAAGTCGCGTTAAAGAACTTAGTTCCAAAAATAATATAGAATAATTAACATAAATATTTGAGACCCTCACAACAAGCCCTTTCATTTGATATGTTGATATAAAACGGTACAGTTTGCAATTTTTTTTTTAATTGTCTAGTTTGAACCCCAAAAGTGACCCCATATTCAGAATTCATTTATTTACGTTACACTTCCGTATTTGGGTCACAAAAATTCATATGTGTACCAAATTTCAACTTAATCGGTCCAATAGATTCGGAGCAAATTGGCTGTCACAGACCGACACAAGAGTAATCCTTTATGGGTTCCGTTTGTACGAATGAAAAAACACGCCCTATCCACACTGTACGTGTATACTTACTAATAAAATTATTAATATCAAAAATAAAATAATTCTTGGAAAAATACCAAAGAGTTCTTATTAAATTTAAAAAAAAAAACGCAGCGTTGTTTTATACTTAAGATTACAGGAAAACCTATAAGAAGGCCATGGTTTTAAAACAGCATGGTAAATCTCTCAATATTCTGTGTACAAACTTACGTTTGCAGTTGGAATGTGTGGTCTAATATTATATCATCTGTGGTATGGTAGAACATGTTTTTCAACTACAGTGTTTTATTTTATTTTAATTTTTTTTATTTAATTTTTAAACATATTAATCATATTTTTAAATATTTATATAAAAACAAAAAAATAAACATTTAAAAATATAAAAAATAGTATCCCACCGGTATCGGAAACAGGGTCCAAGCTACCGGTGGTAAGGGCTCCAGAGAGAGGAACCTCCTGACGATACGCGCAGTGTCCAGGAGTACCGCTTTCTGGATCAAGCCCTAGATCCAGCTGCCTAACGAGAGCCTCTTCAGGTGTTGGTCGAGGCTCTTGGCTATTATGCCATTAGCCGTCACGACTATCGGCACAATGATTGCTGTATCCACATCCCACATGTCGACAACCTCGCGAGCTAGGTCAAGATACTTAATCTGTTTATCTTTTTTTTTAGACTGGGTCGGGCACATATCTATAGTACGGTACTTCCGATTCCACAAGACTGTATTTCAGAGCAAGTTGCTGGTGGATAATCCTTTTAATTATTATGTAATAATTAAAAGGATTATCCACCTTTATATTATAATATAATTATTTTAATTACTTAATAATAATTAAAATAATTATAGAATAATTATTATTAAGGGATAATACACAACTACAATATATATAATACATAAAGTTAACAAAACTTTAAGTATTAATGTTGCAGTCCACTGCATTATCCGCAGATAAGACATATTTAAAGATAATTGGTTGCCATTAGACAAGCATTACCGAAATTAACAAATATTTTGAAATAAATAAATAAGTTAGTATAAGCTATCTAGATGTTAAGTTTGTTCTTGTGATAAATTAATTCCGAGAACGGAACCCTTCATTGTGCTTGGTCCGAAATGCACTTGGCCAGTTCTTTTATATATCACCTGTCTAATATGTAATGATGGTTTCTTATTAATTAATTATCCTTCAAGCAACGACAATGAACTCGACAAGAAATGAAAGTAATGTTGTTAGGGTCACTTTTTTTGTAGAGCATCCATGTTAAACAGTCGCGCTAGTGAGGTTGCTAGATGTCTGAGCCCTATCTTTAAGGTTTCGTTTGTGATCTTATCAGGACCGGCTCTTCTCTTCCTTGAGTGAGTTTCATCCATTTCCCTAATTTATAAAAATTTCTAATTTTCGCTAATTTCTACCCAACATAGCAACATACAACGTCTGAAATTTATTGACTTATAGACATTTGACAGAGCTAATGGTTTTTTTGAAATCAGAAGACTTGGAAACTCAATTGAAGAACACAATGACTTCATCTTCGACTACATAGGAGAAACACTGTAACTATACAATGTTGGATTCATAGTTCAAAAACACCTCATGAATTATATTGAAAGTTTCATAGGTCTTTCTGTGAGACTCGCACTACTAAATGTAAAATCCAATAACTCCGATACAAGCATAATTGAAGTTTACTCTCTCACTGAGGCTGCAAGTGATGAAGAACTACAATCTTTCTACGACACTGTTGACAGAGCTTTACAACTACCAGGAAAAAATACAATAGTCATGGGCGACATTAATGTGAAGATTGACCAACCGAAACCTAATAAAAAATTAGTCACAAGAAGTCACAAAGTATGTGTATGATTTGGGTTTTCAAAGGGTATGGTTACAAAAACAGTAGAAGAGATAGACTCATTGAGTTTGCTTATGAGAACAACTTACGTATTATAAACACTTTAAAAAAAAACAATCAAAGATGGACTTGAGATCTCCTCAATTTTAACTATCAAACATAGAAGTATCCAAAACTTGCAAGTTTTAAATGTCACTTTCCCTTCAGACCATAGACTTGTCAGCCTCATTGATACTGGAAACAAAAAAGAAAAGACGGAAAAACTTTGGTAGCATTCCAAGACTTTTACTGAAAAATTATGAAGATCTATCAAGGTACAAAGAATCACTAAGCAGCTGTTCAAAGAACCTAGTACACAACTGGCAAGAAACTGACACTGTTCAATATACTGGTAGTCCACACGAAAAAGTTGATCCAACGAAGACGAATACTACAAATATCCAAAGCAAAGACACGATCTATGAAAAATGAACTAAAAGCTTTTACAAACTTGTAAGTAAATATATTCATAACGACTATAAGAATCGCCGTACACAAACTATTGAAAAACACCTCAATATTCAAGAGAGCATACAAAGGGTTAAGATCAAACAAAACATGGATCGAGGGACTTCAAGAGCAAATAAATGAAACACAAAATAGGTCAGAAATACTACGAATAACAACAGCCTTCTACAGGAATTTGTACAGTTCTCAAGACCAAGTGTGCTGTACACTCAACACATACATTCCAACAGATAGAGATGAGATTAGCAAAATGGATGAAACTCACTCAAGGAAAAGAACAGCCGGTCCTGATAAGATCACAAACGAAACCTTAAAGATAGGACTCACACATCTAGCAACTCCACTAGCGCGACTGTTTAACATGGTATTGCGATCCTCATGCGGGGTGCATGAGGATCGCAATACCATGGATACAATTGTCCGAGTCAGATGCTCTACAAAAAAGGTGACAACAACAAAAACAAAACAACAACAACAACAAAACAACAGCAGTCAACAACAACAACGGTGAACGGTCAACGATGGTCAACATTAGTAATAACAAACCAATCAGCTAATAACCATCAATGTACAAATTATTTTCATCGCATAGAAAAAAATATAAGAAAACAAATTAAAAAACATCAACCTTTTGAACAGGCAGGATTCCGAAGAGGCCACTCTATTGTGGACCATATCCACTGTCTACGAATGCTGATTGAGAAGTATCGAGAATTCCAAAAAATTTTGTATATTGTTTTCGTAGACTAAAAAAAGCTTGTGACAGTATTCTCCATTCATCGATTTGGGAACCTCTGCACTCTCAGCAAGAAGAGGTTGAATATATTGGAGTTCTAAAACATATTTATGACAATACCACGAGCAGAATAAAACTGGAAATCACTGGCCCACCTTGTATGTACACATAAAGAGAAAGGTTAGGCAAGGGGATCCTCTATCTCCAACGATCTTGATAGTGGTGCTAGAATCAATCATTAGCAAACTGGACTGGCGTAATCTCGGTTTAAATATAAACGGCAAGTACAGACAAGACAACATTGTATTCTGAAGATACAAAACAGCTTCAGTCAATGGTAAACTCGTTATATGAAGAAAGAAAAAAGTCGGGTCTGGCAATAAACCTAAGCAAGGCAAACATCATGACCAATCACATCGAAGTAACCATATATATGTCGAAATCACACCTTTAAATTATGTCAACAGCTACATTGGAAAACAGATTATATTTGACCGACAAAACAATGAGATGGAAGTCGAAAGAAAAGTTTTGGAGTCTTAAAGAGAAATACTCAAAAGTGGTATGCCTAAAAAAAATAAGAAAAGAGTCAGGGGTCAGCCTGCCTACTGCCCTCGGTAACATAAATGTTTGCCAGACATGGAAATTTACGTCGAATAAAAACAAAAAAAAAGATCATGTCAACGGAGCATGGAAAGGAATGGCATGGAAATACAAAAATTCAAAAAATCCCCATCTTCATATAAGATTCAAAATAAAAGTCATAGATGCCCTCAATTATTCTCAAAAGCTAAAATGGCGATGGGATGGCATGATATAATGTTTTATTTTTTATTTTTATTGTGTTAACTATTCGGTAAAAAAAGAATATATAATATTACGAAATGGAAAGTTAAATTATGATTGCATGCAGTATCTATATTATTTTTTTTGTAATCCAAACAGCAAGATATAAAAGATTGTTTTATTTTAATGTTAAGGTAGTCAGGTGGGTACAATCGCGGAAATACACAAATACAAAGCGCCTGCAACGATAGACATAAAACATCACAACCTTTCGCAAATCGCTCAATATAACTAGTCGTTTATGCTTTGTTCATTTGGTGCATAACGTTTTATATCTCTAATGTCTTTTAAAGCTGTTTTGTTTACAATTTTTCTTTTTCTTATTTTGTTTAAAGTGTTTGTTATATCTACCCAAATAAATTCAATAATATCACGGTTGCATATTTCCTGGTCAACCGAAATATCTAATCTCCGGGTTGGTACTCAGAAACCATGCAACTAAATAACACTTTGACAATTTAAATCATCCTTTACCTAAGAAGTAATATAAATTATTGTCAATTTAATCTCTCCACATTTTTTCGGAAACATATAAACTCCAATAAAAAGTTGACACTGAAAGAATTGATGATCGTAATTAACAAAGTTTATACTGAAATTGGTTAACGTTATTATACCTATTCAAGTAATTTTGATCTGATTATGACGTGTAGTCACGCTTCGAATCTCTTAAAGAGTTATACAGGCTTAATTTTAGAGATGGGGCTTCAGGGCCATATCTAAAAGGAGCCTTTGAATTCAATTCGAAATGGTTAATCATTACGTAGGTGTGGCGAGTCATGGCAAATAAAGATATAAGAGTTTGTTTCGGCCATTCTTCTCAGAGTAGTCAGATAGGAAACGCCGAACTCATCTAGCTTATTTTTAATATTTTTTTTAATATGACGTGTAAAAGTGATTCCGATATCCTATTTACAGAATAAACAATTTCGTTTTCATTCATTTCATGTACTAGGTTAAGGTTTCTATGGGTCTATCTATTCCTCCCAAAATAAAGTTTTATATTATTATTGAGACCCTATCGACGCTTTAAGGTGGTTGTCTTTTGATGATCATCTCTACCTAGTTAATGGCAGTTCTATCTTGTCGGAACTAAACCAATCCCCCGCGGTACAAGATTCGACTCTATCACTAAAACGTATAATTTTATTTTGAAAATACTAGCAACCCGCTCCTACTTTGAACGTGTGCGATCTACTGATGTGGCGACTTGTCAAAACGTTAAGATTTTTGAGCTTAATCTAAGTAGGTATAATATCGGATAAATTCCAAATACAAATCTTTCGTATTCAATTTTTTACGTGATCGTGAAAACCGCGTGGAGTTTAGAAGAATTAAGTGGACACACTGACTGACACGCAACTAAGAATTGTCCCATTATTTTTGTTTTGCCATTATTATAATTGTAATCAATTAATATTACTACCAAATCTTTAACTTTTTAACACTATCAATTAAAACCTTTAAGAATTTAAAACAAAAGCAAACTGTTTCTTACACAGTATCGTATGTTAGACCTCAATATAAAACTTTCTCGAATCTTCCTTAATTCCGAAAAGTATAAGCACAACCACTGCCGCAGATATCGTATATTTGAAACATGGCAGATCCTCACGATTAGGGTTGAATTTTTATTGAATAGCTTTCAATCACGTCATTTGCTCATCCACCGGTTCAAAAACCTAAGCGAGTATCGTTTTCTTCTTTCTACCAAAAAATATCTTTACAATCGGAGATTTCGTTTTGTGCATTTTTCATAAATTTATAGTTGCACGATTGTCTTTGGTAATAAAAACTGTCATTTAGTCTAATGTAAAATCGGTTTCAATAACTCAGAAAACGTCTTACATTTTTGTGTTACGATTCTATGATCGAAATTATTGGTAATTAATCATACTTAAAACCCATACGTATTAAAGTTTAAAATACCATGTAATTAAGACCGTATTTTCACTAATTAAGGTTTCTTTTACTAAATCTAAGATTAAGTGTGTGAATCTTATTGTTGTTTGCCGTATCTATTATGTAAACAAACAAAGACTCCTCCGATTTATCATCTATCACTTGTTTGGAACGAATAAAATCACATAAATTATCGACACAATTTCCTAAAAAATATAGAAGCATTAGGGAAGGGATCCCTGTTCCAATTCTCAAAAATTATGGTGTTCCAATGCTAATATATAAATAGTATCGTGTGTAGTTCGGGGGAGGTTCACGTAAAATTTTTGTGTTGGTTCCTGTGGAGGGTCGGTCTGTCTGTTCGATATCTTGGCAACGGATCGCGTGTCTGTCTGTCGCTCGACGAGACATCTTTCTACGTTTTTACTGCCTCTACAGGGGATGCCGTACAGCCGGATCGATCAGAACTATCGCCATATATGATTTGTTTTGCTATTCGCGTGAGATAGTCCGCTTTCCACTTTGAATTCTTGTTTCTGAACATAAATCAATATTCGGTTAGTTGTGCTTTACGTGACAGTAACTTCCTAGAGGATGTGCATGTTGAAGGTCTTTTTAAGCATGTTTCCCATGCGAGATAATTCCACGGTGACATAAACTTATGTGCTACATTGATTTTAAATTGCAAATTGTCTCGATTTGAATTTTTAAAAGAGATTTTTACTATTAAATAGTTTTGTAACGACCGACACGTCAACTATCTTTATGGGTCTAATTCCTGATAGGAATATGAATTGAGTTCGTATACATATAAAAAAAGGAAAACTAAACGTAAACCGGGAAAACCGTTTAGTTTTAATCAATTAATGTTTTAAGTAAAGATAAATAAACTCTAAGTAAAAACGACTACTTCTCTTTTTTTTTAATACGATACAAAGACATATTCCTTAAATAAAATATCATCAAAATTATGTTCAAAAGTTCGACCCCAGTAACTACAGATAGGTACTTCGTTTCGTTTTAAAAATTAACCAAACTATAAGTATTAACATTATCACAAATAGATCTCTGATTCGGCTGAAATATTCAGTCGAATCAGAGAGTGGCCAAATCTTTGATCCATTAGTTGATACGGGGGATGCGCTAAGGTAGCTCGCGAAATTAATGTTATTTTTTACGTGTTTTGCAATTTGCAGGTCAGTGTAAGGTTGTATGTTGATTCAAATATGGTTCTGAATTAATCATTAGAATCAGCAATAAGTTAAAATTGACCTCAAATGTCAGGATCTCATGAAATAGTCGTATTGATGAATTTAAATTTCGCGAGCTACCCCGGCGCTTCCACCTTATGAGAAGGTTGGACGCATAGATAAATATATCTATAATTGGATGACAGGTACTCCTTGGATATGAGTCATTTAGTCTACTGACGGAGGCTGAATATTCTATATAACTAAAATGATATAAAGCAGGAAATGGTTTAATAACGTCCTTATTTTTTATGAATTCCTTTCCACGAATATGTTACATAGTTTATTTAAAAAACATTGGTTACAAACCATTCAAGTGTGGGAATTACAATATATTCTATTTTTGGTGCCGCGTTTACGATATGGCCGCGTGCTACAGAAGTAGTGGTGGTCAATTAAAGGCTAAATCTTAATAGAGCGGTGGCTTGGCGTGTTCTAAGTATGCCAGACGGCGGGCCGCGCCATTGCTGATGGATTCAACGGAAAATCGTTACAGGACTCTATTAAAGCTGAAGATAACATGTTGATTTATACATATGAGTAGAAAGAAAGTCGTTCAGTTGAAATAATAAGTTTTCCTGTTGATTTTGTTGAACCGGTGTCAGAAATGCCATTTCACTGTTATCTGTCAAATAGGATTGAGTAGTAACAATTCTCATTTCTCATAGAACAATCATTATTTTGACAATTTACACCTTTTCAGGTAGCTTTCAGGTTTTGGCTTAAGACGTCATTATTCAGTAGCTATATAAACGAGGTATATGCAAGTGGACTATTTCGCCCACAAAATTATTCTGACCGAGTAGTAAAACGCCAAAAAATAGGGTAGTTCCTGACATTTCAGTAAAAGGCCAAGAATTTATTAATGTTCTAAGTCTCCAACATTCCATAAATATCAAGACTTCGTCGTCTCAGTAACTGTCAAGGAGCTACCACTAATTCGTATGCTAAGGCGGCAAACCAAACGACCCCTATTTCCGCCTCAAAGCGATATTTTCCCTCCCGGCCTACATTTAAGGTGTAAATCGAAAATAAGCCGCCAACTGACCATTTCTGTGTCAAGGGTAAAAGCTGGGAGTTTTGCGTGTTTGCCTGCCCGTTACTCGGTAATCGATGGGAGATTTTCAACCTTGGGTCCACCACATCCTTGGCTAGTGCTGACCTGTCTAATACTTAAGGCCACTGTTATTCGACTGCCGTTCGGTGGAATGAGGAAAGTTGAAGACTCGTAAAAACACAGAAATTCTTGAGTGGTTTAACTACATTACTTATGTGTTTTGGGTCGGTGAGTTCCTCGATTTTTGTGGGGCTATGCGGCTTGCGGCACTATTTTAATTGGGAAGTATGTAACACAAATGTTAGTACGTTTACGTTTTAGAACTTCACTAGATTGAAAATTCCCAATATTTTATGCCTAATGAATTATGTAGGTGTTAGTCGTTAGGTGTCGTTCGGTGTATACGTTTACGCCTGATTAAAACAGGTCAAAGGTTTTGATATTGAACAGTAAACACATATGTAGGTAGGTTTAAGATACTTTTTATCACTCTAGAAAAGGCCAACTTTATGGTTTATCGATTTAAAAGAACAGGTTTATGACATTTTTACAGCTTTCTCAAAAACATTGCACGGAATACGTATTTATTTACGAAAGCGATCATTTATGTACTGAAATTTGCAAGAACATGCAAAAGAATATCTGAAGGGGTATAGGCAGGGACTACGTACAAATTAATAGTAGATACATACTGATTGAAAATTACACACATCAAAAGTGTCTAGGGATCAACATATATTTTTGCAATAACTTTTCTCCTGATTGATATTAATTAAAATTTTCTTTAAGGATTCATCAAATAAAGTGTTTTCGTTTGTCACAGTAACGATAAACCAAGTCACCTTTGCATTAATAAAGAAATTTGCCATTTTCCTAATAAAGGGATTTTTGACATTTGAACCACTAACATTAAAGTTCAAAAAAAAGACTGAAATAACAGTTTTCTTTAAAATTTTATTGGGTAACTTAAACAATTAATAATCCGTGTTTCTACCGCGAACACTAACAACACAAGAACATCGGTTTGGCATACTCAAAATGAGTTCATCCAAATCACGCTGTGGAATGGCCGCCCATGTTCGTTGCAACAACAAAAAAAGGTCTTCTTGCGACTGGATACCCTCCATATTCGGCAGAGCTCTTCTCTGTAGCATATCCCATGCATGCTCAATCGGGTTCAAGTCTGGCGACTGAGCAGGCCAGAGCAGGACATTGATGTTAGCTGCGGCGAGAGTCTGTCTTACAACTCTTGCGGTGTGCGGTCGTGCATTATCATGCATTAACTGAAATAAGGGACCGATTTGCACTTGTAGAGGAACGATGACGTCAGATACAATCGTCTCAGCATAAATTTGAGCGTTGAGGTTGCCTCTGATCCAAATCAACTCAGTTCTTCCGCCGATCCAAATACCCGCCCATACCATGATGGTTCCACCACTATAAGGATGGACTTCCTGGCAGGATTTTAATCGCTGTTGGCGTCCAGGGGTTCTCCAGTGTCGTATACGTCTTGTATCCGGTCTCATACCAAAACGAGACTCATCAGAAAAGCACACGAAACGCCATTGTTCTTCTGCCCAATTTCTGTGTTCAAGAGCCCATTGATATCGAATCCTACGATTGTGCATTGCTATAGGTGGTACCCGTAGCGGTCTTCGGGAATGAAGGTTCACTTCATGCAAGCGGTTTCTGACTGTTTGGTCGCTAATTAAGTTCCCTGAAGAGTGATGAAGCCTCACGGCTAACATCATGGCGGTTATTGTTGGAGCTCTTCGAGTTAAGATTTGAATGTATCGGTCTTGTCTCCGTGTGGTGCAGCGATACCGTCCTCCATGGCGCTCAGCCACGGTACCAGTGCTTCGGTAACGTGTCCAAAGTCGACTGATAACACTCTGACTTGTATTCAGAGCTAAAGCCACAGTACGTTGCCGGGAACCAGCTTCTATCATTCCCACGGCTCTGAGCATTTCTTCCCTGCTTAAATGACGTCGCCGCTCCATAATAACGTTGGTTTTAATCAGTAGTAGGGAAACAGTAGCACTAATAATGTCTTCAATGCGTTGTATGTTTTTATAGGGAAAATATTGACAGCTGATTTTCATCTTTTACTCGAATTTGATTAACAGTTCCTGTTTCAAATTATGAAATGCACCAAAAAGGATCCATATAAATTTATATAATCATAAATTTATTACAAAGCCACATCTCAATCTCAAGAAATCCGCATAAAAATGCTTGATCCCTAGACACTTTTGATGTGTGTATTATGACAATATTTCTTCATTAAACGTTGGGCTATTGTAGCTTCCGGGTTCTAAGTTAATAAAATGCTAAATAAATCTATATTCTTCAGGAAAATAGGCCAGTCTATTTTCAAGGCCTATAATATCGTACAGTTTAAGACATTTTCTTCTAAACATAAGCAAAAAACTTTCCCTGCTTACTTTTTTTTTATATCTCCTTGGAATTCCACCGTCACTTAATGGCAGCTTTTATACTAAAATCATGAATTATTTACATTGGCTGACTCAATAAAATTGCCGTACTTAATTCAAGTTGGCTAGCTTAAATTTCTTCGATACTTTATTATCAGATGTAGAATCACGAGCAGAAGTATATACCGTACACCTGGCGAAACTCAAAACCAATTTTGGTGCTAAATTATCGATTCAAATTATGAGAAACTTAGGTATCTTAAATCTAGTTATGCATTGTAGTTATTTCATAGTTGCAAATGTAATCAACTCGTTAGAATATAAACGCTTTTGAGTTTCGTAAAAGCCCGTGGCCGTCATTAAAGATGTCACAAACCGGTGTTTGATATTTCAGTGTGCGGTGTCAAAAAAACGCTCTATATAATTTTGCAGCGTTGCAAGAAGACACTGATTTTTTAGGAAACCCAGGCTTGTACATATTTTTGCTCATGAGTATACTATGTAAGTACCACGGTGTGCTGTGGAGGTCACGGTAACCTGCAACTAATGAATATTAAGTACTTTCCTGCGGCGATTAATTAGTGGTGCTAGCAAGACTGTGCCGATTGTGCAATTTTATATTTACCCTAAGTGTTACGTAATTTAAAGCAATAGGATATAATAAAAAAATGTGGTCCTGTCAGTCTACAGTGGTTACAGTCTACCAATAACATTTTCGACGTTAGAAAAGGACCAACAAATAAAATATTCAATCTATTTGAATAACGGCGTAGGATGGCCTCTACCAGAAGTGGCCATCATATTAGTGGTTCAGTATCTTCAATATCATCCATCAGGATTGTGCCTGAATATAGCAGTTCGTCGTGGACGTGGTACGACAGCGACTCCCCTGATATCTTCTGGCATCAGAAGACATTGGCCACGCAACCATCGATGCGACAACTATGACATATTAAACAGTGCCACTTACTGCGCCGTTAAATATAAGGATTATTATTTAGTTAACATATTTTTATAAGAATTAAAGTAACATTATATAACACAGTACGTTTATATAAAAAAAAAAAACGCAAATGTGTATTCCAACCGTTTTGAATACAATACTCAGTTAAGCCAACCCAGTCGTTTGTTAAAGTTAAAATAAATACTAAACTTTCAGACGGTTGTTCAGGTAAAATCAGCCATGGCCGTGACCTAAAAATGCAGAAATATCCGAAATACGTTTTAAACTTGTTCCACAATTTTATAATTTGTTGTCAGTTAGAAATAGTTTATGTTTCCAAACCAACGTTGCAGCGATAGTTCTTCTTTATGTAACCATCTGAAGACTTGTCTTGTCGTAAACGAATCTAATGGAAATAAACTATAAACTAGGTACTGAAGTGCGGCGGTTAGGGGCGTGAGGGCGCAAAATTTGCCTCTCCCTCCTCTTTTGCGAGCATTATTGCTTCGCATAAGGAGGTGACGGCCTCCCATGCCTTCTGGCTCCATACCATGGCCTGGACTAGGGCCAGACGCGAGAGATCACCGCCGCCAATCGCCTCCACGAGGACACAGCGATGCCCAAGCCGGGCAGACCTCCATCGTATGCTCCAACGTATCCTCCCGACGATTCACACAATGGTGACACCCGGGAGTTTCCTCCCGCCTTATCGTGAACAGGAACCTCCCGAAACAACCGTGTCCGGTGAGGACCTGCATCAGGCGGAAGGTGAGGACGCCGTGGTGCCTCCTCGCGCCACTTCCAAATGCGCACGAGGACTTTTGCCTCCATATATCCCATGGCGGTAATCCGGCAAGGAGGCTCGCCTCCTCACAGGAGACCGTGTGGTATCCTCGAGCCAGCCGGATGTCCACGACCCTTTGGGACGCGTTCAAGTTAAGTGTTTTTTTATCTTAGAGGTGTCCTTCCTCTGGACCGGGCGGTCAAGCCAAGGCTCCGTTGGCGGCATTATACATGCCTCCATTCGCTGTCCAGTTGACCTGACTCAGCGAACCCGCCGAAAATTCTCTCGTCAAGATCGGTCTTGAGCGAGAAACAACAGCCGCGTTGGTGC
Organism: Omphaloscelis lunosa; assembly: GCA_916610215.1. NCBI lineage: Eukaryota > Metazoa > Arthropoda > Insecta > Lepidoptera > Noctuidae > Omphaloscelis > Omphaloscelis lunosa. The sequence goes on from OU744247.1 coordinate 19,003,907, forward strand.
GCCTGCATCGTAGCGGCAGGATCGCATCCAGTGTCAATCGACAAACGTCGATCGATCAGGAGCGACCTGCCTCTCTTGTTCCTTCACTGTGCTCTCTGCAAACCAGAGGGACACGTGGAAGAACGTCGAGGAGCATGCTTTTCCCCCGCCCGCAGAAATTCGCTTCAAGCAATACCCTCTCCGAAAAACTCCAAACACCTTTGTCGAAGAGATTATTGTCCATGCCCAGGGTGCGCCGGCCCGACAACTGCTCGAACGTATCCATAAGGGACCAGCAGGTATCAGGCACACGAGAAGGTTTTCTGCTCGCACCCCTGTCGTCCATCCCGGGCCGCAAGAAGTCCCTCTGTCATAACTAGTCATAAATTTATCCGTTTTCCAAAAGACAATGTTTAAATAATTAAATTCAGTACCTAGTATCTTATGTATGAACAGCTGTCATTTTTAAATACCGAATACCTGTTATATCTTAACGCTAGAAATGACAGAGCCTAGAAACGGAAGAAATATGTATATGTCGTGGCTAGATCTTAGAATTGATAATTTCATGAAATGAACATCGACCGCTGGTCACATCATGATGTGGCCTGGCCAGATCATTGAATACTCAAAATTTGACGATATGACCAGTGAAACGCACAACTACTTTATGATGTGGCCAAATATTAGTGAGAATATCGTAAAATAGTTAAATTATCCACCGGTAGAGGCGTTGATGTAGCTTTGTTCTTGTTGGGCATCATGGCGGCGGCATACAACAAATCAAACAAAGTAGGGTGACCACGCAAAAAAGTCGATGGACTTTTTCCATATATGATATTATGGAAAGCGATCAACTTGGAAGTAGTGCTCGCCCGCCGCTGTCGCGGCGTGAAATTCATCATAACACTTAAAATTGGTTTTTTTAAATAAAAAATTACGCCGCATATGTGGCACCCCGACCAAATAGGTTAGGTTAGGTTAGAATTGTGTTCCAATCGCGCGCGAGCCGAGCGAGCGGTACCGCGGCAGCGGCGGGCGACCGCTTCTTCCAAGTTGGTCGCAGCTACTTGGCTATTTGTACTACACCTTAAACCATGGATACCCTACATTAATGATATGGCCAAACGTCGACTGACATATCATTACGTTGACGTTTAAACGATATAGCTAATCGTTGCTGGCCATTTCATGAAATGGTCAATTCTAAGATCTGGCACGACATATACATAACATACAATTTCACACAACCCGATGATTCTCCAGTTTGAACTTTGTGCACTCTGTTGAACCCGTTTTTACGTACTCCTCAGTTACCAACAAAATGCAAATGAATCTGTTCCAAATTCCGTGTTTTTGGACAACTCGATATAATAATACGTTTCTAGCTATTATTAAAATTAATGCACTATGCTAGTAAATTAGTGAATGGAATGAATACAAAGAAATTACCTACCTACTTACATATTAAAACAGAATTTTTTTCAATTACTTACAATTTATTTGCAAAAACAATGATTGCATGATTAAATAGGTTCTTTTCTCACTTTTAAAAGTCCCAAGGTCTTCGTGTTAAGGGCCTGGTTTAATTTACGAAGCAACAATCAAATCAAAAGTTATTCGTGTTTCAAAGAAAATAATCATAGCAATAGTCATGCGTAATAATTGCATATTATGTATGAGTAGGTAAAGGGAAAGTTAGTATGGAAAATAAAGTTGTTGTCTATAGTCAAATATGACTCATTTCCTGTGAAAAGTAGTTTTATAATTTTCGTGGTAAGTTGGACTAGTCATCAAGTAAATCCAATTGTCCACTGAAGTGCCAGAAAATAACACTTTCAGTGCTTGCTTCAGTCTACTGTTAGCAGTTAGTAGTGCTAGTTACTGTGCAGTGGTTACTTACCAGACCTCTTTAACCAACTTACTCTGCACTCAAACACTTTTTATATTAATTGTACAAAATCCTCGAAAAATATGTTTTTTTTTTCATTCCTCAAAACTAGCAATTCAAAGGAAAGGCGGCAAAAATTATTTCACAAATAAATAGGACAATTCACACAGCTGTTATCACAAAGTCACGTGATCCGACAATATCAATTTGAAATTATTGGTTCATTGGCTTTTCTGTGCGTTAGTAGTATTCTTTGAAGAAAAATAGGCCTGTCTGTTCCATTCTACAGTTATTTATCTGAAAGGTTTTTTTTACATAATTTTCCACTACTAGTCTTATAGTATGATACTTTGTTAAGTATTATATTATTTTAATTATTTATTGTGAATAAGAGGACTATCTGGATATCATTATTATTTTCATTTCTCAGCTAGTTTTAATGATGGTCTGCAATTTGAGAAGTTTAAGCGGCCTACCCAAATGTCCTTTCTTCGGTATTGTTCATCGAGTTGAGCTCCTTAAGTTCTGAGTTGAGCTCCACGATTACTGACAAATGCTTGCACTGACTGGACAGGTCCACTCAAATCTGTGTGGTTCTTTCCTCAAAAGACCATTTCAGACACTAATCTACATGGTCCTCATATGGCCTGACCAAGATTATGTCTGGACTTTAAAAGAGACTGTGACCTCTCAGTTTGTTTCGGCCTTTCTTCTCAGAGTAGTCAGATAGATAGGAAACACCGAACTCAACTAGCTTATTTTTAATATTTTTTTAATATGACGTGTAAAAGTGATTCCGATATCCTATTTACAGAATAAACAATTTCATTACGTTTCATTTCATTTTAGTAAATAATGGACGCTTTACTGTCTTTAGTAATCATGACATATGTACATGAAATTCATAAAAAAATGATGTGGATATATTTAGTAACCGGTTCCGCTTAGCTATTTCTAAAGAGTCTTAAAAAGACCCTGAAAGAAATCGACACGTGTCAATCGTCATCCTGAGGATGCCTCGTTGAGAGGTGAAACACGGTAATACTCTTTAGAAATAGCTAAGCGGAACAGGTTACTAAATATATACACATCATCATTTTATAATGGATTTCCGCAAGGTCACGCCTGAATCAATTAACTATGATATTCATAGTATAAAAAAAAGTCGCTTTTGGTGTCTGTCTGTGTTAGTTCAAATTAAAATAATTTATTTGCCAGAATGTAGGTCGTATGATCTTAAAACAATAATGGCTCCTTTACATTCTACCATCACATACTGTGTGCAAATATTTACTGTGTGACCGCTTACATCTTCCAAACTACACAAAGAATTTTGATGATGTGTTAATGCGTGAATGGATAGGGTAATGTGTCTTAGACATCGCACAAAAATCTAGATGTTTTCACATATCGCTATTGTACCCGTGCAAAGCAAGGGCGGTTCACCAGTTTTTAATAAATATTCACGTTAAAACTATAAGTGGTTGCATCTTTCATCAACTAGCCCTCACCTTAGCTAGCCATTAGCTGCTATAAATGCCAATATAGTCTACATACCCCTGTAAAATAGGCGTGGCCCCAGCTTAACTATAGGTCATATCTAGACGGAGCGTATATGCATTAGCCCGTTGAATTTTTCAATTATGTGAAAGTTATGGAACTGACTAAGCAAGTCAAGGACTTCACAAGGGCGGGCGAGACAGCAAACGACGTCACTAGATTCAAACTTGTTGGAAAAAAATGTAAACTAGCGTGTATTGTGATTCTGCCCATGTATAATTTGGGGTGGGCTAATCCATTAATATAAAAGGTCAAAATATTCTTAGAAACCAACAAGAAAGTAAACTAATTAAAGGACGACAATTCATAATGATTCTAGTATTCTCTAAAATTCAAAAGGAAGCATTTTATTTTGTAGGCCGCCGACTGTGTTGTACCTAACAACGTAGGTAGGTATTAATATCACCCAGGAGGAATTAGATATCAATGTGATTCTAAATGTCATAATGATCCATATAATTCCTAGCCTCACCTTTTCGGTAGGTTTATCTTAATGTAATTTCGCGAAATTCAAATTTTCTTACGTTTTATGCGATTTGCAGGAGAATTTCAGGTTGTATGTTGATTAAAATATGGTTGGCGACTGTCACAAATATGGCTCTATAGAATTAAAATCATAAGAATCAGCAATACAACTTCTTAAGTTAAAATTCGCCTCAAATATCATGGTTTCATGAGAATAGGGTAATATGAACTTAGAGAGGTGTATTGATGATTTTTACAATCTTTTTTATTCATTAATTTTTGTTTTCTCACCTGTAAGAGCAAGGCTTTTCGTCTTCACTACAACGACACCTAGTAAACTTGTAGCGTTAAAGCTCACAGACAGCTCACTAAACCGTGTTTCAAATATGGCGTCGAATACGGATGTTGTCACGTCGTTGATGTCTTTCTGACTAGAGAAGTGGTGATCGATGTTTCGGGGAGTATGTGTGGGTATCAGCCGCGCGTCGAATGTAATTAACGTTCAAATTCAAATTATTTTATTTCACATAAACCTACAAGGGCATTTCTGCAACGTCAGAAGCTAGGTGCTCGATTCCAATTGGTCGCTTTCTATGGAGAAGAGCCGGCAAGAAACTCCACGGTTACTCTTTTAAAAATAAATGGTTTCTACAATGTTTACAAATTACAGTATTAATAGGTATGAGAGGACAGTGTAGGCCTATCAACAAGTACCAGTTACTTAATAAAATAGAAAATGGTCCACAAGTCTACAGCTAAGTTCTCACATTAACAAAATCTAAAAGAAAAGAATCTATAAAAAAGATAAATAAAATAATAAAAATAAGGACCTATTTAAACCAAATGACATGATTGCCACTACAGCTGCAACGAATCTAATTTGATTTAAAAAAAAAATATAGAAAATTGTAGGTATATAATGTCAAACAATAAAAAAATTATATCAAGGAAGTGGTTTATTTTTCTACAAGGTGATGCTTTTGGGTTTAGCACATTATGTTTGTATGTATTATATTTGCTTACCATTCTTGATTAAAAGTATTGTAAAAGTCGGTGGAAAATGACAAAACACAAATATTTTTTCAAATGGGTGCTTAACCTTGTAAAGCTGGGGTTGATTTCTTTAGCTAGTTAGTTTAACATATTGTGCTCAGTTATCCATATTAATATGTACTTACATTGTAAATTGTTATTTTCGTGTTTGTGTTCTTTGCGTCATGTTTACCGCAAATAAACGGATTTTCTTTCTTACTTTTTTTTCTTTTCTGAATGTGATTTTGTGTTATATTAGTCACAGCAAAATGATAAATTCTCAAGTCATATTTAAAATAGTTGCTACGTCTTACAGAGCCGGTGTTTTTTTTTTTGTGTTGGTACAGTATACCATCGGGCGATGCATTTAATTCATCAACCAAAAATTGACCTTGAAACACTTTGAATAAAATCTAGTGAACGTTTTGAGAAAAATAGCAGTACAACTATTTCTAATACGGATTATATGTTACTAATCTCTACTACTCTGCTACTCATTTGAAGATTAGTGTAGTCACAGCGATACCTACAAAAGTTCAACATTCCCATGAATTTTGTTTGACCGTTCACCCTGAATAATGACAAACCAACCCCCTGAAAGTGACACATCATCATTTTGACTAACTTTTATGTTCAAACAGTCACACACAGCCCACAGTTACACAATGTTTAGTCACAGCGTAGGTGGCGCCACCTTGCCGGTCACAACTGAACCACCGGATGTGAGCAAGCAAGTTAGCATGATGAGTATTAATCGACTGAAAGCCTTCAATCACCGGATATTGCAAACTACAGGAAGTTCCTATGAAAAGCGAATCGACCTGAATTTGAGGATACCAGGAAATTGGATAGCTCTACAGATTAATGTATATGGTAATTTTTTGCGACGTAAGTTGACCTACGGTAGTAAAATGTTTACATAAATAGGTTTATGGGGCACGGAAATTTCACTCTTTAGCTGTGCGTATGAAATAGGCATCCAAAGAATTTCTTTCATTACTGAAAGAAATTCCCTGGATGCCTTGGTTTGGTTGAATTTTAACACCTAAATTTTATAATCTACGTGTTAAACCTGTGCTTGGACACGCCACAATTGCGGCGATAAGACCCCTCTTTGAGGAGTGGCTAGAGAGGCGCCACGGCGTCCTCACCTTCCGCCTGACGCAGGTCCTCACCGGACACGGCTGTTTCGGGAGGTTCCTGCACAGGATAAGGCGGGAGAAAACGCCCGGCTGTCACCATTGTGTGGATCGCCCGGAGGACACGGTGGAGCATACGGTGGAGGTCTGCCCAGCTTGGGCGGAGTATCGCCGTGTCCTCGTGGAGGCGGTGATCTCTCGCGTCCGGTCCTGGTTCAGGCCATGGTACGGAGCGAGAGGAAATGGGAGGCCGTCACCTACTTCTGCGAAGCGGTAATGCTCGCGAAGGAGGAGGCGGAACGCGTGAGGGAGAGACAAATTTCGCGCCCTCACGCCCCTAACCGCCGCAGGAGGAGAAGCCCAGGGCGTCGGGAATCGCGAGGCGATTTCCGGCCACCGTAGGCGCGGGCTTGCGGACGGTGAGCAATGGGTGGCTCACCGTCCGATAAGGACCAGGCCCGGGTCGACGGCGCGTTGTGTTCCACGCGCGCCTCAAAGAGATGTCAGCAGATTTGAAGGGGTCCACTAGGGCCGATGCCTGCCGGGGTTGCGAAGAAAACCGAAAGGGAGATCGTGGGTGGGTTTTAGTCAGTAAGAGTCTGACACGCCCTCCCGCTCCGCCCAGAGCGAGAGAAGTTATTTGATGATTCCCACCCTCAAAAAAAAAAAAACCTGTGCTTGGTAACCCGAACTTTTTACTTTTCAGGACTTTTGTCATTGCGGATCATGTTAAGATAAAACTATTATATTATTGTATTGACCTTATATCTGTGACATTGAACAACAATTAACTAATAATTATTATTTTGCATGCAATTGATACACATCCTGTATAACTAAACATGTGGACTTTTGATAAATACTTGATTGTAACAACTTTATACCATGCTTAAGGCGAATAAAGACTTATCTTACTAAAAGTAAGAAAGTATTGTACTTTAGGCCGTGCACAAACCTAAGTCGAGTCTGTAGATACACTATCGCACTATCTATTAAATTTGGTATGTGTGGTACGTGCTAAAGAAATGCAATTTCGAAACCTTAATATATGACAACACAACTATTTTCATACTTAGATAATTACATCGTAAAACGTTAACAACGAACCCTTTTAATGTCCGGTACTAAATAGATTGGCGAAGTAATATAGACATTATATTATGGTGACGTCATCACAAAGTTTCGCGTGCTTCCCGCGACTTTAGGCCGAAAGTTATCCGTTCATAAAGCAATAAATTAGTACAAATGACACGATCAAAGATCTATCCAAATGGGAATAGATATCGGAAAGAGTTTAAACGAATTTTAAAGGAAAATTCAGGAATAATAATATTTTCATCACATTTCAGAGGTCTAGAATTTTTTATTAAGGTGGTCTTGTCAATATATGTATTACTGTTTACTTATCCAAATATATACATACGTATTATAAAAAAAAATAGTGCATCTTGCTTATTGTACCTTAAATATTTACATAACATCACGCCTGTATTCCCCGAAGGGTTAGGCAGAGGTGTACCTATGGTACACCCACATTTCGCCAGTTATATTTAAGTCCCATATAATAGGGGGCGAGCCTATTGCCATCAACCGGGCACAAATCCAGACTCCGGGCTGCTACTGGGAAAATTCAGATGGAAAAACTCAATAACACCTTGTCCGACCCGGGAATCGAACCCAGGAGCTCATACTCAGCAGTAGCGCTTTGCGACCATTAGACCAACGAGGCAATCATTATAGTCTATATATATATTTATAGTCAATGTCACAGCCTTATATATTATTTTTATCGTGTTTGTTAGTGATCCTAATATTTCTACTACTTTTTCTATTTTACCCGTGAGAACCTGTAATTGGCTCTATGTTTCATATACAATTGTTGCTGATGGTTCTCCTATTGATAAAGAGAGTCGCTTTTCGTGTCTGTCTGTATGACCGCTTAGATCTTCTAAATTACACAATTGAATTTGAAAGGTGTTCACCATATTTTCCAGCATTAATTCAGGAAGGTTTTTTTATATATAATACTTAATATTTAGATAAGATTTAGCATAAAAATTTCAATATGTTGACATGTCACGGTGGCACCCGTGCAAAGCAGGGGGGCGGTTCGCTAGTCGCACATACTTGTATACCTACGAGCTGCCTATTTGTTCAATACGGAAATCAAATCCGCGAGCTATCGTGAGCAACTCACTTAGCCAGTGCACCAACCCTGCTGCCAAACTATTCAAATTATGTCGGAATGCCACTAAATATTTAAAAAAAATACCTACTAGAAAAAACACATTAAAATAATTTAAACATTAAATAATTAAAATAAAATTACAAATTACTTCAATTACATGAAATAAAACACGAAAATGTTTCGAAATAGCTTTCATACAATCTGCCCTTAATTACATTCACCATTACTAAAGGAACACGCCTTAAATATACATGATGAATGCAAAATTTAAGGTGTGCCAAATACCGGGAAGTTATTCATACGTAGGAGTGCTCATTCATTATTAGACACACCCTGTGCTATAAATGGTGAACAGGAAAAGCTAGAAATAGTTCTAAGAAGTAACATTCAATTTGATTTTGATAATAATATAATTCGATTTCGCAATTGATCGGATACTTGAAAAGATGAAAACATAAAATAATTATTAATATATTGTTGCAAATACAAACTCTTGATACCTACCTATAATTATTCCGTATTTAAAGCCGTATCCAAGATTCTATTTGGAGCATTACTATTTTCCCATTACCTCGGTTCTCCTCACTCACTGATGTAATGCTGAAATCTAACTGTTACATTACAGGCGAATGCTCCCGGTGGAGGAGTGCCTTAAGGTTCATGAAGAACGGTTATTTTTTAAGCTACATATTTACATTTGCAATACAAATGAATCGCAAATGCGTTGCCTTCCCAAGCACAAAGCTGAAATGTCTCATGTGCCTGCAATTACACCGGGGCACCCATGGTATACCGGAACGATGCTTGTCAGAAATAGGTACGGCGTCTTCAGGAAAAAAAATGACAGGTGTGTTCAATAAGATGTGGGAACAAAACTCGGAAAAAACATGATACACATCATTAAATAATTTTGGGCGTGTTGCACTAATATGATTAACGTTAAATAATAAATTATAAATACAAAAAATAAAAGCATAGCATAGCAGTCCAATTAAATTATATAAGCTAAGCTAAGCTCGATGCAGACAGCGAATATATTTATGTTGTGCCTACTTGTAGTAAATTACTATAATTAAATCTAATTTACATAAACTATTTCACCTTAGTGTAACCTCAATTTTCGCGAGCATTTATCAAGCACATTTGTTTTAGCATTAAATAACGACAAGCCAATTACTTTAGCTGCTGTAGAATGATTTTTAACCTACCTTGGCGTTGTTAAACAATATTTAAGAAAATATATAAGACGTAAAAAATACATTTAATATGAAAAAAAAACATCTTAAAAATGCGTAACTCAGTTCAAAATGTGCGGATGCCTTTTATCTTTAGACACATACTTCACACACACAGAAGGGTATACGCCACTACGCTACTACGCCACTACGTCACTACGCCACTACACCACTACGCTACTACGTCACTACGCCACTACGCCAATACACCACTACGCCACTACGCCTCCACTATGCTATATTTGTATCTGAAGAACGTATTGTTACGTAATTTTGAACCAATAACAATAGGTCAAATATATAAACAGGTACTGCAAGTATTTACTTAAAGTCTGTCTGGACCATTGGTACACATTCAGAAATGTGTTTTTTTAAGAATAGGCACTATTACCATAGTCATGTGTAGTATTGTGTCCACACCAAAATTAAGTGAATAATTTTAGTAAATAGCAGTAGGTTTTAGAAAAAAGATATGACAATAAGAAACCTTATCACACTGGAACGGGAAACAAATCACAGTCCGCTTTCAAAATGTGGATTGTAACATTGTGCATAGAGTGACTAGCAAAAGAGTTTTACTTTCGTACTCTCTCAGAGCCATCTGCGATAAACTAGTGGTAGTGTTTGTCATTCATTTCGTCGTATCGACAGTAGATGCCGCCCGAAGCAGTAAACAAGTGCAGCGTGCCAAAAGTAAAAGACTACAAACGTTCTGAGTGGAAACGTCTTCTATCTTTATATTACGATGCTAAATTTCGCTCCAGTACACTTTCGACCCTGACAAGGTAAATTTCTGCTTGGAATTGACTAATGAACAAGTGTTGAATAACTTGTAGGTTACTCTAAAAGTTAACCATCTTCTTCAGAAAATATTTAGGTGCAGTGATAAACCAATCACAGACCCATTTAACAACACACTGTTGAGAGTTTTATTGTTGCTTCAACTTATGGTAGGTCTCTATGCCACAGGCTATAAAATCGCACCGTGTAAATCAGACTTAATTTTCTGCCCATGGGCAAGGTCTGGTGAACTTGCCCATGAGCAGAAAATAAAGAAAATTAGAAAACAATCACGTATTAAAAACACATATTTACGTGACGGCAAATGATTGATGAAGAACACGAAGTGCAAGTTTACCATATCAGTAACTTTGTAACAGATCATTAAGGTAATCATAACGGGTCACGCTTTTGCTTCTTTATAATCACTCCTTGGAGGGTTCTTCTTACCCCTTTGACTACCAATCCAACTACGAAAGGTTACAAAGGCATAAGCGATTGACGAATAGAATAGAATAGAATTTTATTTTTCAAATATGGGTAATACATAATAGTTCTTAAGATTACATTTAGCTCAGCCACATTTTACCAATCGACATGCAAATATTTGAAATTATTTATATCACTATTATTACAATTATCAATTTATAAATTACCATTATAAAATTCAACTTAATTAAAAATATATGTTTGTATTAAAAGAAAAATATAAATTAGTATCATAAGATTAAATATCATGTCATTACTATTACTATTACAAATATAATACCATTGTCATTACATCATTTAACATGTCTCATCATTCATCATGTCATTATTATTACCAATATCATTATTATTACAATTCCAAAATCAAAATGTCAAAAAGACCACCCACCTTAAAGACAGACAACACCAACTTTTGAATGAATGTTACACAAACAAGCTCGCTGCTCAATTCATAAAAACGTATTATCGTAAGTATATTATGTATTTGGAGAAAAGAGAGAAAACACCCAAAGTTGCCTGCTCCTATTCGATCCCAATAAAATACTTTAACTAGGTACATCTATGCCATTGATACTTTAATACTGCATTTACCAAAGGTCGACAGGTAGAAAATACCTATGGTATTAAGTCCGCCTCTGGTGTGCTTGAAGTATTAATTTAAATCCTAAATATATAAGTAATATAATATAATAGAATCCTAACTAACCTAACTGTATTATAATAAATGCGAAAGTGAGTTTGTTTGTTACGCTTTCACGCTAAAACGGCTGAACGGATTTGCATGACATTTAGCACATGGGTAGAGTATGACCTGGATTGGGACATAAAATACTTCTAATCCCGATATTACCACGGGATCGAGACTTATGCGGGTGAAACTGTGGGGCGCAGCTTGTATCCTATCTGATATTATTAAATGCGAAAGTGAGTCTGTTTGTTACACTTTCACACTAAAAAATCTAAACAGATTTGGATAAAATTTGGCACATGGGTAGACCATGACCTAGGTCAGAACATAAGATAGTTTTTATCCCGATATTCACACGGTATCGGGACTTATGAGGGTGAAACCGCGGGGCGCAGTTAGTAAATAATAGATTTTGAATGAAATATTACAATAGGCGAAAATCAACGTGACAGTAGTTTAGTTTTTATTCAATTCGATTTTTTTTATAATAGTGACAATTTAAGGTGGAACCTTCGACCATGCCCGCGAAATTCAAATTTTCTTATGTTTTTTTCATTTTGTAGGTCAGTCTCAGATCTCATGTTAATGATTGATTGATTGGCGGTCATAAAAGATGGCCTCCCTCCATTTCTTCCACATCTCACGGTTACCTAAATAACATATCAAATTATTTGCTGCTAAGAATGCCAATTTCGTGAATTTATGACATTATACACCATCACTGAGAATTGTATTTACGATTTTAATTATTAACATTCTGTAAATATATATTTATTATTTTTACGACCGCAAATCAATCAATCATTAACATGAGATCTGAGACTGACCTAAAAAATACAAAAAACGTAAGAAAATTTGAATTTCGCGGGCAGGGTCGGCGCTTTCGCCTTAAGGGAGGTACACAAAATACGAGTCAGATTATTACTCATTTTATCTAACTAACGTCACTGGTACTTTATTGTTACATATTCAAATGTTTCATTTATTTCGTGAAATAAAAACAAAAGACGCGCGCTGTTCTGATTTGCGTATATTGTCTTCTTCGCATCTTAATTTTTGAGTGTGTATAATTATTTATGGTTAAAATTATTTCAAGATCTTTAATTTCTTATATATGTAGGTATTTAAAACGTTTATTTCCTGTCAGACAAAAAGTAGGTAATGATAAAAAATATATATTTTACACAGTACTCGTTTTGGAAAACAGGTAAAGTAAAATCTAATACATAAACTAAACTTTTTGGCGCCTCAGGGTGCTTACATAAAGAAACAGGTTTCCGGTGCAGGCGAGTCTGTGCGGGTCGGCACCGATCGGTGCAGCTATAATATTCCCACGTTATCTTATGCGTTCACTTATAAATAAACAGGTTTAAACTTGTTGGTGCCGACTACCCAGACCGAGACAGACGGGTTAAAGAAACATGTTTCCATAAAGAAACCTGTTTCTTCATGTAAGCACCCACCTGCACTGATCGGTAACGACCCGCACAGGTTTGTCTGTGCTGGAAACCTGTTTTTTTTTACGTAAGCTCTATAAGAAACTAAAACCATAAACCGATCCACTTTTTGCCTATTTAAAAGATAAAACACCCAAACAAAGCACAATAATTCTCATTGCTGTAGCACTTAATTTTAAACGTTTAGCAGTGCATTCTTCTATGAATTGGACCACGCCCAAAGGCTTGACTATTTATCGACACGAAGCTAAACTTTCAAGAGACCTTAACGGACAATTAGTACTGAAGTCTTTTCACAGTAACCGTGATTTATAACGACTTTAAAATGTACCTATTATTACTATAATACGTTTATGTTATCGCCGTTTTTAATGAATGTGTTTTGCATATAAAGTTCAAAGGTGTTTGCCTAACTGACACCTTTAGGTCAATTTAAGCAGTCCGCATTTTGGCAGCCTGTTTGCAGTATTTAACAACGGGTAGTCACTATTTAGTTCTAATTGCTGTGAAAATGTATTTTTTGCATTTGACGGCTACTGTTGCGTGTCTTGTAGTCAAAATACAATCTTTCTGTACACCTATACAATCTAACCCATTACCTTTTTTTTCTTTTTTTTTGGGTGGGAAATCATCAAATAACTTCTCCCGCTCTGGGCGGAGCGGGAGGGCGTGTCAGACTCTTACTGACTAAAACCCACCCGTGTTCCTTCGGTTGCCCTGTTGCCGGGGGCCACGATCTCCCTTTCGGTTTTCTTCGCACCCCCGGCATCTAACCCATTACCTAAGCACCTGTTTCATGAGTTTACCTTGAAGCTTTACTTTTCTTTTACTGTGATGCGTTCTCACTAGACAAGAGTCTTCTTCTTTGCGTCTTGGTATCGAAACAAACCTAAGAACCATATATTTAGAATAAATGACAAGAAAGAGATGGTTTTGTATAAAAAAGTCAATATATAATAGAAAATCCTTCCTACTAGTTTTATTTATTTATTTAAACTTTTCACACACAAAAAGGTACACAGGCGGACTTAATGCCTTAGGCATTCTCTACCAGTCACCCAAGGGTGGTGAAGAGATTAGATGGCAGTTGCTCTGTTTAAGAGGAACAAAGAAAAAATATATATTAAAAATATATCATTAGAAATAAATTTTAAAATTCCGTAGAAGAATGGACTAAATATGAAAAGAAGAATGAACAAAGTCAAAAGTATGAGAAGGACAAAGTAGGAGAAGATTGCTAGAAGAATGCAGATTCTTAGTGTTTGAAGAACATATATATTGGAAGGATATTAATAAGGTACCTACATTGAAACAGGAAACCTATTAACTATGTATTCAATAATACACAGTCATACACTTGCGTTCACACAGACACACACACACACTACCTCACAGTTACTTACCTTTTAATCATTAGCCTAATGTAAACCGTTAGATATGTAACCCTATTTTGACACAATACCTGTCGTTTTTATTTTTGACACATACTAGAGCGGGGTCCAATGTCACGTTTAAAAACGTAACAGTTTTATGAAATTAAACTTATTGTTATTATTATCGTAAGGCCCTTTGTATATCACAAACGTTTTGCTTGCTGCGAAAAACGACGGTTTATTCGCCGTGTGTAGGCACGGTCGTCAGTGTTGTATGGATCACTATGGAAGTCTGTTGACAGACACGTTTTATCTACGGTGTGATTTCAACGCCGTACCGTATACAAAGGGCCTATGTTTTCATCCGCGCACGTCGGACTATCAACCACGATATAGCTCGTACCACCACGAGAGGAGTCGAAGTAATATAAATTAACCCTTTGTTTTGTTTCAGACGACGGGCATGACACCGCTGATGTACGCCGTGAAGGACAACAGAACATCTTTCGTGGAGCGGCTCATTGAACTCGGCTCCGATGTCGGCGCCAGAAATAATGTGAGTCGTCACATTTTAAGTACCTGATTCACGATAGACTATGTGTTTTGAGTGATACTCTTAGCGTAACTCGTTAAAGCAAAAGCGCTAGGGTAACCCGCGATAATTTTAATGATTATAATTATTAAAATACATGGTCTTTTCCGATGAAATTGCCGTTCTGCCGTACTGGCTATTTCAAGTCCAATTTTCTCTTTTTTCGCTAAAATTCTAAGTTCAAATTATTTATATTTTTTAAATAAGGAATTCTTTTTTCAAAATTAGTCATTTGTTTAATGGTTGGTGTTCTGTTTTCATCGCATTTGTACGTTTTTCGTCATCATGGATCCGTTAAAAATTCGAGTGATTATGGAGTATGAGTACCGTCGTGGCAGCAAAACGGCAGAAGCGGCACGCAACATCAATGACGTATACGGAGATATGGAGCGAACACTACTAAGGATTGCACCACCCGTTATTGCTTTTTTTTGGACATTTTCTTTAAATTAGATCTATTTTTTGTGGTTTTCAAGAAAAACTGTCGACTCAACAGGGTCCAACTCTGTTCCATTAACTTGAACATTGGTAGATAGCTGCTTGACATTGAAAATGTAATAAATTTAATGAGTTTAGTCTTTTTTCGTTCAGGAGAAGATTATTTACATTAAACCAATGCACAACTTTAGAGAGTGCATCGTTAACTTGTTCATGGTTGACTTACTGATGTTTGATTTAAAAAATGAGTGTAGTGTCATCTACAAATGATATAATACAATCTTGTGATTATCCCTTATGTGGTAAAGTAAGTCATTTAAATTAGAAATAAGAAAGGACCAAGAATTGAACCCTGCGGAATGCCCATGGTGACCGCAGATGCTGCAGATCTCTTGCCATTAATATCGACCCTCTGACTTCTCTTGTTCAGATAAGAAGTCAGAAGGTCAAGAGCCTTGTCCCTCATCCTCCCAGGCCTCGAATATGCTCTTCAGTAATTCTACGCCCACGTCTGTAGTTGAACGACCCTTTGTAAAACCAAACTTTTTCAGATGAAGTAAATTATGTGCATTGAAATATCCTAACATTTGTTTTAAAATCATTTTTTCAAAGATTTTGCTCAATATAGGTAATATCAAAATAAGCCGAAAATTTGTGGGATCAGTTGTGCTGCCAGATTTGAACAGTGGAATCACTTTGCTAAGTTTCATTAGATCAGGAAATACACCAAATGCAATAGAACAATTAAAAACGCTAAAAAGGGTGAAATAACATTAATTATTGAGGACAAATAAATTATGGTCTAATTCAAGCATTTCACACCCTTGACAAAGGTGTAGGTGCAATAACAAATTTACAGAATGTAAGTAGGTTCGCGTCTTGAAACAAAGCAAACTGGAACGAAGGGGGTAATTTCCTATAAGGCGTGCCAAGCTGCCGCCGAAAGGGCTTGCATCCACATAGAGCGATAATACTTCGATGATGTCTGCGATAAACAAATAAGTTTGTGGAGAAGTAGGTGCGACAGTGGAGGTCGTGACTAAGTAATAAGAGCCGCACGGGTCGATCCAACAGGTTAAGCTACGCTTACCGAGGTTGAGCCGTAGATGGGAGACCATCTTTACATACCGAGACTCCTCCGTACCTCGGAAAGCACGTTCAGCCGTTGGTGTCGGCTGTCATTTGTGGATCTTTGACAGTCGCTACGGGTAGTAGCCCGAAATCTGATGACCAGTCTTACCAATGTGTATCGTATTACCCAGTTAATGGGTTATGCAGGTCAGATAAACAGTCGCTCCATGTAAAATACTGATACTCAGCTGCATCCGGTTAGACTGGAAGCCGACCCCAACATAGTTGGGAAAAGGCTAGGCAGATTGATTTTTTTTAGTAGGTGCGTCAAAGAATTGGGGATCGCTCGTTATATTTACATAAGTCTCATGTAATTGAAAACAAGCTTATTGTTGTTTAGCCGGACATAAAACCCGAGTCCAGTCTGCTAATGAACTCAAAAAAAAAAAATCCCGACGTGGAAAAGGAAAACAAGTCCCCATGTTTGGCAATCGGGCTTGCAACCACAGGGTTAACAGAGCCAAGACCTTTTCCAGAAAAAAAAAACAGTGGCACTCCGGGAGTGCCGACAAAAGTGAAAACTTGAAAAAAAAAACGGCACCGCACGCGTTGAAGTCTTTTACTCCACAGATCGTCTGTTGACGAGTAAAATTCTTGCAGAGAACATTGATCCGTAACTTAGTATAAATAAAGAGGACAATCGCGTTTACAAAAATGACGTGTCGGTAACAGGTCGCAAGCTCAATGTTTTTTTCCCATCTCAAAAATGCCCAACGCGCCTAAAAAAGTTTTCACTTAAAAAAATGTGTATCATCACCACTCTTCTGGCCACTCAAAACATGTAAAAGCGACAACAAGTTCCAACTACAAAAAAAATCTGACTCGCTTGCAGTAGGACTCATGACTAATAATGCTAACTTATAGCGCGGGTTTCATGCCTACCGTCACAGATTGCCTGATAACGCCCTCCACAGGCAATTTATGCTCATAACCTGTAATAGGTCAGCACTCAAGCTCAGACCGGCTTATAAGAAAATGCATTATGGACTAGCTAGTCTAATGTTAACAGAACATGAGATGGAAATGTCTGTGGTAAACAAAATAAATTGATCCTTCGCAACATTTTTGCATAAATTTTACATAACATCACGCCTTGTTTCCCCGAAGGGTTTGGCAGAGGTGTCCCTGTAGCAGGATCACCCACATTTCGCCAGTTATGTTTTAAGTCCCATGTAATAGGGGGCGAGCCTATTGCCATCAACCGGGCACTAATCCAGACTCCGGGCTGCTCCTGAGAAATTTCAGATAGAAAAACCTAATAAAAACACTTTGCATAAATTTTAATATTATATTTATCGGGTTTATTTGTATTGTTTTGTGTCTGTAGATTACAGTAGTAGCAAAACCTTTTGTTTTTAATTTCTTCTTGTTTGTTATTCATTCATCATTCATCGATTTTCTTATCATCTCTTTCTATTTTTCTTTTTATAACCACGCTCTTTAGTAGAGTAAAATATTCTTTAAAACTTTTTAATAAACATTACGACAGAATAAAATCACTACAGTAAACAAACATTTCATGTCCTAAAACTTGCACAAGGTCTATAACTTTTATCTTTTAATTAAGTCTACAAAATGAGCTAGATTTCCTTTCTTTAGATTCATATCACTTGAAAACTTACAAATCGAGATTATTTTTCCGCAATGATTGCTGCATACATATAACTGTAACTACGATAAGCGAAAGTAAATTACTGCCTTTATGTTCTATTTTTATTTACTTGCTGTTCGATTGGCCTCAAAATATGATTCCATTACATTATACACACTGATACCCATTGCATAATAGATGCCCATTTAAATTGTAGGTATATGTTAAGGAGTTGAATTTCTAATAACAATGTAAAGATTTGTTGGTCTTTGTGACAATAAGTATAGAAAAGCTACATCCAGATGGTGTTCCAGAGAGCTTTACAAAAACTTTTCATTCAAAGGTTCACTGACTAGTGAAAGGAATCGTTTGGTGTAGGGTTTTTTTAGGGTTCCGTACCTCAAAAGGAAAAACACGGAACCCCTATAGCATCACTTTGTTGACCGTCCGTCACAGTCTGTCAAGACCCTTTTTCTCAGTAGATATATCAAGTTGAAATTAATATCAAATGCGTAGGTCTGTAGTTTGTTAGAGTTCTCAGAAAATCAAGCTTCTAAGTAAACGCAATAAAAAATATGGCCATTTAGGCGACATATTTTGATACTCGTAAATAAATCAAAACCTACAGGGTACTTCCCATAGACCTAGAATAATGAAATTTTGCACGAAACAAGGCCTTACAATGGCCCACCTTAAGAACAAAGTACGGAAACAAAACCCTATAACATAGAACATGTATCGCATACAATCGAAGCATGCAAGAAGCAGGACTTATTATAGGGAAGATGGTAGGAATAGCATATCCAAATGTGATTATTCCTGCATTCATTGGAGGAGAACGTTAGGCTCTTACACCCATGTCATGAGCATATTGAATGGGCTAGGTATCAGGAGCAGTTCCATCATCCCGCATCAATTTTCGATCATGTAGTAATAGACCTGCTTGTGGCTAAGTAATAACAATCGCACGGGTCGATCCATCAGGTTAAGGTACGCTTGCCGGGGTTAGTCCGTAGATGGGGGACCTTCTTTACATACCGAGACTCTTCCGTGCCTCGGAAAGCACGTTACGCCATTTGTCCCGGCTGTCATTCGTGAATCTTTGACAGTCGTTACGGGTCGTCAGAAGCCCTAAAGTCTGACAACCAGTCTTATCAAGGGGTATCGTATTACCCAGTTACTGGGTTGTGGAGGTCAGATAGACAGTCGCTCCATGTAAAATATTGATATTCAGCTGCATTCAGTTAGACCGGAAGTTGACCCTAACATAGTTGGAAAAAAGCTAGGCAGATTGATTGTAGTATTAGACCTGTAAAACCAGTACCTAACTTGTAAGCAAAGGCATTTAAATGAATATTAAAATAAGCGTACTTTTTTAAATAGGTTACCTATTTATATTCTAACTGACTGTTTTTTTTAAATGGTTGTCTTGTAAATCTAAAAGGGTTACTTTACACTTGTCATATTACACGCTTTAATGCTGCAATTGTAACAATTTAATGCTTCTTTTATTAATACAGTAATAATTATGATCCCTGTAAAAAATCGAATAGCAATTTCACACACTTAAACATCGATTTCTATGATGCCCCCAATGCAATATTTAATTACTCATTTTTACCTATAATTTGAGTTACATTTGTTTTGCGCCAGGCCTGGATTTTTTTTATTGAGCATTGTCCTTTGTAGTTTTATCACATTTTTTTTGCGATTGCAACAAACTTACATTCGCAAATGGAAAATTGACCGTGACGTACATAGATGTATAAGAGAACAGAGAGCTTTCAGCTATACAGTTAAGTTAGTTTTTGGGGTAAGTTCATCCCAACTACGGAACCCTTCATTGTACGAGTCCGACACGCACATGGCCGGTTTTTTATGTTTAACAATTCCGTGTCAAAAACTGTTCATACTTAGCTAAGCCACACAAAAGTAATAAAATATTGTACTTAGCAACATTTAAGTACATATTAATAACAACTTGCTGTAAGTATGTTGCCTATGAATTACAGGATTGTTTACATCAGGTTCTGAGAGTTTCTTCCCAGAAAGTGGTGCTGTGCTATAAATTGTCAATGTTATTTTCCGTGGCGAGGATGATGCTATACAACGTGTTCCTTTTGAAGTCCCATAACTCTAAGGTTATATGCTATAAGTAAAAATAATACAAAAGGTCCTCTAGGACCTTTTGTATAATTTTTGGAATTATTATAATTATTATTATTTTGCATTAATATTATTTTTGGAACACTTTGTTCTTACAAAGTGTTCCAAAAATACATAGTTTCGACGATAACATAACACTGGACTCTCGATGTGTGTATATTTAAAGCTAAGAAAATGCGACGTTGTCATATATGATTTTTTTTGGACAAAAATAGTCTGTTTTTTTATATATATATTTAAATATTTCACGTAAGTGTGCTTACATAAATAATCGTGACTTTGTCGAATTATTTTGTATAAAAAAGGAAAAAAAAAACATAAAAAATCATTCATATGCCAGTTGATTCTTTGACATGGTCTCATTAATATCTATATCTATAGGGTCCCTAGGGTTATGGGATATCAAAATGAAACACGTTATATATCTGAAATGAAATGAAATGAAATGAAATGAAATGAAATGAAATGAAATTGTTTATTCTGTAAATAGGATATCAGAATCACTTTTACACGTCATATTAAAAAAAATAAAAATAAGCTAGTTGAGTTCGGCGTTTCCTATCTGACTACTCTGAGAAGAAAGGCCGAAACAAACTCAGAGGTCACAGTCTCTTTTAAAGTCCAGACATAATCTTGGTCAGGCCATATGAGGACCATGTAGATTAGTGTCTGAAATGGTCTTTTGAGGAAAGAACCACACAGATTTGAGTGAACCTGTCCAGTCAGTGCAAGCATTTGTCAGTAATCGTGGAGCTCAACTCAGAACTTAAGGAGCTCAACTCGACGAACAATACCAAAGAAAGGACATTTGGGTAGGCCGCATAAACTACTCAAACTGCCAGACCACAATTAAAACTAACTGAAAAATGAAAATAATAATGATATCCACATAGTCCTCACATTCACAATAATTAAATAAAATAATATAATACTTTACAAAGTAATCATGTCATTTTGAATATAATTTTCAACAATGTCAATGTGTATATAAAACTGGTATATTTTCATGATTTTACAAAATAATTAAAATGTTAAGTTTTATCACAAGGCTTAGCAGAGCGAGCAGTTCAATCCCATGCTTTTTTATCTTCTAAATAATCTGAAATTTTATAATACCCTTTTTTACAAAGTTTAGTTTTAATACAGATTTTAAATCTATTAATGGGTAAGTTTCGAATGTCAATGGGAAGTTTGTTGTAAAAGCGTATACATTGACCCATGAACGAGTTGCCTACTTTGTGGAGACGTGTGCGATGCACAGCAAGATTGTGTTTATTCCTGGTATTTAAACTATGAATATCGGACATTTTCTTAAAATTTGATATATTTTTGTGTACATACAATAGGTTTTCAAAAATATATTGTGAGGCTACAGTCAGAATATTTATTTCTTTGAATTTTTCTCTAAGGGAATCTCTTGGACCTAGGTTGTATATGGCTCGAACAGCCCTTTTCTGTAGAACAAAGATAGTATCAATGTCCGCACAGGTTCCCCAGAGAAGAATCCCATATGACATAAGACTATGAAAATAACTAAAATAAACAATTCTGGCTGTATCCACATCAGTTATCTGTCTAATTTTTTTAACAGCATAGGCGGCCGAACTTAGTCTTCCTGACAATTTTTCTATGTGTGGGCCCCATTGTAATTTACTGTCAATAGTGATTCCAAGAAAAACTGTCGAATCAACAGGGTCCAACTCTGTTCCATTTACTTGAACATTGGTAGATAGCTGCCTGACATTTGGCATTGAAAATTTAATGAGTTTAGTCTTTTTTTCGTTCAGTAGAAGATTATTTACATTAAACCAATGCACTACTTTAGAGAGTGCATCGTTAACTTGTTCAAAGTTGACTAACTGACGTTTGATTTTAAAAATGAGCGAAGTGTCATCTGCGAATAATACTATCTTGTGATTATCCCTTATGTGATAAGGTAAATCATTTACATAAATTAGAAATAAGAAAGGCCCAAGAATTGAACCCTGCGGAACGCCCATGGTGACCGCAGATCCTGCAGATTTCTTGCCATTAACATCGACCCTCTGGATTCTGTTGTTCAGATAAGAAGTCAGAAGGTCAAGAGCCTTGTCCCTCATACCATAGTGGTACAGTTTCCTGGTGAGTGTATCATGATGTACGCAATCGAAAGCCTTAGACAAGTCGCAGAAAATGCCAAGAGCATCTTGCGACTCCTCCCAGGCCTCGAATATGCTCTTCAGTAATTCCACGCCCGCGTCTGTAGTTGAACGACCCTTTGTAAAACCAAACTGTTTCAGATGAAGTAGATTATATGCATTGAAATGTCCTAACATTTGTTTTAAAATTAATTTTTCAAAGATTTTGCTCAAAGTAGGTAATATTGAAATAGGGCGAAAATTTGTGGGATCAGTTGTGCTGCCAGATTTGAACAATGGAATCACTTTGCTAAGTTTCATCAGATCAGGAAATACACCAGATGCAATGCAAGAGTTAAAAACGACTGCTAAAAAGGGTGAAATTACATCAATTATTGAGGACACGGTATGTACTGATAATCCCCAAAGGTCAGCAGTTTTTTTTACATCAAGATTTTTATAAGATTCTATAATGTCTTTAGCAGTAATAACTGTGAATTCAAAAAGTTTGTCACATTCTGGTACACATTCTTTAAGTATTGAGTAAGCAGAAGTAGAGGACGACGATGACAGAGTTTTGGTTGTTAAAATAGGAATATTAGTAAAAAAATTTTCAAACTCAGTTGCCACCTCCACGTCTGCCTTAATATCTACATCATTAATTTTTAGATGGAAGTCACGATTCCGTACTGTCGTTCTTCCCGTTTCTGAATTAATAATATTCCAAGTTGTTTTAATTTTATTTCCAGAAGATTTTATTTTATTTTTAATGTGTATGGCTTTTGCTGAGGAACAGGCTCTTTTAAAAATTTTTGAATATTTCTTAACAAATTCTTTAAAAGTTTCATCATAGTTATATGTTTTTTCATGATACAATTCAAATAACCTCTGCCTACTTTTGTAAATACCTGGTGTTGCCCAATCACTGAATATAATGCGGTCACAAACAGGCAATGTTTTTGAGGTAAAAACCTTCCTAAACTCACTATTGATGAGGTTAAATAGTAAAGTGTAAGCTTGATCCGGGTCATTTTGATAAGGCAAACCGGGTAGTTTTTCCATTAAATTATTCTTAAATTGGCCTAAGCGACATTTATTTACAGGAATAAAACTCACAAGTTTTCTTTGTGCTCTGACTGTTTTCTGAGGGAAAGTGACTAACTGGCCACAGTGATCAGAGTCTAACTCATTTATAATTAAATGGCTAGAAGGTTTTAAGTTTGTAAAAATATTGTCAATACAGGTAGCACTAGTGGCAGTTATTCTAGTCGGCTCAAAGAATATATTGTACAAATTACATGACTTTAATAAAGTTATAAATTTATTTACTACAGCAGATTTTTCCAGTATATTAATGTTGAAATCTCCACAGACTACAACTGTTTTATTACTGTTACAAGTCTTTAATAATACTTCTTCCATATATTTCTCAAAAATATCATATGAAGCACATGGGGGCCTGTACACGCTCATTACAATGAACTGCTCAAGCTCAATGCAAGCTATTTCAATAACTCGCTCAACAGAGAGGCTCACAATATCCTTACGTTCTTTAAATTTCAAATTGTTACGAACAATTATTAAAGAGCCACCACGTATCATATTAACTCTGCTGAATGAGCTGGCAACCTGGTGGTTGTTAAAGCTGAACATGAACTGGTGGACTTTCAACCAATGTTCAGTTACACATAGGATATCAATATAACTACAGTTCATGAACAGCTCCAATTCTAATTCCTTACCTATCACACCCTGTATATTTTGATGAACAATTTTTAGAGTATTATTATTATTACATTGATTAAGATTACTGCAATTCGATGGGTGAGATATCAAAGAACTTTTTGTAACATTTTGATGATTTAAACCAGTATTTAAATTTTCTTCATTTATTAAGCAAGAGGTTTTGTCTATTGTCCTAATTTCTAATTTAAATGATAATTAATGTCATTAGTTGTTGCCAAATTATTGGCAGAATTATTTAATATGTCATTGCATTGCTCAAAAGAAGCAAGTTGTTTAGCCAAATTTTTGGCTGAAATAGAAAAAAAATATGATAGCGACACAGCTATCTGTCCTTTGTAATAGTTAGAAAGATAGTACATAACAATATTATGTCTATCTCTTGTCAAATACAAATTATTACCAACATAATTGTTAGTGTCAACTAGATGGAACAGATTATTATTGAATGTCCAATTATACAATGTTATATTTAATTCAAATCTTAGATTATTTTCTTCCTGTGGCAAACTGTTACTATATGGAAATGTAAACAACACAATTTTTCTTAAACTTAGATTACATAATGTTCTATAATATTGGAGCAATTCTCCTTTGTTCACATTTCCCCTATTACCCATAAAAATTAATAATGTAGTGCCTTGGTTAAAGTTACATTTAATAATTTCTTTCATAATGTCAAATAAAGAACAACCAGGCATACAGTAATTTATTATGGAGTGTCCTGGATATTCATCTGTCAACAAGTGGCCTAAGTCCTTTCCAATCTCATCACAAAATAATACTACATCATTTTTTACAATTTGTTTAGTTTGTTTATTTGAACAATTGATAGCAGGAAATGTCAAATCAACACAGGGCTGCGGGAAGGTGGTGTTGCATGTTGTCAATGAATGGTCCGGTGTAAGTACATTGGATGGTGTTTGACACTGCTCACAGTTGTTTGTTTGTGAGTTTACCAGCTCATTCATTGCCAACACATATTCCCTCATTAGATGTTCAGAGGTATTATATTTGTTAGTCATTGAACTAAGTTTGTCCTGTAAATGGTGAAGTTCAGATTGCAAGTACTCTGTGTCAATGTTGTATTTCCTAGTACTTTGTTCCAAATTAAAAGAATACATATCTAATTGTTTCAGTAAATTTAGCCTTTCTCTATTAAGTTTAACATTTTTAATAAAGAACTTTTGTCTTTTAACCATTTTTTGTGTTTTAACAATGTATTTATTAATTTTAATGTATTTTTTAAGTTTGTTTTTACTGGTGACTACCCTCACTGAATGACATGACTTTGAATCCTCATCACCCGTTAAATCGATAGTGTATGAGGGGTTTATGGCAGAAACCATTGATGGAGCAATAGGCATCAACTCGTTGAACAGACTTTGATTCAGCGAGGCGGTGATGTTATGGTTTGCAGTCTGAAGTTCTGTTATTTGACTTTGAGCCTCATATAGCTGCTGTTTTAATAAATGTTTGTGACTAAGAGCTTGTTCATACTCTATGCTACACTGGCTGAATCCGTCCACAACAAGTTGAAGTCTGTCCCGTTCTTCTATGGCATCAGTGTATTGAGTATATATCTGAGCCATTTCAATTTTCAACTTCCTATTCTTTTCATGGGCGCCAAAGAGCACCCTTTCATTGTCATCTATTTCCTTATTTAGTTGGTGACAGGACTCCTTTGAAGCCTTTAATTCGCTCAAAGCCTGATTGAGTTTGGACTCTTCGAGGCGAGCACGGGCGCTGCGAGTCATAATCATTATTATAACTTTAATAAGGAAGCGACAAGAAATTGAAAGAGAGAAGATAGTTGTGGCAGTAGTTTAGAAATAATTAGTTTAACAAGGAAAAAATGAAATTTAGATGTAAGTAAGAAGTTCTGTCACCAAACCAAACTAAGGTTATGTTTACGTTTAAAGGTCATTGGCATCAATATGCAGCCTTATTATTTACTATGTAATTTTTGGAAAAAAAAATAAATTATCAAAAAATAAAAAAATGTAAATTATCTCCATCTTTCTTTCCCTAACATTTAAAATATTACTGGTGGCCTACCAGCAGTAATATTTTAATGTTTTGAGAATGTTAATTTGGGATAGGACCCCGGATCAACTTTCTCAAAACGTTATTTTTAGCCTTCTCTTCTCCAAACTCTTTTTCCCGTTTCTAATTAATCGTCAGTTTACATGTAGGTAAACCAATAGATTCATCAGGTATGAGTCAATGGGCCATGACATTAGAGCAACAAATGGCCCGAAGTGACCACTAGTACCACTAGTGCCGCGTCAGCACGCAACCCACGAATTACACGTGCCTACACACTGCTGACTCACTTCACGCTTTTCTCTCATTTTGTCACGTGACCTATGACGTCAGTTTTCTTGGTGTTGATATTTTGTCCGGTTGTTTAAAACCACTGATTATGTCAACAAGATTGGCAAAAGATTCTTTTTATGTACTAAGTATCTAGATCGACACATATTGTCCTGTCCAAAGAATAGTTCATACAGAAATCCCTTGAGAAAAAACGACTTTCAGTTTTCCGGAATTTTCCCGACATCTTTTAATTTTTTTCTCTCTGTAAGAACCTGATTCGGACTATTGCGAACATTTTAAAACAAATCCAGCTTACTAACGAACAGCGTTTCATTTTTAGGGTTCCGTATCAATATGGTAAAAAGGAACCCTTATGGTGCGACTCAGTCTGTCCGTGTGTCTGTCACAGCTGGATATGTCAAGAAAATTTGTAATAGTTTTAGATGACGTTTGCCCAACTATATTGCAAATAAGAAAGAAATAAAAATATTTTTTTTTTGCAAAGGGGACTGAACGGGTGTCTTAAAAATTCGAAGTGGGCTACTAGAGCATGTGGGGTATCATATGAAAGAGCGCTATTTGCACATGCTCGAAAAAAAATTTTTTTTAGGCCACATCGTTTTCGACTTACGAAAAATGTAAAAAGTGATACCTGTCCCCCTAGACACACTAGCAGCTAATTAGCGTGTGTATAAAATAGCTTGGAGATGTTTAATCTGTCCAGTCGATTCTTGAAACAGTTCAGTGAGGGAGCCGTCACGACATTCTCCGGGAGCCTATTCCATGCTGTTTGCAAGTTTGTCTAGAGAAAAATCTGAAATTATTCTATTCTATAGAAGTTTATGTACAGATTACAGGAAAAATAAGACGATGTCTCTAAATATGGATGCCAGACTTAAATTTTAGAATTGGGTTGGACATAATAGACGAAAAGAGGATAACGTCTATAAACTTATGTGTGAGAGTAGAAAATCGTTTAAAAGAAAGGTAAAATGGACATAACTGCTCAACATCGTTCCTCAAATAACTTTGGCAATTTTCGGAACCCAACAAGTAAGTTGAATCCTAAGCCTGGCATCCCTGTGAGCGTGGAAGTCGTGAGTGACAGTAAGGGCATTGCTGAGATGTTTAGAGAACACTTTAGGGTGAGTTCCCGGCTTGGTCCTTCAAAGGTGATGCCTGATGCTGGATCAGTCGTGACCGGTGACTTATTTAATGTTACAGCCAAACAAGTATCAGGTATAATTATGAAGATGTCCAGAGGTAAGTCACCCGGTCACGACGGGTTCAGCAAAGTATGCAAGCGTTCATTTGCCGCGCGTTCTGGCAATGTTTTACACACTATGCATGAGTCATTCATACCTACCCCCCAACCTCTTGCGAACTATTATTGTTCCCATTGTCGTAGACCACGACTTATAAACACAATGCAGCGTCAAACCATGATAAGGGCGTATGAGGAAAATGGATTTCTGCCGACGAACCACTATACTGATTTATTTGACACAAGTGTTGACACTATCCGTCGTGCTTCATGGTGAACGGCTGCACGCACTATCGGAGGCATGCTGTGAAACCCTTGCTCACAGAAAACCATAAAAGGGCAACATTACAGTTCGCTTCGGATCACAAAATCTTTGATTGGAGTAATGTCATCTTTACAGATGAAAAACCTTTTATGTCCAGTGACGCTTATGTTTGTGGGGTCGAAATAATACGCGAAGCACAAGCGGTCACGTAGTGCCTGTATGGATGAGTGCAGCCGATCCGGGAGAACTAGTCAGACTACCAAGTCGAGCAAATAGCGCAAATTATATAAGTGCTGGAGGAGACCATGTTGGCTACCGTTCGAAATGTGTATTCAAGAGAAGAAATACCACTGATGAAATTTGTGCAGGATAATTGTCCGATACACCGTTTGCACAGTGTGCAGACGTGGTTTCATCAGCATAATGACGTTATCGTTATTCCTTGGCCTGCTAGATCACCGGATTTAAATCCTATTGAAAATGTATGAGGTGTTATCGTTCAACGGTGGAATAATCAAAATGAGCGTACTTCAGATACATTAGAGGCTCTTTGTTTACATATATGGGAGAGTATTCGTAGTTCAGATTTATGCAAAACATTAATTAATGCAATGCGTTCCCGCATGCAAGCTGTTATCGGCCAGAATGGTGGTTATACGAGCTATTAATCAATGATTATACTTAATGTTATTTTACTTAGTACTTATTAGTTTTACTGACTCGAGACCTGTACCCTAATTGCGTAATACAACACAATCACAATCTGTTTCGATTTCAAACAGATTGCTAATCCATTGCTTCATAAATTGGAAAAAAAAATCTGTTCAACGACGTAAATAACGCAAGGAATGTTGTTGAACTGTCAAAATTAGTCATAATCGTTTACGAAAATAATTTACGCAATTAGGGTACAAGTCTCCCATTTGTTTTTATTGAGGTTACATAAGCTTCAATTCTCTTTCCGATTTTGCAAACGAATACTTAAGCTATGGCCTCAATAAGAAGTTATACATAATATCATAATGTTATACGATAATTAATAAACTGACTGTTAAAGAATAATAAACTGTAAGAAATAAACCTCTATAATTTTTTAATAGTGCCTTTTGTTTAGCGAGCCTGTTTACCTGCTATGACTCTCTTTTTTCCTGTTGCTAACTAACTACACACAGCTCGATTATGTGTTTAATCCCCCAAAAGACATGTTCGTTCAAATCCGTGATAAGCCCAAGTTGGTTTTAGTATTTTGCAAAAACATTTTAATGTAATTAATGTATTGTTTTAGTGAATAAGGTTAACATTTACAAGGAGTTCTCAAACGTTTAAAGAAACCGGAGGTTTCAAGACCGCTTGCCGTACACAAAATTGAAGGTTCAAATCCTAGGCACGAAATGTGCTTTTTGTCATGGATTATTTATTTTTAATTATTAAAGTATTTTTCTATTTTGTTTTAGTAATATTAATAAAGAATTATAAAATTAATAAAAATTAATTTATTTTATTTTTGCTATTATTTAACAAAACTTTGTTCTTATTTTACTACAAAGATTTATATTTTTACAATTTGATTTGTTATTTTACAGTTTACAGACACAAACGGGTCCCTAGACAAGTAACATCCTACTAACTCAAACGATATAAAAACATTTTCCAAAATAAAAAACAACCGACTTCCTTTTTTTGTAAAAAATACGTATTATTGAAGATAACTCAAAAACTATCCAAGCAAAGTTAATAAAATTTATATGGGACCACTATGAGAGAACACCCTTTAAAAAAAAAAAATCGGTCCACAATTGACGGAGAAATGGGCGGACACACATACATTTTTTTTTTTATGTCGCCTTTTTGGACATCGGTTAAAAATAGGATGCGCTAAAAATAAAAAAATAGTTTTAAGTGAACTTAAACATCAAACGCTGTAGTTATAACTTGAGGGTATGGATTAATTTTATAAAGAAAACGTTAATGGATACCCTCAAATTGTAATATCTACCGATTTGGCAGAGACCTAAGGATAAAGTGACTCGGACGATAGTAGTAGATACGAACAATTCCATCGCAATTAACATGGACTCCTGGCTAGTTCGTCAAACTGCCGGTATGAGTATGACGACGTTCGGTGCTGTGATGGTTCGCATACAAGTCGAAACAATGAACTCTTTTTGAAGTATTCTTTAGATTATTCATAACGAATTCAATGTTGTAGCAGTGTAACATTTTAAAACTTGAGGAGCTAGCACATACTGACGACTCGAATATTATATTTTTAAATTTAATACCCACATATAGTTGTGAAGAAACCAACGCCATCTAGTTTGGTTTTCGAAAACTTAAACTCAAACGTTTACTGGAAAATAGACACTAAGTTATCCATGCAATTTTGCAGGTGAGAGTACACACGGCTACACATCAAGCCATACATTTCTAGTATAAGCTGACCTCGCATTGTACGGAAATCCTATACAATGCGAGATCAGCATAAACTGGAAATGTATAAGCTTGACGTGTAGCCGTGTGTACATAGTATAATTTTCTTGAAAATATGATTCGAAATAAAATCATGCAGAACAAAATGTAAGCAATAATTAAAGTCCTATAGCATACAGCCCAGTTTGCATACATATTGATCAAGTAAGCTAATGTCTTAGCAGGACCTGAGCGCACGCGATCTATCAGCAAACAAACATACATATGTACTACGCATGGGAATGTAGGGGAAATTGTACCTACATAATGTATGTAAAGTAATTTGGTGACACCATTAGTGGAGACCGAACGCTTTGGTCAGGGTCGTAGATTTATTTAATCTCAATATTAAAGCAAATCTACATAAGTTCCATGTTTTCGTTTAAAAACGAAATTTGTATTAAATCAACGTTCGTTCCGCGTCTATAATATCTACCTGTAAATGGCGACATCCCTAAAGTATACTGATGGGTATCAGTACAAGCAAATAAAAATATTTAAATACAAAACTTTTTTATAATTACATTTTTTAAAATAGCGGACCCTATTTTTGAAGCCGGGGTAAAAAAAGATGGCGTAGTAAATTCAACATACGTCGTAGAAGCGTAGCAGTTTCCGTAGTCTGCTACGCCGTAGATGCGCTACGCTATAAACATGCTTGCGGCATATTCTAAGTTCTTATAAGGTTTCAAATGAAGCTATTCTTACAAAACCGCTCGGTTTCCCCACGAGCTAGTATTTACGGTCGCAGTAATACGCCGCCGCACAGTGGGCTGAAAATCGGCTTTCATAGACATTCGATTTTTTTTTCGAATTGGTCAAATTTTTTGATTGGAATTGTTTAAAACAATCATGACCTTGAGGTATAATTGGTATGACGTCATAGAACATAGTGGAAGATAGACTTTTGATTTTTTTTCAAAATACTTGTATGGGAATTATCATAAAATCTTCAATATCTCAGCTATCGCATATTTGCGCAAAAGAATTCTTTCACACAAAAAATCTCCTATTTTTTTGCCAATTTTTGATATATTTCACTTTTATGGCAGAGGTGCGATGAAAAAGAAAAAAAATAAAAATAATTTTATTATTTTTATTTCTTCATTTATAACGATTATAAATGAATTTAATTACGCATTAGAATAATATAACAAAGAATATATAGCACAATAGTCTAGGCCATCGTGAGCCGCTTTTTTAGTCATTGATTTTTATACTACCTAGCAGAAAAACAGCATCTTATACGTAAAAAAACAATTCTTAAATTGTTGACAACAAATACTCGACTTTATCGGAAGCCTGACCCTTTTAGCCTATAACAATTACCGAGAATTATTGCTAATAGGTACCTACCTATTAACTAATAGGTAGGTGATCACTGATCACCTAATTTAAGTTTTATTATGACAATGAAGGGTTTTTAGGCTAATTACTAATCGTTCTCCAGAGGAACTTACAGAATCACTGTGCAGGTGCCTAATGAGTTATAATCATTAGGGTTAATTTAGTTCTGTACAGATATCTCACAGGTATTTAAAGTGCAGTATTGGGAACAATTATTCAGTTCACATTGATTTCCCCTTGTGTTAACAGTGAAATTGTGCTTGCAAAAAATGGAGAGTTTATCTACTTACCTAGATTTCTTCATGATTTTGAAGAATTCGGGGAAGTACAGTGACAGCCTTGCACTATATAATGCTGTAGTTTCTCGTTTGAACTTAAATCTCTCCGATGAAGATAATTTAACATTAAAAGAATATTGCAGAAGGATTACACTAGCTATTACAAGGAAATGGAAGCAAGCCAACAGAAAACTGGAGTGTTTCTTAAAGGAACACAAAAACTGGCTTGAGACTGATATTGATTGGCCTAGTTGCATAAAAGTACCTGCTGCTTCAGGCATTGTGGATTCTGAAGTAAATGCCATATCTCCTCAACCTTCCACATCTACATCAGCAGCAATATCAGTTGGAACAATGACAAAAAGAAAGGCACCAACTCGTAAACCATTTCAAGATCTAGGAAAGAAACAAAAAAGAAGGAGAATTACAGATCAAGAAAATTGTGAGTCCAGTGAGATAGCATATGCTGCTATCATAAAGATGAGACAAGAAGGAAAGGAGAATATTGCTTCAGCACTAGAATTCATGTTGACAAATCCAGGAGCTGCTGATAAGTTCAATAATTTAATTCATCAATCGTTGGCCAAGCAAGTTTTCACACCCGAGAAGGCACTTGGCATATTTCTCTCTTTAAAATTATCTAAGTGGCAATATATAACATTGAGAGAAACAGCCATACGTGAAGGCGTAAAAGATTTGTATCCATCTTATTACAAAGTTCAACAGGCGAAATTACAATGTTATCCTTCCAAACAAACAATAACAGTGACGGATTCATCAGCAAAAATTTCTCTTCAAGGATTATTAGATTTAACAGTCAAAAGAATCTTCGACAGTTTACCTGAGTGCGTAGAACAGAAACAGTTAATATTAATATCGAAATGGGGATTTGACGGTGCGTCTAGCCAGAGCAGATATAAACAGACAATGGACAGTGAAAATGATGATTCTAGTGTCTTCATGACATCATTAGTTCCATTGAAACTAATCAATGGCAGTGACACCATATGGAAAAACCCGAAACCCTGTTCTTCATCATTTTGTCGTCCCGTGCGATTTAGCTTCATGAAAGAAAGCAAACTGGTTGTCAATGAGCATTTAGACAGTATGAAAGAAGAAATAAAAGCGTTGAGACCGACAGATAGTGGCAGCAACAAGGTCACCCATGACCTTAAGATGACCATGATCGATGGCAAGGTCTGCACTTACATCTCTGAAGCCAAAGCCAGCTCAGTTTGCTATTTATGTTTGGCAAAACCTTCAGAGATGAACAATTTAACGGAAGTGTTAAAAAGGCCTGTTTCTGAGAATTTATACGAATTTGGGCTGTCTTCGTTACATGCACGCATCAATTGCATGGAATGCCTTTTAAATATTTCTTACAGACAAGATCTTAAAAAATGGATGGCAAAAGGGGAAGAAGATAAAGCTATTCTGCAGGCAAGGAAAAAAACAATCCAAGACGGTTTCAAGCGGGAACTGAACCTGATCATAGGTGTGGTTAAACAAGGCTCAGGAACAACCAACGATGGAAATACAGCACGGAGATTTTTTGAATTTCCGGAAAAAACCGCAGCCATTACGGGTCTGGATGAGAATTTGATTCGGAGATTTGCTGTTATTTTACAGGCTATTACATCAGAAGAAAATATATATATTGAAAAATTTAAAGAGTACTGCCTAAAGACAGCAGAGAGGTATTTGGCACTTTATAACTGGTATTACATGTCGTCAACTGTGCACAAGTTACTTGTACATGGGGCAGATATTATAGCTTGTAATGCAGTAGTACCAATTGGGTGTCTTTCAGAAGAAGCATCAGAGGCTCGTAATAAGGACTTTCGAAGATTTAGATGTCATCATTCAAGAAAAAAGAGCAGACAATGTTCTAATGAAGACATTCTAAACATGCTTCTTCTCACTTCAGACCCTCTCATTTCTTCAGTTAGACCAATTATGGATGTAAAGAACAGGAAAGCTCTCTTCTCTGAAACTCGGGATCTTTTGGATAACCTGCAAGAACCCGATGTCGAATTTTGCGATATAAATCAATTAGATTCCGAATCTGAATCAGAATCAGAATGTAGTGATTGTGACTAACAGTAGGTTAAGATGTTTTTGTTTATTTACTAACTTTTTATTAGTTTTACTTTTGTTAGTATTAATTTAGAGCATGTCTGTAAATAATCAATTAAATTTTATTTTTAGAATGTATTTAGATTTAGGTACTATTTTTGTTCTATTTTTTTTTATATAAAACTATTTAAAATTTAAATGTAAGTCATATTTGTAGTTGTATATTATATGTTTAACTGTTATTATACCCTAATGATAATAACCCATTAGGCACAGTGATTCTGTAAGTTCTACCTCTGGAGAACGATTAGTAATCAGCCTAAAAACCCTTCATTGTCATAATAAAACTTAAATTAGGTGATCAGTGATCACCTACCTATTAGTTAATAGGTAGGTACCTATTAGCAATAATTCTCGGTAATTGTTATAGGCTAAAAGGGTCAGGCTTCCGATAAAGTCGAGTATTTGTTGTCAACAATTTAAGAATTGTTTTTTTACGTATAAGATGCTGTTTTTCTGCTAGGTAGTATAAAAATCAATGACTAAAAAAGCGGCTCACGATGGCCTAGACTATTGTGCTATATATTCTTTGTTATA
The DNA here is from genome assembly GCA_916610215.1 of Omphaloscelis lunosa. NCBI lineage: Eukaryota > Metazoa > Arthropoda > Insecta > Lepidoptera > Noctuidae > Omphaloscelis > Omphaloscelis lunosa. Next base: position 19,038,576 of record OU744247.1, read on the forward strand.
TTATTCTAATGCGTAATTAAATTCATTTATAATCGTTATAAATGAAGAAATAAAAATAATAAAATTATTTTTATTTTTTTTCTTTTCCATCGCACCTCTGCCATAAAAGTGAAATATATCAAAAATTGGCAAAAAAATAGGAGATTTTTTGTGTGAAAGAATTCTTTTGCGCAAATATGCGATAGCTGAGATATTGAAGATTTTATGATAATTCCCATACAAGTATTTTGAAAAAAAATCAAAAGTCTATCTTCCACTATGTTCTATGACGTCATACCAATTATACCTCAAGGTCATGATTGTTTTAAACAATTCCAATCAAAAAATTTGACCAATTCGAAAAAAAAATCGAATGTCTATGAAAGCCGATTTTCAGCCCACTGTGCGCCGGGGAACTAACCCTGAAATTTAAAACATATTTTATGGCGTCTACATTTTTATTTCATTTTTTGCCAATAAAAGCTATTCGGGGCTAATGTTGTAGATCTAGATTCGTACCAGGCCGTCAGTCGTTAGAAAATAGTAATCTTAAACAAAATCGTCAGAATAATGTAGATTGTATCTTATTATGGACGTAATAAGGTAATGTTTTTGCTCAATCTTTTTTTAATTCATTTATAAGATGATTATGAAAGTATCGTCACGGTTTCAATGAAACGACCATACATTTAATAGGTACTACTAAAAACAGCAAATGTTCGAACTTATGGTGGGTTTTCTTATTCAACGTTTGTGGCATAGATGGCGGCACCTGTACCTACTATTGAGTATTTCACTTACAGCTGTGATTAAATAATGCGGTATCAAAACAAAATATACCCAGTTATTGTTGCAACCAGCGTGCGTGAATGAACAGTATGCGATGTATGATCGTAAGCGAAGCAAAAGGATTATGTAAGGATCATAGCAGGTTTGGCAGTTTTTGCCTACCATGGGCGAAAAACGTGAGTTTATGTACGTATGTATGTTATTGTTAAAATATGTTATACTTGTCGATACTGGCCGTTGATCTAATGGTGGTAAACGCGACTACTGAGCAGTCCTAGGTTCGACTCCAGGGTCGGACAAAGTGTTATTGGGTTTTCCATTAAGAAGGCCCAGAGTTCGATTTTATGTATAGAATAAGGCTATTGGTAGAGTTCTATAAGGGACTCCCATAGGTCGTGAAATATAGGCATCAATCCTGTATATTATGCCTACGCCTTCATGAATACATGTTTCTTGTGTTCTTATGGTATGATGGCATTTACTATAATGTTTTTTATTTCTTCTTGACAGGACAACTACAATGTGCTCCACATATCAGCCATGTACTCGAGGGAGGACATCGTCAAACTACTGCTGTCCAAGAGAGGGGTCGATCCATTCGCCACTGGAGGGGTGAGATTATCAATATAGAGATAAATATACGCGGTTTCCTTTAAAAAAAAAAACCTATTTTAATAGAGCATCTTCTGCCAGTTGAAGTAAAATTTTGTAATTCATGAAATTTCATGAAAACCACCCAAGTTCAAATATTATTTTCAGTTAGACCATAAATTACTAGTCATTTTGTTAGTCTCTGGCCATTCTGTCACAAATAAGTAGTCTTGGGATACTTATATTAAATATTTCAAAACATTACAAGAATTTACTATTACAGGTAAAAGTTGTTCTCAATTTGCATAACACTAGTCATTAAAGAATTTGCTACTCTACCATAAATTATTTTAAGTGATATGCATAATTTATTAAACTTATTAAAGTACAACTGTTTGGAACCTTTAACGCTGATTATTTGTAATCGTTAAATCTGTAAGAAATCCGATTCTCATTTCCCACTTTTTTCTAGTTTTTCATATTACAATCGAAGGAAAGCATAAACAAAAAATCTAGGTCTGCAAATAACTTTAATTCTCTTTTAACTTAAACAAAAACTCTTTTAACATAAACATTGCATTTTGCTCGCAGGCCCTACTGCCTGGGTTTATTAATTGTTGATTTACATAGCGTGTTGATTGCAGAGCCGGCAACAAACAGCTGTGCATTTGGTGGCTAGCAGACAGACTGGCACTGCCACCAGCATACTTAGAGCGTTGCTTACTGCCGCCGGGAAGGATATCAGACTACGAGTTGATGGGGTAAGCAGTATAGTATCTAATGATAGTAATTTTCCAAAAAGCATTAGATCCAAAATGGAACGAGAACCACGGTACAAAAATAATGAAAGAAAGAAAAATAGGTTTATTTGTCACAAAGACACGTGCATACATAAAAGACAAGAGTAAACGAAAACAACAAAAAGTACATAATAAATCACGAGCGTAAAACAGAAATTAGTCGGCAGCTGCACGACATGACTGTGACAAGAAGGCTTCCACTCAGCATGATGCAGTGCTATGGGGAACCCACAGCACAGCGCTCATACAAAAGTTTATTTATCTTCACAAGAAGGTCATTTACTGTCTGTAGTTAGTACATCGACCGAAGCCTACCTCTATCTATACCTATAACCTGGCAAATACATAAATATATGCAAATTGGAAATAGTAAATCTAAACGACCGATGCGAATTGTGTACAATAAATCTTAAGCTTTATAGCGCTGTTATTAGAGTTATGATTTGTAAATACAGCAACAGTAGTGAACGGGCGTAGATGCAGCGTCGTCGCAGGCATCGCGTGCAGCCGCGCGCCTGGCACCGCCATCCGCCTGATTCAGAAACTACCCCCAAAAACACCCTAAAACACAACCTGTAAACAAAACTCTACGTTTATACTGTGAGCTGAATCAATTCTATGCCTACCGGATAATAAAACTTTCAAACTTATCGTGCCATCGTTTGACGCAACACGCATCAACTGACAAAAATTATCCGACAATCACTAATTATGACTAAATTCAACCAAAATGCGGTGTCGCGCACCGCGTGCCGCGTGCCTGCTCGAGACTGACGTGCTAAGGGCATTCCGATAACAGGAACGAGCCACCCTGTACGAATAGTAACTAGCTAATTATCCGTCGAGCTTTAGCCGCCGGGTAAACGTCACAGCGCGAATTTACAATGCAAATCACCCGCTGAATATTAGTTACAACGTCAGCGCTGAAATTCAAAATTACTAATTTTAATACAATACGTCTCAGTCGGTCCTTCGTCACGACTAGGGGAAGGCAGCTTTGCCATGGCCTCCGACTGTCGTTCGTGTAGCTAGTACCTAGTACTCATGGAGGATCAAGTACGTATCACTGGCTCTGAGCGTGACGGACGAAACTCAGTACATCGGAAATCGTGGCAATTTCGAATGCATCGGTATTCAGTGAGAAGCACGATAGACAATCGATTATACGTTATTGTCTAGTTGCCTGCGAAGACTGCGATGCACATAAATCGGTTGTTATTGTCTGCGGTGTCACGGTTTGGAAGCGATTCGTGCAGTTGCACCGTGGTGTGTAGGGCGCGGGTTGTCTGTGGTGGCGCCGCATGAATTCGGTGCGGGCGCTGAGCGGGCGCAATGTCCGACCGGGATGCCGCCAGTGCCAGCCGCGGCCGGCCGCGTAGCCCGCCTGCTAACCAGCAAACAAAGGACCTACAGAAACTCGAGATCAGTTTCATAGAGCTCAACAAGGAGCGCGCCAGACAGAAAGAATGGAAAAAGCTAATTCGCGACATGGTGTGTTCCCAGAGGGGGAAGATCCCGCTGCTGCTGGCAGTGGAAGCGGGCAACCAGAGCATGGTGCGCGAGCTGCTGAGCGCGCAGACCGCCGAGCAACTCAAGGTATGGCCGCCCTTATCTGTCACACACGGACTGAAACGCGTTGTCATGTAGTAGTGTTATGCAACTGCACACCAGATTATCTTATGAGTAATTATTCAATAAGTACGTGAAATACTTATAACAGAGTTTATTTTCATTGTCTGAAAGTTTACTCACAGCTTTTTGTAAATAAATTAACTTATTAGAAGCATTAATAGAGTAGATTTGCTATGTGAATATTTTATGAATAGTTTTATTTTACTTGTATATTTTAAAAAGTTATCCGATTCTCTCTTACCATTCCTAACTAGCTAGTTGTAAATATTAAGTAATTAGGTTCTCTTACAATAAGCGTTCCGTCTCTCCAGTTACATGTAACAATCACTTTTATATGTAGAAAGAAAGCTATAAGTAGGTATTTTAGCATAATTCTATTAAATTCTTATAACACAACGAAATAAAGTATTGACGACGAAACGCACCACTTCAAACGCATCAACCATCGCTTATGCCACCATCACGACCACGCGTCCTCACCAAAAAGATCGTTCGCGGTAATAAGTGACATATGAACGTGAAGATCGCAAATTTGCGCGAACTATCTGTTTGGTTAGAACGCCAAGTATAGCTTCGCCACCCATTAACCAGAGTGACACGGATACTAATCCCAGTAGTTTAACAACCCGTGTGCCACCCAGGCGAGTACCCCTGCGGGGGACACGGCCCTGCACCTGGCGGCGCGGCGCCGCGACGTGGACATGGCGCGCATCCTGGTGGACTATGGCGCTGCTGTGGACGCCGTCAATGGCGCTGGTCAGACCGCCCTGCATATCGCAGCCGCGGAAGGTGACGAGCCACTGGTCAAGTACTTCTATGGAGTCAGAGCTAATGCAGCGATTGCTGATAATGAAGGTGAGCTAATACTGATGCTTGTTACATATTTCAAATTCAAAATATTTTATTTCACATAAAATTAGCTAGGTTCATGTTTCCAATTAGTCGTTTCCTACGGAAAAGAGCCGGCAAGAAACTCCACGGTTACTTTCTTTAGAGACGTTTAGTAAAGGTACCTGTCCAAAAATATCCTGAAGGTCGCATTTTATCTAAACAACCGATTGTTCAAATCCTATTCTGACATTCCATTGAACACAATTTTTGCCATCACTTATTTTTAATCAAAATCTCGTTCGTTCGCCTCTAAACTTTCCAATTTAAGAAGGACTAGCACAAATCGTAGCACCCTCTAGCCCTATTTCTTCTTCTTAGCATGTCGATGGCAATGTTGATTATGACAGCCCGAAAAACCCTACTCCAAAATCACTTCCTTTTCTGATGATTGTTCCACTTCTCTTCCAGACCGGACACCTATGCACTTAGCAGCAGAAAACGGACACGCAGCGATCATCGAGCTCCTAGCAGACAAGTTCAAGGCTTCCATCTTCGAGAGGACCAAGGACGGCAGTACGCTGATGCACATAGCATCGCTCAACGGACATGCGGACTGTGCCATGATGCTGTTCAAGAAGGGAGTCTACCTGCATATGCCTAATAAGGTACAGTTTAATAAATATAACGAGTGATTAAGGCTGCCTTTCCACCAAAGATGTGGCGAGGTAGCTAAGCGGTGAAGGTAAGCTATGAAACTTCGTGTGACCTATTTCCACCAGAGTTAAGTTGGTGTGTGTGAACGGGTAAGATGTGCTATAAATATACGCTTTGTGCGTATGTAAAAATTTTTGCTTCGTTGAATCCTTTTCCAACAAAACTAAATCAAGCTACGTTATGAAAATCCAATGATTCTTTGGTTGATATTATACACATCCATCGCTACGCAGCTCAGCACAGCTCTGATGGAAAGGCAGCCTAAGGGCCTGGTTTATCCAGTTTGCGTATAGGACCTATCCAGCAGAAAAACTGAAACTTGACATAACATCTTGTTTTCCCTAAAACACCATGATTCATGAGACAGTGTTTGATGTTGGTATAATCCAAAATTTAAAAATGGGGGTATTACTGCAGGGTCTACTTGCGTACCACACTTATAGTAGCAATGGCTTTCATTTTTAACCGACTTCAAAAAGGAAGAGGCTTCCAATTCGACGTCGTTTTTTTTTTTGTATGTTTGTCATACTATTACTCCGCTAATTATGAATTGATTTTGATGATTCTTTTTCTGTTTGGTAGGTCATACTTCAGAGCTTCAATAAAATATATGTGGATGATGTTATAATAAGTTCCTGTCACTGTTTTTACATAGCTGCACGCTTTGCATGACCACAATAGAAACGGGTTTTGTCGACGGAAGAATAGACAAAATGACAGATAAACAATCACAATCTGTCATTTTGTCTATTCTACAGTCGACAAAACCCGTAGAGACCCGTTTGTATGGTTGTCATGCTACGCGTGCATGTAGTGGTATTTCAATTTGTGTGGGATAGGTACCACAATTTGTGTGGGGTTGGTACCACAATTTGTGTGCGGTAGGTACCACAATTTGTGTGGGTTGGTACTACAATTTGTGTGGGGTAGGTACCATAACTAAAAAGTGAAAAATAAAAAAAAATATTATAAAAAAAACCGATGCAAAAAACGAAAACCCAACAAAACCAAAGAAACCGACTTCCGAACATATGAAGCAATGGATTAGCAATATCCTTCGGATTTTGATGTTACGTAAATAAGCTTCCAATGCGCATTTGCGGTGAATATTTCCGATATGAGAATGATCACCACCATGCTGAGGTATGGTATACCTACCGTGTGAATATATCAGTGTTTGTGTGACTGTATGACTGTCATACATCACTGTCATAAATAATAGATGTTAAATAAAAAACCGGCCAAGTGCGTGTCTGACCGCGCACAATGAAGTGCTCCGTAGTTGGGATGAATTTATCCCAAAAACAAACTAAACTTTGTAGTTGAAAAACATGTTTTTGCAACTGCAAATATAAGTTGGTCGATTATTACTCGTTAACTTATTAAGCCTATTTAGCTATGATAGTTTTCCTTTTAATTTCGTTACATAACCTACTGCCGTGATTTTTTTCACGCATCCAAAACCAACCATTTAGCTTGCAGGGGGGGGACACCGTAGGCGCGGGTTTGCGGACGGTGAGCAATGGGTAGCTCACCGTCCGATAAGGACCAGGCTCGGGTCGACGGCGTGTTGGTTTTAGTCAGTAAGAGTCTGACACACCCTCTCGCTCCGCCCAGAGCGGGAGAAGTTATTTGATAATTTCCCACCCCAAAAAAAAGGGGAGGGACACTTGACTCTAACAAAAATTAGCAATTTAAAGCTTAATATTTCGCAAACAGATCCCTGAATCCAAAAATGGTTTTCACACACTCACATTTTTTTTAAGGATCTTTCCAACGATACCCAACACTATGGGATAGAAAAAAAAAACCATCACCACTTTACGTGTAGGGGAGACCCCAAAAAAAATTATTTTTCTTAATTTTATTTTACCTCTTTGTCGGCGTGATTAATATGTATACCAAATTACAGGTTTCTAGTACTAAAAGATTATAGCTCTCTGAGCTAGACCGCAGACAGACAGATAGACGAACATGGCGAAACTATAAGGGTTACTTGTTTACTACGGAACCTTAAAAAGGTTACGCCCATGAAACAATAAGCCAACAATGATAATTACGATTATTAGACAATAATATCGTAAGTAGTAGGTACCTAGGCTTCCAGTTTTCTTTGTTCCCCGCTAGCATTGAATATTATTGCAGCCACGTGAACAATAATAATAGAACTCATGGATTATTTCAGTATTACATTTTATTCATATCAAAGACATTTCTATTATTATTTTATTCAGCTTTAGAAGCGAAGGATAATTGTTATAGCATTATGTAACCAACAATGTTTCTTTTTTTTTCCATATAAGTAATCATCAGAATATAAGATTTCTTATTTCGACTTTGATTCTGAAACATTTGACTACCTATTTCTATGTATATTTATAACAGCTGTGCCTCCGACTCCGCTTGGGTGGTCAATTTTCAGAAAACAAAGTATCGTTTAAAATAAAAATCACGGAAATCAGAAAAGTCATTCTGGACTTATGAGCACACTAACCGGTAATGGACAGGCGGACAAAAGACGTTGTGTTTTAAATTGTTGGGATACTTTACCCGTAGACTTAACCAATAACTTTATATTTTAATAAAAAAACCTGAAAAGACAAAATAAGGTTACCCAGAAACATTACAGATAAAAAAAGAAGAAGAAAAGCAGAAATATGCATTTAATGGCATTACAGCGAAGACAATAAAAAGACACCTTATAACTACAAAAAACAGAAAACAATGATTGTAAATGCCAAAAGGGCCTCAGCTCAGCATATTGTCAGATGACAATACAAAGTGTACCACCTGACGCTGATTTTCAGCTGCAACCCACGAGTGTCATACGCTAGAATAATAAACAGTGAAGTGTGTGTCCGGTTTATTAAATTAGGTATCACAATAAATAATGTAATAAAAGATAGGATAATATAAAGAATAGAAGCTAGCTAAAAGAAGATAGCTATCATAATTATAAAGTAATTAACAAAATCAAATAAATAACAACGCTTCAATTCCCGTATTTCCGTGACACTGTCTCCATTGTACGGGTTCCGCACAGGCACAGCAGTCTATGCGCACGAAACTGCCATAAGAAGTCGCGTGTTTAATTTTATCGCTTGTGCATTTGTAATTAAATATATTTCACATTGTTTAACCTTAGCCTTATTTCGAAGCTATGAGTAGTTTTACATACAAATTGTAATGGTAGAGTGTTATAGTCAGTGGATAATTTGAAAAGAGTTCTCTTTTTTTCTGATCGTTCCTTACATTTAAGATGCATATTTAGTAGTTTTGCCGGTAAACTTTTTTTTTCCTGATGTGTATTCAAAAACTGCATCTACGCCATAGCCTGCAGTAGAACTTTTTTTTACAAAAAGTGTTCTTTGAATTTTAAAAACTATTTGTCTATATTCTCTTGGTAACTGTTTCTAAATGGCGAAACGAAATACACTGTCATTTAAAAAAAGGATACTTCTGAATCCAAACAAAACCTACCAAGTCTTAAATGAAACAGTACCTGGTCACTAGTAGTAGTAGCAATGATAGCCTAGCTCTAGTGGTGTGACCATAGGATTGCCAAGTCACAGGTCTCGAGTTCGAACCCAAGACACGCACCTCTAGCTTTTCGGATGCATATGCGTATTGTATAATTATCACTTGCTTCAAAAACGGAGAGAGAAAACATCGTGACAACCGGTATGCCTGAGAGATATTTCTCGACGGCAAGTGAAGCCAAGTCAGAGGCCCATGGTATCATAGGTGCAGTTAGTAGGCATGCTTTTTTCTTATTTTTTATTTTATTTTTATTACTGTTTGTATTTCCTGTCGTGTCCCAAATAAAATATTTTTCTTTCTTTCTTTTTAATACCTCAAACATTTTTATATGTTTAATTTTACACAACAAAACTTACACAACGCTAGAAATATATATTCTACAAATGCTAGACTGGCCTTCTGCAAATTTATATCTTCACATTATTTTATTTTCCTTATCATCACTGACATTCGAACATCACGCTCATCAACCTTGCTAGAATTAAAATATATGTACCTAGCGCGACCTAGTATGTCATTATCTACTAAGTTATATGTGACGTACCCGAATTTCCTCTGCGGTTTGCTTATAAAGGTCAGCATACATCATACCTACACGTACCGTATGTAAAACTAGGGGCGACCTTTGAACGCAGTGATAAAAGTAGGAAAATGTACTAACGCATAATTATGAAAGAATTTCTTCTACATATTAATTTACATTGTACGTAAAAGTATGGCGCTTTGTCATTCAAACATCATTTGTTTTTGTCGTTTAAATATTTAACCAAGTGGAATCCGAAAACGAATTTATATCAGATAATGAAATCAAACTCGCTTGTGTAATAATGAAGTAAACGTCTCCTTTGTAATATACAGGGTGGCAGGACGACGACGCGCAAACTGTAGCCATGAATTCAGTACATGATTTTAGACCCCTAGCGTGGAATTTTATAGTCAGTTATCAAAAAAAAATCTTATGTTTCAAAGAAAAGTTTAATCAATACTCGGTCTAAATTTATGGAACAATTTTTTTATTTATTTTATATATGACGAAAAATTTCAACGCAGTGGTGTCGAGAATCATGTACTGAATCGATGGTAACAGGTTGCGCTTCGATGATGTCCATGCCAGCCTATATAGAATCTATAGTGGCATAGGTAAACCGATAAAACCCAGGCTAGCAACACCATTGTTTAGAAAAGACGTACCTCTATCGGCGTGCATCAGAAACGATCACAATACTTTATATGATTAAGCCTTCAAATGGTTATCAAAGAATGTTTGATGAAGAAGCATCATAATGATCATCCTTGTACTATATATTAGTACTTGGGCGACTGAGCTCTCGTGAGAGAATGCTCATTAAGTAGTATAGGATAGTTCATACTAATTCCATGCTACCATTATAGTAGGAACTTACAAATTCCATGCTGCCATGTCATTATTCTAAGGTTCTTGTTCTAAACTTTGGGCGACCGAGCTCTGCTTGGGTGAAAATACAGATAAAACGAATTTTCCCAGATATGAGATCTTGCTAGATCAATTTTTCGTCCCCGTAAACCTTTGTAGCGCAACTTTCATCGAAATCGTTAGAGCCGTTTTCGAGAACATGATTACAAATGTATATAACGAAGGCATTTCGGTCTCCTCGTTATCAGAGGGTCATACTGGATATGTAATATAAATAAAATTCAAAGTGCTTGGTACAAGCGTCTATTGCGGCGCTATACTCAAGTAATTACGAAAAAAATCGCGAAACTAGGCGGACGCAACCAGATTTAGGAAACGTGGTGAATTCAATATAGGATGGCAAAGGGAATCCCTCGCAAGAGCGACTCTACCAAAGAAGTACGTTCCGTCCGCTCCGACATCTCTATATCAAATGTCAACTGATAATTGTCAGCCTGGGTTGAAAGCGGCAACACTGGGTTGACCGCTTTTAACCCAGTGTTGTCACTTCCTATATTGACCTCACCCAATTAGGTCCTCTACTTGACGTTTCCGGATCAGTGTTGACTCTCCGACATATATATATATATATACAAATATTGCTCGTTTAATAGTATAGAATATATTAGTACCTGGGCGACCGAGCTCGGCTCGGGTGACAATAGAGAAAAATAATTTTCCCAGATATAAAACCTAGCTAGATCGTTTTTTCGCCCCTTAAACCCCTATTGATAACCAAATATTGCTCATTTAATGGTATGCGATTATTATGTATTATCCCAATTTATTTGGGTTCATGCAGCATGTCTTCTTCCTTCATACATCTTTATTAGCATATTGACACGAAAGTAGAATTATTAACATAAAAAATGATACTTACACGTATCATAACATTATGTTTGCAGGATGGCGCCCGCAGTATCCACACGGCAGCGCGATACGGACACGTCGGGATCATCAACACACTGCTACAGAAGGGCGAGAGCGTCGACGTCACCACCAACGTATGCCTCTTGTATTTTGGTTTCTTTTCAGTTTCATCTTTAGCTTTATTATGTCCATGTCGTCGACTGATTGTTCTTCATAATACAAATGCCGAAGGTAACTGCTGCATAAACTTATTGTAGAAGTTTGGCGATGTTTGGCAATAATTGAAGTATGTTTTTAACACAACTCAAATTGTATTAGAAAATATTCAACATCTAGACAACATAATTGTCATCAACGATAATATCAACCGAGATATTATTAATGATGACAATTATGATTTATATAAACCATAATTACAAAGAAAACCATGAAGTTTGCAAAACCAGTTTTCCCAGAAGTATTCGTACGATAACCGAAATTGTGTTTACAGGATAATTACACAGCATTACACATAGCTGTAGAATCGTGTAAGCCTGCTGTCGTAGAGACCCTGCTGGGGTATGGAGCTGATGTCCATGTGAGAGGTGGTAAACAAAGGGAGACTGCGTTACACATCGCTGCCAGGATACCTGATGGTAAGCACAATATTACGTTATTAATTTGTTAATCAATGGCTGAAGATTTCTGTAAATCTGTAACTTAGCTTATGCCCCATAAATTCACATGGACCAGAACATTTGCTGGCATATCGAAAAACCATTTTAGGCAGTGTGGATGGATAAAATAGAAGATGAACCGCGCCATCAAGATGCCGATCCTTTAGATTTAGACGACTTTACTTTGATATGACTTCATATTACCTGTTGTTGCAAATATAAATGGATATACGTATTAATTCCAGGTGACAAATGCGCGCTGATGCTGTTAAAGTCAGGAGCAGGTCCTAACAAAGCGACGGAAGACGGACAAACCCCGGTGCACGTAGCTGCCAAGTACGGCAACCTCGCTACACTCATACTATTGTTAGAAGATGGAGGAGACCCACTGAGGAAAACCAAAGTAAGGAAAATAAAGAAGGTGTTTATACTAAAGCTGATTAATTTGGTATACTATGTTTCGACAAGTACGGCCTTATAGCACGGCATGCCAGCATCAATGACATCATCCGTCATGCTCTTGTCAAGAATTTTTTTATACACTGTGATTATTTCCCCTCCTTTTTTATATACTTGTACGTATTATTTTTTCCTATATTTCATCTATACATATAATTTACAATTTTAAATATCTTTATGAAAACAAAAAAACAAAAAAAAACAGTAGCCCACCGGTATCACGAACAGGGTGGTCAGGGCTCCTGAGAGAGGGATCTCGTTAACCCTTGATCCAGCTGCCTAACAAGAGCCTCCTTAGGTGTTGGTCAACGCTCTTGGCTATTATGCCATTGACCGTCACGACTATCGGCACTATTAGTATTTTAGTTTTTAAATTATGTAAATATGATTTCGACATGTTGTTACGAATTCTTTGAAACTGGACTATATTATCTGCGGCTGCTCCCTGTTGGTGTTCCCCAGGATTCAGTTTTGGGTCCATTTTAGGTTTTTGTTTGTGAGTGGAGGAACATTGCTATTAAATAACTCATCAACTGGAATTTGTAATTTAAAAGGTTATTTTTAGCAATATGTTAATGTAAGAAATTACATACTTATTTCTATTAGCAAAACATGTTTGCTCTATATTGTACTTAATTATTTAACTATCATAATATGCTTTATTATGCTTATTATATAATAACACATTGTTATTAGATCGTTTTTCTTTATAGACTGGAGAAACACCTCTACACATGGCGTGTAGAAGTTGTAAGCCAGACGTTGTGCGACACTTGATAGAATTCGTCAAAGATCATAAAGGTGAAAACGTCGCGACGGCGTACATCGACGCAGTTGACGAAGTTGGTGCGACCGCACTCCACTTTGCCTGCAAAATTACCAAAGAAGAGGTCAAGATACCAACAGCCGACAGACAAGTGGTCAAATGCCTCATAGAAAATGGCGCCGATGTCACGTTAATAACGAAACATTATTTAGAAACGGCATTCCACTTTTGTGCTATTGCCGGAAACAATGACGTCATGACTGAAATGATCGCGCACATATCGCCTGCTGACGTTAGCAGAGCACTGAACAAACAGAACTCAATAGGGTGGACGCCGTTACTAATAGCTTGTAATAGAGGGCACATGGAACTTGTCAGTACACTACTGTCGAACCACGCGAGAGTTGACGTGTTCGATACAGAAGGTAGATCAGCTCTCCACCTTGCCGCTGAACATGGCTTCCTACAAGTCTGTGACGCTCTACTTACAAACAAAGCATTTATAAACTCCAAAGCGAGAAATGGCAGAACAGCACTCCACTTAGCAGCTATGAATGGCTACGCGCATCTAGTCAAATTCTTAATACGAGATCACAACGCCATGATAGATGTTCTCACATTGAAAAAGCAGACTCCACTACATTTAGCATCAGCGAGCGGTCAAATTGAAGTGTGTAAACTATTACTAGAACTCGGAGCTAACATCGACGCAACAGACGAATTAGGACAAAAGCCTATTCATGCAGCCGCACAAAATAATTACAATGAAGTAGTCCAACTTTTTTTACAATCCCATCCAAACTTGGTAATGGCTACTACGAAGGATGGGAACACGTGTGCTCATATAGCAGCTATTCAAGGTTCAGTGAAAGTGATTGAAGAACTCATGAAGTTTGATAGGACTGGTGTTATATCTGCTAGGAATAAGTTGAATGACTCGACACCTCTTCAATTGGCTGCCGAAGGTGGTCATGCGGATGTTGTCAGGGTCTTAGTAAGAGCAGGAGCATCATGTACTGATGAGAACAGGGCAGGCCTGACAGCTGTACATTTAGCGGCGCAATATGGACATACTAATGTATTAGACGTGATGCGATCGACCAATACGTTAAGAATATCAAGCAAGAAATTAGGATTGACGCCGCTTCATATAGCTGCATATTATGGACAAGCAGGTAAATAAAATGAACAATACATATGTATATGCAACTATTTCAATGATTATGTTTGAATATAATTTTGAATCAATACGTTTTGTTTTACAGAAACTGTCCGAGAACTCCTCTCCCATGTACCGGGAACAGTAAAGTCAGAAGCTCCTACTGGAGTATCACTAGTTCCAGAGCTAGGTGCCGAGTCTGGACTAACTCCGCTACATCTAGCTGCTTACAATGGTAATGAAAACGTCGTGCGGTTACTTCTCAACTCTGCTGGTGTGCAAGTCGACGCCGCGAGTAATGAAAATGTAAGTCCTAATAACTTTCATTCAAAATTCTTAATATGAATTACAACTTTGTTTTTCTCATTCCAGGGATTCAATCCGCTACATCTCGCGTGTTTTGGAGGACACATGTCTATTGTAGGTCTCCTCCTCAGTAGATCAGCAGAGCTTCTTCAAAGTACGGACAGACATGGGAAAACAGGATTACACATAGCGTCAACGCACGGTCACTACCAGATGGTAGAAGTTCTTCTTGGTCAAGGAGCTGAAATCAACGCCACTGACAAGAATGGATGGACACCTCTCCATTGTGCAGCAAAAGCTGGTCACCTTAACGTGGTGAAGCTATTGTGCGAATCAGGAGCATCACCAAAAAGCGAGACTAACCTAAATTGTGCTCCAATTTGGTTTGCTGCATCGGAAAACCACAACGATGTTCTAGAGTACTTACTGCACAAAGAACATGACACTCAGTCCCTTATGGACGACAAGAGGTTCGTGTATAATCTAATGGTGTGCTCCAAGAACCACAACAACATTCCCATCGAGGAGTTCGTGTTGGTGTCGCCGGCGCCCGTCGACACCGCAGCTAAACTGTCCAACATTTACATTATTCTATCCACTAAGGTACACCTCACACATTTATTACTTATTGGATTAATCAGTGAGTTTATATTCATCGCACGTTGTTTTTCCTAACAGGAAAAGGAGCGTGCCAAAGACCTTATAGCGGCAGGAAAACAATGTGAAGCCATGGCCACCGAGCTGCTGGCGCTAGCGGCCGGCGCCGAGTCCGCCGGACACATCCTCACCGCCACCGACAACAGGAACATTGAATTCCTCGACGTGTTAATAGAGAACGAACAAAAGGAGGTCATAGCCCACACAGTGGTCCAGAGATATCTTCAGGTAAAATATAGGTAACTTCCCTACTTCACAGAAACTTGACTCCACAAACATATGATGATGTTCATTACTTCGCTTCTTTACAGGAACTCTGGAGAGGGAGCCTCAAATGGACTGGCATCAAAATTATGTTCCTTTTTGTCGCGTTCATAGTCTGTCCACCCGTATGGGTGGTGTTCTCTCTTCCATTAGGCCATAGATATAATAAGATACCAATAATTAAGTTCATGTCGTATTTAACGTCACACATTTACCTGATGGTATTGTTAGCCTTAGTAGCGATAACGCCTATTTATAATTCGATATTTAGGGATAGTTTAATACCAAGGTGGTATGAATGGATGCTGCTCATTTGTCTGAGCGGTCTCCTACTCTTTGAGCTCACCAACCCCAGTGACAAATCTGGTTTAGGATGGATCAAGATAGCAGTTTTATTATGCGGCATGATTGGCGTGGCTACACACGTCGTCGGCTGGATATTCGTATTTCCTAAGTATTGGCCAACGCTTATGTATTGTAGGAATCAATGTTTTGCCTTATCATTTCTATTAGCGTGCGTTCAAATATTAGATTTCTTATCTTTCCACCACCTATTTGGTCCGTGGGCTATTATCATAGGAGATCTCATGAAGGATCTAGGAAGGTTCCTCGCCGTATTAGCGATATTCGTGTTCGGCTTCTCGATGCACATCGTTGCATTAAACCAGCCGTTCAGGAATATTAACAAGGCGGAAGACAATAAGTATGCAAGACAAGCCAGGAAGAGACTGTTCTCCGACGGTGAGTGTGAATCCATTATACTTACAATGTTGCCTATCATAACATCTACCATAGAAATCGTCCATTCATTTATGTAGATCATGTGTGTTCATTCAAATATTAAATGTTGTACTTGTCGTAATAGAGACTCTCCGATTGAAACGACAAGCGTATGATACACAATGGCAAAATACACTTAACGGGGAATCATACAGGAGGAAACAAGGTCCAACAGGACGTAAGTCCACATACACACGAACAAGACTGTTTAATTTTATATGAATGCCATTTTCCTTACGATGATCGCATTACAACTCGATGTGCTTGTTTTAATTGTTATTTTTTGTTATAAACAATACGTGCATCCGCTTGCAAGCTTCATTGTTTGTCACATCGAGAATGTTATCATCGTTGGCGTTTTATACGTTACATTCCATTATATAGATAATTGTTGCCATCACGTTAAGAATGTGGAATGTTAGGTCTCTGTAATATACAAAATACACTTCGCCTCGCCATAATTTCAATGTTTTATTTTCATATATTATGGCACGTGTAAGTGGTTGGTGGTTAGAAACCTTGATGTCTATTAAGTACACAATGCATTTTCTGCATCGCATCACAGCTTTATGAGAGTCGTGGTTTCCAGATGTGGACACAGAACATGCATTGCGCGTCACAATACTAGTTTTAGTGGAATGAGTGGCCGACCTCACCGCATTTGATGGAGCAAGTTTGATTTGCGCATGCCGCGGCTGGCTTATGTCCTGCGTTTGTTTCACCACTCCGAGGTACCATTTTATGTTTCGGATTTGTTTGGCTGTTTGTCGTCAATGTGGCGTCTGTCCCGCTCTCTCAATGTCTAGCCGTAGTCGGGACGGGGTGGATTGATGCACTGGTATAATAAGTGGAAATCAAGCAATCTATTTCTCTTTAATTAGCACACTAACACAAAATTATATAGACACTAAAATCCGAAAAATATTTCAACACACACACTTCTTTATACCAATGTACAGAATACTCACACAACCGTATCAATCTATCTCTTCCACACAAATAGGTGTCTAGCCGTATTAGATCTTTAGATTTGCGGGAAGATTGATGCAGGAGTAGATCAAACATTCCTATTTTAAATCTAAATATTCAAAGTTACCGAAGTACTTGTAACAAAGTATAGGCTTAGTAAGCCATGCATCAACCTACCCCGGTTCTGTTTGCGCCGCGAGCTACCAGACCGTGGTCCATGTTGAGTGTTGTCTTCTAGCGACGTTGTCACCGGTCGAGGCGTTGGAGAAACTGTTCTTCGCACTTTTCGGACAGATAACGTTGTCGGACCTTAACTACGTGTCCAGCGTGCGGCCGCTGTGGACGCAGAACATATTCAAGTTCGTGTTTGGGGCGTACTTACTGATGTCGGTCGTGGTGCTCATAACGCTCCTCATTGCGATGATGTCGGACACTTACCAACGTATACAGGTAACTACGTGTCCCCAGAACTCTGATCTTTTGTTCGCAGTTACTATGAACCCACTGTACTCGTTCGAGCTGCTGTTCTTCGCGGTGTTCGGCCAGACGACCACCGACCAGACGCGCGTACATCGTAACGATAGTAACATACAGCCGGCCTGGACCAATTACCTGTTTAAAATTGTGTTCGGGATCTACATGTTGGTGTCGGTGGTGGTACTTATCAATCTGCTCATCGCTATGATGTCAGACACGTACCAGAGGATCCAGGTAACACGTGAACAGATTAAAACATGATATACGTTGTACTTGTGCGCATATTGGCACAGATAAACAAATAAATTAAACTAATGATAAAACGGTTACTTAAATAGATGACGCCTGTTAGTTGGCATGTTGTATAAAATAATCTTGAATTAATTAAATTGAATAAATAAGTTTTTCGCTAAATTATATCGGACCTGCTCACACAATTGTACCTACACAATAGTAATTAAAATTATCAGGCAATTGCAGCACATAACAATTTTAAGCAAATTAAATACCTACAAAAATACTTGACCTACTAAAATTATATTAAAGGTACTAAACTAAGACGAGTATTACTGGGTTATTTATTAAATAAGGACAAAGTAAATATGATAAACCCTACCGTAAAGGTGCAAATTACAGGCAGCCTAATTTGCAAACCGAAGAAGGGTTGAAATTTTAGACACTACCCGCTTTATGATTATCAAAGTTAGGATGTCTGTAAGCACCTTTATAATGATTATTACTTCTTTACCTACTCACCGTCACTTTATTCTAACAACATTATTCTTTATTACTATTATTTATTCTACTTTATTGTAACATCATAATTTGTAGATATATTTTTTTAAATCAATGCTATCCTATCTAAGATTCTATTTTTGATTCTAATTTCTAACAACCGAAAATGTACTCAAACGCAACTCAATCGCCGTTAAGTCTGCTATTTCTCTTACATTTAGGAGTATTGCAGCAACAAATATTTGAAGTAGTTTAATTTGAGTGCCGTTTGAGTCTTATACGGGGTTAAAATACACAGATTTTATTGCCAGAATGTTGACATGCTAGTAACAACATACTTACTGCGATAAACAAACTGTCTGTCTGCGACAACCCCACCTTTTCCATTGCGATAAACATAACGGGCTGTTTCAAAAATATCACCAACTACCTACCTGCTACAAACTACCAAAACTTTTCAGGCACAATCAGACATCGAGTGGAAGTATGGGCTGTCTAAGTTGATCCGCAACATGCATCGGACGAGCACCGCGCCTTCTCCTCTCAACCTGGTCACGACGTGGTTGATGTGGATCATCCACAGGTGTAAGGTGAGACAGTACTTACATCTATTAAATAATACTAACGTTAGTTTTGTCAGCGGAAAACCAATGAAAAGATTTTGAGTTCGGCTGTAAGGCTTTAAGGTACTAAGTACCTACAATTTTTTACAACCTGTTTCACAACCTCTAGATAAGTTCCTGCTAACTTATCTGTCAACTGGCATACTATACTCTCATTTAAATTATTTTCTGTAATATTCGGATAGAGAGAAACAAGCTTAAAATAGTTGCTTCTTCAACATAATACGAAAAAAAACATCTTTCGAAATAACTGACCTTACAAAAGAAATACGATTCTTGCTTTAGGTACGTAATTACAAAGAAAAATATCTCCAGGAACAACAATCTTATGACACCTATCATAATTTAAATTAAGCCTAGTCTTAGACGACTCCACTGCTACACCTCAAATTATTGCAACACACGACAATCCACTTAAAAAAAAAATAACACTACTATTATCTCGCGTCCAATTTCAGTTTATAAAATCCATATTCTGCAGTAAAGTTATAAACACGGAGCCTCTCTCAAAGATTTTATCGTCATACCCGAAAAGAGCCATATAGGAAAAACCTTATATCGAAAAACTGTTCGTTATTCGAAAGTTAAGTGAAATTTCGTAGGCACATTGCAATATATAAATTATTTAATCAGACACCGTCTGGAATATGGACGCATGAGTAAATTTTAAAGATCAGGAATTCAAAGAATCCAACATTTCTTCATCTAGAGTAAGCACTAAGCTGACTTTAAAACCCACACATCACTCACATCGCCACACATTCAACCACAAGGTATATTGGTCTGACTATACAGCATTACACTCCATTTTTAACCCAACTATTTCGCACCAGGACCGCATAAGCAAAAAGAAGCGACCAAGTTTGGTGCATATGATCGGTTTGCAGAGACAGGACCAGATGAGCGCGCGGTCCAAAGCTGGTGCCAAGTGGCTGTCCAAGGTGAAGAGGGGACAGGTAGTGCCGAAGGGTAAGTTATAAAATGATTAAATCCTAACCTAAATTATAAATATAAAAGTGAGTTTGATTGTTGTTTGTTACGCTTTCACGCTAAAATGAACGGATTTGGATGAAATTTGGTACATGGGTAGACCATGACCCGAAAAAGGACATAACCTGGATCGGAGACGAAGTCACGGGCAACAGCTAGTACTTAATGTTATTTAAAACATACAGACAACATTTAATAACAAGAGTGATACAATGGGAGGTCTTGTAACAATCAGCGATTTCTCCCATACATACAACCCACGGATGACAATTTTTTTTCGTACAAACAAAGAGTAATTTTGGTCTTAACACAAGGAAGGTATCTAAAGTACCTAATTACAGTCCGCTTCTACAGTTCAGCGGCAGCCGTTGTCGTCACCTGCAAACTCTCCTGGATAAACACAAAATTTTGAATCAATGCAAATATACTTTGTTTTCCAAAGTTCCTAATATTCTACCAATTTTATTGTTTTATTACTCTGTATAGACTATCGAAGTACAAGGATTTATTCTAAAACAAAAACTTAATCACTACATTTTGTCAATCGCCAACCCTAACCTAGAACTTAAAAAAATTCTCTGGTTTTGTATTTTTGAAAATATCCTTCCAACTCCTAGATTCAACGCGTCTCTCCGTGGTGCACCTCAGTCCTCTGGGCTCCCAGCTGAGCATCAACAACGCTACAAAGATCGAAAACGTGGTGGACTGGGAGGTAATCGCAAAGAAGTACCGCGCTCTGATGAGAGACGAGCCAGAGGAACCGGCCAACAAGGAGAACGAAGGAGACTCGGCTGATACCGTGTCGGAAATAGTTCCGAACAATATATCCGCCGCTCCTCCTTGAACACAAAAGCACAAGCTTTTTGGAATCAGTGTACAAATGTAATATACTAGACGAAAGTCAGACAAAAGTCAAGGTTTGACGGGAAAGGCTGGCTAAAAACTAGTCCGGTTCCAATATTGTTACTCGGTTTAGACGAGACATTTTGTAAATATATTTAACTCTTGGAATAGATTTTTGTAACTGAAATTACGACAAATAAATCGTGCTATCTGTGGCAAATAGTACGAACAAAGTGAATAGTTTGATGTGTCAGAAGAATCAGTGTATCATGTATGCCATTAGTATTTATTTATGTATTACGAAAGGGTTCACTGCAAGCGGGAGAAAAAAAACACATATTAATAGTTTTATATTTGGATCAGCATTTAAATTAGACAACGTAAATAAATTAGAATGAGTTTTTATAATCAAGGTTTGGAATAGTTTGTCAACAGTCGGAAACAACTAGGATCATCATCAGATCTGACGTGATGGGAATATTATCTGTATTTCTTCACTCCAACAGAAGCCCGCCATCAATAGTTAATATTAATTGGTAATTGATATAGGTACAGAAAGGTACATAGTACATACCTATATAATCTTACAACGTATATCCTTGCTATATCCCGCTCAGTAAAGGTAGGAAATTCGCCTTGCTTGCAGTAGGCTCTGAACTGTCAATAGTAACATACAAGCTAGAATACCTAATAAAAACTTTGTAGAAACTTTGTAAATAAGGACAGCGATGTTATTTTTCCAGATTAGTGTTGTTTAGTATAAGGCTAATTTATTATTACTAATATTTTTATAAATAAACGTGTTGTGTATTTGTGTAACTGTATTGTTTTAAAATAAAATCAGTGCAATTTCTACTTTCTTGCATTTTTTTATCCTATCTCTCTTGGAAGATGTCTTCCTAAAAATATATTTTTCCCTGACCTGAAGACAAACCGAAACGAATGGAAACTTAGTTTTCACGTCGTTCATTCAATGGAAAAATAAATATCTCAATTCCTAGATACACAGACTAGGTGGCATAAAGTATTGACCCATTATTCTAGGCAATAACCTTTTTTACGTGAAACATCTACAGCGGCGGGTCAGACCGACTGAAGGCGCGTCGCCACGCCAACAATTACCTGTATATATACATATACCTGTATATATTCGTATGTGTAATTGCACAAAAGCATAGTTTACGGAACAGGAAATAAATATGGGTATGTGCCTTAGTAAAGTAGATGCTATCAGAGACTTGGGGGGTCCTTCTTGAACGCAAGCTAAAATTTATTCCTTACATGGACAATATTGTCAAAAAAGATTTGTCAGCGCATCACATATGCGCATGATTCACTGCGGGGAAAGCACGAGGTCTCGGGGTAACGAACCCGCTACCAACGACCGCGGCGTGCCTGTCACACCACTCAGCTCACAGACAATAAATAGATAAATAAATAAATCTTTATTCAGTATTAAAAAAAATTGGTAAAATATTAACATAAAATCTTAGAAATAATTTACAAAGGTATTAGAATGGTAGATGCCTGTACTAGGATAAACCTGTATCACAGGCGGCATGAGCTGTTTATGGTAATTGTAGGACAATAAAATTCTTAACAATATTTAAATCGTTGTCTTGAAATAATGACAAAATTTAATTACCTTATTCATATTTTATACCTAGTTTACTTAAATACTATTTACCTTAAAGATATAAAAATAACATACACAATATTTATCATAAATACGTAAATTATTATTTAGTTTGCGTAAAATAGTTAGTAGACGCGCTCCACTACGGGCATTCATTTGTACCTACTTCTATACGTTTCATGTAAATTATGGTATTACACCTATTTTAATACTGTCCACTAAATCTTTTATTATAACGTCCCAATTGAGCCTATTCAACGTTCAAAGACACTAGGGTTTATCATGCGAAATGCAAAATGTTTTCGCAAACCTAAAACGAAAATTTACTTAAAGTCAAAGTCAAAAGTCAATAATTTGTTTCAAATATCAATCATTTATGGCACTTTTGAACGTCAAAATTTACAAAATAATATAATTGATCCTAGTCGCCCTTTCCAAAAGGTAGTTTTCGTATGGAGAAGAATGGGAAAGAAACTCCACCGTTACTCTTTTAAAATTTCAGTTATAGTTTTACAATATTTTGTATAGGTACCTACATTAGTTAAATAATTATATGTGAATTAATAATGATCTGGTTCTTTTTAAGATGACTTATATACTTTGAATGCGACTGTACCTACTTGTTTGAAACATTTGAGAATACACACAGTGTTAGGGCTTCATCTCTTAATTTTAATCCGGAAACTACTTACGGCTACCGTGATGTTTTTTTTATGATTTTTGGTATTTCTAGCAATGACTTCTAATACCTATAATACCTATCGACGGTCGAACTCTATGATCGATGACAACCACTCCAGTAGCTTGGTGTAACCCTGGTTCCTAAACTTTTTTACATAACATGACATCACGCCTGTAAACCCCGAAGGGTTACACAGAGGTATACTTATAGTACACCCACATTTCCTCAGTTATTTTTAAGTCCCATGTAATAGGGGGCGACAAGGAACCCTAATAGTTTCGCCATGTCCGTCTGTCTGTCTGTCCGCGGTCTAGCTCCGAGACTAGAAAGCTACTCGAAAGCTCTAATTTGGCATGGGTATACATATTAATCACGCCGACAAAGTGCCCGCCGATAAATGAAGAATTTTTTTTTTCGGGTATCACCCTTACCCATAAAGTGGAGAGTCTTTTTTTCTTTCCCATAGTGTGGGATATCGTTGGAAAGGTCCTTCAAAAACATTGTGATTCTGTGAAAACCATTTTAGGATTCAGGAATCCGTTTGCGAAATATTAAGCTTTAAAGTGCTAATTTTTGTTAGAGTCAAGTGTGTGTGCCAGCTAAATAGTTGGTTTTGAATATGTGAAAAAAATCACGGCAGAACTTTATATAATGCGTGTGGCCCGAGACGCACTTGGCCGGTTTATTTAAATTAAGCATTATTCATGAATTAGGGGAAAATAACGATAAGCTTGAATTTAAAGTGATAGAGGAAAGTAAACTACGACCATATAAAAAGAAAACCTTGACTGGCATTATACCTCAAACAATTCAAACAGAGCCTTGAAATAAGATTAGACTTTTGTGAAATTTTCGGAATTAGTAATTAGCCTTGAGTGTAAACAAAAAGAGCATGAGAATATGTGAGTATGCGTAGAATCCGTTTCCAATGCTTTATTGTCCCACTGCTGAGCAAAAGCATCCTCCAAGTCCTTCCAGAAAGAGTTCGTTTCCCGAGCCACCTTAAACCAGCCCTGACGGTACGCGTCCAGGTCATTTCGCCACCTCTTTCTATTTATTTATTGTATACACTCTTTTCAAAATTAAGCATAATACATGTTTAAATTACTGTTACAGTTTCAACTAAAACAATTAAATGTTACAGCTGCTTCAAGGTCCTAACTCTAACTTCCGCAGCTGTTAATTTAGAAGCGGTTGTATTATCAGCTTTACGATCAGTTCTAACGTAATATTAGACCGCGCGCGCGCGCATCCGTGCACAAACGCGTGCGGACAAACGCAGAAAGACGCGGGAAAAGTAATTTAAAAAAAATTACGCCTACCTAAAAAAAAACAGTGTTCCTGGCATAAAATAAAACAGAATAAAATTTTATGTTTGTGTTTTGACGAAAAGAAAATTTAAAAAATGTGTAGTGCTAAGAATTTTTTGGTTTTAACGATAGTGTTTCCTACAGTGTTCATAGGTTTGTACTATGATTTGTACATTTGTTAACTTCAAAGACAAAGTAGCCCATGTAAGCCCATGTATGGCACTTTTGAACTTCAAAATTTACCAAATAATATAATTGATTCTAGTCGCCCCTTCCAAAAGGTAGTTTTCGTATGGAGAAGAATGGGCAAGAAACTCCGTTACTCTTTTAAAATGTTTTACAATAGTTTGTATAAGTACGTACATTAGTTAAATAACTATATGTGAAGACGATGCACCTAGAATAAATTTACTATACCACAATAGGTAAAAAGAATTAAAAATGAAGCAACGACTGATGGTGTCTCACTGATGGTGGATCATTTAGCTCCCTTTAAAATGGTTTGACTTTGAGACATCTAAACATAAATAACGTAAATGGTAACTCTTTAGTACATAATGCTCACACCTGTGATAGTACATACTAATTCCATCTTGTTCTAAACTTGACAGAACGTTCTGCTTGGGTGAAAATACGGAGAAAACAAGTTTTCCCAGTCAAACCTAGCTAGACCGATTTTTCACCCTATATTGCAACTTTCATCGAAATCGTTAGAGCCTTTTTTCGAGAATGTGATTACAAATATATATACATACTTATATATATATGTATAATAAATTATATTAAAAAATATTAAATAAAAATATATTATTTATATAATATTAAATATATAATATTGCATATTTAATAGTATAGGATATATCAAAAAAAATTATAATATAAAAAATAATATAACAAAATATAGTTTTTACAGTATAATTTTAACTACCGAAACTTTATAAAAGCGCGAATTTAGAGTTGTCAAAATATAAAAGGCCCGTTGACACATTTGAGAAAGACCCTAGAATGTAATGAAAAAAAATGGAATGTAATTTTTTTTCCAATTGATTTTCTTAAATAATATTATAATCAATTTCAGGTTTGCTCGAATCATCACAAGCGGCATTTTTACGGTGCTACAACGAGTAAGTTAATTTAGTTAATAATTTTAATATTTTGTAAACATACAAAGATCGCAATCGTTAATTTGATAATAAATACAAATAAATTGGATGGTAATTTGCAAAAAGCATTAATTACCTAATTCAATAGGAAGAGTGTAAAAAAAAACAAAAAAGGAAATCGGACTCGAATCCAGACTCCAGGCTGCTACTGGGAAATTCCTGATGTAAAAACCCAATAACGCTTTGCTCGATCTGGGAATTGAACCCATGACCTCATGCTCAGCAGTAGCACTTGCAACCAGACCAACAAGGCTATATATTATTTGCACACGCGGATAATAGGAAGTTTTGTAATTAAGCCCTTCAGAAAACTCCTTCAGTCATCATAAACAGACATATACAATATAAAAAATTAACCTTATGATTACAATTGTACCACAAAATAGGAATAATTATCTAGAAACCTTTTTAGTTAACTGCATAGTTGTCACGTTACAATTTACAAGTCTGAGAACAAGAATAGAATACCGTTAACTGTCTCCAGTATTACAAGCTAGTAGTAGATAGTGTTACATACACAAATATATAATATCGGAGCATAGATATATAATATTAGCGGGTTGCTAAGCACTGGTTTCCAGATTAAACCCTTGACTCCTGTTTACAAAAAAAAAGTCGTACATTTAGCAACAGCGGATTACTACACTAAATGATAATAATTATATTTATGATGATCATTAGAATTTTAAAGAAGAAATTTTTAACAAATTTGTGGACACGACTGGCTCTTTTATCTATAAAAAAAAAACGAAAAAAAAACCACCTCCATACATCACCACTGGCATTTTTTATAGTATTTTGATGCTTTGTTTTTATAGATAAAGACTAACCATTTTATCGTAGTACCGCATGAAAAATGAGTCTACTTTAGCCAGTCACCTAGTCTAACTAATAGATCCCTATTTCTAGTACCTACTATAGTTATGTCTATCACCTCTTTTACTAAAAAGATGTTTTTTTTTTCTTACGTACATGATGTTTTCATAGAAATATATTGGCAAGGTATCGTCGTGATGTTAATATCCTTAAACAGTTCGAAATGAAATGATTTTATTGTACAAACACGTCAATATTATTTTAAAAACTAGATGAGTTCGGTGTTTCCTATCTGACTACTCTAAGAAGAAATGCCGAAACAAACTCAGAGGTCACAGTCTCTTTTAAAGTCCAGACATAATCTTGGTCAGATCATGTGAAGACCATGTAGATTGGTGTCGGAAATGGTATTTGAGGAAAGAACCATACAGATGTGGACCTGTCCAGTCAGTGCACGCATTTGTTAGTAATCGTGGAGCTTAACTCAGTTCCCTTAGGGAATCGCGCCAGCGGAGATTATATACGCCTCTGATCGCTCTTTTCGGCTGAATAAAAAAGACTCGATTTCTGTAGCCCGTCCCCACAGTAAAATACCTTAAGACATGATACTATAAAAGTAACTAAAATAGACTAGTCGCAGTACCAATAAATTGACGGATTTTTCTGACAGCATATCCTGCTGAACTTAGCCGTCCTGCAAGAGATATTAAATGAGGACCCCATTGTAGCATAGCTGTCTGTTCAGTTAGAAAAACTTGATTCTATATATTATGCATATGAAAAATAGTATACATTGCGCAACACAAAACATTAAATTAAATTATATGCGATGTCAGCATAGCAATATACCATAAAAAATTAACGAAATTGACAAAATAACAAACAATGTAAAGATAAAAATGCAATCAAGAAAAAAGTACAACTATTTACTTATCCAAGTACATATCTAATCGTTTTAGTTAGGTTAGGATATTATATTTTTTTAGTTTTATCATACCTTAAATAATATGTACGTTATTTATGTAATTAAAACAACAATAAATGTGAGGTTAATTTACATTGCACGTTTGTAATTAAAAACTACTGTATCTATTTGCACTTATTAGATATACTGTCTGACTCAAACTTTTATGGCTGGCAAGTAAACATAGCCTTTGTTTTAAAATAATTATGAAAGAAATAGCTACTGTTTATTGACTTTAGAAAAAAAGATTAGTACATATCTATCATCCAATGAACATCGATCGCTAACATAATGAAATCGATTTCCGATGTCTTATAAGGGTCACAGCGTTTAAAAAAAAAATTAAGTAGAGTATTTGTGTTGTATATTTATGTTCATTCATCAGTAATTCGGCCAAAAAAGATAACAATAGTCGTGACAGGAAATCCAAACTCTTGGATCAGAATTAAAGACAATAGTAACGTCTTAACGACGCAATACCTACCTGCGTAATGTAAGAGGTACAAAACAGAATAACAATCAACTTCGAAACACTACAAACGTAGTGTTTCGAAGTTGATTGTTATTCTGTCCAAGGTCAAAAACGTATAGTTAACCACATAATTTCAGTATCACTTTTGACAACAATTTCTCGTAAAATAAAACTTCACTAAGATTGCAACTATTTAACTGTCACGTAGTCAAACAAAAGGAACTGTCTTAATACATATAAGTAGTTACACAGGGTACGTTTATAACCAGTGCGCAAAAAAAATCAGCTGTTCCGTGTTGTTCCCCTATGTTCGCATAAAGGCTCTTTCAAACAGGCGTGACACGCGACGCGACACAAAGACACCGCTCGTCGCGCGACGAGCGGTGTCTTTGTGTCGCGTCGCGTGTCGCTCCTGTTTGTAAGACCCTTAACTCGTCAAAATGTATGGAACAGCTGATTAAAAAAGTTACAAAGTTATTCATAATGATGAGTAATCTGACGTGTCTAAGTTTTCGCGCTGGTTAAAAAAAAATCCTGTATAAAAACAGTCGAGAGGTGTCGAGGGACATCCGGTTGGAAAGAAGTTCCTTTCGGTTTTGCACACTTGGCGGATGAGAGCTAGACCGAAAATACTGTTGTGACGCTCAAAATGTTACACTTTTTCAAAGTCAAAAGTCAAAGTCAAATCATTTAATTCAAATAGGCCCATGTATGGCACTTTTGAACGTCAAAATTTACAAAATAATATAATTAATTCTAGTCGCCCTTTCCAAAGGGTACTTTTCGTATGGAGAAGAATGGGCAAGAAACTCCACCGTTACTCTTTTAAAATGTTTTACTATAGTTTGTATAAGTACGTACATTAGTTAAATAATTATATGTGAAGACGATGCACCTAGAATAAAATTACTATACAACAAAAGGTAAAAAGAATTAAAAATGAAGCAACGACGGATAATTTAATTATGTGATAGATACATGGTGCTTACATATTTACAAACATTGTAAAAGTAGACGATTTTCCTATTTTTTTTAAATTAATAAGTCAGTTTTTTCGTTCTAACACTTATTCCACCCACTGCTAAGTAGGTATAGGTCTCCCCCCTTTTGTGCCATGCTTCCCTGATCTATGCGAGTCTCATCCAGGTCCAGGAATTTATGATGTTTCGTGTCAAATCCCTTCTTCCATGACTTCTCAGTAATTCGGTCTTGGTGTAATGTGGATCATTGCTTATAAAGATATAAATCAGTATTCTTAATTAATTCATTATCATCATCATCATCTGCCTAACCATTTCCCAATTATGTTGGGGTCGGCTTCCAGTCTGACTGGATGCAGCTGATTATCAGTATTACAAGCTGAATTAGTATTACAAGGAGCGACTACTCATCTGACTTTCCTAACCCAGTTACTGGATAACACGATACCATTTGGAAAGGCTTTTGGACTTCTGACTTGTAACGACTGTCAAAGATCAAAGAATGACAGCCGGGGCCAAATGTTTCACACTTTTGACTCCACCCACTTTTAATAGAACTCATACGCCATGCCGCCATACATATTGGATATGAACCCTCCGGGAGGGCTCCCAGCATTACGTTTGCGCTAAAGTTAACCATCGCAGACGGTTAACGGCATTAGGTTTAAAACCGTGTTATAAAACACTGTAAAACGGAGTAAAATAGTATTTTCGCTATACGTAGTTTCCAACTTTTTAAATTTTTTGTGAATTTTGGTAACCTTTAAC
This sequence comes from Omphaloscelis lunosa, assembly GCA_916610215.1. Lineage (NCBI taxonomy): Eukaryota > Metazoa > Arthropoda > Insecta > Lepidoptera > Noctuidae > Omphaloscelis > Omphaloscelis lunosa. The sequence continues at coordinate 19,068,229 of OU744247.1, forward strand.
AAAAAAAATAATAATAATAATATGCTTGGATTTAAAAATCAACGCATATACTAATAAATCTTGTTAAAATATACATTAGATTTTATTTTCACGGTTTATAATGCTGTATTCTCTATAAAAAATGTACATTTAAAATTAGCCCTACGACACGGCTAGCGGCTCACGGCATCCCATATGCGACTAGGTGAACCCTCCAGGAGGGCTCCCGGCACTGAACATGTTAATATGCTTTCCGAGGCACGGAGGAATCTCGTTATGCAATAAATGTTCATGTTCACCCATCCACGGACGAACCTCGGTAAGCGTTGTTGAACCTTGAAGATCGACCCGTGCAGGTGTTATTATTCAGTCACAAGCCCCGAGTATTAGTAATAGCTAGTATTTATTTATTTTTTATTTATTTAATTCATAAAATTATTAACCTTATATACGGGAAAAGAGCACGCTGGATGTAAAATTATAAGTACAGACAACTCCTCAGTTTCGTTTCCCACTAGGTATAAACTAGATAAACATAAAACATAATTCGGGTCTTTGTATCAAAACAATTTTTTATGATAATGGAAGATAAAGCTTCAAGGTTAGTCAGCATAGAATCGATACATTTTTTGCTATAATTGTTGTCAGTTTAGCTAACTACTAATAATAAACAAACTTACAATCAACAATCTTGACTTGGCTCACGAGGTTGTCGACATGTGGGATATGGACTCAGTGATCATTGTGCCGATAGTCGTATCAGCCAATGGCTTATCATATCATCATTGCGAAGTGCCTCGACCAACATTGTCAGGAGGTTCCTCTCTCTGGAGCCCTGACCGCCGCCGCCGGTAGCTTGGACCCTGTTCCCGATACCGGTGGGCTACTATTTTTTATATTTTTAAATGTTTTTATATTTTCTATATTCTAATATTTAAAAATATAATTTATAAGTATTTTAATGAAACAAAAGACAACAAACTTGAATATTTAAATTACTTAATACGGTATGAAATTATGCCAAAAATATAACTGTACAAAAAGTTTTCTAAAACGAAATTATAAAATTAAATTACCTATCAGTGTCTTGCTTGCAGTCAGTTCACATTTAAATAAACTGACTGAAAGACACTGTAGGTAGTTTATGACAACGTTTTAAAATATATATAAGATATTTGTTTTCGTATCAGAGGTGTAACAATTAAACCAAAATGTGTTGCTGTAATTAAAGAAATGTATTTATAAGCTAAGTATTACTATGTACATAAAATATAAACTAAAAAGATGTAAGTATTTATAAACAAAAACAAACCTGTAATTAAAGAAACGACATTTTAAGCGTTTTATTACACCAGTCGATTCTTGTTATCATAAAATTATTAAAATATTTAACAACGAAAAAATCTATTTTACAATCTGCTATGTCATCTTGACATCTCTCTCTGCACACGTACAACTATCATAATAAACTCTTTGGTGTTACTGACCAAAGAGTATTAAATCAAATAATAAGAAATATATTTTCTTTACATATATTTTATATTTATTTTTGTATAAATCTACTTTTTAATAAATAATCAATCCTAAGCGAATTTTACCTAGGTAAGTAATTACTAACATTCTTTACCGCGTATTCAGGCAATATTAGACTATACCTTGGGCCAGAAAAATCGAATCTAGTAAGTGAAATAAATAGATGAACTCAAGTTCAAACAGCGACCTCGTTAGGTGTCGGTGTGGACAAACGCACCGGTACAGTGCGCGTGCGCCTTGGTAACGACACGGACGAGTAGCGATTGGCTGACTCACACTATATATTTACGATCTTAGTAAGCATATTAATTTTTCGTATTTTTATTTAAAAATCTAGTGTTATTAAAGAATTGGCGATATTGGCAACATTAAATTAAAAAATAATGGTGGAGGTGGTGCTGTTTTATATGGAACACCTCGGCCTATCCCTTTGGGGAAAAACAGATGTGATGTTATGTTCTTAAATAAACTGAAATAAAAAATTATCATTAAGTACAACACATAAACCCACAGGCTATGCAGGAGTAAAAGGACTGACAGTACGCTTTAATAAGCGCAACATTGACAGTCCACGCGCACCGCGAAAACCTGCGGGCCAACACGTTGCATCGGACTGACAGCGCTCTGTGCTCCCTTTCAATATCCACCCCGTCCTTAATACAGATTAACTAATAGAACTTGTTTCTTACTTTTTAGTTCGCTTTTGGCAGGGCAGTTTTGTTTGATAATTCTTTTTTTTTTTGCTTACTTTCCTTTTGTGCAATATTTCAGGCTTCTAGAGTCAACTGTCTAGGCTGCGTTATCTGTCAGTGAATTTAAGATTATATGAAGTAAATACCTAGATGAATAGAAGAGCAGTACCATAATTGCGTAACACACTATCAACCACAATCTATATGATTTTGAAGGATATTGCTAATCCATTGCTTCATTATGTTCGAAAATCTGCTTAACAGCGTAAATAAGGCAATGAATGTTGTTGAACTGTAATAATGAAATTGTATATTCTGTAAATAAGATATCGGAATCACTTCCACACGTCATAGTAAAAAAATAAATAAAATAAATATAGCTAGAAGAGTTCAGCGTTTCTTATCGACTACTCTGAGAAGAAAGGCCGAAACAAACTCTGAGGTCGCAGTCTCTTTTAAAGTCCAGACATAATCTTGGTAAGTGTGTTACGCAATTACCCCGCACGCTGGGTTAATCGGAATTTTAGCTAGATGTAAGGCCGCGGACGTGAAGCCAGCGGGCAGCGGGGCGGCGGCGGCAGCGGCGCGAGAACGGCGCGTTCAAATGAATACATTTATATGGAACTGGCCCCGAAGGCATCGGCGCGGGAAGAGCGCGGTTCCATATAAAACTATGCGTTGCCCCGCCGCCGCCGCCACCGTCCCGTTGCCCGCTGACTTCGAGACCGAGGCCTAAGTGTACCCACCTTCGTCTACCTCTACGAGAAATTCCGGCGTGATGTGTGGTTGAAAATAGTAAATTTTAATAATACCCTAAACTAAACTAATAAATTAACTGGTAAAACCAACATAAATGTGGTTTGTGTGAGCCCAATCCATGACAATCGAAACATTTTGCCATTGCTTTTTTGCAATTTTAATTGTCGACCGGAAATCTGTAATATCAGGTGTTTCGTAGCCCTGCTTCATTTACCTAGTAGTTCAAACTACTTGTTACGAAACCAATTCGTACTCGACCGCTGATATTAATAACCCGAAGCGTTTAGAACCTTCAGAAAGACTGATCTACATAAGCATTTTGATTTTGCATTTGACAATAGAAAGATATTAAGGTAGGCTAAATCGAGGAGCTCGTGGCTAAGTAATAACAGCCGCACGGGTCGATCCACCAGGTTCAGCTACGCTTGCCGGGGTTGGTCCGTGGATGGGTGACCATCTTTACATACCGAGACTCCTCAGTACCTCAGAAAACACGTTAAACTGTTGCTTCCGGCTGTCATTCGTGGATCTTTGACAGTCTTAACGTGTCATCAGAAACCCAAAAGTCTGACAACCAGTCTTACCAAGGGGTATTGTATTACCCAGTTACTGAATTGTGGAGGTCACATAGGCAGTCGCTGCATGTAAAAATACTGGTATTCAGCTGCATCCGGTTAGACTGGAATCCGACCCCGACATAGTTGGAAAAAGGCTAGGCAGATTTTTGAGTAGACTAAATCGGTGCAAGTGATGCAATCCAATTTGAGATACTCGACGAATAATACTGTATCCATCAATTAATCTAATAATTTATCATATTTTTTTCGTAATATGTAGGTAGAACCTGTAGGTTAGGGCAGTGCAAATCCTAAAAGATTTGTTTTTCTGCTCAAAAAACTGTTTCTTAATTTTTAATCAGACAATGTGACATACAGTGAGTAAGGAAGTTTGTAAATTTGAGAAGTCTGCCTACAAGGGATGAAAAGATTAATGAAGATGTGGAAAGGAGAGTAAATGCGGAAAATGCGATAAAGAATACATGCGATTGTGACCAACCAGTTGGTGTGCAAAAAGGCTCGACTGGCTGTTCACAATTATGTGCCTACGCATACATATGTATGGAAGTGAATGTTGGGTGTAACAAAAGAAGCATGAGAGTAGAATAAATGCTGTGGAAATGCCTTCCTTGCAAAGCATGTGTGGTCTGACTATGAATGATAGGCTGAGGAATGATGTGATAAGGCAATGGTGCGATTTAAAAGAAGTAGTGACAAAAATTGAAAAGATTAGGTATGCTTAGATGGTTTGGTCATGTTGAGAGGATGAATGAAAGACGACTAACAAAAGGTATTTACAAGGCAGACGTAAGTGGAAACGCCGGGAGGGGACGCCCTAGGAGTACATATTTTGACCTTATTGGTGATGTTATTCAGAAAGGTCAGGTGCGTAGTACTCGCAACAGGCGTGCGTGTATGACTAGATGTATGAACGTAAACGAGGCAACAAGAGACTTTAATATTCTTTGTAAGGAGTTCTCATTTGACCCATTTAATACCAAAACCTATTCTGCTCGCGCTCGGCTGAACGCTCACTTTTTTAAAGGTGCATAGTGCTTATTGTACCTTATATATAATATGTATACTTAATATTTTTTATCGTGCTTGTTAGTGATCCTAAGATTTCTACTACCTATTCTGTTTTTACCTATGAGAACCTGTAATTGGCTCTGTTTCTTTAACAGCTGTTATCCATTTGTTGTTGGTTCTTCTATAATTAAATAAATAAAGAGTATGGTAAGGATCATAGCAGGTGGCGTTCCATAGTTTCTGCCAACCCTTATTTTATGAGAAGAACGCGTGAGTTTGTGTATTTATATGTGACATGTTTACTAACTAATTAAATCCTTATTACGTAGATAAACCGAGCATTTCTAGGCTCTCCGTAAGTAGGTACACTTGCATACGACATTCGCCAACAAGAACTTTTTGCGTGACTGTTAATTCTTACAAAAAAAAATCAATGTTAGAGGTAAATTTAACCTCCAAAGAATTGAGATGAAGAGAATGTGTTTTTTTTATATATTGTTGAGGTCTAAACCAAGGCCGATGCCGATATAGACATTCCGTGTGACGAATCTATTAATAAAAACTTGAGTTGATTGTCTCGTTGGTGTAGTGTTCACAAATCGCAAGCGCAACTACTTGGCATAGGGTTCTGGCCTGTCCTGGGTTCAGTCTCCAAATGGGGCAGAGTGTTATTGGGTTTTCCATAAGAGAATCAGCAGCTGTCCGGACTCTAGATTTGGGCCTGGAACATAAACATAACATCACATGCGACATAAACATATGTAGCGAAGTAGGTACCAGTAGCCCTCGGTACCTCATCTGCCTATCCCTTCATGGAGTTCAATTGTGATGTTGTATTATGTAGAAACTGCTACCGACTAGGTTTCAAATAAAAATGTATTACTTATTGTTACTGGGTACCAATATAGCTCCCTGTTGCACTCCACGGGTCATCATTCTTTGTTTTACCCCGTCAACGCAATATATTTCTTGATGAATTGCTATTTTAACTTCGTATCTCGCGTAGGTACGACTTGAGTAAGTCTTCTAATGATGCCTATAATGTTCCTACTGCTGGGACACAAGCCTGCCCTTCGTGAGAGGAAGTGGACCGTAGTCCACCCCGCGGGCCCAGTGCGGGTTGGTAGATGGTACATGTCTTCGGTTTCCTAACGATGTTTTCCTTCACCATTTTGAGAGCAGTGGTGATGAATTAATTTACACAAAGTAAAGCGCCTGTCAGGGTTCGAACCTACGACGTAAGTGGCGGCTGTTACCACTGGGCCACCACTGCTCTTAATAATGGAGAGAACACAAAGTGTTCCTTTCCGTGTTCCGTCTTTTCACTGTCAGTGTTACGGAACCCCAAAAATTAATTAAATCAACCGGCCAGACGTTCTCAAAGGTCACTGCACTGGTTTCACATGCGATATTTTGACGGTTGCATATAAATGCAAAAATGAATTATTAATTTTGTGCAATCGTTCATGGACTGTGCAAAAATGGCGCCTTAAAGAGTAGTAATAAAATGCTAAAAATTTTAAATTTACTGCTATAAATACTAATTTTCCGACAACTTATCTATGCGAATACAAATAAAGGAACGACCGAATAAAATACTGATAATTCCGAAAAATCAATACAGCATTTGCTGACGTAATATTTTCCAAGCATACACCATGCATGCAGCATGCAAGCGAGCATGCAGTATGCGGCAGGCATGGTTTATGTCACGGCTCCGGCGGTCCCACGCGAGCTAATCGTCGCAGATGGTTTTAAAACCCCCTGTTCCTCTGCTCGCTCGCTCGTTTCTGTCACAAACTTTAGTAGCACAACATATTACTAAAACTACTTTTCGGAAACTTTGTATTATTTTTTTTTCGGTTATTTAGTATTATAGTCAACCACAGATTTTCGGAAGTTAATTTATTTTTCGGAAGCTTTATTATTTCCCAATAATAAATATAAATTCAAGTCGAAAATGAAAGGGTTAAACAGAAGTTTAACCTTACAGTTAAAGAAAAAAGTTTTTATCGAGAAATACTATGAAATACGAACTTATTTTTGCGGTCGATAAAACCAATACCTACTGTGCATGCGTAAATAGTCTGCCTAACTACGGAACCCTTCACTGTGAGTGGTCCGATATGAACTTGGACGTTCTTTTTAGGGTTCCGTAGGTACTTCTGAAGGAAAAAAAGGAACCCATATAGGATCACTCGTGTGTCTGTCTGGCTGGTTGGCTGGCTGTCTGTCCGTCTGTCACAGCCAATTTGCTCCGAATCTACTGGACCTGATTGCGACAGTAGGTCGTGGTGGAGTTAAATGAAATTGAGTGGACTGTATAACATGTATAATGAATTAAATAAGTGAAATTACGAACGGTAAAAAGGTTAAAAGCAAACAACAAACATGTACGTTAATAAAACGCGTAAGCGCAGCCAGCGAATTTAATTGAAATTTAGTACACATAATGAATTTCTGTGACCCACTCACGGACGTGTAAAGTAAATAAATGAATTTTGAATATGGGGGTCACTTTTCGGGAGCAAATTGGAAAATTAAAATATTTTTTGTAATTTTAAAATAAATACTTTTAAAGATATATAAGAAAATAGATGAAAATTTACCATTCGCCCCGCCCTTATCTCAGAAACTAGTGAGCCTAAAATTTTGAAAAAAAAAATAACTGAGAATGGTTCTTTACTTATAGATTACAGGAAAACCTATAGGAAGTCTATGGTCCTAAAATAATATGAAATAATATGGCAAATATCTCAATATTGTGCGTACAAGCTTACATTCGCAGTTGGAATGTATGGAAAAACATGTTTTTCAACTATGTACAATGTTGCTGCTGCGAGAGCTAACATCTGGAATCCATCTGAAACGAAGTATTGTCTGATGGTAGAAAAATGCAAAATAAATTTACCCGGTTCCTTTATATGAAGCAATTTGGCTTCTACCCATTCTATCCACTTATGTATCCAATCCTCTTTGTAATAGGGATGGTTGGTTACTGTAAGTCGGAGGTAAGGCGCTATTTTCGCACTGGTTAAATGTTTTTATAGTTTTTCATGGTATACTGAATAATCCTCAAATACTCTCTAATCTTTGGGATTGCTCGTTCAAAACAGTAGGTTGCGGCAAGGGCCGAGAGAGAGGCTGTTTAAAGTCCCGATGGCCCGTACAAACCTGTTAAGGTTTGCACCAGTGGGACGGGCAATAAAGATACTCAACAGCGTCTCTCTGCAAGTAGTGATCTTTACATGCACATTGGCGGAATTCCAGAGGGTGACACTTAACATATTGTACTCGGTATGTCTTGTGCCACACGTGGATATTGTGACTACATTGCTGTATTGGGTTGAACCTGTTAAAACAAATGTAAGTGTGAATAGTAAATAAATAAATGTTAAGTTTGTTCTTGGGATAAAAAAACATGTTAGATAATATATTGATAGTACGGAACCCTCACCACGTAAGTTCAACTCGCATTTGTCCGGTATTTTAACTTGCTACTGCTACCGATTGTCGTTCATACCGACTCATATACCGAGGGTCCGGATTGTCTGGTGGAAATCGCTGGTTGCGACAGAACCGTCCATTGTATCACCCTTTTTATGAAGTGCGTTTGTATTTCCTTTCTACGATAAACAAAAAAGAGTACCTGGGTACTCTATCTTTCCAATAGTTCAGGTTGTACTAAACTAATATTATAGAGCGAGAGAGACCTAATATTATAAAATTGTATAACGTGCCGAGAGTCACTTGTTCTTCCCGTCATTGTGATCATTTTTATGTACTAAAACCTTCTGGTAACACAGATATCGAAGGTTCCGACTTTTTTGACGTTTTCTTCTACGAACAACAGCCATATTACAACTTTAAATACCTCCACGAACCCTGTAGGTACCGTTGCATTTAAGCTGTTTGTTAAAACACGCAGACTAACTCGCGGGCAGAAGCTAGTATATAATCTAATATTCTAACAAAGCTGATCATTTCCAGATCCCTGAACAACTACGTAGTGACAACATTGAACAAGCCGCTCGACCTAACCCCATGCATCAACACAGACCTTCCTACCGTATTTTACACCTTCGGTTTCCGAGGCAAGACTACAGGACCGGCAACCACAGCTGTCCTGACTGCTTACTTGGCTCAGAAGAAGAGGAATGTCATACTCTTGGACTGGGAGCAGGAGGCAGCTCCTGGACTGCTTGGCACAACCTTTGGATACGCGCTATCGGCAGTACCTAATGCTATGAAGGTAATGGTATTTGTGAACCGTAACTTAGAGAAAAATTGAAAATCGTTTGAATTTTTTTATAAAAACATTAGTACAATTTAAAAGGTTTGGTAAACAGTACCTACGTACCTACTAACATAAGCAGGTACCTATTTATATAAATATGTTTTAATGGGTTATCTGTACCCAACGACTGTACGTTAATATCGATAAAAGCCTATTTGCCAAACTGCTAATTATAGTACTCTTAAACTTGTAAATTCTAGGCATGAATGACGCTATCCTCCTTTGGATAGCAATAAAAGAGTCGACTCGAGCTTCCGTATACATTCTGAAGTGCTGCGCGCTGCTCTATAGTTACCTTTTTTTATCACTATGTAGATTAACTCAATGCAATGAGTGTGAATTTAAATTTATATCACTTTTGTTTGAAGGCCAAGTATGTCGATTTAACCAATTAATTTTGGCTTTATCTTTTCAATGACAATATGACACATTTAAATGTTAAAGAGTTTCCTTTTCACTTCATTGTTGACATATGTTTTAAAGGTTCTTGAACTTATGCTTGAACAATGGACTCCAATGAATGATAGTGACGTTGATTGTACTCTTTGGTATTCAATATACCTTTGTTTACTTACTTTGTATGTAAAACAAAAAAAAAATAAACACTGGGAAGTGCCCTGAATTTTAATAGGGTCATGCTATATGTAAACAGTTGATAAAAACTAATCTGCTAATTATTAAGCATAAAAAGGTACCAACCACAGAAAAAGCCACATAGGCACCTACCATATATTGTTTTAACTTGTATCTTTTTCAATCTAGGTTGGCAGAGAACTCGGCCATGCTCTGATAGACTTAACTAAAGCTGGAGTGAGGATGGAAGACATTCACCTGGTCGGCCATTCCCTAGGAGCCCACCTCTTAGGATACGCTGGCAAGAGGACCAGGGAATGCGGCTATGTGGTGGCAAGGTGCGTATAGCAAATTGATGCTACATTATTTATCAGCCGTTTCCAGCTGGTGTAGGTATTTGCTTAGTGCTTCTGTTCTTCCAAGAGATGTTAAGGCTATTAGGAAGGTAGGCACTGCTTAACTCTCATACAATAAAAGAAAGATTAAAAAAAAAACCGTCGATATTTCTTCAACAATGCAAACGTAGCCCTATTTATGATTGTAGTTGTTCTCGTTCTGTAACTAAATAGTGCGATCGAGTACGTCCTCGATCGTACTGTTTAGTTAGGTTTTAGGTTCTACATTAAGTAGTAGGTATATAATAAGCAGTAAGACACTCCCAAAAAATATTTGATTGCACTTACATCGTCGGTATGCAATAGATGTATTGACCTCTATTAAGAATATAAATAAGAACATTGACAGAATAATAGGCAATAGTAATTATCCTCTATCCTGTAACACGTATGCATATCGTAGCGACTACTCTTATAAATGTCTTCAAGTTCCTAGTTCGTGTTACATTTAACTAACGAAGAAAATTTTGCAATCTCTATCAGCTCTCCATCATATTAAGTGGTACTGACAACACTTTGTAATGCACAAAACATCAACCTTTAAATTACCCCTGGAACTAAGTTAATAGAAAATTATAATTCGTGTTCAAATTAGTTTTCGCTTACAAGTTCGCAAGTCCACCTATACATCGCTACCTGCAAAAAAACTCTTAGAAATATTTTACACACTCTTTAAATTCCTCGTTCTTTATCATTTCAGAATCACCGGTCTAGATCCCGCTCGAGCCCTCTTCGAAGGTGCATTCGCGTTACAAAGCGGTTTGGACCGCACATGCGCCAACTTCGTGGACATCATCCACACCGACCCTGGCAACTATGGCTCCAACGCATCCACTGGCACTGTGGACATCTGGCCCAACTATACTGGGGGCCCCGGGACCCAGCCCGGTTGTCCCATCGGGAAGTTTGAGGAGTTCAGCCCTGAAGGTAAGATTGGAAAGTGAAAGGCTAGATTTTGGTCTTGTACAAAAATCTGTTAAAGATTCAAGCCATTTTCCAATCCCTTTTTGGGGTAGTTCTATCGTAATAAAGTTGAACATCGCGTGCGCTCTTTGGTCAAGTTGAACATCGCGTGCGCTCTTTGGACACGGAACTAAATGTCGGAAGTCTCAATTATTATTTCGTTTATAACTAAAGTTTTTGGTCGAGAAAAAATATCATATATTTGGATAATAAACTATATTCTTACTGTCAATCATTATTTTAGACATAAAAGCCGAGTAATCTTGTTTTTTTTTTTTTTCAAATAATCTTTAAGAAAAAAAATCATTTTTCGAATAAAAAATTAACCGAGCGAAAATGTTTCAATTACGTAACTGTCTTATATTTGGAAAGCAAAAGATCCAATAAATCATATACTAAAGTTCCATTTTGATTGTATGCGTGATTTTTTCAGAATATTAATGCAAATTAACATACAATATAGGGACCCTCCTCTTAATATCAGTAACTTCCTAAGTAGAAAGGATGTGACAGACTGGCTTTGGCTTGGTCATCCCCATCTTCGCTCACATAAACTCACATTTCTGGCCGTTGAAACTCGTTTGTTTGGTGAACTTATTACCAGAAATATATTATATATGTAGCTAGAAACAATATTATAATTATTACCTTTACTTAGCAAGATAATTGTGTACATTATCTTAATTGCTGTTCGAAACTTCAAATGACAAATATACAATGTAATATACAATGTTGTTATCTCGCTATTACGTAGGTAATTCAGACAGACCATGAAAATTGCTGTATTATTTTCTACGATAATCCATTTGTAAAAGGCCGTGGCACATTTCTAATTACAGCAATACAACATTGTTATTATACTAAACGTGGTGTTACTTATAGCGGTAGGCTAGTGATAAAACAAATTTGGCTATTTTCAACTCTTATGAGTAGGTAGTTAGCCAGCCCCGGATATAGATTTTTTTTGAGGCGGGGCAAAAACTGCCGTCTGCCGCCCCCCGCCAATCTTTTATGGGGATGCGCTAAGTTAGCCCGTGAAATTCAAATTTTCTCTAAATGAAAATTTTGCCAGCAACATATTAATAAAATTTTATCGATCGATCGAACAGGGGCGCCTTAACGGTTGTAAAAAAGAAAAAAATAGAAAGGTTAAATATGCCGCGCGTCTCATTTATTGCAAAGTTGCGATGTGCTGGGTGGTGCACTTGTCTGCTACATTTGAATTTTGTCGCCCCCTGAACTTGGCGCCCGGGGCACGTGCCCCGGTTTGCCCCCCCTAGATCCTACTATTCATCGCCAGAGCGGCCGCATCCAGTCGGTTATTTTTGAATAATTTAAAATTGCGTGTACGCATCGGTTTGTACATTCGTGCCAAGTCAGGGCAAACTGCAACGCGTTAGACGGTGATCCCGCGCCTGGCTAGCTTACACCGTTCCAAAATATGGACTATGCAATCGCAAAAGATCATGAGTACTGGTAATTTTTTTACTGACTAAAAAAAAACTGGAATATCAATTTGTGTATTCGATAGTTCACACAATATATTTTATTCTCTATAAAAATCAGAACTCAGACGTATAGTTATTTTTAGGTTTCCTTACCTCAATAGGACAAAACGGAACCCTTATAGGACCACTCGTGTGTCTGTCTGTCCGTCTGTCACAGCCAATTTGCTCCGAATCTATTTTTTTATTTTTTATGTTTTGCAAACTATACCGTGTGATATCAAATGAAAGGACTTGTTGCGAGGATCTCAAATATATGTTTTCTATAATTTTTAAATAAATACTTACATTGAAAGATATTTAAGAAAATTGATGGAAATTGACCATTAAATTTCCCCCTTATCTCCGAAACTAATGAGCCTAAAATTTTGAAAAAAAATACGGAGAATGGTTCTTTACCCATAGATTACAGGAAAACTTATAAGAAGTCTATGGTCTTAAAATAACTTAATTTTTCACTTTGTAGTGTTTATTTTAGAAGTCAGATGTTTTTTTTTTTTTTTTTTTTGTAAAAAGTTTTAATTTTTCTCTTTTTATTTGTGGTACCTACCCCACATAAATTCATCATATCCTCCACATACTAAGTGGAAAAAATACGTATTATTGAAGCTAACTCAAAAACTATTCAACCAAAATTTATATGGAACCCCTCAAGAATTTTCAAAATCGGTCCACAATTGACGGAGAAATCGGTGGACATGCATAAAAAAAAGCATACGCTATAAACATATAACCTCCTCCTTTTTGGAAGTCGGTTAAAAATAGAATAAGGTTCACGCCCCTATAGTCCCAAATTGGCAACGTCCATGATCGAAATATTTCTAGTATTGACTTGAGGGTCATACATATTCAATGCAACTCAGCCATCTAATTACTCATTGACCTAATAGCCTAATACCATTCTAATTAGTGCCTAATCGAAGCTTGTTAGAGTAAACTGGAATTTCAACAGCTGCAGGTTATCTTCATCAGCATATTATTCAAATATCAGATTATAAATGGGCATATTATTCAAATTCAGGTTAGATGGATAACGCGAACCTATAAATTACCTAGTTTAAAAAAAAAAGCAAGATGTGTGGACAAGAACAAATGTAAGTAATGGCCCTTGGAGCTCCTCAATTTCGTATATTCCGGTATTGGTAGTTCGTGTTTAGCCTAAAAATCTTTGAAGGTAGGTACCTAATCCGATTTCTTCGTTTTCCAGATTTATGCAGCCACGATCGCTCGTGGCGATACTTCGCGGAAGCCCTTGGGTCACCGACGGCCTTCCAAGCAGTGAGTGCGTCGAACGTCAATGAATGGATCGCCTCTGGTGGCGACCCCAATCAAACCATATACTTGGGACCCCTGACTAACATACGGTAAGTATAGTCATTGCAGAACTGAGAACTTTAAAAGAGAGCTCTTGAAATTATCCACGCATGTACTTAGCCCGCTAGTACTGTGCACCTAAATTCAGACGGTTTCTAAATGCCAATGTAGGTTTATGTGAAAGAATTTGATGGCTATCCTATTGCATTGGGAGCTATCGCTACATTTATTTTGACAAGGTATAAATTGTTTCGAGTCCCAAGAAACAAAAAGTTGAATCGCATAAAATGCATAAAATTATAAGAAACCCAAAGGACCGCATCCGCGTATGACGGACACTGACATGGTCACCATCAGGGATTTAATTTTGATAACCCAAAAAAATTGTCGCTAATTAGTCGAAATTAGTCACTTAATATCAGACTTAGTCGGTCACTGGTTCAAAAGCTATAAGGGTATATTATTATTATTAAATACTTTATTTCAGACCATTTGTCCATTGTGTTAGTAACAATGTTCTTATAGACCAGTGTTAGTAATACTTGAAACTACCCACAATAAAACATATAAAAGAAAGTTAACTCAATCACTACTGCGCCATTCCATGACAAATGGCGCAGCAATGATTGATGTAACCACAGTCCAGCCGACTAGCGATCATGCTAAGGATGCTGTTGGCGCTGCCACGTACTCTACGCACCAGGGATGCGCATCTTTTACGCATCGTAGCGTAAAAGCAGTCTACGCGATGTTCAGCAAACATCCCTGACGCACTACAGAATCGCCGCAGCCCCATCAGCACCCTGAACGCATTATTAAATTGGACTCGGAGGGCACTGTAAGACTTTTGGGTATAGTCGGCCCACAGGCGCCGATAGCCGATAGGTAGCCGATCTGGGGAGCGCCTACCCCAGCTTGGCCCAATTGAATTTCAAAAGCTAGGACACCTAGCGAAGATCTGTTTTCTCTCAAATTTTGTCGCTATTTAGTCGGAAACAGTCGCCAAATATCAGAATCTGTCGGTCACTAGTTCAAAAGTTATAAGCGTTTCTAGGTGACCGACCTAGAGAGAATCTCCCCAGCTTGGCCATATATTTAAAAAAACTAGGGCACCTAGCGAAGATCTATATTCTTCCAAATTTAGTTGCTAATTAGTCGCAATTTTTCGCCAAGTCACAGATTTAGTCGGGTCTTAGTTTAGAAGATATAATCGCGGGTGAAGACTCTCTTACTCCAGTCAGTGTGTTACAGGAGTAGGGGCTTTAAATTAATATGTAACCAGGGCTTTAAATTAAAACGTAACACCTTTTTTATGTCAATAAAACATTTTTTTATTTTTATCAATTCAATAGGAGTTAGAAAAGTATATTATTGAAATATTTATCCGACACTTATAATTTTCTTACAAAATAATTCAACAGTCGAGTTGTGATTGGTCGAAGTTTATTGAATGATTTATCCCAAACATTTAATTTTCTTACAATATATCACCCGTTTTTTTGGGTGGGAAATTATAACAACTTCTCCCACTTTTGGTGGAGCGGTAGGGCCTGTCAGACTCACCCACGCGTGTTCCTTCAGGTATTGCCTAGGACTACGGTAACCCTTTCGGACAAAACCGCAACCCCGGCAGGCATCGGCCCAATCGGACCCCGTCAGTTCTGCTGACATCTCTTTGAGGCGCGCGTGGAACACAACGCGCCGTCGACCCGGGCTTAGTCCTTATCGGACGGTGAGCTACCTGTTCCGCAATCCCACGCCTACGGTGGCCGGGAATCGGCCTGCGACTACCGACGCCCAGGGCGTCTCCTGCGTTCGTTACGGGCGTAAGGGCGAAAATTGCTTCGCAGGAGGTGACGGCCTCCCATGCCCTCTCGCCCCGTACCATGGCCTGGACCAAGGCTTTCCAGGGCTATGTTCCACCGTGACCTCCGGGCGATCCACACAATGGTGACCCCCGGGCGTTTCCTCCCGCGTTATCCTGAATAGAAACCTCCCGAAACAATCGTGTCCGGTAAGGACCTGCATCAGGTGGAAGATAAAGACGCCGTGCAGCCTCTCTAGCCACTCCTCGAAGAGGGTACTTATCGCCGCAATTGTGGCGTGCCCAAAAAAATATTTCGCCCTAAGGCTTAGAGTGTGGCGTGGTGAACTATGGGCCGCTCCCTCTCACAGTCAGGAGGCCTGCGTCCTAGCAGTGGGAACGTTACCTATACGCTTCTTATGTTATGTGTAAAGTTTCGGTTATTGAGGGCACTGGCATAAGCACTGGACCAATAATAAGCCAATGAATATTTCAATAACATTTAATTTTCTATCCACAGAGCCAAAGGAAACTTCTATCTGCGAACAAATCCCACCTCTCCTTTCGGACTAGGTGTGGAAGGAATTAAACCAAACGGCACTCAAGCGAGGAGGCGTAGGAGAAACCTTATATTGACGAGGATCTTGAAATACCTCTAACATTTTTGAAATAATCTAATTCAAACATTGGTTCATCCATCATAATCAGCTTAAAGCAGTCCACCTCTCGAACTGCACGCCATTACTCAATCGTCGGTTACCTGCTGGTACCAAGCTTCTCCTAGAGATTCAATGGAGATCACTCCATGCAGGGTATCCATTTAATAGGTAATACCTGGTCGACCGAGCTCTGCTCGGGTGAAAATAGAAAAAACATTTCCCCAGATATGAGACCTAGCTAGATCTATTCTTCGCCCCCGTAAACCCCTTCATCGTGCGAATCTGCGGGCCAACATATTGCAGCGGACTACCAACACCCTCCTTTTCCTGTCTAGGTCTTCATCTTCCTGTAGCCGATCTGTCAGCCTAAGACCCCAATATTTTACTTTAGACATGTGTCACGAGAATTGGCGGCACGTTAGAGAGGGAGCCTTGTTTCCATACTGTATGTGTTTACTAAATAATACAGATCTTGGATTTAATAATAATGATAGAGATTAGCGGAAGAGTGATCACTTGGAGATATTGAAACATTTGTATGAGCAATAAACTCTTGTTTGTTTGTGATACTCTCTAGAAGGTTACCACTAAAATAAGATAGTATTATTTAAAATAAGTTCCCTTTGAACGCCAAAAATACGAATTTTAAACTTATGTTGTGATGTGCAATAAAACTAAGTACGTTTAATAAATGGTTTTATTAAATATAGTTTAATTAAAAATACTACAGGTATCTATGTTCAATATTTACAGCACCCCAGTTGTATTAAAATTTGGGGTACCCAATTGACGCAGCCCACCGTACAATAATTACAACACCTGACGTTTAAAGTATGTACTGAATTTGCGCGAATTATTTTTTCTAGTAATACTTTCGTAACTAAAACGCAACGATTAATAAATATGCTTAGAAATAATGTGTATACGCCAGTTTACAACAAGTTCTCGGGCATTACGTCCGTTATTTGGCTATGCAAACAGTTATTATATTTCATACTGAACATTTAAGCTTCGGCCAACCCTGAGCGACTACAACGCGGGACGCGGGAGCGAAGCGGGAGCGTTAACACCGCGAAACTAACGCTACAATTTATCGTGCATACCTGCGCGACTACAGCGCAAACACTTCATTTTGTTTAGTGAATAGTCACAGCCGCACGTCTATAACTTAGTGTAGCACCTAAATTGTTGTGTTATGTCAGTCTCATATTTAACATCAGAGTCTGACTCTGATGAAGCCGATTGAGTTCCATATTTTATCCTTTTTACGTATATTTTTATGCCAGGATTTTTCAGATCGTATAGAAGAGTATGTTCTCTTACTTTTTCGATAAACATCTCTATATTATTATCGTCTGTCAACGTGGAGTTTAATTATTGAGACGTCCGTAATAATGTAACGATCTGTACACACGTCTGACCACAAGACGCGTGCTTCCCGCTCACTCCCGCTTTGCCGACACGGTGTTCCCGCGTTACGGTCGCGTAGGTGTGCCAGGCGCCATATAATAACACGAGCAGCGTCCGCCGCGCGGTCCTTTCCGACCCAGATGACCCCATTACACTCCTCCAGGAGAAGAATAGGGCCACCAGTACAGTGCACAAACATAGACGCTTCCCGTCATTCCGACCTTGCCGCCGAGGTCCTTTGCGATCGCGGCCGTGTCCCCGAGAAAATGATACTCCTCCCCGACCCTTACTCGAAATCGAGGTGCAAGCAGTCGTTGCAGCTGAGCACGTAGCTTTAAATACCCCGTCTAATAATCATGATGTTAACCAAATTTTGATCCAGCCTGTCCCCTCTTGCTGTCCTCCCCACAGCGACGCCCTAAGCCGAGGTTCGTACCCCACAGGGGGTGCCCTTAGCGAGCGTTCGCCTAGCTTTAATTTAGAATAGTTTACTTGCTCCTGACTGGAGGCTCTAAGTGTAGCAGCTTAAGGCACCCACAGGAAAGTCCGGTTAAGCAGCCAAGACCTTAGTGGTCAAAACTGCGAGATGCCATAGTTAAAAAAAAAGTCCGTCGCGCGGTAGACGCTCCCACTTCGCTTCCCGCCTCTAGCGTTGTGGTCGCTCAGGTTTGGCCGAAACTTTAACAAGAAACTACTGCATTGTTAATATTGGTATCATACAGTAACGTAGTACAGACTGGTGAAACGTAACACGTTGAAACAAATTGCATTGCATAAATTAGGACGACTTATTAATGTTACATTTCATGCTACGTTTCACCAATTAGAAACATAGTTTTTAGATTTCATTCACAAGTTCGTGACTCAAAAAGGAAATACTGCCTTGACGCTGTTCCATTATTTCTTTAATTAAAATTATTAAGTGTTTATAATAACATCATATTTTATAGTAACTGTTTAATTATTAATTGATGTAGTAACAAAATACTATTTAATTAATATCTATATCTATTAAATATGTTTTAAAATATTGAAGAATTCATTCGTATAAGAAAATAACTAGTGTTATCTTGTTAATAAAAAATCACAACACTATGTTGCTCTATTCTAATTAGTTAAACAAAATAATATCCTCTTCGTTTAATAAAACGTTAATTGGTACGTACTTGTACTAATATTATTTACAAATTCTTATGACTATGTTCCGGCCGCCGCCGTCGAGAGAATGCGTTCCTGACACCTGTCACTTGAGTACAAAAGAATACGTGTTTTTCGAATTTAAACTTGGTTTGTTCCTAATCGTGTCCAACTGAGATGTGTCAGGAACGCATTCTATCGGCGGCCGGAGTTTAGACTAATAGGTACTAAACACACGTGGCTGTTAATATTTAATGTGCAGACAACAATACGACAATAATTGAAAATAAGTTCAATACTAATGTATAGCAGTGTTTTGAAACTATCAAATAAATCTTATAATAATATTGAATTTTAAAAATATTTTTTTACTAACTAACTAAATAGCAGTGATGGGCTGACTATGGGATTCAACCAGCGTCGCCAGACAGTCCCGATTTCTTGCCCATTATTAAATGTTCCTATATTCGGGGATTACTTTTTAAAATTTATTTTTTTATTATTCTCAAACATAGGTACATTATTTGTTGGTTCTACAGTTTCACTCGCCAAACTTTCCAGTTTGGTGGCGAGAAGTGCTTGTAAACAGTACACAAAATCTAGCAAAATTAACCTTAAAACTATCAACAATGCACTAATTTCAGTCAAGGATCAATCACACCAGAACGGACAGATTGCGGACGAGCCGCGGCTTCCGGAGACTGAGCCGACGCTCGCACGATGGTTTTGTTATTAGTAAAGTTAAGATAAGATAAAGATCATGTATTGGTCCAAAACATGAATATACACACACATGGCATGCAAAATGCTACAATTAAATTTTATCACAGTCATGTTTTGCCTTAACGGCGTACAAATATAAATAGGTAGGTTATTACATTTAATCAAATAATTATAAATTTATCCATTATTCAATTACAATTACAATTTAAAAATTAAAATGTACTACAAGTACACTAAGGAACGTATTTTCATTAAAATACATTTTCTATGCCGATCTATCATCATTGTAAACATAATTTGAAACTCAAATAATAAGTAATTTAACATAAAAATACTAGGTTATGATTATTTACGATTTTTTATTATGTACCGTGTTCGACGGAAGAATACGGCTTATTTTACTCAAAAGGTTTCAATATCCCGCTTTGCACGAAAAAAAAATCTGACAGAACTGTTTATGAGCCACAAATTGGCAATAGTTAGATACTAAACTATTGGATATATTTGATTAAATTTTTGTATAGAGACTGGGAACGTCATTAGATACACAAAGTTTAAATTATTGTCGTATCGTCGTCTCCACATTGAACACGGTACAACGGTACAACACTTGGCCACATGCCCTTCTGGTTTCCAGCGTATGATATTCCAAACACCCTAAGAGGAACTTGGTAGTTGGGAGGATAGAGAAGCAAAAGTTCTTCTGTAAAGAAAACGCAGGAATGCTTTTTGCACTTTTTCAAGAAGAAGTGCATACTTTGCTTCGCCCGGATTCCATACAGAAGAACTAGCTTCTAGCTTGGTTCTGACAAGCGTGCTGTAAAAGAGCCTTATGACATGCTCGTTGCGAAAATCACGGGCATTCCGGAGAACAAACCCTAGCCTTTTAAAAGATTCTTTGGCAACTGTAGAAATGTGATAATGAAAAGTAAGCTTCTGGTCAAATGTGACACCCAAGTCCCTCATGTTGGGTGATATAGTTATTTTAGTACCATTTATTTTGTATTCAAAATCAATTGGGTGTTGCATTCGACCAAAGGTCATCATTACATATTACATAGCATTTTGAAGAATTGAACTCCATTTTATTTGCAACTTCCCATTCATGTATGGCGTTTTTATCGTTTTGCATAGCTTCGCAATCCGATACGGTGTTGACAGCACTATAAAGTTTGAGGTCATCTGCGTAAAAAAGATACTCTGTAAATTTTACAACAGCTGATATGTCATTTACCATGAGTAGAAATAGCAGAGGCCCAAGTATAGACCCTTGACTTACACCATAGCGTGTATGTAGGGATGAGATACGTAGGTACCCGGCCATACAAACTGCTGACAGTCACGGAGATAGTCAGCTAAAATTCAAAGTACGTTTGGAAACAAACCAACGGCGCTGAGTTTTTGAAGCAAGATATCGTTATTAACTCTGTCGCAAGCTTTACAAAAATCAAAATAAAGCACATCCAGCTGTCGCTTTTTGTCAAGATGCTTTGATATGTACTCTGTAATTTTCTGCAGATTGAAATCTACAGACTTCTTGTATCTAAAACCGTGCTGGCTGTTACTCAGATATATTTTTAACCTAGGAATCTATAAGTTCCAAAGGTGTCTACAGATTGACTTGATTTTATTGTTATTGTTCCTCGATATGCTGTGCTTGACTTTAGACGAGCACTAAGATCTTGTCTGATCATACGATCTTATTGCTTCCAGTTTGATCAAATGTCAATCTTCAGAAATCTATAGGCACCCTAAAACTAAATGTGCCACATTAAGGTTAGCCTGTGCTGCGTTAGCGTATGCTGAGACGCAGGTCCACGCAGGGCAGAACAGTGCAAATTTGGTAATGCATGAACGTACTGAGAACTGCGTACGCTGCGGCGCAGGCAGATGTGACTCAGACATTTATTTGTCCTGCTCTGCGTCTCGTTGTAGTAAAAGCACAGATTTCTGCGCGACGCCTGCAGGTCGACACGTGTTTTCACCACTAATATATCATTTTGTTGCAATGACCGAACATTAAATTGAATTTGTTCGTTCGTGAACCTTTTTTGTATGATACTAATTATACAGACTATTAAAAAAACATAAACTGTTTATGCGCTGTTTACGCCACACCCTGTATATAATGTGTATGTTTTGTGTACATACCCTAAGAATTAATTATACGACAAAATACTGTACCGTGGTTGTAACTAAGATATATTTTTATTTATGTACTTCTTTCTGCTTGACAAGTTATAATACTGTGGAACATGGAGGCGGACATAGGCTAAGCGTGTGCTGAGACGCAGGTGACAGTGCAGGCGGTGAGTGCATGGTGCGACGCAGCTACACAGACACATTCGCGCTCTAGCTAGTACAAACATGTTTCCACGATAGCTCTAGTATTCAGCAGTTATTAACAGAAATCAAAGTAAGAAAATTATGTTTTTTTTTTAAAACTACAACCGAATTTGTAACCAAAGATAGAAATTTCGTATAAAAATAATAATTCAGGAACCCTTGGTTACAAATGGTTAAAATTGTACTAGGTTATAGTAAACTATCTGGTACATCGAATCCTAAACGGTGGACCACTATTTACGCCACACCCTGTATAACTGTGCCAATTTGCGAGCATTGTCTATCACAATTTTGGTACGATTTAATCGTAATTTTCACATTCAAAAACTCGAAACACCAAGAGAGACTACCTACAAAACAAACAAGACTAGAATATTTTTCCCGTTATATTCAGTATGGCGAGTGGAGAGAACTTCACAAAGTACTTATTACAAAAAAAATATCGTTTTAAATAAGCTAAGGTAGAGACACATCAAACAAGTAGACTTTATTGAAGAATATAAGACCCAAGATCTTCATGTGGCAAGGGAAACAATAACCAGATAAATAAAACACGTGATAGACTCTAACTCCAAATCTGGTAAGACTCCGAACCGTAAACAAATATTAAAGCCATGGATTACTCCTGGTTTACTTCGCTGTATGCGACATCGAGACACATTGCATAGAAAATTTAAACAGGCGCCTAATAATGAGACTTGAAAAATTGTTTTTACTAGGTACAGAAACTATTGTTAATAAAATTAAAAATTGAATTTGAAAAAAATTAGGTAGAAAAGCTGGAAGAAAGACTAAACAGTTATGGTCAGCTATAAATAACTCAAGCAGGTCGACAAGGAAAGCCAACACATCATCACAATTATTAGCCTCATCAAGTACACCACAACATTCTGTAAAGCATGTCAATGACTTGTTTGACAAAATAGTTGAGAAACTAGCTAAAAACATAAAGAGTACACAAAAAAAAAGCTACAAAGAGAAAACTATCTAACGGAACGCAATCCACGGTAATGCTCCCAATAAATGAGGAAGAGGTAGCCGGAATATTAATGTCGCTCCGCAATAACTATGCCGCGGTATGGAATGGGAATCTGGTGATCTCTTAAAAAAGCATGCGGCCGTGATTGTGCCTCCGTTAACGTACATATGTAACCTTGCTCTTTCCATAGGTAAATCTCCTAACGTATTTAAAAAAGCCATAATTCATACGATCTACAAAAGTGGGGACAGGAGCCGTGTTGATAACTACAGACCTATATCTGTGCCAACCGTTTTTTCCAAAATACTGGAACGGGTAATGAATAGCAAACTTGTGAGCTACTTAGAAAACAATAATCTAATCGCACCAGCGCAATTTGAGTTTCGCTCAGACAAATCCATCTCTGATGCGGTCCATGAGTTAACAGACTATGTAGTCACAAACATGGATCGTGGGGATAAAGTTATGGCCATATTTCTAGATCTTGCTAAGGGTTTCGACACGGTTTCTGTCCCAATTCTTGTACGGAAGATGGAAAGCTTGGGAATCAGAGGACTTCCACTGGACCTCTTTAAAGACAACCTGAGTGAGCGTACGCAGAGAGTAAAGATAGAAGAATTCATCAGTGAGAAACAAATAATTAACTACGGCACGCCCCAAGGTAATGTCCTCGTACCTTTACTATTTCTCATTTATATTAACGATCTGGGTAAGCCCTCTATCCCCAATGTCAAAATCATTAGCTTTGCTGATTAAACTGCCCACTTGTTCAGCGCGAGCTTGAAGTAAGATGTCTATGAGTGTGCACAACTAGGCTTTAATATGATATCCAACTGGTTACGTGACAATCTGTTGACCCTTAATACAACCAAATACAAAAACCAATTACATAGCAGTCTCCATTAAACATAATGGATCCTTACAAACATTACCTAATACTATTGTAGCTCACTTTTGCACAAAGCAACTCACCCGTAGTTGTAACTGTGTAGTTGTAACCTGGGATTAACAATCGACAAAACCTAAGATTTCAAGATCACATAACCTCTCTTAGTAACAGATTACGCAAACTAATATATGTGCTCAAAACGCTGAGACTTGTAGTCGATAAAATATTATGAAATCAGTGTACTATACCCTTGCTCAATCTATAATATGCTACTGCATCACCTTTTGGGGTGGAGCTCCAAAGCAGTGCGTCAACTATTTATATTGCACATTCTGCTGAAACAACATACTCTCTTGTCTTATAACCGAACGCTGTCCAGGGGGGAAAAGACGATGTGACCCAGTGGCGCGCCATCATCTACGTCAGAAAACTATTTTTGCGTGGCGTTTCTTTTGCTATTGGGTGGCTACTTCTATAATGAACCTCAAAAGGTGTTACGTATATTTATTCTCACAAAGGATAATTGCAAAAAGAGGCTAACTGACTGGCTACTAAAGTTAAACTATTATGATAGGTACTGAAAACATCCTTATAATGTACTCTAAACACACAATCACATACTTTCCCACACCCTCACAGGCACCCATACTATCGTCTCTAACGTGTTTGCTAGATGATTTATCGCTTTCACCTGGTGGTAATAGAACAAAAGATGGCTTAAAGTAAAAACAATTCAAGTCATTATGAAAAATCAATTAACGTTTGTAAAAAATGTTGACTACAATTATATAATAGGTATATTCAGGATATCAATATGCTTTACTTCTGTACATAAATGTTGGTGTGTCCACTTGCCCTATATTGGCACCAACTGTAATCTTCCAATATCTGTGTTTGATTTGGTGATAAATTAAAAAATATATTATATAAACTGTTACAAAAATACATAAATTAAAAATACGTAATTAGTAAAAAAAAAAAATCTTGAGGTTATAAAATAATATTGGGGTTGGCTTGTTTCAGAATGCCTATATATCTTTATTTACCAATTATCCAGTAATTCTTGAAAACACTGACAGATGAATTTTTGGGCTCATGATTTCCCGTAAAAATAGACCCCGACTTGTTGACTGTTAGCAATACCATGCTTACTTAGCATGCTAAGTATGCATATTGTGTGACAAGATCATCTACTTATTCCACACATAAATTTGATTGAATCCATCAACAACATTAGGTTACAAGCTCCGACAAAAAAACCGGCCAAGTGCGAGTCGGACTCGCGCACGAAGGGTTCCGTACCATTATCTCTAAAAACGGCAAAAAAAATCACGTTTGTTATATGAGAGCCCCCTTAAATATTTATTTTATTCTGTATTTTAGTATTTTTTGTTATAGCGGCAACAGAAATACATCATCTGTGTAAATTTTAACTGTCTAACTATCACGGTTCATGAGATACAGCCTGGTGACAGACGGACAGACAGACAGACGGACGGACAGCGGAGTCTTAGTAATATGGTACCGTTTAACCCTTTGGTTGCGGAACCCTATCCTGTTTTACCCGAAAGGTTAAGCAGAGGTGTACACCCACATTTCGCCGCCAGTAAAGTTTAAGTGAGCTATGCTGTGTAATACAACAACAATAATAATAATTAATCAGCAGTCCAATGGCGCCGCCACACGGTGTTCTCCACCCTAAGGTTACCATGCCCGTCTGTGTCTAGAATGTAAAAAATGCCAGATTTTTCAGAAAAATGCCTGCCTATTGTAAAAAACTGTAAGTCTTAAAATATGTAGTACCTATCTACGGTCGAAGTCTATGATCGATGACTACCACCCCGGTAGCTTGGTGTGACCTTGGTTGTTAAACTTTTTTTACATAACATGACATCACGCCTGTAAACCCCGAAGGGAAAGGCAGAGATGTACCTATCGTCCCAGATTTCCCCAGTTATATTTAAGTCCCATGTAATAGGGGGCGAGCCTATTGCCACCAACCGAGCACAAATCCACACTACGGGCTTCTACTGAGTAATTCCTGGTGGAAATACCCAAAAGCACTTTGCCCGATCTGGAAATCGAAGCCATGACCATGATATTTTGGCTTCAATTCCCAGGCGACCACGAGACCAAAGGATAAAATTTAAAAAAAAAGAAAACACTCCCCAAAGGGACTCCCCCTTTGGGGAGTGTTTTCTTTTTTTTTTAATTTATCCATGAATTAGCGGATATTAACGATAAATCTGAATTTAAAGCGATAGAGGAAAGTAAACTACGAAAATATAAAAGAAAACCTTAACTGGCATTATACCTCAAACAATTCAAACAGAACTTTTAATTAAGATTAGCCGTTTGAGTGAAATTTTCGGAATTAATTTTAGCCTTGAGTGTCACCAAAAGAGCATGAGAAATTCTGAGTGTGCGTAGTATCTGGTTTCCAGTGTTTGTGGGTGTTTTCTTACCTACCCTGTTCTGTCCCACTGCTGGGCAAAGGCCTCCTCCAAGTCCTTCCAGGAACTCTTTTCCAGCGCCTCAAACCAGCCCTCAAGGTACGCGTCCAGGTCATCTCTCCACCTCTTTCTATGTATTTATTCTAATCAATTTTGATTTCAATTAAGCATTACTCATTAGATTTCAGTTAGTGTCAACTAAAACAAATAAATGTTACAGCTGCTTCAAGGTCTTAACTCGTAACTTCCGCAATTGTTAATTTAGAAGTGATTGTATTATCAGCTCTACGATCAGTTCTAACGTAATATTAGACCGCGCGCGCGTAACCGTGTACAAACGCAGAAAGACGCGGAAAAAATTTATTTAAAAAACTGAGCACGTCTATCTTAAAAAAAAACCTGTGT
This sequence comes from Omphaloscelis lunosa, assembly GCA_916610215.1. Taxonomy (NCBI): domain Eukaryota; kingdom Metazoa; phylum Arthropoda; class Insecta; order Lepidoptera; family Noctuidae; genus Omphaloscelis; species Omphaloscelis lunosa. Next base: position 19,094,630 of record OU744247.1, read on the forward strand.
GCCTGGCATAAAATAAAACAGAATATAAATAATATATGTGTATGTTTTGACGAAACGAGAATTTAAAAAAATGTGTAGTGCTAAGAATTCGATAGAGTTTCCTATAGTGTTGATAGTTTTGTTCTATGGTTTGTACTATGATTTGTTACTTGCTTGTTTTTTAATAAGATTTTATGAAAAAAGACAATTCTTACATACTATAGATTAAATAACTATATCAAGAAAATAAATAACATGAAACGAGATAGTTTACGTAGAAATACTTTTAACTTAGGTACGAAACTTTGTACAAGCTCGAATGTCGTAAATTTTCATTCTTTCAATTTATTTTCTTTATTAAAATTATATCAATTTCAGGTTTGCTCGAATCATCACAAGCGGCATTTTTACGATGCTACAACGGGTAAATTAATTTTAATTAGTTATTAAGTTTAATTTTGTGTAAACAAAAAGATTGCAATCTTTAATTTGATGATAAATACAAATAAATTAACTGGTAATTTGCAAAAAAAACATTCATTCATTCAACAGGAAGAGTGTACATACATGTGTGTGTGTAGTCTTCTTCGTTTCGTGTGGTTGGTGCCTAACAAATTGTGATTAATCAATCACAGTCTGTTTTGATTTGAAACAGATTGTTAATCCATTGCTTCATAAGTTGGAAAAAAAAATCAGCTCAACAACGTAAATAACGCAATGAATGTTATTGAACTGTCAAAATGAAACAAATTAGTCATAATCGTTTATTAAGGTAAATTAGGGTACTGATGTCAGAGTTTTAAAGCCGCCTACGGGCCTCTGACTTGGCTTTACATGCCGTTGAGAAATATCTCTCAGGCATGCCGGTTTCCTCACGATGTATTCCTTTACCGTTTTTTAAGCAAGTGATACAATACGCACATGAATCCGAAAAGTCAGAGGTGCGTGCCTTGGGTTCGAACTCGAGACTTATGACTTGGTAGTCCGACGCGCGACGGTCAAACCAATAGGCTGTCTGCTTTGTGATGCTATTTGTTTGCAGTGTACAAAAAAGAAACAAATAAAAGCTCCGGGCTACTACTGGGCAATTCCTGATGTAAAAACCCAATAACACGTTGCCCGACCTGGGAATCGAACCCAGAATCTTATGCTCGTATAGCATGCAGTAGCGCTTGCGACCACAAGACTAACGAGGATATTATATCCACAAACGGATTTATATTTCTCATGAAGAGCCAAGCTTCTAACTCTACACGCCCCATTAATAAATCGGCGGCGATATTGCCGGAAACGGCCAAGCCAAATATTTTGTTTTTTTTTTTATTACATTTTACATGAAAATGTTTTTAGCGGGATTTATTTATCTACAATCATATTACAAAGATAAAATATTTTTATTTGTAATTAATAAACACAAATATTACTGGACCGATTTAAAAAATCTTTGAGTCTATAAATTACACTGGTAAGCAGTAGTTTTGTTTTATGAAGTTTCATACCTGATTTTGTATGATTCTGCCACGTTGATTCCAAATCTGTTGTCAGGTTTTCTCTAGCAGCTCTAGTTTTTGAAATATTTCATTTTTAGCGAAAAATACTCGATTATAAAATGGAAAAATTGTTTCTCTAACCCCACATAAAAAAAAACTTTTGTTTTATAAGATTTTCTTGCATGAATCGAAAGTTCAGCCTTGTTTTGAATGCTCCAGCAGTAATCAGCCATCATATTTGCATTCCATCGACCCTGGTATCGCTCTTCCATTGTGCGAATGTCCTGATGAAAGCGTTCTCCTTGTTCTTCGCTTAAATCGCCTAAATTTTCTGGGAAGTGGTCTAAATAGCTGAAGAGGAATCTTGATGCTCATGTTACATTCTAGTCTTTGAAAGTGCAACATGAGCTGCTCAATGTCTTGAATATAGTCGGGACTTTTTATTTTCTAAGAAATGTTGAATGTAGCCGGGACTTTTTAAATCCTTGTTGAGAGCTTTTACAAATTGTTTTACCAGACCTAATTTTATATGGAGAGGGGGTAATATAATGGTCTAATAGCTGATTTTAAGTTCCGGTAAGTCCATTTGGAACGATTTTTACAGTTTATTCCGGTAATATTCACAACACAAAAATAACAGTCATCGTGATAATTAGTCGGTTCACGCCAAATCACAGAACTTTTGAACTTCAAAGTAGGATTTTTTTTACTAGCCCATAAACGCAATGATGTTACGTAACTACCACATACAAAATTTGGGATCCATGGCTTACTAAACACTTGTAATGGCGTCCCAAAGAAGTTCAAGTAGGCCTTTTTTATAAAGTCAGATGCACTTAAACAACATTCCCGAAACATATATTCACCACAAACAGCACAAACACTATTTGGATCGTTTAAGCAAGTTCTTCTTAATGTAGACATATCAATTTATTTATGGTATTTTCAAAATTTTTGCACAAAAAAAATAAATATTAGTAAGCCGCGTAACGAAATTTTAAGATGTACCTGTATCACAAAAACTAGTGCTGATAGAAAAAAAACTGAGGGTCAAAATATGAAATCAGCGAACTCAAATTACTAAGAAACAGTTTAGAAACTTCATAACACAAAAAAAAAGTTAAATTTTGTTTATCTGTAAGATACTAGCTGTTACCTCCTTTCTCCGCGTGGAATTCTATACATCAATTTTATTTGTTCGTATATCTGCCAGTGAAAGTCCCGTTAAAATCGGTCCAGCCATTTCGGAGATTAGCCGGAATAAACAGGCAGACAGACAAAAATGTTAAAATTGTGTTTTTGTTGTATGTACCGTATATACTTCCATATGCATTATAAAAAGCTGTTGTTTTGACATTACAAACAGACACTTCAATTTTATTTATTTGTATGTATACGTATTATAGATAGCGCAGGTAAAGCCGCTGGCGGAAGCTAGTTTATATTTGTTGTAACAGTTAAACATATCTAAGGCGTTGTAGATACAGTAAAATTATAATAAATCAAAGTTCTCAACGTTCGTCAACTTTTTATTTTTAGCATAGTAATAAAGTAACACGATGATCTAATAAACCATCCAACACTCGAGGGAAACGTAGAAAACATGCAGTATGCAAACGTACATATGTTCCCAAAACATCTTTTATTAAGCGTTTCTTCATTTTCCTTGCTTCCTTACCTATACGACAAAATTATAAATATTTACCCACTTACACACTGTAAAAAAAATACAGGACTACCTACTACCTACTTTCTTATGATGAAACGAATCTTATGATGAAACGAAGTAGCTGGTCTATTCCCAAATAGACAAGCTACTACTTTACTGGCTCATATTTAACAATCATCCCATTCACATCACACACAGACACACACACTTACTTTTTTATTTGTGCATACTTTCCATATAAATTCTTACATGGCAATCTAATTATGTTTACAACTTTAAAAATGGCTACTAAATATTCACAATTTATATAAGGGGATGAAATGTAATCCGAGATACAAGTTTACCACCTAGTTCGAATGCAGATAGTCCTAAACTTTGTATATTACAAATCGCACCGGTCGATCGAAGGTTAAGCTACGCTTGCCGAGGCCAGTTAGTGGATAGGTAATCATCCATTACATATAAAGACCCCTCTGTGCCACGGAGAGCACGTTTAGCCGTTGATCCCGACTGTCATTCGTCAGAAGCCCAAAAGTCTGTCAAGCAGTCTTACCACGGAGTATCGTGTTGCCCAGTACCTAACTGGATTGTAGAAATCAGATAGGCAGTCACTCCATGTAAAACACTGGTATTCAGCTGCATTAAATTAGACTGGAGGCCGACCCCAACATAGGAAAAGGCTAGGCAGATTTCAGTTTCATTTTTTATAGTACCTACGCAATATCTTCGACATTTGGCAACTGATTATGCTGGATGATTTATTGAATCCCAAACTATTCCATTAAATACATATACCAATATTTTTGCAATATCAAATCTGCATGCATATAAACGCATAAAGAACACATTTCGCTCAATTTTTCAACTCTTAATCTGTTAAATGGACCGTACCGAAAATGTGTTACGCAATTATAGATAGCTGGCATACATTATGTTAGCAGCATTCACAAATTAATCAACAAGTTACTTCAATTAATTTTAAAAGTCAGGATTAGTGGTTTTGCAATTAACATTATTGCTTAATATATGTATACTTATTAACTAATAACTTTACATAAATATATTGAATTTTATTATGTTCCGTTTATTAATTTTTGTACTATTAAATACATTTTTATATATTTTTTATAAAAGTCAGTTTTTTTTTTAATAGTGGCCCATCGGCATCGGGAACAGCGTCCAAACTGCCGGTAGTTAGGGCTCTAGAGAGAGGAACCTCCTCACAATGCGTGCTGTGTCTAGGAGTATTGCTTTCTTAATCAAACCCTTGACCCAGCCGCGCAAAGAGAGCTTCCCAAAGTGTTGGTCGAGGTTCTCCGCTATTAGGCCATTACCCGTAACGATTATCGGTACAATGACTGCAGAATCCACGTCCCACATGTCGACAACCTTGTGTGCTAAGTCAAGATACTTGATTTTTTATCTTTCACAGGACATTTCCAGTTTCTCAACTTGGACAGTGATATCAACAATAATTGCACGGCGCTCTCATCGATCTATCACCACAATATCAGGCTTATTGGCTACAATAGTCCTGTAAGTGATGATAGATCGATCCCAGTACAATGTGGCGTGACTATTCTCGAGAACTGGGTCGGGCGCATCCCTGTAGTATGGTACTTCGGACTCCATAAAGTTGTACTGCAAGACAAGTTGCTGGTGGATAATCCTAACTACAAGATTGTGTCTGCACAAGTACTCGCCATTAGCAAGACGAGAACAACCTGAAACAATATGTCAGATTGATTCACCGGTACGGTGGCATACCTACCTGACAAAACGTTCGGTTTCCCCGAAGAGGTCGCCGAGACGCAGCCAATATAAAGATGCCAAAAAGTCTACATGAGGCCCGGAAAAAGCGTCCGTGTAGCTAGTGATCTCTGCGTGTTGTGATGTATGAATTTTTGTGAGAAGAATGCATGACTGTGTTAAATAAAGTATATGTTTGATAATAGTATGACTTAAAACAAAAACAAAATATTTGCAGCTGCCATCTTGGATTTACATTTCGACCTCACTATCGGCTGTAACACCCTCGAAAACTATGAAAACGATACCCATGATGAAAAACTTGAAAATTTTCGGAGCCGCCATCTTGGATTTTCATTTTAACAAAATTCACACTTTCTCCGCATGCAGTGTACTCGGGCCAATGTGTACAATTTTATCCCACGACACTGTAATCACTTTACTCTTTTCTTTTGTTTTTTTTCTGCCGTCGTTCTATCTCTCTCTCTCTATCTTTCTTTCTCTTTGAAATAGAAAAAGACAGTCGCAAGTATTAACACTTTTTAGCGCGACGATTTCTGAAATTTTACAAGCCGTGTTAAAGAACTTCGTTCCAATAATAACTTAGGACCACAGCACCGATACAAAATTGTTAGACAACAATATACCTACTGTTTATATCATTTGAAATTTGCTTTGAAGTTATTGTGAAATGATTAATAGAATCTGGTTGTTGGATAACCGTACAGTGTGCACTATTTCATGAAAGTAAGACCTACTACATAATAGTCAAGTCAATGAACTTTATAAGTGAGCGGTTGACCAACAAAATATGGTAATTTATGATCATCATCATTGCAGCCTTATTCCACCCACTGCTAGATACTATATAGGTCTCTTCCCTTTTGTGTCATGCTTGCCCTGGTCTGTGCAAGTCTTATCCAGGTCCAGGAATTTATGATGATTCGTGCCAAATGGTCACTGACATCTGTAAGCAATGCAGGACAGAGTATGGCCACTCTGTCCTGCATTGATTTACTTATCTATGCCCACAGGCCAAATAAAAAACCAAGACATAGCGATGTCAAAACTGACATACAGCCGGTTTCGTAAACATGTGTGCACTTAGTGAGGTGTAGTTTGATTGTAGTTTGTAAATGGTTGTAAATGTGTGCGTGTGAGCGTGTTTGCACAGACCGGAGGTGTAGTTTTCACATGCTTCACTGTATTGTTCACAGCGCTATGTCTTGATTTTTATTGGGTCTGAGTTTAGATCATACGTATATAAATTACATCACTCGATCTCTTATGAAATTCTAATGTCTAGACATCAACCTTGACTCCCAGAAGTAATTGAACACCTAACTGTTGTAGCTGCTATTTATAAAACAAAACATTTCACGAATGAAAGTGAATTTAAATAACATAACATTACGCACGCCTGTATTCCCCGAAGGGTTAGGCAGAAGTGTACTTATAGTAGGGACACCCACATTTCGCCAGTTATGTTTAAGTCCCATGTAATGGGGCGAGCCTATTACCATCAACTGAGCACAAATACAGACTCTGGGCTGCTACTGAGGCCTCGGTCTCGAAGTCAGCGGGCAGCGGGGCGGTGGCGACGGCGGCGCTTTTTTTTTTAACTAGGGCACCTCGCAGTTGACCTATGAGGTTATGGCTGCTTAACCGGACTTTCCTGTGGCTGCCTGAAGCTTTTAAACTTAAAGCCTCCAGCCAGGGGAAAAAATGATTCTAAATAAAAACTAGGCGAACGCTCGCTAAGGGCACCCCCTGCGGGGTACGAACCTCGGCTTAAAATATAGGTGTAAAAACGTCCAGAACTAAAGAAATATCCGAAAACACCTAACACAATAACAGAGAACTTAACCTATTTGAGGTCAGATCCTATAGTTTTAGAGCTCGCTTCGCTCGGTCTTGATTGCATTCTACAATCTCTCAATTCTAAAACTTCTAATGTCACAAAGTATCGAATTCCTATTTCCGAAAATCTAATCGGCCCTAGGCAGCGTGAACATTATTGACTTTGCTTCGATCGCTCTTGCATCCTACTCTATCTTTATTCTTAAGCTTATTTATATAAATCGACACAGGCCCCTTTCTGTACGAATGGACAAAATAAAACCTATCTCATTCAAGGCGGGATGCAAAAATTATCGAGCTCGCTTCGCTTGCTCTTGAATCCTACATTCTCTTATTTGTTAAGCTTTTCTGCATAAGTCAACAAAGTTGCTCCTTTTATGAATGGACAAACGATAACCTAACATATTCGAGGTGAACTGCAAAATTTACTCGGTTAACGCTAATGTGTTTCTTGATGAGTTGCTATTTTAATATTAACTTCGCATCACACGTAGGTAGGTACGATTTGATTAAGTCCTATAATGATGGACAGACCACAAAGTGTTCCTTACACGTCTTTTCACCGTCGAAGATACGGAACCCCAAAAAATTATTATTACAACCGGTCAGACGTTCTCAAAGGTCAATGCTCTGTTTCACATGCGATATTTTGGCGGTTGCATAAAAATGCACCAATGAATTATTAATTTTGTGCAATAATTCTTGTAGACAATCAGTCTACCTATATACAAGTTGTATATTTATTTATTTATTATTAGTAATGATGAGTACAATGACTCCATAAGAGGCTTTCAGTTATTGCATACCTATGAATATAACAATCATTTACCGTGCGTTAGTCTCGGAAGAACTTGAAAATGGCTCGACCGATATGATTTTTGTTTTGTTCGCCTCTATACTGAGGTGATTTAGGAAAATACAAAATTAGGAAAAACCCAAAAGAACAGCCAAAAAATCGAAAAAATTATTATCGCATTATTATCTCACGTGGTACAAAGTTCACCGGGTCATCTAGTTCAAAATAAAATTAAAGGTCACCAGACATTTTTGATTGCATGCTGGTCGGTACTTTCATGCATATCCTCTTCTTTGCATTTTCTCCCGTCTGCAAAAATACAAACACGTAGGTAGGTATCAATGTTTCGGATTTGGGTTTCATCCTGTTTTCGTAATAGATTTAACAAAATCTAATTAACCTAGTAAAACCTAGTTCCCGCAAACACTTAAGGTAGTTTTCGCAAACACTGAGGTACCTACAGGCCGTTTCCGCAAACACAAACAGTTTCCGCAAACACTGAGGTACCTACAGGCCAGTTCACTATGGGTACCAATGGGGCTCTGTTAATGAGGCTCCGCTGTCCGTCCGTCCATTTATCGCAGGACTGTACTCTTTTGAAACGTAATAGCTAGACACTTGAAATTTTCACAGAGTATGGACTTCTATGGCGCCTATCAAGAAATAATAAAAATAAATTGAAAGTTAAAAATTAAAGATATAAGATGCGTTTTTTTTTTTTAGAGAAATAGGTACTATGAATGAGCTTATCGATAAAATTAATAATGTGCATACGTAAATATTCATTCCCCATTATAAGTTTAACGTGTGTATCTGTATGTCTGTCTGCGCCATCGTAACTCCCTAACGGCTGAACCGATTTGTTTTTGTTTTTTTTGTTTGTAAGGTAACTTGATCGAGACTGTTCTTAGCTATGATTCAAAAAAATCGGTTCAGCCGGTTGAAGATTATCAGCTCTTTTCTAGTTAAAGAGAATGGATGGGAGCACCTTCCACAGGTCTGATCGATTTGAAATTTGGTTTTCTGTTACTTCAATGACATTAGAAGATCACAGTAACCTTGAACTGATGCTGCAGCATCATCTGGAATTTGCAGGATACCCAACTCACTTACCAACATACAGCACAGTTATCGTATTTGGGCTCAATGAAATGGTCTTAATAAATAGGTTATGTATATCCATAGATGGTTTGACGATTAACAGGGTCTGGTGATGGAGTAGGAAAGAGAAATGAGGAAATGTTTTTGTCGGGTGTTTTTAAATTGGTAATTATGAAGTATGTTTGTATTTCCTTTATTCGATAAACAATACGTACCGTAAGAGTACCTGGGTACTCTATCTTTCTTTCTTTCTTTTTTTAATCTTTTTTTTTAAGTTCTGGTTGTACTAATCTAATATTCAAAAGAGCGAGAGAGAAGATATTGTAAAATTGTTTGTTTTTAATGGGTGTGAAAAGACCCTTAACGAAGCCGAGAGTCACTTGTTCTTCCCGTCACGTCATTTTGATCACTTTTAAGTACTAAAACCTTCTGGTACCAGAGATATTGATGGTCGAAGTTCTTACTTTTTATGACGTTTTCTTTACGAACAGCAGTTTTTAATAATTCAACTTTAAATACCCCCATGACCCCTGTAGGTACCGTTGCATGCAGCAAAATCTTTCACTGATGCTGTATGTTGAAACACGCAGACGAACTCGCGGGCAGAAGCTAGTCTATAATTCAATATTCTAACATAGCTGATCATTTCCAGATCCCTGAATAACTATGTAGTGACAACATTGGACAAGCCGCTCGCCCTAACCCCATGCATCAACACAGACCTTCCTACCGTATTTTACACCTTCGGCTTCCGAGGCAAGACTGCAGGACCAGGAACCAAGGCAGTTCTGACTGCTTACTTAGCGCAGAGGAAGAAGAATGTCATACTCTTGGACTGGGAGCAGGAGGCGGCTCCTGGCCTGCTTGGCATAACCTTGGGATACGCGCTGTCGGCAGTACCTAAGGCTAAGAAGGTAATGGTATTCGCCTATAGACTATTTATATATTTGTGATCAGTAACTTTCAGAGAAAAGTTGGAAATCGGTCAAAATATTTGTAAAAACATTTGTACATTTTAAAAGGTTTGGTAAAAGTACTTACCTACCTACCTACTAACATAAGCCTATTATATAAATATGTTTTTTAACACACTTGATCATAAAGTGGCTCTTATTGAACCGCTTTTAGTTTTTTCATAATGCAGTGCATTAAACACGCGTGCTTTTTATTACCGCGACAGACAACTAACCGACGTTGAAAAGTTTATAAAAGAAGCTCCGGATAGTCAGTACCTGGCAACAAAGGTCAGTTGAACTTCTCTCTAAAATTACGTTATTGTAGCAGAAGTAATAACTTACGTTGTTGTAGAAGAAAGTAAACAAAGGTGGATTGAATATCAATGAGTACAAACAGTGTAGCGTCACTATCTTCCATTGAAGTCCATTGTTCAAGCGTTAGTTCAAGAACCTTTAAAAATATGTCAACAATCAAGTGAAAGAAAACTAATTTAAATGTGTCATTGTGTCATGTGTCAAAAACCATTCAAATTTTAAAATTAATTGGTTATTTTGACATAGTGATAGAGAGGGTTTTTGAGCAAGCAAATGCAGGGCAAAAAGTTGATAGCTGAGTAGGCTGAGTTGACAACGAGAGAACACCGAAAATATATTTGAAAAGTTTCAGATAGGAACCCCGTGGTTAGGAGACCTTTTTCAGATTTTGAAATTGAGCCAAAAATAAAGTGATCTACAGAGCCTTCGATTTTGGTATGATCGTGTACGGCCTAAAACCAATAAGTAGGCAAAGCTGATGATGAAATTGTGGGCTTTACTTAAATCTGACGAGTTTGAAAACTCAGATTTGGGCAATTTTTAAAAGGATATTGAGAGCAAATAATAGTTATTTTGTGCAATAGTGTAAGGTTACACTATTGCACAAAATAACTTTTATTTCTCATTTCATATCCTGATCTCATTTCATAGATATTGTCAAATATTTATATATTTACTTTTAATCATTACTTTCAAGTGTTTGATATTATCAGATTTCTGCATACCGACAAATCTTCACAAAAGGGTCAGCTTTAAATTCAAATATCAATCAAAGCTATTCGATTAGATGATTTAGAGATAAATGCAAAAGTATGTTCACTTTAGGGTACTTTCGCAAATCAATGAAATTACGTAATATTTGCCAAAAGGCTCCATCAATCCGTCAGGTATTTATATATTCACTATCAAGATAAGTATCCTATTAAAAATTGCCCAAATCCGAGTTTTCAGATTCGTCAGATTTAGGGAAAACCCACAATTTGTTAATCAGATTTGCTTATTTAACTCATTATGGGTTAGGCCGCACAAGCTCATACCAAAATCAAAGACTCTGAGAATCACTTTATTTTTCGCCCAATTTCAAAATCTGAAAAAGGTCTTCTAACCACGGGGCTCCTATCTGAAACTTTTCAAATATTTTATTTTATTTTCGGTGTTCTCTCGTTGTCAACTCAGCCTACTCAGCTATCGACTTTTCGCCCTGCATATGCTTGCTCAAAAACCCTCTCTACCACTATGTCAAAATAACCAATTAATTTTAAAATTTGAATGGTTTTTGACACATGACACAATGACACATTTAAATTAGTTTTCTTTTCACTTGATTGTTGACATATTTTTAAAGGTTCTTGAACTAACGCTTGAACAATGGACTTCAATGGAAGATAGTGACGCTACACTGTTTGTACTCATTGATATTCAATCCACCTTTGTTTACTTTCTTCTCCAAACTCTTTTCACCAAACAAACATATATTAGTTTGGCTACGACTTCCCAACTTTTAAATAAAATTTTGTTTTAATACGGTTATGATTTACGTAAACAGTTGATATCTAAATAATACAATCTAATCAGCCTAAAAACCTCTCCCTCACCGAGAGGAGGCATGTGTCTCAGCAGTGGGAACATTATAAGCTGATTATGAATCAGCTAAAAATCACATTTAAGACGCAGATATATGCCAGTGACCTTGGTTAACTAGCGGCACAGATAATATAATACCTAGCGGTCTGTATTGAGCTCACGCAACGCATCGTACGTCCAGCCAGTAATAGGATCGCCCATCATAATTTGTTTAACAGACCATTGGTTGTAAGATCATCAAGTGATGTCAATTAATTATGAAAACGTATGATACATGGCGGGTCATTTATATTGATTAAAAATTCTATTAAATCGAAAGAAAGAAAATACATCATCGGACTGTCTGTTGAATACAACATTGAATTGTCCTGTGTTGAGATTAATAAGTATGTTATAGTATGCGTATACAGACTTCCAAGTTGCCAGAATCTATCTGTGTTTGATTCTATAATGAAAAATTTAAAGAAACTTAGTACTAGTAGTAAGTCAATAATCATATGTGGTGATTTGAATATTAACTTAATAGAAAATAACTCAAATTGTCAGATTAAAGTCTTTTTAGGTCTTTTGATTTGTCAAATATTATTTCATTCCTATTGCTCAAAAAGTCCGTCATTGTAACGTACCAGAGCGGGGAAAAAAATAGCATATCTTGCTTTAGGGGAAAAAGTAATTTCTTTTAAATTTTTGTCTGTTACCAACGAGCCTTCAAAAATGAAAAAGTCTTTATTCTTATGTAGAACTAGCTTTTTCCCGCGGCTTCACGCGCGTGGAAGTCGGAAATTATCCAATGAAAACGTACTACCACATACCAGGATAAAAAGTATCTTATGTTGTTTTATTATCTTCACAGAGGACTGAAATTAAGTTGCTGGAAAAAAAATGTCGTTATATATTCGGATTGAACAAATTGTACGATTTTTTTTTTTAATTGCAATCCTAGTGAAAAGTAGTCCAATCTACTATTATTGAACCAACCCGAGTGACAGCTTCTTCTGCCAATTGTATAGATAATATTTTTTGTAATTGTGATTACACAAACAAATTGTAAATAAGTTGCCATCAGATCACAGTGGACAAACAATAACATTCTGCTCCAACATACCTTTACAACAAAATTCATTTGTATTTGAGTCCAATTACATGTAAAAGTTTAGAGAAATTATATAATTCTTTGGCCAATAAATTATGTGTTCAGAGTTTGAATGATATAGGTGACCCAAATGAGTTCTACGCTGAGTTCTTTTCACTATAAAACACGTAATTTAATGACACTTTTCCACTAAAGACTAAAAGTATTTCCACAAAATGCTTATTTAGTGATTGGGCGACTACAGGTATTCGTAAAAGCAGGGAAAACTATTTGAACTTTATGGCCTAAAGCAACATATGAATAATACAAGCTTTCATAAGTATGTTGCAAAATATTCAAGAACTATTAAAAGTGTGTGCAAAATAGCCAAAGCTCTTTATATTAGCAACAAAATAAAATCAGCTGGTGATAAAATAAAAACTACCTGGCAAATAATAAATAATGAAACAGGTAGGAAAAAACAGCGAAATATTGAATTTAAATTAGAGACTGCACATGGCCCCATTAACTCATACATAGAAATAGCTCAAGAATTTGAAAACTTTTTTGCTTATATTCCCCTTAAAACTACTGAAGCCTTAAATTCCTCACCTGCGTTTTGCTGCGTTACTTAGACACAATGTGAAGGCACGCCCTTTGGAGTTTTGGTTTCAGCATACAAACCCCCAGGCTGTTATAAAAGCTTTTAAAGATCGTAAAATTAAATCAACAGAAGATCTCTGGGGAATGTCCGTAAAATTCTGTAGATCTATTATCGAAACCATTGCGCCCTATTTAGCTTACATATTTAACACCAGTGTAGTCCAAAAAGTCTTTCCGGATCTCATAAAACATAGTAGAGTAGTTCTATTGTTCAAATCCGGTGATAGTAAAGAACTCAACAATTATAGGCCTCTGTCAATTCTGCCAGTTCAGTTCAGTAAGGTGTTTGAAAAGTTGATACTCAATCAAATGTCACGTCACTTTAATAAAAATTCCATCTTTCTTGAACAACACTACGGTTTCACCAAAGAGCGTTGTACCACTAACGCCGGTGTCTCCCTAATAAAAATCATTTTTAATGCCTGGGAAGAAGCACAAGATGCTATTAGAATCTTTAGCGACCTCTCGAAGGCGTTCGATTGTGTAGCCCATGAGACACTTCTGCTGAAACTAGAGCACTATGGTATACAGGTCTTGATTTACTTAGATCAGACCTGAAAGATAGAAAGGTTAAAGGTCAGGTAAACGGCGTAAACTCATTAGGGACTGAAATGGCAACGGGCGTTCCTCAAGGTTCAATATTGGATCGATTCCTCTTTTTAGTTTACTTTAATGATTTACCCCAATTACTTCAAAATCAACCAAAGATAGTGTTATTTGCAGATGAAACATCATTGATTTTTTAAATAAACCGACGGTCACAAAATCTTGACGAAGTACATAAGGGCCTATTTAAAATAAATGATTTGACTTTGAAGAAGCGCTTTCCCAAATTAGACGCATTATTAATTATTATACATAAAACAAAAGGTATTTTAATAAAACACGTATACCAAAAGATCAATAATTAAATTGTTTTAAAATGGTGAAGGTTTCAGAAAAATACGCTTGATAGGTTTTGCGTGATTCTCAGTTTTTTATCCGCGTTAGACAAAACTTTACAAACTAATTTCACCATGTAATATAGACATAATCTAAAATATTCATATATTATTTTTTTAAGAATTCCAAATCATTAACTCTACTCGTTTAGACGTGATCTTTAGTATAAAATCATAAGCCACATAGGCACCTACCACATATTGTTTTAACTTGTATCTTTCTCAATCTAGGTTGGCAGAGAACTAGGCCATGCTCTGATAGACTTGACTAAAGCTGGAGTGAGGATGGAAGACATCCACCTGGTCGGCCATTCCCTAGGAGCCCACCTCTTAGGATACGCTGGCAAGAGGACCAGGGAACGCGGCTATGTGGTGGCAAGGTGGGTATAGCAAGTTGATGCTACATTATTTATCAGCTATTTCCCGCTGGTGCATTTTCTTATTACCTGTTCTTCCAAGTGACACAGTGCTATTAAGTACGTACTGCATGATCTATTCTTAGTTGGGTGGCGATAGTTAATCTCGTACAATAAAAGAGAGATTAACAAAATGTTCCGTCGATATTTCTTCGACGATGCAAACATAGCCATTTATGATTGTAGCTGTCCCCGTTCTGTAACTAAATAGTACGATCGAGTACATATAGGTAAGTAGGTACTACAATTAGTAGGCAATTATAAGCAATAAGACACTCTCAAAATACGATATGATTGTTTACATCGTCGGTATGCAATGGATTTATTGACCTCATCCATGATCAGGACATCGATAGAACACAAAACAACAAAATACGATCTAGAGGCATGTGGCCGCTTTTCTTTAGATCGAATTTTGTTGCTTCGTGTCTCAATACGAAACTTTATAAAAGTTATTAGAAAATTCTAGACACACTAACCGAGGGTCCTTATTAGCCGTTATTCATAATTCCTTCTCAGTCACGAGATAATATTTTTTTTAAAGGAGTGGCGCTAGTGTACCGTTGTACGCCCTCTTAAACACGAGACTACTATTGAAGGTCCTTTACTTCTAACAAAACTCAGTCACACAAAATATTCGACGGAATCTAACCATTTGGCCATTTGGCGAGCGACAACAACAGCGATACCTAGCGGTGCATAATAGCGCCATCTAGTGACCTTGTAGTAACACGTTACGTTATTGTAACGCTAGTTTTGTGATGAGAAGATGGTCCTAGGTGCTCCATCAATCCCTAGTAAAAGGGTCGATTCCATTGGTAGAAATCTAATGGTGAGCAATTTACTGTTTGAGGAACTATTCTGCTCATCACGTCGAAGATCCTCATCAAATCTTCACCAAATTTTTATGAGACTAATTTAAAGCTACTATTCTTTCAAATAAAAAAGAACCATCGAAATCGGATCTCATGGTGGAGATATCCAGTAGCCCCCTTTTTGCCCCTATTTTTGGAGGAATGAATCCAATCCAATCTAATCAAAAATTAATATTCATTCGGCCTTCACTGGGCACTCATTCGATACTGCTGCTTTGGACCAAAATTTACTTATAGCCTCCGTTCCTCCCATCTATGGAAGCATCCACAACTTTTAGAAAAAGTAGACCAAATTATTAGAAACACTTTAACATCAATCCTAAATGTGGCCCTGTACGACCGAGCGTGGCAGCAAGCTACACTTCCCATTCGCCTGGGTGGTCTCGGTGTCCGCAAAATTTCAAGTATAAGTTTACGGCGTTCCTCTCCTCGGTCCACAGTACCAATAAGTTAACCAGGAATATTTTATCTTCCTCACTGGCCGATTTTGAGATACCGTGCCTAACCAATGCGTCGAACGCTTGGAAAATGACTTGTCCCAATACGGATCTGCCCGACAACCCGTCTTCCCTATACCTATACGGAATACCCTGTTACACACGTCACCTAATACTGTTGAGCGCGCCCATCTGCTGGCTGTGGGAGAATGCAGTGGCGGTACCTTCATAGAAGCCAAAAAGCCCGGCTTGCCCTAATAAAATACACTAAAATAATACAAATACACAGTCAATGAACTCGAACTCAATCATGCATGTCATAGGAATAACCAAATTTCGAAATCCCCGTTTTTCTGCCGCGCGCACTGAGCTAGGTTGCCAGATCTATGCACTCATTGAACTCGAATCATTCATTTAGTAATCATTAGAATAAAATTTAAATTCTGCGCGCTTTGTTGCGCGCCAATACAATGCATTCAATTGCGCCTTCTCGCTCACACTCGTGGGCTTCTTATCTGGCTTGCCTTACCTTTCTTTGTCTCGCAATTTTCGCCTACAAATTGCTATAGAAACATTTACATTAGTTGATATTTGATATGTATATGTTTTGAAATTAATATTTTGAGACTAGAATTTTATTTTACATTTATCATTTATATTTTAACAGGAAAGATTTTTTGTATACCTTGCTGAGAAATCAAGTTAAGCGATGTTTCGGGAAGCAGGTTACAGAGATCGGCGCTCTAACTAGAGTTGCAGCACGACTAGTAGGAGGCTCTACATTAAACAGTCTGTTCAAAGTACCAGTCAACAGTGACAAAATGTGGAGTTCTTGTTCGTGTATTTGTTTACAAGAAAGTCTTTCCTGTTCCAGCGCCCCACGCTTTTACAATCAAATATTATAATTAAAAGCACATAGTTTACACTTCAGCCCAGAAATAGAGACAACTTGAACGATCCATAATTTATTTTTGACTTTTACGTGCACCTATAAAAGCGTGTTTTTAAGTGTTTTTTAAACTATTAATTTATTTTATGCTTTTTAGTCTTTGCTAATGGCATATTTTAAACATTTATTTTAAATAGACGAATGAGCCCGCATCCTCTCCATCTCCGCCAGTGCGTCTGTATTGCATGGTGTCTTTACCTGTCAGCTTAGAACAATCTAGCTCTTCAATCTGGAGACCACTAAGTGATTTTACTCGACTTAGCGCCACATATGCCTGTCCATCCGCAAAAGTACGGGACCCTAAGTACACCACGGCGTGGTCTACCGTACAGCCTTGCATCTTGTGCACGGTCGATGCCCAACTTAAAATCACTGGGAGCATGCGCCTTTCCACCGTACCGTAGCTGTACTTGGCCGGGAATTGGATGCCTATAGGCTGAATTAGGTGCCCGCCGTCGTTACCGAAATTAACTTTGATGGACGGGAAGTCGGTTTCATACATTTGGTCGCGTCTAAAGTGTGGCCAGACGATGTCCGTGATAAAACCGATACTCCCATTCACGAGCCCCTTCTCTACGTTTATATTGGAACGCAACATGATGTTAGCTCCTTTGAAAATTCTTAATATACTCGGTAGTCCACCCGTTTTATTTATATCGCTGGGAACAATAGACTCCAATGAAGTATTTCCAAGGTTACGAGTCGCGTCGATAAGTTGGTCTTGAGCCTTTATATTGTACATTCGAGTACCTTTTCTTTCGTAAAATTCAAGAACTTCATTGTTGTGCTTCTCTACTTGGGCGTTTGTTGGAAAGATACGCAGTGCTTTTTCAAGCGCAAACTCGCCGGTAGCATTTGATGATACCTTCGTCAGCAATACTGCGAGATGCTCGCTGTTCAGCTCTCCGACCCTCAAGGCGTTCAAAATGTCGGTGAAAGTCATGTCTCCTCGCTGGCGCATGTTTTGTCTCAGTTCGACTAATGTGAAAAGCTGCCATAAATTAGTTGCTGGTCTCATGTGGTCCGGCTGTTGAAACACCTGTTTCCCACCCATTCAGCCCTCGGCACGTTTCTCACCTTGGCTTGGGTGGGATCTTTAACAAGCTACTACCCCATTAACACGTCAATATACATCGTATGCTAATATCCATCATGAAGTTCCAGTTCAAATCTGCCGGCTCCATCATCAGATCAGCTCGACAGTACCATATTATTGTATTCAGACCTTAAAACCTAATCGTGGTCAAAGTTCATTACAAGACCTTTCTAACAAGTCCAAACACGGCTATGATACGATATTTCATCATGGAATGCTAGTGCCTATCTTCCGGCTTTATCATCAGACATTGAAACCTAATCATGGTCAACGTTCATTACAAGACCTTTCTAACAAGTCCAAACACGGCCATGATACGATATTTCATCATGGAATGCTAGTGCCTATCTTCCGGCTTCATCATCAGACATTGAAACCTAATCATAGTCAACGTTCATTACAAGACCTTTCTAACAAGTCCAAACACGGCTATGATACGATATTTCATCATGGAATGCTAGTGCCTATCTTCCGGCTTCATCATCAGACCTTGAAACCTAATCATGGTCAACGTTCATTACAAGACCTTTCTAACAAGTCCAAACACGGCTTTGATACGATCATCCATCATGAAGTTCCAGTTCATATCTTCGGGCTCCATCATCAGATCAGCTCGACAGTACCATGTTATTGTATTGTCATCAAAATCACATACAACTGCCAATTTTCATAACGCTACGATCTTTAGAAGATGGTTAAACTAGTTTTCTTAGATTTGATTACATAGTTACATACATACAGGTCGACCTAATAAAAGCGTGTTAATAAATGGTTTATAAGCGACCATATATTGTAAAACAAGCTACTGTTAATATGACGCAACATGGTGATAATTCTTAAGCAACTAAATTTGTGATATGTCTACTCATTGCCAGCTTCTAATAAGTGTATCAACTTCATGTATAAAATAATATCAACGTACTCTAAATTCATAGAGTCACCTTTATTTTTATACTTTAGCATAAGTAATTGATGAGTGAATCTACTATATTTGAACATAAAATTTCCTTATTCAATGAAAGCTCTAATTTCATGTATTCGCCGATCTATTTATAATGTTACCATAAGTAATTGACTATTATACCTACCCAAATGAACATACAAAAAATATTGTTATCATAAACAAACATCTGCAACTCTGTGTTTGTTTGTGTTTGGACACACCTTAGGGAAAATTAAAACCAAACAACTATTTTATTTGTAAATCAGATAATTTTAATGGCAGTAGCATAGGTTTTTATGTTAAGTATAATTGTACTTATGTCCTAAGTTACAATAATGTAAGGCAATCAAATAATGAATAACATTGTTATTTGTCACTGAATAATCAGCGCAGGTTGTGCTTTACCTGGTCTCCCACGCTTCCTCTTTACACCATTTTTTTGTGTTTTTGCTTCTGGCGGCGGAAATGCATGTTTCAACCTGATAGCCAGACCCACCAAATGCTTGCAAGAATACTTACGGTGAAAATCTGGACAGTCACAGTGGCCATTAATCCACTCCTCTTCTTTTTTCGGTAATGTAATTTTCCAAGAAGAAAAAAACACTTTTTTGTACTCATCAAAATCGTTGAATGTTTTCTCCGTCAAAGTAGTCCTCGTGGAGTTGTCACCTGGGACCAGGTAGGTATTAGTTATTGGTGTTGATAGTATTGTTCTAATTTTGGTATCGGTTTTAGCCCATAGATATCCGGCTGTCCAGTCAGCTAATTTTAACACCGGTGTCGTCGCAAAGAGTTCTTCCGTTGCCTGTTGTGACCAGCTAGTAACCATGTCCTCTGCAACTACTAAAAAACGGGACAACGGTATACGCTCGCGGAGGGTATTTTCATCTTTAATAATCCTATTAAAAGATTCGAGAGCATTGTTAGTCACAGGTGATGAGATAGGTGTTGCACCTAAATACCAATTAGGGTTTTTAGTGAGCCATTCTTTTTTAAAATATGTCATAAATGCCTTTTGCTCATGCCATTTCGCCAAGAAAACTTTTGAAGCGGCGGTAAACACTTCAGGAGAAGTAGCACACTGCAATGCGTTTATATCTTGCAATATGGCTTTTCGTGAACTTTTCTCACTTGTTTGATCCAATTTCGTACACATTTGCTTTTTAGCGTGTGCCCAGCACATTCTTACTATAGTTTCTTCTCCGAACACGTCAATAAAAGCATTTTGAATGCTTTTTGCGGCGTCGCATATCAAAACCTTTGGGTCAAATGCATATGAGAAAATGGAAAAAATACTGTCTTTCAATCCCTTATACACAGTTTCAAAATCTTCTTTGCGTTCATGTGTAGATAATGTTAGGCAAATAGGATGAAATTTTCGGTTTTTGTCCGTTGTTCCAATTACTAGAACAGGAAACCCTTGCCAGATTAGTTTGTAGGTAGCATCCGCATGTAAAATTTCGGCAGTAAGGCACAGTTTTAATAAATTGTTAGAAGACAAAACGAAGCGGAAGCTAGGTGGGTCATTTTCTAAAATATGATAAGCTATCACAAAAACTTTATTCTCATCGTCAGGAACATCTGTGCGGATAATTATCCATTTTTCTAACTCTCCTAGGTGAATTGAGGACGGCCCATACTTTATACGCCTGCGATCTGCCAAATAGTTGTAGAGCTGCTGTCTTGTAGGTATTTTAAGTCCATCTATCTTCTTCAGATTGTGTAAAATGGCTTTTGGCAGAGGTCGAAAAGCTTGTTAATTTCCAATTTAGTTTCGTCGCAAATACCAAAACTGTAACTACTTTTGATGGAATCGTGGTTATGCTCGCAATCAGTGCGATAGAGTAACACCGCGTCCGAGTTCGCCTCAAATAACAAATACATCTTTGCAACACACTGCTCTCCCTTGCGTGGTACTTTATTGCACCTATAAAAGCGTTTTTTTTCCATCTAGCGTCATATGAGTAGTTAATATTGACCAAGTATTTTCTACTTTTACGACTTCTTCAGCGGCACGAACATTCAAAAATTTGTCCACAAACATCCAATTCCTCGATTCACCACGCCTTTTCTTCGCGTTCAGTGTGGGAAAGAGATGAAGCTCTACAGGAGGTATAGCTCCAGCTCTTTCTCCCACTGAAGTAATATTAAAATAATACTGCTTTATGAGCTTGTGGTAGGCCCCCAGATCGGTTGTAAAATATGACCTGTAGAGGAGTACCAACAAACTGACACACAACAGCAAATTTTGCCAGACTTGAAGCAGAGACGCTTCGCTCGTTGCGCTCGCTCGGTCAAAAATAACTTCGATCTGTTCCTCACATTCTTTGAATCATTAGCTAGCTAGCTATAAATTCTTCATTTCAGAATCACCGGTCTAGATCCCGCTCGAGCCCTCTTCGACGGTGCATTCGCGTTACAAAGCGGTCTCGACCGCACGTGCGCCAAGTTCGTGGACATCATCCACACCGACTCTGGCAGCTATGGCTCCAACGCTTCCACTGGCACTGTGGACATCTGGCCCAATTACACTAGGGGACCCGGGACCCAGGCCGGTTGTCCCGTCGGGAAGTTTGAGGAGGCCAGCCCTGAAGGTAAGATTGGAACGTGAACGACTAGATTTTGATCTTGTACAAAAACATGTTAAATAATCAAGCCATTTTCCAGTCCCTTTTTATACCTTATATCTCAATCGAAAAATGCAAGTTTATATCAATAGCTACCTAGGTAAGTAGAAAGGATGTTAGACGAATTATTTGGCATTGCCATCTCCTTCTTAAACTCACATTTCCGGCCGCTGAATCTAGTTTGTTTGGTTAACTAATTACTAGAGATATACAGGGTGGCAGGGACATCGAAGCGAAAACTGCTACCGTGGTTCAGTACATGATTCTGAACTCCCTCCCCCCCCTTGAAATTTTTCGTCGGTTATTACCTAAAAAAAACTGCTGTTCCATACATTTTGACCACGTAGGTATTGCACTTTTCTATGAAACAGCAGTTTTTTTTATTTTTTTTATAACTGACAGACAATTTCAAAGCAGAGGTGTTCAGAATCAAGTACTGAATCAATGGTAAACGTTTTCCCGTCCACCCTGTATAGATAGAGAGAATTCGCATTTAGGTAATTCAGTTTCCGTTTATAAAAGAATCACATTTCTAATACTACATACCTACCATAAATAATTTAAGCCATCGTCACGAACCCTAAAGTGGCCCATCTCCAGAGAGGCCGCCTCCAGTCGTTTTTTTTTTTTTGGTTCATTTAAAATTTCGGGTACTCATCAGTTTGTACGTTCGCGATCCCGGCTAGCTTACACAAAAAATGTGATAAAATTACAAATATTACGATTTTCGAAGCCTTGTTTCTTGCCAAATTTCATAATTCTAGATCAACGGGAAGTACCTACCCCATAGGTTTTTATTTATTTGCGAGTATCAAAATACTTCGCATAAATGGCCGTACTTTTTTGTTGCGTTGACTTGGAAACTTGTTTTTTTAGAGCTCTTAGGAACTGTAGACCTACGAATTTGATATTAATTTCATGTTGATACCTCCACGCGTTTCTGAGAAAGTCTTGACAGACTGACAGACAGATAGACGAAGTGATCCTATAAAGGTTCCGTTTTTTCTTTTAATTAGGTACGGAACCCTTAAAACATACCCAAATAGTATAGTAGATATAAAATCGAGTACTTCCACTTTGCCCCACTGGTGGGACAAAACGGAATGCTTAAAATTTTGCAGTGAAATCACCCACACTGGTTCGACTTGGTGGGGCAGATTCCACTATTTTTAAATCTTGTAGATTCTGCCCCACTAGGGTCACCTTAGAATTTGTGTAGGTGCTCGTATTTTATATTTGTTTGGGAAAGAAAGAAATGTATATCTAAGCTATAATGAGCTAAATTGTAATTGTATAAGCTATAATTGTATACCGAAGCCCCCGATTGCCCCACCAAGTCGAACCAGTGGGGCAGATTCCAATGCTAAATTTTAGGCATTCCATTTTGCCCCACCAGTGGGGCGGCTTGGTGGGGCAAAGTGGAAGTACTCATAAAATCCATGTAATAATAAGGGGTGAGCTTAGGCCCGCGAGGTTATGGCATTAGTGCCATTAACCGGACAGAAACCCTGAATCTGGTCTGCCACTGAGAACAACATAAAAACACTTAGTCCAACTACCCAGGGATCGAAGGATTGGACCAGGCTCAGCAGTCAGACTTACAGACCACAAGACCACTGAGGCAGACGTTTAGTAAATTAAACATTTCAGTCGAACCGGTCATCGAATGCATGAATAAAACTCAAAGCTGAACATGTTATGAGGTGCGGATTTCTATCCGCCCAGGCAAACCCGATCGTATGAGGTTGTCTATAACAATGGTCTTAGGGTAAAAACCTTAAACCATTTCATAAAAAAATCCTACAAGCCATGCCACAAGTTGTCAAAGAGAAAAAGATAAAAGCTAGTCTCAAATGATCGATAACACGGAGTCGGTTTTCTTAAACATAAGCAAAATCTCGACTCATTAGGTCTATGATCATCCCGGTACTCACCCCCTTTTTAGCCATATTACCTTTCACACAGTCCACCCATCGTTTCTTTAGTCTTCCCCAACTCTTAGCCATTAGAGATACCTAATCCCATTTGTTTATTTTCCAGAGGTTTGCAGTCACGACCGCTCGTGGCGATACTTCGTGGAAGCCCTCGGGTCACCGACGGCTTTCCAAGCAGCGGGTGCGTCGAACGTCAATGAATGGATCGCCCATGGTGGCGACCCCAACCAAACCATATACTTGGGACCCTTGACTAACATACGGTAAGTACGCGTAGGTATAGCCATTACGGAACTGAGCACTTTAAAAGAGAGCTCTTAAAATTATCCACGCAAGTATGCTTGCTAGTACCGTGCACCTAACTTCAGACGGTGTCTAATTGCCAATGTAGGTTTATAGCCCAGTCAATAACAACATCAAACATCGCAAACGCGCATGTAACTACGATTCTTTTATTTGTTGTTAGGTTAGGTTGGGTTAGGTTAGTGAGAGTAGTTTACATCCAAGTTTGCAATCCACCAATCTTTTTCACTTTTTGTTTTCTTAAAATCAAATTTGAATTAGACAACCTTAGACATGATTGGTCTCGCAGCGAGACCAATCATTTATCTAAGTAGGCGACCTACTTTCATGCGAAGAGGTTTAGTTAGCAGTGAAAAAAAAAAGAAGTGACGCTGCTTATTATTTTAATAATTTTTCTGCAAACAAAAGTTGACCTCAACTCAACCTAGGTATTCAATTTGAAGTACAAGACTAAAAAAAAAATATTCTCATAAAATTAGAAGTTTTGGCAGCAGCATCACGTAAATTCAAAACCTCTGCAATCATTGAAAGAGTTCATCTTCGTTTTCTGTTTGCTACTGCGGTATTAATCTCATTACCTCATTATCTATCGTTGAGGCGTTTGAAAGAGTGTCTGGTTGTTTACGACATAATAATTTCTTTCCGTATAAGATGTTTGCTAAGCAATTGGAAAGTTTCGTTGCCTTTCGATAGATCAAAGTCATCTTGATAATAATGATTTTTCAAATACAACAGCGCTTCTTTCGCTGACTACTGCCACCCAATCCCGTCAATCTCGAGCAAGATCTCGTCTTATTATTGTACGGGATTGATCTCGAAAAACGATACGAGATTTCGCGAGATCGAGATCCCGCGAGATCGAGATTGCATTCCCTACGCGTGACTGACACTCACAAAGGGCCTTCACGAGCCAGTTCTAATTAATGAAACGATAATGGAGACCTGTGGCTATAATTATAATGGTGAATTATGTTTATAATTCAATAGGAGTTGAGAAAAGTAGGTACCTATACAAGGTGGCAGGGACATCGACGCAAAAACTGTTACCCTAGATTCAGTACATGATTCTGAACAATTTCAACGCTCCTGCGTTGAAATTTTTCGTCGGTTACTTAGAAAAAACAGCTGTTCCATACATTTTGACCGCGTAGATATTGCATTTTTCTATGAAACAGCAGATTTAAGAAAAATAACCTAGAAAAATTTCAACGTAGGAGGGTTCGGAATCATGTACTGAATCCATGTTAACATTTTTCGCGTCAATGTCCCTGCCACCCTGTATAGTTGAAATATTTATCCCTAACTTATAATTTTCTTACAAAATAATTCAATAGTCGAGTTGTGATTGGTAAAAGTGTATTATTGAAAGATTTATTCCAAATATATAATTTTCTAACAAAATATTTCGCCCTGTTTTTTTTTTTTGTTGGGTGGGAAATTATCAAATAACTTCTCCCGCTCTGGGCGGAGCGGGAGGGCGTGTCAGACTCCTACTGACTAAAACCCGTGTTCCTTCAGTTGCCATAATCCACCACGCCACGGTTTAAATATTTCGCCCTAAGGCTTTTAAATTGTGGCGTGGTTGATTATGGGCCGGTCCCTATGGCAGTGAGGAGACCAGTGTCCTAGCAGTGGAAACATTGTCTTTACGCTTTTTACATCATGTGTAAGGATTCGTTTATTGGGGGCATTGGTATAAGCACTGGACTATAACATTTAATTTTCTATCCACAGAGCCAAAGGAAACTTCTATCTGCGAACAAGTCCCACCCCTCCTTTCGGATTAGGTGTGGAAGGAGTGAAACCAAAGAGCACTCAAGTGAGGAGGCGTAGTAGAAATCCTATATTGAAGAGGAGCTTGAAATACTTCTAACGTTTTTGAAACAATCTAGTTAAAATAATTAAACTACGCATACACGTTGTGCAATGCCCCCCTACTTAAAGCGGACTACATTCTTAATCTCGGTGTTATCCTTGATTCTAAGCTTTCCATAGACCTTCATATAGGAAAGATAGTTAAGAAAGCGTATCAACTTTACGGATTTGTAATGCTATCAACTGTCGATTTAAAAAAAGTCTTCTACCTACATTTGCTTGTACAAGTCTCTAGTACGCCCTCAACTGGAATATGCCGTGTCCGTCTAGATCCCATACAAGGACAACAAAAAGTACGTTGAAATGATTGAGCGTGTTCAATACAAATTCCTGCGTGCCATGCATAATAGGTGCTATAGATATTATTTGCCATACCAAGATTAGCTTGCAAAGTATAAGCTCGCAGCACTTGAAAATAAGACGTAAGTTCTTAGAAGCCATAAATCTATATAATATTGTAAGAAATAAATTTGACTGGATTGAATTGTCCAACATGGTATGTTATGCGGTTCCTAGGACAGTCCACAAGCGAAAGGTGTGCGCTGGCAGATTATTCTCAGTGGGTACTTGCAAATCCAACTCTGGCCTGCGTTCGCCTGTTCGCAGAATGCACTGTGATGTGCAATAATAATAATTATTATTATTATTTATTTATTTTCTTACCACAAATTACAGGGATAGTAATACATAGTCTTCAGACACAATTTCATAATTAATTTGTGGAAGACTGGTGCCTAAACTAAGTTTTTTACAAAACCTGTATGTCAGGTCACCAGGCCCCCAAATCAAAGTTGTACATTATTTTTGTTGCACTGGAGACCATCGGGTTCATATATCATATTTACATAAAAATCTCCCACATTATAATATTGCAGTAGTGCTCATTTAGCTTGGTTTATAGAAATCGTGAAATGAGGTAGTTTATTAAGAATACATGCAAGGGAGGATGTATTTGAATGTAGGTATATGAAAGCGTGTGGGGTGAGTTTGTGTGATGTGGAGTGAGTGTGTGTGTGTGGTTTGGGATGCTTGTATATGCGTTGCAAAGGGAATTTTGTGTCATGAAATAGTTTTGAAAAGATCTTCAATTTGTGTATAATCTAATGTAATAAGCCATTCAGTTATTTTCCTTTTAAAAGCTATTTTGTTTAGGTTATGAAGAGAGAATAAATCATTTAGTCTGTTGTATAGAAAAGGGCCAAGAAAAGAAAAGAAATTTCGGGCAAATTTGGATTTTACTGATCTAGGTTGGCATATATTTCTTCTTCTTCTTCTCATGTCAGAATCTTGATCGGTATTTATAAAAGGAATGAGAGATCGTTGTTTCAAAGCAACATGGAGAATAAAAAGCTGCCGAATTGAGAGGACTTTAGCAGACCTATAAACTTCTACAGTGGGATGACGGAAAGGAAGGAATAGTGCAACTTTAAGGACCGCCCTTTGAGCCCTCTCAAGTGCTAAGAGGTTAGTTTTAAACGTTCCACCCCATGAAGTGATGCAGTATGTCAGGAGGGATTGGCACAAAGCACAATAAACAGATTGTAGTTGCTTGGAGTTAAGGATTGACCGAAGATTTTTAACCACAAAGATAAATTTCCGTATTCTGCTAGTCAGACAATTTATATGTTCGGCAAAGTTTAATTTAGAATCCAAAGTGACCCCCAAGTACTTAAAATGGTCCACTTTCTGCAATTTGGAACAAGAACAATCACCGTTATGAGGGAATGAACAGGTGTGAGCTAGAATGGAGAATGTTTGGAGAGATGACTGCGGACTAGTCCTTAATGAAAATGCAATATACTTGGTTTTAGTGGAATTTAAGGTGAGTATGTTAGTTCTTAGCCAATCATTTACAGTATTAAACCCAACTTGTGCGTACTTATGCACCTCTTCCCATGAGTCAGCACTGAAAAGAAGCACAGTGTCATCCGCAAAGGTAATAATACGACCATGTTGAAGACAGAGATTGCAGAGGTCGTTAATATACACCAGAAATAATGTGGGCCCCAGGATGCTACCCTGAGGAACTCCAAAAGCTACGGGAAGAGTATCACTAAAGTGGTTATCAATTTTAACAATTTGCGTGCGGTTATTTAAGTAATCTTTGAAGAGTGACAATTGATTTTCACGTATACCGAGGTTTTCAAGCTTACGAAGCAAGATCGGGACCGACACTGTATCAAAGGCTTTAGCTAGGTCTAAAAAGATGGCTGACGACTTCTTTCGATCATCCATGTTAGAAACAATAGAGTTTGTTAATTCGTGCACTGCCATGGCTGTCGATTTCCCTACACGAAAACCGAACTGAAACTGGGACAGCAGGTTGTTTTATAAAAATACAACAATAAAACTAAGTACGTTTAATATATTTTTTATTAAATGTATTTCAATTCAAAATACTACAGGTATGTTCAATATTTACAGCACCTTTAAAATATGTACTGAATTTGCGCGAATAATTTTTTCTAGTAATACTTTCGTAGCTAAAACGCAACGACTAATACCTAGATTTATAAATAATGTGTATGCACCAGTTCACAGCAAGTTCTCGAGCATTACGTCCGTCATAGGGCTATGCAAACAGTTATTAATTTCATACTGAACATTTAACAAGAAACAAAACTACCGCATTGCTAATATTGGTATCATCCAGTAACATAGTACTAACTGGTGAAACGTAACACGTTGAAAGAAATTCGCCTAGTTGTTCTGTTACATTTCATGTTTCATTGCATTGGACGAATTATTAATGTTACAACATTTCATATTACGTTTCACCAATCTGTCTATGGCACTGTCAACTTTTAAAAGGGTTTCCGTTAGGCGTGCTACACACTCGTTGCAGTAACCTCTACGATTGCGCAGTTTCTTGAAATTATATGAAAAAAATCATAAACAACTAGTTGCGGGTTGCCAGTTGCGGAACTTCCAAAATCAAAATTGCTCTGACTGTGCAGCTTCTAACTGTAGATATTATTACACAAAATGCATAATTATAAAGTTAAACTAAGATTTTGAAGGCTCATGCAAACCAGCGCGATATCGCGGGAGCTACAGGCAGCGCGACCCTTGTAGCGCCCGCGATATCTGCGGTGGTCTGCACGAGCCTTAATAGCTTTAGAAACATACTTTTTTAGTTTTCATTCACAAATTCGTGACTCAAAAAGGAAATAGGCCATGACGCTGTTTCATTTCTATATAATGAGCATGTTATTTTTAATCGATCTACCTTGCAAATCGATTTGCTCATTACATTGATTAATGTAAAGGTGTAATAATCGGAACGCGGTAAATATGCACGGCTCGAAAACTATAGAATTATTTAGTGTTTATATTAACATCATCCTAGTTACAGTTTCATTATTAATTGATGTACTAATAAAATATTATTGAAGAATTCATTTATAAGAAAACAACTAATATTATCTTATAAATAAAAAATATACAACACTTTGTTGCTCTATTCGAATTTTAAACAAAATAATATGCTGTTCTTTTACTATAATGTTAATTGTTACGTACTTGTACTAATATTATTTACAAATTTCTATGACTATGTTCCGGCCGCCGCCGTCGAGAGAATGCATTCCTGACACCTGTCACTTGAGTACAAAAGAATACGTGTTTTACGAATTTATACTTTATTTGTTCCTAATCGTGTCCAACTGAGAGGTGTCAGGAACGCATTCTATCGGTGGCTGGAGTATAGACTAGTAGGTACTATACGTGGTTGTGAATATTTAATGTGCAGACAACAATACGACAATAATTGAAAATAATGGCAATACTAGTTTATAGGAGTGTTTTGAAACTATATCAAATAAATCTTAACATTGAATTTGTAAAACATTTTTTTCAAACAAACTAAATATCAGTGATAGGTTATGACCAGCGTCGCCAGACGTCCCGATTTTGGAATTTCTTGTCCAAAATTAAATGTCCCGATTTTCGGGGATTACTCGACGATGCGGTTGTTATTAGTGAAGTTAAGCAACGTATTTTCATTTCTATGCCGATCTATCATCATTGTAAACCCAATTTGAAACTCAAATAATAAATAGTAAATTATAAAAGTTAAACTGATTATTTACGTTATTTTATTTTGTCCCTATTTCGACGGAAGAATACCGCTTATTTGACTCAAAATGCTTCAAAATCCCGCTTTGCACCAATAAAAATATTGAGCCGTCACGGGACGCCTGGCAGATGTTAAACATCGAAATTATTAAGTACAGGTAAAGGTAAGCATAAAAGGATAATTGGCCCGCCACTATAGATGTGTCGATCGTCAGAAATCGAGCAAATCTATAGGCACCTTAAAACTAGATGACCCACATTAATGCCAGAGTACCTACATGTTCCACAGCATTATAACTTATCAAGCAGACGTAGGTAAATAAAAATATATCTTAGTTACAACCACGGTACAGTATTTTGTCTTATAATTAATTCTTAGGGTATGTATATCCCTGCGACATATGTACACAAAACGCATACATACTCGTAACTGTAACAATTTGCCAAAATTTTCTATCAAATTTTGGAACGATTTAATCGTGACTTTCACCAAAAGAGATAGAGCTATTCGGTATGGCGAGTGGAGAGAGACACCAAATAGAAGTCAATATTCAAACTCACGAACTTCACCGAAGCACTTCGGCAGTTCACAGATACCTGTGCTAAGTGGGCGAGGTCGAGTAGAATCTCTTCATCGTCGCGTCGATATCGACAATCGCATTGCGAACGTCGTGGGTCGCAGCGCTTATTGTCTCGAACGTGTTCGCTAGACGATCTATTGCTCTCGCCTGGTGGATATGGAATAAAAGATGGCTTATATTAGAAACAACTTAAATCAGTATGAAAATCAATCACCATTTCGTCGCTCGGCATCCAATACCGCCAGGTTCAAATACGTGATCCTGCATATAAAAAATATTTTCGTCATAAATGTCACATTGTCACAGGTATATTCAGAATATCAACAGGCTTTATTTCTGTAAATAAATGTAGGTACATCCACTATTAGCCCTTTATTGGCTCCAACTGTAATCTTACAGTATCTTAGTTTAAAAAAACCTTTTTATACAGAGCACAAAACATGAAACGTTTTATTTTTACCACAATGTGTCTGATTTGATCAAATGTAGGGAAAAATAAATATATAAGCTGTTACATATATTTATAATTTTACTAGCTTTTAACCGCGGCTTCGCCCGCGTGGATGTTGCAAAATATCCCACGGGAACGTACCACCGGGATTACATACCTAATAACCGAGAAAAAGGTCATTGACTCCTACCGCTGCGCCCGCGATACCGTTAACCATAATTCAAACTATTTATTTAAATGATATGATGTCAAGGCATAATCTACATTAAATGCCCAATTTAAATAACATATTTTACAGGATAAGGATTAATATAATACCGGTCAAAATAACTTTGATTACATTTTTATCAAATTCTGAAAGATAGTAATGGTTACTGTGGGTCCTTAGAAGATAGACATATGCCATGGCGGACTTTTTTGTTAACTTTTTAAGATAAACATAAATTTTATGTAACTTTTACGATTTCCGCGGCGCACGCCAATTAAGCTCCCAATGGGCATGATTTTTTCCGACATCTTCAACAATACGTTTTAGACTGTCTAAAGTACACACTTCTTTTATGGGGTACTGTGTACAATGTTATAATAAAATACCACTCGATATTCTTCAATTAAATGGGAAGAAATTTAAAACAGGCATTAAACGCACACTATGAAGACAAGCATATTATAAGTTGGATGATTATATCGTATATAAAAATGCTTGGCTTAATGCTGGTCCTGCTCCACAGCCACTTGGACTCACTAGTTAAAATTTTAATATTTGGAAGAGTTGCTTCCCCTATTTAATTTTGTTATTGAAATTACGAACTTAATGTTTATTTTTTATTTTAC
Source organism: Omphaloscelis lunosa (assembly GCA_916610215.1). NCBI lineage: Eukaryota > Metazoa > Arthropoda > Insecta > Lepidoptera > Noctuidae > Omphaloscelis > Omphaloscelis lunosa. Next base: position 19,126,203 of record OU744247.1, read on the forward strand.
CTAGTAAATAAAAAATAAACAATTAGACAATCATGCTATTCTTTCTTTTTGGTAGTAAAATTCCATTAATCTCTTAATACATTGCAAACAATCGTTTTGTATAATTTAGAAGCATTTTAAGATTTTTTAAATGTGAGTACCATGGAGCCGTTTATTATGTTATTAAGATGTATGTTGACTTGAAAGAGCATGGCATTTGAGAGTATATTCTGCTCATTAAATGTCTCGCTGATGGTGGAGCGTGAGTTGGATCGTTCGGTTCCCTACAAAATGGTTGAACTGGATGGTGCTGATCCACGCGTCATGTTCGTGAACGGGCGCCGTCAGTTGAGACTTGTCATCTCTTATCTGCCAGGGCTTATTTTGACCCGATTTCCCCAGAAGGAGGGTAATGGTTTTTTAATCTTATTATTTTCAATAGCTTTTATTTTTTGTACATTGTTCTCACATATAGAAGCAACAAAAGTAATGTACCTAGGATTTTGTAATATCTATTTTTAAAACAGTGTCCTTGGAGTTTCTTGCCCGTTCTTCTCCATAGAGATCTACGTTTTGGAATGGGCAACTAGCTTCAACTTTCTAACTAACTGACCGACTCTTTAACAATTCAAAAGTGCCTGTAAATGGTTTAATTGAAATAAATGCTTTGAGTTGAGTTTAAATAATCGTCCAATTTCAGCCCAATTTATACAAAACCTTAAAGAATGAATACACTAAAACCTTCCACATGAATCGTTCCGTCCATTGGTGAAAACCGTTTGAAAATCCGTTCGGTAGTTTTTGAGTTTATCGCGTTCAGACAGACAGACGTGGCGAGGGAATTTGTTTTATAATATGTAAGGATTTAGTAAAAAAAAAAAAATGTGGTTTTAGAAGAATATTGGAGTTGGTTGTTTCAGAATGCCTTATATCTTTATTTAGCAACTAGCTTCTGCCCGCGACTTCGTCGAGCCAATAGCCTTCCTTAAGAATTGGGCTATGCAAGGCAAAAAGAATTTTTCAAATCCGACTGGTAGTTCCGGAGATTATCCCCCCTACAAACTTACAAACAAACAAATATTACCTTTTTATAATAGTATAGTTTAGATTATCAAGTAATTCTCAAAAATGCTGACAGAACTTTTCAAGCTGAAGTTTTGGGCTCATAATTTCCCGTAAAAATAGACCCCGACTTGTTGACATATAGTGTTATTTATGAACATCATTAGGTCACAGGTTACTTACAGAAAGTATGTATGTTATTTTTAAGGGAGTGCCTTCGCTGCCGGTGCCGGCTCCCAAAAATAACGCCATTGGGAACCGGCATGACATTACTGCCGGCAGCCGAAATTAATAACATCTGCTGCCGGCACATTACATACTCTGTGGCCGGCACCGCCGACTCCCATAATGGACACCGGCGCCACGGCGTTTATGGAATCCCTTCCAGTATTCAGAACTCCAACTAACTAACCCTAGCTAAAGTATTTTTTTCAATATATTCTAGTCGTTTTTGGCACTCGCTGGCCGCTGCTGCGGCACTAAAATATTTAACCTTATTTAACTAGTTCGGTTCTGGGTAAAAATAATGCTTTATTACATTTTTTTTTAAATTATGCCTACCCCGCCTATCTAATCATCAAATTTCCAACCGTTTTCCGCTTTTTTTTTTCCAAACTCAGCGCCGGCAGCCAATTCGGCAGACGGCACCGGCAGCGGAGGCACTCCCTATTTTTAATTAGACTTTTACCTGTATCTGTGATGCATCAGCAAGTCTCTCCATGGCTTGCGCGTTTACATGCGACGCGTGCGCCAATTGAGTCATGGCCGCCGCTTGGTCACTCATCACTTTAAACTGCAACACAATAGTTATTTATGCAACAGGTGTATAATAAGGGGTATTAAAACACGAAGGTGGGTTGTGATAATAGTATCAAATGAGTGTTTTAAAACCTAATTATGTACAGTTCCGTCAAATATATTATTAAAACTCTGAACACATAATTTACTTGCCAAAGAATAATTTAATGTCTCTAAATTTTTACATGTAACAATTAATTACAAATTAGAGGATTATATCCAAGATAAAGGCGAATCAAGCCAAAATCAACCTGATTGCTAATTTAATTGTAAAAATTATTATTTTTGTTATATGACATTGATTTTACATTCTGTGATTACTTCCTCACACACTTCACTCTTCTACTTTTACAATGTTTGTAAATATGTGCGCACCATGTATCTATCACATAATTAAATTATCTGTTGTTGCTTCATTTTTAATTCTTTTTACCTATTGTGGTATAGTAGTTTTATACTAGGTGCATCGTCTTCACATATAATTATTTAACTAATGTAGGTACCTATACAAACTATTGTAAAACATTTTAAAAGAGTAATGGTGGAGATTCTTGCTCATTCTTCTCCATACGAAAACTACCTTTTGGAAGGGGCAACTAGAATCAATTCTGTTATGTTGTAAATTTTGACATTCAAAAGTGCCATACAAAAGTCTATTTGAAATAAATTATTTAACTTTGACTTTAATATGAAATTAGAACATTATATTGATGATTCCTATGATTATAATTTTGAATACATATTTTTTTATGGTCACAAAGTATATTTTAATCAACATACAAACTAATACTGATACTGACTAGCAAATTGGAAAAAACTTTAAATAAAAATGTTGCAAGCCACCTTAGCACAACCCCCTTAAGGTCGTCGTCGGTCCATCTAGCTGGGGCACATCCCGCACTATGGATGCCATATTTTTTAGACTTTTATTGATGCCAATGTGAAATCAGCTTTAGGTTTCACCTACCATTTTCTCCATGATGGCCATCTGCCTGTCTTCAACATCCACCACAGGCTCCTCGAAGGCCAGCACTGGATCTGACTCCACATGATTCTGATCCATACTGTCCTCGTTATAGAAACTTTCATCTATGAAGTTTGACTCTTGCTTAACACCACGAGGTTCTGAAGAAAGTTTAAAAATTATTTTCTATACCTTCATGATGCCTTTGTTATTGTTAAAATAGACGAGTTCCATAAAACTTGTCCATCAAAGGGGGCCTGTTCAGCTGTAACATTACTGCATTTCTGTTTAATAAGTGTTGACTGTGATTGGTTGACTGGTTGCTTATTGTGCAACAAGTTGGAAAGACTCACCAACTAGGTTTTCACCAGTTGTTGCCAAAGAGATTGCTCTTCAAAGCTTCAAGTTGGTTTTTAGCCCCAACTTGAAGCTTTTTTAGCACTGCTCAGCTAAAGTCAATACTGGCTCCTTCCGAGATTTCAAAACTTCGTAACTTGCCACATACAACTCCACCCAAATATTGTTCTTATTAACTATAACACTTACTACCATTATCACCAGTTAGGAACAAGTCCCAGATCTTCTTCTCAATATTGGAGCACAAGTTGTTAGGGTCACCACCTCCACCCTGCACCTTTGATCTCACTGTTGACTTTTTGTCAGCCCAATACTGGAAAATAACAATATTATATTTTATTGAAAACAAAACCACTGCACAATCATGGGAAGCTGCTCAACATGAAAATAAGGAAGGCCTTTCCCAGCAAGTGACAGACACAAGCAGACATTCTGGTAATGATTTAAACAAGCTAGATTACAAGATGATAATCCATAGTTAATCCTTAATACATAGTTCCAGTCAGGTAATGATGACGTGATTAAATATCAAGTTCAGCAGCTTCAAATTATATTGTTAGCTATTACAAAGTACAGGAGAAAAGGGACTTGTGGGCATAAATTATTACTGCAAGCAGTGAAGGGCATAACCAGCTAGGTACTATTTTAGTAATCTGATTTCTAATTTTTTATTTACACGTTATTACTGATTTGCACTATTTATTAAAATGTCAAAATTATTTATGTACCTACTTTAGGTTATTGTAAGACACCTGTATAAGTTTAAACCTTGGATGTATATTTTAAAATTGTGTGCTTATTCATGGTGCTTTGTGTAGCCTTTCTTAATTGTAATGTTAGTTGTAAGCAAATAATTAAAGTTTATTAAGTAATTACAAAAAGTAATCATGCAGTTCTGATTGCTGTTAGTAGTTTGTAATCAAAATGTTTAACTACTTTTACAAGTATTATTTTCATGAAATCTACACTAACTGCAAATATTGCTCAAAGAAGTCGTCCATAAATCACCTGGGGCTCGAAAGGGGGGGGGGGGGGATTCGGAAAAAATCACGAAATATCACAAGGTGTAGTTAGATATCTCATGTATTTATTTTTTTGGTTTAACGTGCATTTCTAAACAAAAACCATTTCTTTCTTTCTATTTAAAGATAAAATATGCTGTATTTTTTTAAGATACTTTGCACCAAAAAAAATACACATGTTTGGGTAGGGGGAGGGGTTAGCCAAAGTTCATAGTCTGCATACACTACAAAAAGCACCAAAACTTACTTTAATCCAAGACTTCATGGGCCTAGTGGGGCCGGTAATATTATTGACAATACGGGTCAGTTTGAACCACAGCTTTTTGCTCTCATCCCTGCCCTCTAGACCTCTCAACTGACCTAGTGCTAAAGCTGGATGCTTCTCCATAAAGTCCACTATCGCTGTCACCTGCTCCAAGCTGGGACGGGACTGGAAAAAAATAAATTATAATATTTTTATAATCTGTAAATTACTGCAGTCAAATTGTACTCAAATCAGCCAAGTTGCCTTTGGATGTCACTCAATGAATGGAAACACATTAATATATAGTTGTTGTGAAATTAATGCAAGGGCATAGTTAAAAAAAATAGGTAATAATTCTGTCTGAAAATCCTATGCTAACCAATAAAGAGATTTGATTTTTCTTTGCTGTGTAAGATTTAGACATTTAGAAATACACTGATAAACATGGTATACCTGTGGATCCCTACTAAACGCCTAGATAAAGGTAAAAAGGAAAATAACTATTCCAGTCCTGGTAGACTGCACTCAATAGATTATGGAAACGTAAACACACCTATTGTTTACCTCATAAAACTTTATATAATATTCTTAACGTCGTGTATTATTATAAGGCTCAAGAAAGGCTCATGTTTTATTTTATCGAACTCACGCAGAAATTCGAACATCTTTCGCCTCATCATCAGCGAAGCGACAATGCAATGAGTAGAGGTAAACACGAATTGCGCCAAGATCTGTTCGAGTTACCGTGTTTACGAGAATCTGATAAAAAATAAAGGCTACGATTGTTCCACTTACCGCTATGACTCGATCCGTCATGTTTGATTATTTACTTGATTAAATCTATCGTTTGCTGGCAAACATAAGTCACAAGACAATTTAGCCTTAGCATAAATCAATATTTCGATACTAGACTTCCATTTCGAGTCTGATTCGTGTTAGAAAATGCAACAACTTCGTACACAAAACTACAAAATGTCGATTTATCAAATAATAAATGACAACCATTGGTTGGGGCGTTGAAGTGCACCACAGAATATAAATGAAGTTGGAAATTCGGGCGTCAGACACAGTCGCATATTTGATCGAACACTTTGAGAGACTTTGGTCACACATTTGAAAACATTTGTTGTCTTTAATAGGCGGGCGCCAGACACAGTCACATATTTGATCAAAAACTTTGATAGACTTTGCTCACACATTGGAACACTTGTTTGCTTTGACCTACCAGCGCGGGTAGCATGACCACCGTAGAAACGGGTTTTGTCGACGGAAGAATAGACAAAATGACAGATAAACAATCACAATCTGTCAGTTTGTCTATTCTTCCGTCGACAAAACCCGTTTCTATGGTGGTCATGCTACGCGTGCAGTATTCTTTACAACACGTTTTTTTTCACAATTCTCAAATAGACAACAAAAACAAACAGAATGGATGAAGATATACCTATATTATGTCATAATCTAGTAAATGTGTTTCGTAAAAACTAGACTAGGTTAAGAAGCTAGTAGTTGTATAATTATTTATTACATCTGCAAAAAACTAAACTATAGAGCACTTTTTTGAAGTGAAAACTTCTTTAGGCGCGTTGGGCATTTTTGAGATGGGACTAAACCATTGATTTCGCGACACTGTTTCGACACCAGCTTGTGAACATTAAAAAGACATCAACGTGCGATACATTATTTCCTGCACAATAAAATTGTTCAAGTTTTAACTTCTGTCGGCACTCCCGGAGTGCCATTGTTTTTTTTTAACATTCTTAGTATTAGGTTGGATCAATAACGTGTTTCTGTTCTTTTTAGGATTCCGTATCCGAAGTGTGCCAAATGGAACCCTGTTACTAAGCCTCCGCTGTCTGTCCGTCCGTCCGTCCGACAGACAGACGGACGGACGTCCATCTGTCATGTACCATATACTATATATTTAATCAACAAATATTAAAAACACCGATTCATAAGGTATTTTATTTAAATCTGAGCTATTTTCTGCAAATGCAAAAATAAATTTGTAATTCACAGTATGATACTACAGTTTAACTTTGTGATTTTTTATTAAATTTAAGATGAGATAAATACTTCGTTTAGTATTTTCATTTAACTGAACTAAAAACCGGCCAAGTCCGAGTCGAACTCGCACATGCAGGGTTTCGTACCCGCATACAATATTTAAAACTACATATTATTATGGTTCTCAATATAAAATAAAGTTAAAAATCAAAGGAACATGAAACAACATGAAGAAACATGTTTTTTTCGGCATTTTTGAGAAATATTGTACCCTTCGTGTGCGAGTCCAACTCGCACTTGGCCGGTTTTGGTTTTATTGGCAATTTAATATTTATCCTGATCCAGGCATCTTAATCCTATTTTTACTCGACTACGGCGAAGCAAAAAGGAGGGTTATGATTTTGACCGGTATGAATATGTTAATCTGTTCTCTCATAAATTCTAAACTATTCATCATAATTTGATAAATGAGGTATCGTTGGAGGGGTCTTGTTCGTCCGTTGGTTATAAGCTATGTGACATCCCATTAAATTTAATATAGCGCCCTCTAGAGGGCATAAAGTCATGATCTAAGTCTGAAAACATATTTTTAATGATGCCGTGTTGGGTATCAAATAAAAGGGCTTAAGTGGCAATGGCAAAGTTGAAATAAGTGATCACACTTTGGTCAATTACCCAAATACCCGTGTCTCACGTGTTCAAACAAGTGTTCAAATAAGTGATCAAATATTGTGTGTTGTGTTGTGATTTACCTGCCACACATGCTTTGCAGCACGTTCGCTTCACAGTTCTCAAATAGACAACAAACAGGATGGACGACGATTTTGTGGAAGCGGTATACTTTTATTATTTAAGTGTGTACTTACTTAATTATTAAAACATGTGCAAAAGAATAAATCAAAATGTCCTTCCTAGAAAAAGGCGCAAATGGATGTGTGAAATGTATTGCAATAGAACAAGGTACAGAGGTACTTATTTAATTCATGAAATTGTCAATGTTTTTAATTGATACATTATTATATGATAAAAATACTCAATTAATTCCAGGACACTTATGTTGCTCCAGTCCATCTTGCGACTGAACAAAACGACCTTTCCGCTCTGTGATTTACGAACAACTGGACATTATATTCTGTGAACTGTGAACTGAACTTTGTGCAAGCATAGCAGGATACGCACACATTTGAACTTTAAACGCTTTGATGTGCGCTCAAAAAACCGACACCAAATGGCAAAATTGAAATAAGTGACCAAATACCCAAACACCCGTGCCCCACAAGTGTTCAAATATTGTTGCTATGTCTGGCAGGTAAAAGCAAACAAGTGTTCAAATGCCCGGCGCCAGACGTAGTCACATATTTGATCAAATATGTGACTACGTCTGGTGCCGGGCAAAAAAAAAATCAAATTATTTTTATTTGGGTAGGGGCAGTTACTACTAACATTAAATGTCAATAAAACAAAATATATAACATTTTCGATGAATAAAACAACACAACCAAATAACTTCACTTTAAAAGCACATACTTGTAATAATACCCAGTCTTTAACATGCTCCTGCGCACCAATAGTAAAAACCACCAATATTAGATATCTCGGCACTCAAATAGATGATACCCTTTCATGGCATGCACAACTAGATATTCTGTCTGCACCAGGGGCGGATCTTGAATTTGTGGGGCCCTGGGCTAGTACTGCTTAGGGGCCCTACCTAATTACTCAACTAATTGCCATTTTGACAAGAAACTGTTTTCTGTAGTGATGTAGGTATATGTAATGTAATATACGTTAAGCACAGGAAGGAAATAGGAAAACAAAATGTTGTATTTATTTATTCAAACATTATTTATTGCAAAATAAATTGACAGGTTATAAATGGTTATGTTATATAAATTATAAAGCAACCTTTCTGCATTTTTGTGCTGCAAATTCTTTTATTTGGTCATCGCACTGTAGGTCCTTTGTTAAATCGCAATTTATCGAAAGAACTGATAAATGATTTAGTCGATAGTTCGACATTGTTGTCCTGTATTTGTTTTCTATATACGAGATCCTGGAGAAAGAACGCTCCGCTTCACAGCTAGTGATCGGCATCGTTAAAAAAATCTTTAAGATGGTATAGCAGTTTGGGAAAACATCAACAAGTTTCTTTTCATAAATTAGAAATTCTTTTTTTTTAATTATTCCAAAAAATTTCACTGCAAAAGGTGTAAGACTCTGTCTTAGACTGCAGTAAGTAAGATTTCAACTGAATGCAGTCATTCACTAAATGTTCGTCTACGTCATTTGGATAATAATCAATAATATTACGTACACTTTCCAGATCTATGTGTTCTTGATTTTTGTCTTGCAAATCCATTAAAATTTTAAATTTTTTGCTATAGGTCTCATAGGCTTGGCTTCTTTTATTTAAATCTATAATCATCTTATCCAACGCAACGTTAAGCGTGTCTCTTTTAAATTTTTCTGCGCCGTTTTCTGAGACTTTATCTGTAGATTTATCTGAAAATTTTGGTAAATTAAAAGAAAGGTCCGGTCCTTATAACTTTCAAGTTATCTATCACTTAGAAAACTAAACACACGCACTAAACACATTTCTAACAATAACAAAGTCAATTCGTTAATATAGTCGACGATAGCAGAAATGCGGAAAAATAACAATACACGGAATACACCGACCGAAAACAAGCGACAGGGAATTCCCCGTTCCGTTTGATAGATGCGCACACGGGTTGATTGATCGCAGTGTTGCCAACCTTATGATCGGATTTTTTTTTAAATTCTAGATAATTTTTATTATTGACAATATCGTCTATTGGTTTCAGTCCGGTTGGGGGCCCTCTGTTTTCGCGGGGCCCTGGGCTGCAGCCCAAAAAGCCTTTAAGTAGATCCGCCCCTGGTCTGCACGTATGCGTAAAATGATATGGATTTTTAGAAAGCTCAGAAATGTACTCAAATTGAAAATGTTAAAAACGGTTTACTTTGCCTTGGTTCAACCAATCTTGGGTTATTGTATTCCAGTATGGGGTGGGACCTGCAAGACAAAAATCATAAAAGTTGAACGCGCACAAAGATCATTACTCAAAGTAATGCTCAGAAAACCCTTTCGTTATCCCACGATGAGCCTATATAAGGACTGCAATGTCTTGACAGTGAGGCAACTATTCATCTTTCACACCACACTACGCAAGCATAAAGAACTAACTTACGATGCTAAGTCAACATATCCTACACGAAGAAATAACAGACACTCATGCTTCCTTGCTCCTTATCTATATAATAAACTCAACTCTCTTTTAAATATATTCCCAAAACTCACGCATGAATGTAAATCTATTATACAAAAATATCTTCTGAATTTAAATTACAATGATACGGAATCCTTATTTATAATTACTAAATAACATCTCTGTTCTGTCTGCAGTAAATCAAGAGCAATCAAAACTTACTTAACCATAACCACGCATACATTTATATAAATACTCCCACAAACACAGATGCGCGCAACCGTACTCTCACTCATCACACACACAATACACACATGCACGTACACACTCACAACATACACACTCACCCACCCAAACACACACAATATAATTATTAATTAACTACACCTCTAGTTGTAATTTGTATGAACTTACTCGCCGCGGGAGGAAGACCTGGAGTCCTGAAATACAGGGCTGCCCTAGTTTAGGCTCCAGTCCACTCCATTTATTTTATGTACCTATACTGTGCTTAGATTAGTGAGGAAAATAAATGAATTTTTACTTTTTACTTTACTTTACTTTATCACTTGTTTGAACACTTGTTTGATCACATGTGTGACACGGGTGTTTGGGTATTTGATCAAAGTTTGATAACTTATTTCAACTTTGCCGTTTGGTGTCGGTTTTTCGAGAGCACATTACCTACCAGACAAGCTTTGCAGCACGTTCGCTTCACAGTTCTCAAATAGACAACAAACAGGGTAGATGACGATTTTGTGGACGCCGTATACCTATATTATTTTAAGTGTATGTAATTATTTATTACATGTGCAAAAAAATTAACTGCTACTTAATTTTTGAAGTTTACAGAAACGATTTTCATATTTAGCCCGCGGTATGAAAATTTTATGAGGAGTAAAATCAAGCGGAGGCGTTACGTTCCTTTGCGCAACGTAATTTGCGCACCTTTCACTTTGAGATTATGTATGTGTGTATATACAAACTAATAAAAAGTATACTCAGCTTACTAATATGTACATAAAACATTAATGTAAATAAATTGTTTACTGTAATTACACCTTTTAGAACAAATATTTACAAATTATTAACTAAACAAAAAGTGATAATTCATTAAGAAAAAAGGGGAAACACCAAAAACATAAGTGGACACACTGTGTCAATGTCAAATTAAAATATGGTATGTCAAAAAAAAGTGATTTTTACTTGTGGCGGTTGTAGGTCCCTGAAAATATTTTTCAGAAATTGGTTATTTACGTAAACAAATTACAATTGCCACGAACCTAAACTGAATTATTAAATGAATATATAACTGGGTACCTATATACATTATTCTGTTAGACAAAAGTACCTAAAATACAATGTTAGGGTAAATATTGTTTAAAAAGTTATCAGAATAGAAGAAGAAGGTAGAAAAATGGCAAATTCAGTAAACATATCTATAGAGGCACCAATAGAAAATCAAATCCAGGAGATTACTTACGATGGCCAAGAGATATATCAAGCGTAAGTAATTTTACATTCCCTGTGCTAGTTTTAATAAAACAGAATAAAGATAAATATTTGGTTTTTCAAGTAGCTAGTAGGTATCTACAATAATCTTACGATTCCGTTTACAGGCCACTGTCTATGTCAGAGAACCTTGCCCGGCTAGCACAGAAGATTGATTTCACTAACACTGAAGATGAGTTCTGTAATATCAAGAAAGAAGGCGAGAGTAGCTCTGATTCGAAGTCTGAGGATGAGAACAAGGAGCCAGGGTATCAGTCCAGCTTGTGGCCATGGGACTCTGTCCGTAACAAACTCAAGAATGCTCTGACTGAAGTCTGTGTACTGGCTGATGTACTGAGCATTGCTAAGGAGAAGAGATACATGGTATGTATCTCAAATACACAATCATAGTACTTAATCAACTTTCACTGTTCCCATTGCCCACTACTTGCTTGGACTCAGGTCTCCCCACTTTCAGAAGGACATGAATAGTTCAAAAATATTACAATCTATTTTTAATAAAAAAATAAAAACAATTTGTGTTTAGTAAAAATCTATTTAGATTTTCCATTTATTTGAGCACTTGTTAAAGACATGTTGCGCCATAGTATTATAAAGTAATACTATTATGTCTCGGGAGTGACCTTGAAATAATTACCTACTACCGCACACTCAAGATTTGTTTTCTATAAAGACATATTACTGTTACTTATTTGTACTGTGGTTGTGTGACCCCAAATAAATTGGCATAAGGGCAGGTAAATGATATAATATGATGATGAGTTATTAGTGTTTGTAAGACTAGAATAAAAAGCTCATTTAAGAGTTCACTATGAGCTCACATACTAATAATAAAGCCCATCATTGCAATATTACATTCATGTGCATGTGCCAGCCAAGGAATTAAATTTAAAATAAAACTGTTACATTGCAGGTTCTAGACCCAGTCCAACCAGAACAAGTGGAAGGCAGACCCATGGTCCAAGTATACGGAAGGAAGAAAGCACTTGGTGCTGCAGCAGCAGTACTCCTGGCAGGTGTAGAGCGTCTCAGGGCCAGCGAGACCATGAGAATGACTCGCAACATGCCTGACTTCCACATAGACCTGCTGAGACTGCGGCAGAACTGGCGATTGAAGAAGGTGTCCAACACTATTGTTGGGGATCTGAGTTACCGTACTGCTGGATCTAAGTTTAGCCAGACTGGAGTGTTTGAGGTTGGTACATTGTGGAGACGTGTAGTCTTCATTTATAATGGCTGTCAAAGCTATAGAAAGAAAGAATTTGTGTAAATAAAAACGGTTCATGCAGTTCCATGATCCATAATAAAGGAATGACTGAACTGAATTTCATTCTACCTTTGCATGTGATTTTGATTAATTATTACACATAAATTCCTCTCAAACATGTATTTCGATCAGCCAATTACCCAGCTGCCATTAGCTAAAGACCCATTCATTAAACAATATTCACACACTAAGCAGAAAAATTAAATACTACAGACATAGTATTATATAATAATATTTTTGCCTCCTAGGTAACTAAAGCTCCAGAAGAACAAATTGCTCAAGCAATGAGTGCAGCAGGACCTGTGCCATCAGCATTGCGCGTCACTGTCCCACCTGAGTTGCAGGGCGTCGCATTTATATCTGTGCTGTGCCAAAAAGGTATACTTCAATAGTTCAGTCATGTGCATGCATGCCAGAGTGCATTCCTTGAAAAGGGGCAGAGTGGATTCCTTGAAGGGGGGGGGGGTCTATAGAGACCTAATTTGCATCAATTTGTACCCCAATAACTTGGGGTCTTAATTACCAAAAACTGCAATTTGTGAGAAATATACTCTGCTCTGGATGTGAAGTGATACTTTGTTGGTTGCTCATAAATGAATGACTCTTTCGAAAAACAACTTATTTTAAAAAAAGTACTAAAACCTTTTGAAAAGTAAAGGTACCATTCCGTAGCCGACGGGCTGTCGCGACACGAACGGTCTCTATGTATTACTTTGAAATATCTTCCTTACATAGAAACGAAACACCTGTGGTTGGCTACGGAATGGTACCTTTAGCATTGTAAGGTTATGAAAATTTCTTGAGGTAATAACCAATCTCTCTGTATAGAGAACTCTCCAATCTAAGGCTTGGTATGATGAATCCCATGAAGATACTCCATTCAACAACATTTTCTATTCAGATTATAGGTGTAATATGCTACATTTCTGCTATGAGCTGAGCTGTTTGTACTAACTTAGTTAAAATGAATAACTTTCTAAGTAATTCTTAAAGTTAAATAGGTTTTATCTACCACATGATAACAGCATGAAGTCCTGCTGTTTTTTGAAACACAAGTAAAGACTTTTGATAGAATGAGGAACTTATTATATATTTGGATATGTTATCCACAAAAAGCTCTTTCCTCAAATCTTCATTACAGCAAATTTCATACACAAATCTGTTTTAGAACAAGAAGACGTAGTGACAGCTACCCTAAGTTCGGCCGCTATCAACTGCCCCGGGACCCTGCCAGGAGATGGAGCAGAACTCCACTGGCAGCAGAAGCTTGAGGCTGCCCAGAATGTGCTGTTCTGTAAGGAGTTGTTCGCGAGATTAGCTGCAGAAGCCGTGCAGCTTGATGCATCTATACCTCATATGGTTGTGGGCAATCAGATTATGGCTACAGTAAGTAGAACTGATATCTGATGGCATGAGTACAAAAATAAATATTAGCTGCATGATTTAACCCAGCTTGAACAAAATGTTAACAGAGTCTGTATTTAAAACCTTATAAAACTACAGCTTCATTGATTGATTCAGTATCTCACTACAGGACATATGAATGAAACATCACTTAACAATGTCCATTTTAGTAATATCACTCTTAAACTGTGGAGGCTTGTAAATTACATGTCGTAATTTACTTTGCAAACAACATTAAATAAATAAATATCAATGAAAATATCTGAAAAAAAGAGCTGTAGTATCGATCCCGAGGGGTAGTCGCTCTATACCGTGCCAGATGACTAACCATCATCTGCCTAATGCTGAATGTAGCATTAAGAAGATTGTCATGTCATGAAAATGATTTTTAATCGTGTATCTTTGTTTTAGGTTCTACCGGGCATTCAACTGTTAATCGGACTTTGCCACAACAATGGACAAAATAATAACAATGCTAACCCAGAAGGAGTCAAGGTTTGTTACCAAAACACTCTTGAATACAAACAACAAGGTCACAAAACATGCGACCCTTTCACAATATTCTTTTTTTTTAGCCCGAAAGTGCGACTGGCAAGTCAGACCACGACCACGTTCTGGAACATTCATTACATCAGCTACTCAGGGCTGTCCATCATGCTAATACTCATCATCCCTTCCCTCACCCTGCTACTGGACCACTTGGACCTTCAAAACGACGCTGTTTGGCAGGTAAGGATAAATTAGGAATGAAATCTATGATCCTACAACCTCTTTGGAGAAGTTGTGTTCTTGTAAAGCAATAGTAAGTATATTTACATAAATCTAGCATCTGATGTAAAATGGCCATGATCAGCTTTATCTTTGACATTTATAGGCGGTACAGAGATAAAACATAGTTATCCTCTTCTTCCGTACTCCTCTATTAGTCAAAAAACATACTTATCAAAACAATTACATTTTCCTGCTACCTTTCATTTATTTCAATTGTTAAATCATAAAGGCATAATCAGCCTTTAATGTTCCCACTGCTGAGACATAGGCCTCCTCTCTGTGAGAGGGAGTGGGCTGTAATCCACCACTCAAGCTCAGTGCGGGTTGGTAGATGTCACATGTCTTCGAACTTTTGGTTTTTGGACATGTCGGTTTCCTCACAATCTTTTCCTCTACATCGTTTTGAGAGCAGTGGTGATGAAATAATTTACACAAAATAAAGGGCTTCCTTTTAATAACCTTTTTTGTGTTTTAGGTCCCATGGCAGCTGATCGATATGAATTGCTTGATATGAGTAAAGAACAGTCTCTGTTAGAACAAATCATTCAGCAAGCACAACATTTCTTTATGAGGAGACGAAGCGAATATGTACTGGATACTATTGCTAAAGAGGTTTGTAATCTCAAGTAAAGGAAATTCTAGAAAACTTAGTGTCTTGAATCGACAGCTAAGAAGCTGGTTTATTCACTGACAAAAGATCATGTAAGATGCATAAATCAGGTGAAAAGGCAGCAACATCATATCTTCATTAAGCTAATTGTGTGGTATGATAATGGGATTAGTAGCTATGTAGATTAAAATGATTACTACTGCACAAATTAAAATGATTCTTATACTTACTTTAAGTTACTACTTTTTTGATGATGCACTTGAAGTCAGTTCTAGTGCACACATTAAAATCATAAAAAATGTATTAGGTACAGCCATTAAATATGATGATCAAAATTGGTAGGTAACTATGTTCGTTTTTGAGATAAAACACAAATACTCATTGAAAACTGAATCTAATTTATGTATTCTATTCACACTTTTGTCCTTCCATACAGGTCAAAGACCCTCTGATCGTGTCACACTGGAATGCTCTGAACAGTCCTACACAATCATGTGTGAAGATCAATATTATGGCTTATGGGTAAGAATAGACAATTTATCCTACTCAATCAGAACAAGAATATAATTTTCTTGATTATGAACCCTTGAAGTTATTCTTACTGCTAGGGCCCAGGACCAGGAAAAACCTTAACATTCAAAATATGTAACTAGTTACATTTTCCTGAAGATTATAACCACCTATTCCTGTTTTTTCTCAGTATGGGGGCAACAACTGTGGTTTAGCCAGTGGAATGAGGATCATGTTATCAAATTTAACCAACCTACTTACATAAAATAGGCCAATTTTAGGTTAAATAAACACAAAACATGATACCAATGCTTTTTACCAACCCACTTCATAAGCATGGTGACTAATGGATGATACCTATTACTTACTTTAAAAAAAGGTTATGTCTTGCAGTAAGCTGTGAATAGATTAGATCAGATTATTTCACCCGTCTGCTAAGCATGGTAATTGTGATTTGATATTGCCCACCACATCTTCCATTGTAGGTCTATGTTGAGGGCCGAATATTTACAAGCCATTTTACTATAACATGCCTGTATTATTCAGATAAATAACACATAGTGGTTCAAGAACCTCCATGTGTTATTTAGGTTTTAGTAATCAATAACCAAAACATGATGGACTGGTTTGTTGACAACCATGTTTAGCTTGTTCTAAAAATCTTTATTTGTAATCCTATCATACAGGTATGATGCAGTGTGCAGAACATCCCTTGTAGTACACGTTGGAGAGAAAACTCTCAAATGTATTTGCCGTGATGGTAAAGTCAGACATCTGTCTTATGAACTGCAGGAACTAAGGGATCTCATATACTGTCAGGTAATCTGTGAATTATATGATACTATTACTAATAAAACTAGTACAACCATCAAAATAATCTTGTTTCAATTCAATAAGTTATAACAAAATTGTGCAAAGCTGTAATCATTCTTTATTAGGAATTTTGATGATAGACAAATAACCTCTGCCTATTTACTTTTCTTGTCTTTGATTACACATATACTTAATACTTGTATGTACATTTGTACAAACACAAGAAAATAAAGATTTAGGGCATATCATGCTGGATAATAAATAATTATTTGTGAGTGAAGGTTAGGTTATGTTTTAATTACCACACATGTAACCTTTGGACAAATTACTAACTTCTAATATTAATCATTGCGAAATGCTATTACTGATATGATTACTCACTTCTGCAGTAGCTCTAGAGTTTAGCCAAACAAATGACTGATAACAAATCGAAATAAAACCAAATTCTCCTGGCAGATATATCAGCATCAGATGACTGCAGTGCAAGCTGTAGGCCGGTGTATGGGCTGGCAGCTACTGGCTATTAGCTCACACCTGGGCTCTGGACCTGTTGAACCACTGGGGAATGCTTCTTCATGTCTTCTCGCATCTCCTAATGGTAGGTTTATGATAGTTGTTTTCCACAGTACCATGTTCTGTTTATTTTGAACTTGTTGCATTTTGAATTGTTTGGGTGTTGATATTTTAACATTTTTTAATTTCTTTTCAGGTGACAGAATGCTTGCAATAAGATGTGAGCCATCAGTTGGTATTCAAGTTTACATAGCTCAATCTCCCAGAAAAGACTTCTTTACCAGTGAACTTGTTCAAGACAAAAAGTGGGAGCATCTTGGAGGAGCTTTCAAAGAAATTAAGTTAGAAAAAATGGAAGGCAAAAACTTTTTGAACAAGATGGAGCTCCTCATGGCGTGTCTTAGCAGCCCTTCATAATTATTTATGTGAAACTAGCAATAAGAATAATTTTGTGATGTCATTTTGTATTGACATAATAAAAATCAAATTGAATTATGTAGTCGTATATTTTTTTTAAAGAAACTTAGCAATTAGGGTGCTTAGGCAGAATGTTAAGTAATCACTGAAGGATTGTTCTTGCATTAACTTCTCGAAAATCGAATGCCCCGAGATCAGTATTCATCCTTGGAACTGTAACAAAAACAACTTCGTTATGACCTTATCAACATACCAGAAGTATAGGGTTTTGATGTAAAGAGTTGAACTTACAATGACGATCAATCGATGACTTATCCGTGGAACGAGCAACAGTAACATTTTAGGTTATACACATTTAATTTTACAATCTTTTGCACAGATTCATACTAACTAAATTGCAATACAATACTAATAATAATGGATATCAGTAAGTGAACAAACAACGGGAGTTGTTTTCACATAAATTTATTGAATCAAACAGATACGAGTTACATACATTTAAATGCTAATTTATTAGACAGAAGTATTTTAGTAAAGTCACACTGAATAACACGATAGATAAAATCAAAAGCTATTACCTCTAATTCCTTGAGACATCAATGGAACACCTCCTAGTATTAATATCAAACCCCCAGTTTTTACCAGACATTGAATTTAACACTTAGAAGGCTTCAGATTACGATAACACTAACACCTAACATAAAACTAAATACTAAATTAATATCGAGACAATGGCGACCTAGATCTGAAGTTGCCGCCGCCGGAGCCGTACTCATCGCGTTGGTTGTTGCGATTGTAGGGCCTGCCGCCGCCGTACGAGTTGCCGAAGGATCTGTTGCCGCCTCCGGGTGGGCCGCCGAAGCCGCGACCTCTGAAGTTGCCGCTGCCGCCGCGTCCTCCTCGGAAACCGCCACCCCTGCGGGGCCCATCTCGCTTCCTAGAGATCTCTACTTTTAGGGTCGCGCCTAACATCTCGAATCCGTTCATCGCGCTACACGCATCTTCAGCCTCCTGCAAGTTCTCAAATTCTATGAAGGCAAAACCCGGAGGGTTGAGGGCCACCCACACGGAGTTTAGTTTTCCGTATTTATCGAATTCTCTTTCGAGGTCTTCCTTCTTGATGCCTTCCACTAGCCCGCCGACATACACGCGAGTACCACCAGAACTCATGATTGTGTTGAAATCTATAAATAAAGAAATTTCAATTCAATCACATGTAAATAGATCACAATCGTAAAGGAGAAGTTATTTATCATAGATGTAACTACGACGCGACCGTACTTCGCACAGAAATAAATATATAAATACAATGAAGAAAACAAAATGTCGACACTGCACAAGCATTGCCACGCCACGCCAACAATTACAATAAAACGTACATTACATGATTATTAACAAAAACTTACGTGTAACGTTGATATAAAAATGAAAAGGAATTAAAATAGTCCTAAAATTACCTAATTTATAACTTTATTCCAACTATTTTAAATATAAATTGTGAAGACATAAAAGAGTCGACGAAATTTATGAGTGAATGAACGATCGTTAACGAAACTCAACGGAATCTAAGAATGAACTATTCCCACGGTAGCATAGTAGTCAGGGTTGCAACTTAAATAAACAAACTATATACAATTTCTTTAATTATATTTAATAAAATTAATTGCTTAGTAGTAAATAAAATAAAGATGTTTCCATACGTTTTTGTTTTCAACTATTAGCAGTGATTTATGAAAAGACCGTTGATAGTTTACATAACAGGAGGAAAGAACGAACGAATGAACTATTAGCAACGGCGTCTCACTAGCGCACATTTGTGACGTCATTTTCATCAGTTCAGTCTCATTCAAACACTGCGTAGCATAGGGTAGCAGTGGTGGGGAGGAGGCTTTTGATAGAATGAGTGAATAGTGATAGGCTGATATCCGAGGAGGGAAGGGAGGAGGAATCAACACGAAACCGGCCAAACGACTTCGTTCAACGGTCGCACTGTAGCGCGCATTTTTGCTTGTTTTATTTTTACCAGCCCCACCTTTGTTTCGTTATGAATTGTTTTGATTCAAATTTTTCTAATTCACGTGAAGATTAATTTAAAACTTTGATGTTTATTTACGAAAATGTGTGGTGTCGTATTGTGTCGAATTACCTGTGCGATGTTTGGATAGGTGTTGAAATAGGTTGCAGCAGGTGAGGAACGGTAGTAAAAGTGAAATGAATATTTTTGTGTTCAGTTAGTGAATAATGGAGTGCTGTAAAGATATGGGTGTGCAGAAGAGACACAGTCAATTCAGCGACACGAAGTATAAGTGGAGGACAGTGTTAGTGTTCTTCATAACGGTTTTGTGTTGCTTTTGTGGGTGTAAAGGACAAGAGTCGCTAGGAACGGCGGACCCTTATCTTCTAAATAAGTCGTTAGGTCTGACGGAGTTACCGGGCGGCGTACTGACCGGTGGGCGCACCGTGTGGAGGCCTGATGGTAGCCCCTACATGCTACGCGATGACCTGCTCATTGAGAGGGATGCGGAGCTGGTGGTGGAACCAGGAGTCGAAGTGCGGTTCGCTCCGATGATCGGCATCACGGTGCGCGGGAAGCTAGTCGCTGTGGTAAGTAAAAATCTTCAAACTATTTGCAAATCAATAAAAAAAATAGTTACCTTTCTGTATAATAATGTCGTCAAGAAAATCCAAACTCTCATGTTATCAGGAACCTTAACAGTAGTTAGCTATATTGCTATTTAGTAACTGGTTGACGCCTTGCGTGATAAGGCTTGTGCAGACCATCGCGGGCGCTACAAGGGTCGCGCTGTCTGTAGCGCCTGCGATATCGCGCCAGTTTGCACGAGCCTTTAAGTAATTATAAAGGCTTGTAAGTTTGTTGCCGTTAGCCAGGTTTTCTTGTAACTTCTGAGTAAGTATAGCAGTATTTTTAGATATTAGTAATTTGCTCTTGATGTAAATCGTAGTTCGAACTTGATTCTGATTAGAGTAACCGGCTTATAGTCAATGGATACTCCATTATTACATTAGCATCTAATTTGTCTCCAACTTATCCATTTAATGTCACTAGGTACCCACACTATACATTTTTCATTTTCCATTCATTCATGATAATAAAAGAATGAAACATTTACTTACTGACTTTATCTAACCTAACATTGACTCATTGCAATGGGGATCCTTCATCTAATCGTCATCATCATCGGATAAAACTAAGTTTCAATCGTCTTTGAGCGGTTTCTCACTATGTCCGATCCGAATCCGAGAAATGTCGGTCCAAAGTAGCCATAGTACTATTTTTATGACGAGTTGGAACCTGATCAGATCTTTTTCCGTCCGAATTTAGAACATTCCCAATTCGGATTGAATTTGGAACTTGAATTCGGATTCAGATCGGACGTAGTTCGTACCTGCTCTTACGCACTACGTCCGATCCGAACGAAATCCGAATTCAAGATTCGAATTGGGAATGTTCAAACTGTAAAATTGTTCTAACTCTATATTTATAAATTATAGAGTAAGAGCGGTTTCGCACTATGTCCGATCCGTATTAGTAGAATTCAAAATCCGAGTTCAATCCGAATTGGTAGCGTTCTAAATTCGGACAGACAGAGTTCGGATCTAGTGCGCAACCCCTCATACAAATAGTACCTACTATGGCTACTTCGGACCGACATTTCTCAGATTCGGACGGACGTAGTGTGAAACCGCTCTAAGACAATTGAAACTTACTTAAGTTTTTCCCCCCTTCCCAAAACCCGTTTCTTGGGGCTTAAGCTCAGGTCGGTCCCAATAATGATTGGTTTTAAATTAGTCTAACACAATTATTGATCACGCTATCCTTCGATAAACAAGCAGTTGATAAGTTTGTGATAACGCGACGTACCTGTGTGCCCTGATAAGGGCTACGTATTGAGCCCATTCAACTGATATTGATTTACTCACCTGTTTGTGTGTCGAGCAAATAAATATTTGATACATTTTTACGTAAGTGCCATTTGCCATCTTAGGAGCATGTTCTATGTGCATTTGTAGTAGTGAACTTTAATGAACTTCTTGGCGTTCCTGCTCTTACTCTAAAAGGGCAAATTGCCAGTAGTTTGTGCTTGATTTTATAGGAATAATCTGATATTCCACCTGATACATACTGGTCTAGTCCAAAACCTGTTGATTATTGACTCATTACAATTTACAATAAGTATTGCACGCAAGTTTCAATTAAGAAGGAAGAAATTTCGACGAAGGCCTGTACGGAAAGCACTCTATTATTGTTCTTTTACTAACTAGCTTTATTCAGGATTCAACATTATGGGCGGTACACCGTGATTAAACGCATACCTATAACGATTACAATGGTTTAATAAGATCCAATAGTCCGCGGCATTGTCACAATTTCAAAACATTCCAATGTAGCATGCTTGCTTTCTGTGTGAACGTATTTTATATCTAAAGCTTAACGACGTGCTTCTATTCAAAGCAGGAATGACTCATGCAACAAATGATGATGAGGAACAAATGTTAATGAAGGCAGCTGATGCTATAAAGACGCCGGCTGTACCTGACCCGTCCCGACCCCGGGATTGGGGCGACATCCTTTCGCTAATTCAATCAGCTTGGACAAATCACTTCTCTGACCCCTCTGCAAGTTTTACGATAGACAACTTCCTTTAGATAATCCGGGAGACGTATAGTTCCGGAGATTTTTATATTTGGATTTGTGTGATCCTCTTGGGTATGGTTTATCGTGGCAGCCAGAGACTTCGAAAAAAACCATAAATGTCCCGTAGAGCGTTTCTCAAATAAGTGAAAGGGTCAAGAAAAGAGCTTAAGATTGAAGATTTTGACGGAAAACTAGGCATGAATTAAATAAAGACAAAACAGAATTATGCAAGGAAAGGACAGTGTTAAAGTAACGCAACAAAACCTATAGTTAGTGGGTATAAAAGACATGAAGTAATTGGAAAACTATTTATGATTGCCTACGCAATTTAATTTTCATTTCACATTTGATTTCATACAACATTACATTACATTACCTTTACCGTACATTACGGATTGAAAGATTAAATTACGCATGTCTGATTCTCTTGAATGGAAAAATGGAATCCGGGCTTCCACGGTAGATGCAATTTGATAGGAGAAAAGTATCCCACGATAGTTCATTGTGTTTATAAGTCAGGTAGGTATAAAAGAATGTCATAAATAATTAAATAAATGTGCATGCAGAATCAGTTCTTTATTTCTTTCAAGCTAGGTAATTAGATAAGGCCATGTTAACCTAATGCACTGGATTAGGTTAGCAATTATACTAATTGCAAGCATTGAACTGTACCTATGTTGATTGTTTCCAACGTTAAGGACTTACTGTACCTTTACAAAGCTATGGAATTCAACTTAAGTAGTATCTGTAGCCACTTAATAGTCCTTGTCCTAAATCGACTTTGTGTTTTGAATAAGAATATTTAACCATCAAGCGATCGCATTAGAAGCAGTCTCCTTGTAAACGCTCAAAGGTTTTGATGATTATATTTGTTGTCTTTTCGAGTGCAATTTTCTTATGCACAATCCGGGTCGATACGACATTTGTCGATAAATGGAAATGATCAATTGATCACATTTGTTACTGACGTAGATTTGTCTTATCAGTCGAATTTTCTGTTGATTTTGGCCAATCGCCAATTCTACCATAGATTTAATTTTCTAATCGGATGGGTACTTCCCTATCTACCGAATATTTTGTTTTGTTGAAATTAACATTATGCGAAGAATCAGTTTCGGCTGTACACCACGGCTGATGACCACGAGTTTTAATAATAATGACTGGATATATGCAGTTAAATTCGAAAACAACTTTCACTTCCTCAGAGATTTTTTGTCTGGGTAAAATTTTTGCAATGAACCTAAAGGTTTTCCAATGATAATGCTTAAGGTTCGTTACCAAGAAGTGCCAAGAACAAGCTAACGATCACCATGAAAATCTGTTGTGGATTAAGTAACACGTATACCTTCTAAACCTTATCTGACCTACCAAAAATACCATGGCGTTTAGGACTGTTCATATCAAAATTGTGTCAAGATCTGTAAACAAGATAAACTAAGAATAAATACTCCCGCGTTGTTACATACATCTCTGTTTCTATAGCCTAGGTAAAGTTTAAAGAATTACTTTCCATCGTTATCGCTTCCTAAGCAAGCCTAAAGAAAGGTGCAAGCTGCACCTTGCGCCTGCTAATGACCTCTTGGTTCTTATCGGTTACTATTATACATTTGTTCAGAATTACAGTTACTAGAAGACACTCTACGGTCACGGTTGAGTGGTCAGTCAGTAGTCAATACCGTACAGCAACCTTGAAGGTAAGTAGCGGCGCCTTCTCTGAATCATAGGGAATTAGATTTGCATTTAATGACCGTTGCCTTTGCTCGTTATGGACTGGGTCCTTTGCACTGTTCTAAGAGTATCATTCGGTTAATAATTTTTATAACGTTTTTATTCTTTCGGTGGCTTTCTGTAGTTTATGCCTACCCCCATGGGAAGAAGGCGTGAGTTTATGTACGTAGGTATGTGTATGTGTGTATGTGTTTTTTCCTGCCGGGGTTGCGATAAAACCGAAAGGGAGATCGTGGCCCCCGGCAACAGGGCAACCGAAGGAACACGGGTGGGTTTTAGTCAGTAAGAGTCTGACACGCCCTCCCGCTCCGCCTAGAGCGGGAGAAGTTATTTGATGATTTCCCACCCAAAAAAAAAAGGTATGTGTGTTTCTTTCATCATGAGTAGGTAATAAATTTTTCATGTAATACCTTGAACAGGTCTTAAAATGTACCCAAACTTGACAAAATCTTCGAAAAACTGACATTGCCATAGACAGCAGGGTCAACTAATAACATTACTTAGTTAAACATGTCTTTTATCTCCTATTGTTTGTTTTCCATGTCAAGTGCCTAAGCGTTTTCTTTTCACGTGTCCTGAGTTCATATATGTGATTCATTCTCGATTGCTATTCCCTTATGATTCACTTAGGTACTGTTATGTTGCTTTTATTTATCAAAGTGACGAGCGACAACATTAAACCTTCCCAGTAGGCATTGTATTGTACAAACAAAATTATCATGGCACGGTTTCTTAGAATCCCTGAAACATTGTTTTTCTGCTTATCTGCAATTTCCACACTGCATCGCAGAAAATCCGTTTCGCTCGACTGGAGGCTGTAAAACTATTTTTATCGAAAATTTTACTGGACATCATTCCCTTTCTACGCAGTAAACTTTTTGTCATCAAGGACCTGTCTAGACTATTGGCAGTTATCGCTCTGTTCGATGATTACATAGTTCGTCTCTTCAAAATTGAATAATTAATCAATAACTTATCGATTGCACAATAAAGCATTTGTCTCATTACTCCTTGGTCTTTGTTCACATTTGATAACCTCGAAGATTGCAGTTGTACAAGTAAATCAATACAAGACTACTTACCACATCGATATTAATGCTGAAGGTACTTAACTTTGTGATGAATCAGGTAAAACTCTTCCTTGACACGAATGAAAAACTTGCATGTACTGAATATTGTGCGCCAAGGTCATTAGTAACGGTAAGAACTAATTTCTGTGGACAATCATATAAATATGCTAATGTTTTCCCGGAATCAGTTCGTCGATACTTTTTAATAGTTGACGTCATCGATTGCATGAGTCACATCCTGCTATCTTCTAGGTGGCAGTTCAAATACCGTTAATTAAATTTGATATGCACTGACGTACCTGCTACTGGCCTGCACTCGATAATTTGCATTCAAAATTGATTTTATGAATTATCTCTAACGACTGATAACTTCTCCTTTTCTAATTGGTCTAATTTGTTCCATTCTCATCAAGACCGTATATTCCTCTTCTTTCGAAATTGGTTTCAGAATATAATTTATTCAAAGTATCCCCTCCGAGAGAATTTCAGTGAAAGTTTGGTTCTACCTAAAAAATCTAAACAAATCACGCTCTCTTTCATAATACGTATCTGCTTGTGGGTAAATGGCCTAGATGAGTCACCTAACCATGTTTGTTTACTAGACACTTCCTATCACCTCGTAAATTAAACATTAAATACTAAGTGTCACCATACTTCCGTTATGGTATTGTTCATAACTCTTATCAGCTACCGTTCAAGTACCTACGTTGCATTCCTTGATAGTGATGACATTTGATATTATCCCTTATTATTGTCCTTCCTTACTGTAAGTCTCTCTGGCTTTTTCGGTTTGAGACAAGTGAGGTTTGTAATGATTTTAGTTTGGGTTTTACTTGATACCATACACGAGTTTTTAGAATGATATAAAATTTAACAATATCAACAGGACGTGTATCACAAGAAATCTAATTTATCTGCAACAGCACCCAAATCTATCGTGTCCAACAACTGGGA
Organism: Omphaloscelis lunosa; assembly: GCA_916610215.1. Lineage (NCBI taxonomy): Eukaryota > Metazoa > Arthropoda > Insecta > Lepidoptera > Noctuidae > Omphaloscelis > Omphaloscelis lunosa. The sequence goes on from OU744247.1 coordinate 19,152,086, forward strand.
AATAACACAGTGAATCGAACGCGATGTTTTGTTTGGGGTATGGAACAATTTCTTCCAATCATCTTGTTTCGGATATTTTCGAGGTCACGTTCAGCTAACAGTACCTGAGCAGGGCATTGATTCTGTAGTTAAACTGGGTTGCGGTCGGGACTGGTATGGTCTGTTACGCAATGTGAGGCAGTCATACTTGAGTAGCCATGGGATGGAGGACGTAGGTATATCTAATATAGGTCAGTAATATACAGTTATTTGATTCTTATAAGTTTTAGAAGCAAAATACAGATGATGAAGAATACAAAGACACTTAAGACCTCGTCTCGTAGGAGAAAGCTACTTGAATGGTGAATGGCTCCTTACAAAACTATAGAGCAGAGAATATGAAAAATTGCAAAATATCACAGAGACAAAAAACGAAAAGATTAATCCCAAAACAGTTATGAAATCGGAAGAATTTGTAACAACAAAGAAACAAGAAATGAATCGTGAGAAAAGAAGATTGAAGACGTTTTAACGCTGCAATTAAACGGTATTCTATGGAGATAAACCTTCGCTTTATGTGTAAGACCTTGTAAACCAATGAATCCTTGCAAATTCCGTTTGTAATTGCTAAGGCGTTCGCCCACTTTGGTGAGATGTCTATCAAGCCAGGTGGCTCTACATGTCTCATATATTTTTAAACTAATGTTAATCAGTTTGTAAACTTATTTTCGTAAACAATTTTGCCTAATTTTGACAGTTCAACAACATTCATTGCATTACTTACGTTATCGAGCAGATTTTTTTTTTCCAACTTATGAAGTAATGGATTAGAAATCTGTTTCAAATCGAATCATTGTGATTGTGTTGTATTACGGAATTAGGATACAGGTTTCGTTATAATGATAAGAAACGTCAAGATTTACGATAAGAAACGTAAGATGCACAATAGAGATTCTGTTTTCGTCCGAGTTATTCAAGTTGCTCTAAATACTGCGCTGGTATAACAAACGGCCTGGAAACCTTTGCGTTGGGTGTGAGTTCAATGTCTCGCGGTATCACAGCGATCTCGTTACGGGGCTTGCAGTTACGTCTCGCTTCATGCTTTGTATCATGGTGTCTAGCTTTGATTTGCCATGTGTTTAAGTGACAACTTGGTCTATGATTGTATGTCTAATGTGTGGTTTCCATTGTCCAGTTGGAGTTATGCTTTGGAACAGCGAGCAGGTGGTCCTTGGTGGACTATGGTGCGAACTTGAATGTTTGATTAAACCGTTGCTGAAAGATTATAAAATGACAAAACGAAGACCTAAGACGGACAATAGTATTATCTTTTTGACCGACTTCTAAAAGGAGGAGGAAGTTTCTTTTTAATGTATGTAACTTCGTCATATATAGACGGACTTTCGTGGTGGTCCCATTGTGATCAGGTCAGGATCTGACGATGTGATCCTGGAGAAATCGAAGGAACTCTTCGAATTTTATAGGCACACCTATAGCGATTTGGATTTTTTTTTTTATAGTAACTCGTGCAATTGCTCTCGGAAACCACCTTTGGTGAAGGAAGTTGAACCAGTGCTGAAGACCACAGATGGCCACCGGAACTACTCAATAATAAGTATTTCACAGGTTGCGTTCGATTAACTAATTTAATATGGTTGCAATTTATGCTCGTCACAATGTATATGGAGTAGAGCTGATGGTGAAGTACCAGGAGTACTCCTTTACGGTGTTAATGTCTCTGCATCGGGAAAAGCAATATTTTGTAAAAATGTGATGAGCAGTTGACATTAGGCTATTGTAAGTTAGATACATTACTAACGGACCCACTAAAAAGCGAGAAATAAAAACTTTTTTACAAAAAAAATCAACCGACTTCCAAAAAAACACTACTAAGTGAAAAATAACTTTTTTTTTTAAGTTTTTATTTCGGTGATTGATCTAAAAGTTCAACGAACAGACAATCCGCAGTTGCAATTTCAAGAGTCATTTCGAAACTGACGAGCGTGTTATTGTAAAGATATTTGCTCTAATAGGATTTGTATCATTTTATGCAACGAATCAGTTTTGCACGATTTGAAAGTTTAGTCCAAAATCTCATTCTGTTGTAATGCTTCAGTTTTCGATCGGCTTGTTGAATTCTTTTCTTTCTCTTTATGAGACCAATATTATTTTACAATTAATTAATCTTGTCAGTATCCTTGAAATTTCCTTTACCTTAGTCCTTGTCCTTTTTAGTAGATACATGATTCAATCCAGTGAATGCCTGTGCAGGTCACGTTTGCGCAAGATGCATGCATGGCGCAGTGTACATTCACACGCACGCCCTGTGTAGTACCTAGGTAGGTAATGCGCCTGTATATTATTTCTGTATGAGTCAAAGCTAAAGTGAATACATTCTCATAATAAAGTATAACGTAATCAAGCCTATTTAGCAGCCCTTTGAACAATGCCAAAAATCGAATTGTTGATTTATTTGTAAATTTATTGATACCTAAGCAAAACGAAAGGTTTCGCACTTTTGCATTATACAAAGTACCTATGATGGACATTGTGAGAGAGAAAAGAATTCCCCATTTACTTATAACTGAATCATTGCCAGACAGTTTTCTTAGTCCATTCATGTTTCCGTAATTTCTTAATTATGGAAATAACGAATTAAATTTTATAATTTGCTACGGATTACACAATTTCCTGTAGCTTATACCGGTATATCTTACTCGAGGTTACGTCGACGACGCTGCTGGTCCGAGTCAGTGGTTTGCGTAAATGCCTGCATTCATTCACAATCTTGGTTCATGCTGCGTTACATTCTCCTTTGCAGAAAAGAGGAGAGTCAAGAGGGTAGGTACGTAAGTGTGTACTGCTCGCTCTACATAATAAAATCCATTAGTTCCATCCAACTATTAAAAGTTCGTGACCCGAATACTTAGGTACTCGAGTTCAAAAGAGAGTTATAAGAAATTGAACAAATATCTTGGGATTTGAATAGCTGCTGGCAATTTGCATGCAGGGATAAACATTAATCTTGTAACAGAAGTAACAATTCTAGTGGTCATAGGAATTGATGAAACAGTAGGTAACAAACTATGAGTGTCAATCAAAACCACACCTACTAGAACGAAAATGATTAAGTGTACGAGTAATTTATCGTCACTGTTTATTTTATTGATATGAAACTGATTAGAAAACACTATAGAAAAATATAAAAATAAATGGCACATGGGCTAATTTCGGAAGCAAAAACGATTGACTTCAACTGCTCTTTCTTTTTGTTTCATTTAATTATATTATGTGATCGATGATTTTGGTGCACGGCATTGATTTACAATATCAATGGTGCACGGTAAAACTTCTATAAATTTTATGTTTGTACAACTTATGTGTATTAAAATAAATATCTGAGCCCCGCGGTTTCACCCGCGTAAAGTCTCGATCCCGTGGGAATATCGGGATAAAAAGTATCCTATGTCCTAATTCAAGTAATGGTTTACCCATGGGCCAAATTTTATCCAAATCTATTCATCCGTTTTAGCGTGAAAGCGTTACAAACAAACTCACTTTAGCATTTATAATATTATTTTGCACTTAAGGTTGAAATAGTCGCGGGCTCGAACACTGGTAGGCTTGGTCAAAAATCACACTGTCTCACCTGGCATCGTGTCCGACAGAGATAATATCAGTGATTAGCAGTTGTTTTGCTCGTCTACATGCACAAACACCGTTCCGAACAATTTTAGTAAAACGAGCGCGTAAAATATTACGAGTAAAGTTCTTTGGAAAATCGAGTTTTATGAAAAAATTATTGCATAAATCAATTACAAATAAAGTTTATTAAACTCGTCGATAATTAAGCTTTGTCGGTGCCTTTGAAGTGAAGTGTAAAATCTCCAAAACTTTATTTTGGAGATTTTACACTTCTTTTATTACTTATTTAGGCCCAAAGTTGCGTAAAAATGTGCAAGAAAAATGAATCTTTGTGCTTTTTATTTTACAATTCAGCTGTTTCCTTACAGACAAAATTAATGAGATAAAACGATATCATGTTGTAACTTTGGATGTACAATGTCAAACCCCCCGAAATTTGTATGGAAAAATATAAAAAATAAATAATACGCCACGGCCCAACTCTAACAGACGCATTCGGGTAAGAAGCCAGGTAGGTCCCCAGTACTCCGATGAGCTACAGTGCGAATGTGGAGCTACATTACAAACGATGCAAATAAAAATAAATACTATATCAAAATTAGTATAAATAAAATCAATGAAGTAATACATACAACATTCTTAGGTGTAATCTTTACATATTATAAAACAAAGTCCCCTTCCGCGTTTGTCTGTCTGTCTATCTGACTGAACGCGATAAACTCAAAAATTATCAAACGGATTTTCAAACGGTTTTCGCCAATAGACAGAATGATTCATGTTTACGTAATTAAGAATAAAACATTATTTAAGACAGCAAATGATGTAAATCCACTAGACGACCAATAAAATCCAATAGACGAGATCTACATAAATTAGAGCCGAATGGTTTGCCAAGACTTGCCAAATACAACAAAAACTGCTTAGCAATGTGCGTGCGTATTTATACCAAGTCAATTAAAAACATTAAATTCTAGATTATTTAAGATAAAGTTGTACAAGTGGTTGAATGAGCGCAGCTTCTATTGTTTAAAAGAATTTATGGATAAAAATGATGATGTGACATTTTCGAACACCCTCAAATTTTGCATTTTTCAAATACCCTTTAATACGACCCGTACGAGGGGCCGAAGCCAATTCGCAGAGGTCCCTTAGACAATATTAAATGGAATGAGGCAACAACCGACTTTTTTTTTTTTTTTCTGTTGGGCATCTCGTAGCTGACCTCTGAGGTCATGACTACTTAACCGGTCAATCCTGTGGTTGCCTTAAGCTGCTACACTCAAAGCCTCCAGCCAGGGGCATAATTTAAAAAACTAAGCTAAAAAGCTAGGTGAACGCTCGCTAAGGGCACCCCCTGTGGGGTACGAGCCTCGGCTTAGGGCGTCACCGGAGGGAGGATATCAAAGATGGGACGGGCTGGATCAAAGTTTTGATCATTATTATTAATCGGGGAATTTAAAGCTACGTGCACAGCTGAAACCACTGCTGGCACCTCGTTATCGAGCAAGGGTCGGGGAGGAGTATCATTTACTCGGGGGCGCGGACGCGATCGCAAAGGACCTCGACGGCGAGGTCGGAATGACGGGAGGCGTCTGTGTCTGTGTAGAGTACTAGTAGCCCTATTGCTCTCCTGAAGGAGGGTTATGGGGTCATCAGGGTCGGTGAGAATGTGCCTAGGTCGGCGGGTACGGCTAATCCTACTTGGGACATAACTGGCGGCCTCGACAACCAGAGGGTTGCGATGTTTGACCGCGGAATCGAAGTAACGCTTTGCAAGGCGTTTTAGAAATTGGTGGATCGTGGGAATTCTAAGGTCGAGATGAAGACTCTCGTTCCTAACATACCAGGGGGAGCCTGTGGCCCTACGGAGGAATCGGTTTTGGAGCGTTTGCAACCTATGGATATGGTGGAGTTTTGCATGAGCAAAGACGGCACCCGCATAAGTCATGATGGGACGAATACACGCTGTGTAGATTCGCAATTTGCACTTAAGTGACATCTTGCTGCGTGCGTTTAGGACGGAATGGAGCCTACCGAGAGCGAAAGCGGCTCGCGAACGAACCTTTTTTATGTGCTCAGCGAAAGTGAGATGGTGGTCGAGGAAAACACCTAGGTATTTGGCTCGCTTCTCCCAAGGGATCTGCTTGCCGAACATAGTGAGAGGTCGGGGAGGGGGTCTCTAAGCCTTGTGCGCGGTTTTGAGAAGAGAACCGCTTGACTTTTTTCGGGATTGACTTCCATGCGCCACTTTCGAAACCAGGCAGCGAGTCGATTGACTGCGCCTTGGAGAGTGTGGGCGATATTGTCGGGGTATCTAGACCTAAAGTAGATGGCCGTATCGTCTGCGAACAGAGCGAAATGCGCCCTTCTACCTGGGTTTGGAATGTCGCTAGTAAATAGCGTGAACATGAGGGGAGCTAGCACGGAGCCCTGAGGGACTCCTGCACGGATGGGGCGGGGCAACAACCGACGATTATCCCTGTATGTACTATGCAAGTGCACCCAAGGACAACCCTCGGTTGGTGTAGGACTATTGCAGGATATGGAAACAAAGCTATTGGACTATGGGTTTTTAGGTGGCTTAAGTTGACTGGTGACCTGGAACTATTGAAGGACTATGGGCCCTGCCTGATCAATGTTTTATATGTACACGGATAAAATGGCAGGGGATGACTTGCACACTCAATAATGGGCCCCAGAAAACTATTGCTAGCACATAGTGACGTAGCGACAAGGGGGCAACATGTCCTGAGGTGCTTGAGGAATGGAGAGGTATTCCATGGCTTTCAGAACAATCCCAAAGCCCGGAAGATGGTCACGATCCCTACGAGCACTTACTGGAATACTTCCTTCCTCCGAGCACGTTTGCTCTTGGGAATCTCCACTCAAGCCGGCCAATTAGGGCAAGAATAAGGTGGGAGCTCCGTTCCTCGTTAGTTTTCAGTCCAACCGGCCAATAAAGAAGAAGGAAGAGATCGCGGAAAGCGATAAGGCCGCCCATTGTATATTTTGTAGTGTTTGATTTATTTATTGTTATGCAATAAAGTATATATAAATAAATAAATAAAGGCAAGCCAGAGGTGAGGAAAATGACTTTTCCCGGGAGATAGGGTCCGTAGGGTCGCTACTGCTCAACAGCTCGCCACATGCTGCCCTGCGAGTTTTTGTATCTCTCTTGGTCCGGCTCCTCATCCCAGACCCGTTCTGGCAAAGTAAACTCTACCGGCACAGACCTAGAGTTCGGAGCGCGCAAGCCCCACCACGACGTCAACGTAGAGATACGGCGGTGGAGTTATTATTATTAAAAACACCTGCACTATGGAAGACCTTTGCGAGCAGTATACTCATGTTTTACAATAAATATATTCTATCCTGGTCGAAGCTTATATATAATTAATAAAAGGGAATCGTTGATACGACGAAGAAGAACATAACATCAAGCCTTGTTTCACCGAAGGGTTGGCAGAGGTGTAACCATAGTATGTACACCCACATTTCGCCAGTTATGTTTAACAGTCCCACGTCATATGGTGCGAGCCTATTTACCCGGTTGACGAAGAAGTCGGGTAAAAAAGTATGCCCGACAAGATAGTGCGTGTTTTAGTGTCGCTTAACATTTGGCACGGGAGATACCATCGTCTCGCTCTGTTTGCGTTTGTGAAAAGCGTAACAAATGGACTCGCTTCACACTGGTTTGTGGAAAATGCTCGTGACTGGTAAAAGTCACTGTTATGGTGACATTTTCTTTAGATTCTTATCTTGTTTTTTCCTACAATTTCTATCGCCAGCCTAATGTCAAAGATCTAGGAAAATAAAACAATTTGAATCTGTTGAAATGAAATAAACAGCGCCACTTTACAATTGAAAAGTTACTTATAAAACTTCTGCCTGAGTAAATCGAGTTGAAGTGCTTGTTAGGTGAACAACCTAAGGAGGCAAAACGCCGGGGCTTAACTCCGCTGCCGCGAGAAATCGGGGCACAGCGGTCCGAGCTCCGGCGGGATCTCATGGCGTCCTGGAGAGTGCGATTGTCGCAACCCAGCGCTGGGCACGCCACAATTGCGGCGATAAGACCCCTCTTTGAGGAGTGGCTAGAGAGGCGCCACGGCGTCCTCACCTTCCGCCTGACGCAGGTCTTCACCGGACACGGCTGTTTCGGGAGGTTCCTGCACAGGATAAGGCGGGAGGAAACGCCCGGGTGTCACCATTGTGTGTATCGCCCGGAGGACACGGTGGAGCATATGGTGGAGAGATGCCCTGCTTGGGCGGAACATCGCCGTCTCGTCGTGGAGGCGATCGGCGGCGGTGATCTCTCGCGACCGGGCCCGGTTCAGGCCGTGGTACGGAACGAGAGGAAATGGGAGGCTGTCACCTCCTTCTGCGAAGCAGTAATGTTGGCGAAAGAGGAGGCGGAACGCGTGAGGGAGAGGCAAATTTCGCACCCTCGCGCCCCTAGCCGCCGCAGGAGGAGACGCCCTGGGCGTTGGGAATCGCAGGTCGATTTCCGGCTACCGTAGGCGCGGGCTTGCAGACGGTGAGCAATGGGTAGCTCGCCGTCCGATAAGGACCAGGCCCGGGTCGACGGCGCGTTGTGTTCCACACGCGCCTCAAAGAGGTGTCAGCAGAATTGACGGCGTACGCTAGGGACTATGCCTGCCGGGGTTGCGAAGAAGTCCGAAAGTGAGATCGTGGCCCCCAGCAACATGGCAACTGAAGGAACACGGGTGGGTTTTAGTCAGTAAGAGTCTGACACGCCCTCCCGCTCCGCCCAGAGCGGGAGAAGTTATTTGATAATTTCCTACCCAAAAAAAAAAAAAAACAAAAAAGGTGAACAACCTAGAAATATTTGCAGTGCAGCACGATTATTTACGAAGTCAGGATCGTGATGTCGTACTCGTGATCCATTATACAAGAGCCTTCTATAATACGCACGTGAGTGGGGTTTGTGTCGCTCTATTGATTATTTTATACACAAGTTAGTAACTAATCAATTAGGAAATTATAATATCTCAGCCTAATAAGGACGTCAAAAATATACCTAATTGAATTTTCTCCCATCCGTGTAATAAGTACTCTGAAAATAGCTGAAATTTTAATTGAAGTAGTACAAAATCATCATAGGAAACATGGGAAGTAGATTTGAGAGGCATCTACTTTAAGTTTGATTGTTTGCCATATATGGCGCGGGTCATTGAATGGCTTATGATGACAGCCCACCATATCGTGCTTGTATGCCTGGCTGGGTATTTAACTCATCAATCTACATGCCAGAAGAAGTGATTTCTCACAGGATTTCTTGTAGTAAATATCAATTCCACCCATGAAGCAGAGTCACGCTAGGAAATTGTGTGATGATGAGGCAAAAAACCAACTCCAATCCTCACTAGATTTGCTTCATCGATCGAACGTGTTATGTCAGTGGACATGTTTTCGTTTTCGAGGCCAGTCGTCCGGTATTGGTCACATGCCGTTGTCTAGATTTATCTTTGACCAATCACGCTCGTCCTGTCTCACAAAAATGAAAACAGGCCACAGTTTAGAATCGGCTTCCTGGAAATTGTAACACAGTTCATTGTTCCAAAGTGATAATGCTTACGAAATGATTCGCACAGCATTGCAGACAATTGTTATTACAATTTGGCAGGTTTGCGTTTGGAGAACAATGAACTTTTAACCATAGAGGTCATCATAACTGTATTGATGAATCTACTTAAAAGCTAATTCCTTCTACCGTCGATCGACGCGATGGTCAAAATTTCAAATGTCATAGGGAACCTTTAAATCCAATGTCCCTTACGACATTTGAAATTTCCGCCGCCGTTGAACATTGTGGAGCCCTGAGTCCAACTAACCAGGAGGAGCCCAACTCCTGGAATTAGTAATTTCGGTGATAGTGATGATAGTCTGGCGGTTATAGTTACTTATCGTTCTCATCTTTACTTAATTATGGTTTTAAAAATGACTATGTGTCGACCATCTAGTGTCGCTTCAATTCGCAACTAGGACAACAGCTCGTTCTACATTTAATTAATTGTTTTATAGTTTCCTGCAGTCGGTTGTAAAAAATATGGTCGCACGTTTACTGATTATCATCAGCTTTTAAACAAAAGCTAACTCACCACCAGCATCCTTCCACACACAGCAACTGTAAAACCTTTTTAAAGTTACAATATTGCCATCATCCAACATATATTTAATATTCTCTACCCTCCTATCATTTGCAAAACCAGGCATAAAATTATATCTTACAACCTCCAAGAAACCAATTTACCTATGTTTGTTTTCATTAAGCACTTAATTATTTATAGCAGGTAAGTATGTAGTTGCGTTTCAACCAGCCAGCGTGACCGATCCATGGGAGTCCAGACAGCCATAAATAGCAGTTGTATAAATTACTTGGCGGATAACGAGCACGATCCATGGCTTGGCATGGTGCACGGAGAAATCGGCGGAAGCACGGACCGCTAGTCCAAGCACTTTGTTAGAGAATTTCTCCTTTAATCAGCGACATAGTGATCAAGCCCTTGTACTTAATTAGTGCACAAGAAGCTTTAATTAATGATGTTAACATGTTAGGTACAAAGTGGATTGAATCGTTGAAATTGTTTGGTAGTCTTCTTATTGTTTTTGGAGGCTTGGAAGTCCTCAAAGTGCATGATGAGTTTAGTCTTAATTTTAGTGTCTTATAAAAGCTGGCAATTGTAACAATGTTAATATCTACTCTGCTTTTGCTATAAAATACAATGTTTGTTTGTTTGTTTTTCCACCTGGCTCAAACACTCATTTGTGATTCCACGCGACGACTACACAGGAAGTCGCTGCCGTAAGGCTTGGTATTCGCCTTCAGCGTTTAATAGTATCCAAGAATTATAAGTACGTAAAATACTGCAGTCTAAATCTATGTGCATGTGCATATAAGACTGCAGGTAAGACTCACCATTTCTAAATGTTTAGTTAACAGTAACTGTAGAGCTCTACGTCTAAATGTTAACAAGTTCTGACCTATTGGGTCGTTGGCGATAGGTAAGTCAAAAGTTAGATTATAAGCGAAGGATCACCAAATACGAATAGGGGATGCAAGACATACTTATTTATAAAATTGTATCGTTCGGATATGATATACAGGGTTATTGGTCGGCAATCCATTATGGGGATGAGGAGCGGTCATTTACAACCAAATCACACCTTTTGACTCCTATACAATGTCAAAAAAAATCGAGTCATTTGAAATGGTTGACATTGGCATTGGGGTCATCAGCGGTTATTTGATTGCAAATGACCTCTCCGACATCCCTTTAACGGATTACCGACATATAACCAATAACCCTGTATAACCTAAAATGATAGCGTACAAAAAAAGGGAATTTCTATAAGTTTCCTGTTTCACATTAAAGCTTGTAGTTTTCACCGCTCATAATGTCAACACAAAAACAGATATTTCCAACGCATAGAACTAATAGTAACATTATATTAAGTAGATCTAATCATAATAGACTAGCGATCGATCAATCATTGTCTTTCAATGCTACGGTCTAGTCGAGTCATGTTGTGTCATTATCTAATAGAAATGCTCACGTATACGTAACGACTTCTCGCATTACTTTTTGACTTTGACCTGCATAGGCCATTATTGAATTATGAACTTGAACTTGATTTAAAAACATGTATCTCCTTCCGTGTTCATAACTCGATTTGCGTCAGTTCATTTGCTTGATTCAAACTTTTTAAATATTCTCTATAGGTAGGTACCTACCTACCTACATCCAGTCGATGATACAATAATATTCCATTTTAACCTTGGTAACTCGAACCAGTGTTCTCGCCTTTCAAAAGTGCAGACAAAATGGACGATGAACAGATCCAAATTCACCACCTACAACAGCTTATATCATTCGTCAATGCCAACGTCTTGTACAATAATCAAAATACGTAAAAAATTATAGACAATAAAGAAAATATTAATCTAAAGAACATCTATATAGATTTCACATTTTGAACTTTGACTCTCTCGATACCTCTAACGTCCTTCTCTTTTTAGGTTGTCTCTCTGTCTTGAAAATCTTGCATCCATCGAAGTTCCCAACAAAAACGTGGCCGCAATTAAAAGAAACAACTAAACTGTACCTAATACTTACCATGCTTTATTGCTGACTCACAGTTCAAACCGGTGTCCTTGCCTCGTCCTTTAGTTTCTTTAGCGGTAGTTGATCTAACGTGGGGGTTTTTATCTCTTGTAGTCAGATAGTTAGCCGGCCGTAACGATTTAACGGACGTCTGGCGACCTGCCTTAAAATATTTCGGGTGACGTGTACAGAATCATAAAAGCTTTTTGGGTATTGTATCGGTTTTGTCGTGCTCAGGCTACGCAGTAGCTTAGTACATTTCTTTCAAGTTCGAATTTAAAAGTGGTACGCGTGCTACATACGATATTTAAATCTTAAACATCCTTATAGGTGCATTATCTCAAAAGGTTACTGAAACATTTCATAGCCAAGGAACAATCTCACCTTTTACCTACGTTTTAGATGTTGTGAAATGGACTCATAGCTTCAGGCAGTCTATTGCAAAACACCTAGAAAAACGCCTACGTGTTAAACTGATGACGTCTAGCTAGACTATTTACAGGTAGTTTAACATAAATATCTGCTCATACATCTGACAGGAAAATATCACTCAAAAACTTTCTACTCACTACCTCATTGAACGGTAAATAAGTCGAGCTATAGAGCTCACTTTGAATTTCGCGAGCATGCGTTTTTGTAAATCGACATTTTATGTGTCAATAATTTGCCATACTACTGTCGGTCGTTCCCCTAATCGGAATTACATCATGCACATTCCAATTTAGCGACGGTTAGGTAACAGTTGGGCAGTAGATCGTGACTGTATGAATGGGGTGCTGTGAAAAGGCAGGAAGCTATAGCGACGAAGTGCAAGGGCGCATCGTGCGTGGTGCGTGCGCGTACGACGATATGAGCGCGCAGAGTATGATGTCATGTGACCGCTTTGGTGTCGATGACCATTGTTCGATAGATTTATGTAAATATGTATTCGAGTATATCGGTACCCTAATTTATTGTTGTTCTTCCAACTGCAGGCTAGTGATAAGATTTTATCATTGCATTAAATAATAAATTAATTATTTAATATATAGCACCATACATTTTAAAATAACAGGATCCCATTAGTGTCAACTTATTACACTTGTTCAAAACATACCATTTTGTAGAAGTCTGCAATTCTTTATGATCATGACTAATTCATGGCATAAATTTAAGTCAGACACTGAAAAATCGAGTTAAGTCCGTATATGTCACTGTCACCTACCTATTTATAAATTTTTGCACATAAATGATAGAGCATGACACTTACTAAAACTCTATTTAACATCATCGCCCACGCATCGCTGGCCATTTACCATCCGTTTGCCAGAGATAACAGATTTTTTCTCTTTAGACGACATGAAGATAATGGTTACACAGGATGCTTTGAAAAAAATTCCAAAAAAATGTTGTTCTTTCAACATTAAAGTCACGCATAGGTGAATTTACCATGGACCTTAGAAACGTTTTCGTAAAGAACAATAAATAATATTGCTAAACGCATTTTACACATCCGCCTATTCTTCTTGGCGCACAGGGGGTGAGCCCCCTGTGCGCTTGGCCAACTCTCTAATCGATGCCTTGTGAAATACACAACAATACAATACGATCATTACATTTGCACATATATACACACATGCCTTTCACTTGTTAAAAATGCCATTTCAATGACATATTCTATTCATATCGATATCCAGGGTAGCTGAAAGCTTTAAGAAGGTCTATTTATCAAAGTATTTTTTTCTAAACAGCTTTCATCCAAAGATAGTTTATAAACTGACGCATATTATTTATTGTATTTTTTAATTAGTCTTCTTGTTTTCATTTATTGCTTACCATTTCAATTTTACAAGGAATCATTGCACTTAATCTTATGTACCTACGTATGTAAAAGGTAACATGTCATAAATAAATTTTCATGCTTTTTCAATAACTAGGTGACCGTAATTCTTAGAGGCGATCAGGCGTGTATATTATAATAAAAATTGTATTGTTTATAGCTGAACTAACCAGAATAAAATTGATTTTGGATGGTTGGATGTAGTTTAATAATTTCATATCTATAGTGTGAACTATTCTCATGCTATAAAGCTATATTTTGCATTAGAATAGCTTTGTAGGTTATTTAAAAAAGGTTAGACTGCAATGTGTTGTTTCTGTCCCAGAATGATTTATCACATCCATAATATCAAGATCACCAATACAGATAGAAATTCAGTGTAGTCACATAATTTCTAATTTCAGGGTGAACCTCAAAGAACTATAACGTTCACGAGTACAGAAGAGCCTGATAAACCTTCTAAGCCTATACCAGATATCCGTTTAGTGGACGGACCATCCATCTTGGTGGGAAGAGTGCAGCTGTTACACCGAGGACAATGGAGATCAGTTTGCACCAACTCTAGAAAGTAAGCACTCTTACATAGAAAAATTGTAACTGTTTAATTAATTCGTATTAAAATTAGGCATTTAGGTACTCGTAAATAAATTTTAACATTATTTTTTTACGCTTTCAGTTGGACCGTCAACGACATGGAGACGGCATGCAGACAATTAGGCTTTATGGGAGGATCCTTCTACAACTGGATTGATCGTCAGCCCGGCAGAAGAGCAAGACTATTATTTGAAGAGCCCAAATGCAAAGGCACAGAATACGACCTATTCCAATGTGACTGGAACTCTAGAGAACTCGGCTCAGGCGTCTGTGACTACCACCCAGATCTCGCCATCCAATGCTCACCCTACCATGACGTCAATGACCTCGCAAACTCTAGACGGCATTGGAGAGGGCTACGTTTTGAAAACGCAGTCTTTGAACGAATCCTCACCGCTGCAAATACTCTATACGTTCCTACATCGATGTCCAAAATTAAACACGTTATTGTAAAAAATGCAGGTCTAGGTAGAGACAACAATGTAACAAGTGCCTTAGATGTTATTGGAGTCCCACCTGTCTTAGAAGACATAGAAATATCAAACTCTGCCTTTAACGCGATAAATGTGACGTCACCTAACGCTCCCATAGTAATAACCAATTGTAAGATACAAAACAATAGAGGATATGGTGTCTATGTAAACTCTACGTATGGCATGGCCAAGATTGAGAATTGCTTGATACACGAAAATGGCGGCGACGGGGTCAAATACGTTGTGCACGAAATGAACATCGATGAAAGGCTAGACAGAAGCGAAATATTTGATTTATGCACATTAGCATCCACACCGAGTCAGACGTTTCCTATTCAAATGTCAATTGAACAATCAAGATACTCCAATATGGAGAGAGATTGCCATCAGAAGTTTTATACTAGACCGGACCACGTTTTAACTTTAGGTTTCATTAAACTTCTGACCAATCAAAATAATACGGGTGAATTATTTATATACGACGGATTGACTACAGAAGACAGACTTTTGATGGCATTCAGTATTAGAAATCACACGCGACCACAAAGTGTTACGTCAACGAGGAACCGCATGTACGTGAGATTTCGAGCCAACACCAGGACGGATATTACAGGCTTTTTAAGGTTGACATCAGGTATTAGCAAAACATATGATTTAAATGTAACTGACACGGTGATATCCGATAACAATGGCAGAGGCGTGGTAATCGAAAACTTAAGATCACAAGTTCACATTCATCGCACTGCTATATCTAATAATAATCATGTTGCTGGTCTTCAAGTCACGAGTGGAGCGGGAGACGTAAATGTAACTGAAAGTAGAATATCCTTCAATCAAGGTGACGGAATCAACATTACCGTTACTGGAGGGAACAGAAACATATCAAGAAGTATATTAAGTTCTAATCAAGGATACGGTATAGCTGTATGGATAAATAATACCCAAGAAACCGAATATATCCCAGTAAATCAAACCACTGCAGTAGAATATTCAGAAATATTTAAAAACCTGGACGTTGGAATACTACACGGTAACTTTTGTGGCGACAGCTGGGTTAATATTACTGGAAACTGGTTTAATACGAGCGCTGAAAGTACCATAGAAATATCTACTTGTTGGAGATTTAATAATCCAACCAAATTGCTCAATTTACAAGTAGGTCACAATAGATTTTACGAAAACCAAAGAGTGCCTCTTCAAATCCAACCGGCCCTCAATATAAACGGAAGGATTGAATATAATTATTTTGAACACGGGAACTATGGTGCAATCGTTATAATGAATCGAATAGAAGGAAAATATCTAGAAGAATTCGAAATCTTACCAGCTCGATTCCACATACAACATAATTACTTCTTTGGAAATAGGGGTCCCTTCGTTGTAAATCTTGGGTTATCTCCTTACAGCGATCTGCAGTACATCCTATTTTCTAGAAATTTTCTTCGAGACAATAAAGTAAGAGAACCATATGAACCTCTAGAAGGCATATCATCGAGGCTGACTCCGAGAAGTAGAGTCGCAGCTACGATTGTATTAGCGTCGAGTAACATCGACGTCTATAGAAACATTATAAATAATCCAGAAGCTCAATACGAAATCGGCTCGCACGTCGAAGACCAAAGTAAGATATTAAACTGTACCTACAACTGGCTTGGCTTCGGAGAAGAGGAAAAGGTTTGCAACCGATTGTTCCACAGAAAAGACAGATACAACTTGGCCAAAATACTTTACATGCCATATTTATTGCATAGCAGTAATCCCGGAGCAACACAAATTAATTATAATTCACTTTATGTGCCACAGTTTAATGTACCCGGTACCTTCGTAGTTGGTGGTGAAGTCGAAGGTATAGAAATTCTTCGGCAAGGAGAGTATGATGTTGATAAAGATATTAATATTCGTCCTGGAGGAAAATTGGTTTTACAATCAGGCGTCACGTTAAAATTTCCTCCAGCTATAGGAATAATGGTTGCCGGAAAACTAGATGCGAGAGGTAAACGACCCAATGATATTACATTTACCCTGAAAGAAGAAGTAGTTATGACTAACGAGAGTGTTTATGAGACAGATTTTGAACCTACAACACCCGGATATACTGAGCCTATTGTGCCTATAAGACTTCTAGGTGGGAGAACACAACATGAAGGTAGATTGCAAGTGAGAATCGATGACAAATGGGGTACAGTGTGTAACTACAGGTGGAACATTATCAACGCGGCGTTAGTTTGCAATCAACTTGGCCTTGCTTTGAATCCAGAGGATTGGTTCCTAGAACCTAACGAAATACCATCTGCAGGCATGACAGAAGATATAATTTTATCCAACGTTGAATGCTCAGAATTCGACAACGATATCACCAAATGTAAAGCAGAAACTAAAGATCACTTTGAGAATTCTTGTACTCATGAAAATGACGTTGGTATCAGATGTTACGAAACAAGTTGGGCCGGGGTCAGATTCAGCGTTATTTCTGAAAGAGCTGATTTACAATACGTCACAATAGAGAAAGCAGGTCTTTTGGATTATTCCTCGAATATTTTCAAACCAGCCCTTCAGATAGATTTTGCTCGGCATAGCTTGGAAAGTATCAAGATATCTAACAATTACCATGACGGTTTAGGAATACTATATTCAGACTTATATGGAGCCGATGCGGTTAATACTGTCCGTAACTCAGAATTCAGCAATAATAGAGGAAGCGGTATTAGTTTCAAACAACTTGGTTTAAAAATATATGGATCCGTCATAGAAAATAACAACTTAGCTGGCATCTCACACAACCCGCACATTACTGGACCGCAGCAAAGAGAAATAGCTGGTTGGTTTAATTTAGATCCTGGATTCAACATGGACGAATCAAATTATCACCCAATCATGATTCCGGAATATGAAACGGACATAAGTTTGGTGAATGGCGAAACAAGACACATAGTTTTCACAAAGCGGAACGGAGAAAGTATATCAAAAACATATAATATCAAATGCAATCCAGGATACGTTCTTGGGCTTCAACTTCTCAATCCTATACATAATTTTTCAACGGAAAACATTTGCATATACGACTCGCAAAATATTAACGAAGCGAGTGTAAAGTGGTGTCTCAATCGTGATCTGTCGACTTTTCCAACGACAAGTAGCAGTTTTGGTGTTGTTATAACATATGAAAGTGGAACGAATGCCTTAGGAGGAGTGGTGCTAGTCGTAAGCACGATCATAGCTCCGGTGCAAAACCTAAGAAATAGAATCGTAAGAGGGCCTGTGCCAACTCTACAAGTAGTCAATTCGAAGATAAAAGGAAATACAAAAGGAATCAAGGCTTTATACTACAATCGCTATTTGAATGAGTTAGGTGACCACTTTTTACGTAAAGCTAACGAAAGTATTAAAATATTCAGCTGTGAAATAGCACACAACAAAGAAGAAGCTATCTACGTCAATACTCCGTTCTGGGATATACACGACAGTAACATAACGGAGATAACTATAATGGTCAACAGCAGTTTGATCACAGACAATGGCAAAGGAATATTTCACTTTGCTAGAGATTTGAGAAGTTCGAATAATCTGTATCACTACATTCTTCAGGACAATACAATAGAGAGGAACAAACAAGGTGGTTTCGATGTTGGGTTGCCGTACGTTTGGCAGTACAATGAAAATTTTACTCATTCCGTGTACATGCACAATAACACTTGGCGTAACAATCAAAACTTTGCGTTAGTCGTAGATGGCCATTTCGCCGAAGTCAACATTACAAAGAATATTTTCACTGATAACAGTTGTAAAACTGGGTTAATATCCATAGAAGGCATGGAAAAGAAGATGATGATCGATGGTAACTTTATTGAAAGGAATAATGGGCAGTTTATGGTGAAATTCCATATGGACAGTCAAAGTGAAATTATGGGTTTAGTTTATGCGCTCTTTATATACAACCAAGTGAAGAATAACAGACATATGCTATCACAAGTCAGCCGAGGTGCTTTAATCAGAAATGCTGAACCGACATACGTTATAGGTTTTAAAGGAATACAGAAAGTAAAAGTAAGTAGGAATTTGTTCGGAAACAATGTATTGGAGTATACATTGTTAGCTGGAATTAGAACAGCAAAGATCAATAATCTGTTAGATGTTACTGAAAACTGGTGGGGAAGTTCTGTAGAAAAAGATATTCGTGACCAGATATTTGATTTTGATGATTGGAATAACCACGCTATTGCTACGTATCTGCCTTACTTGCTTGAAGATAGTGTAGATTCTAGTGTGTCTGCTTCATTCAGCCCAGAGATTATTGTGGACTCAAACGAGTTAGGGGGCCGTTTATTATCAAACTTCACCATTGAATCCAGAATGGCTCCGTACATAGTGAAATCCGATATAACTGTTATGCCAGATGCTATTTTAACGATCAGTCCTGGTGTTATATTGGAATTCGCGCCCAATGTTGGCATACTCGTCATGGGTAACCTGCAAGCTATAGGTCACAGTCAAGCACCTATAGTAATGCGACCTCTAATTCGAAGTAATGTAGAAATTAACAGAATAGAAAAGAGAGATGTCAGTCAATATTCTTCAACCCATCACAAGCACAGACGTCAATTAGAGTCATTGACTGTACCAAACTCAATAAGACTGTGCACTGGAAGAAATTGTTCTATCACTGATAATACAGCAGAAAGAACAAATGAAGGTTTTCTTGAATATTACAATAAAACCACCCTACAATGGGTGCCCATGTGTGATAACCGTTTTACTGAAAGAAATGCTCAAGTTGTTTGCAGAGAATTGGGTTTTGATCCAATTAACGTGTTCTTTGCACATGACCGACGAGTAGAATATCATAGTAATTCTTTATCGCGGATTTGGTCGTGGCCAGAGCCCTTACAATGTGTCGGAACTGAAGATCGTTATGAAGAATGCCCAATAAGACTGAACGGACAACTTTATGGTCATAGACATGAATGTAAGTGGGATTCTGATTTCGTATTCATCCATTGCGGTAAAAGAAATTTAGAAGAAAATCTTGAGTATTGGGGTGGTATAAGGTTTGCTAATCCAGAATTTGAATATTCTCTATACGAGCATCGTATTCACGACCATCACACTCATGAAACAATGAAGAAATCTGAAAGTGAATTGATTCACGTACACATTATTGGTGCTGGTATACTGCACAATGAGAAATCTCCTGCTGTACAAAGCATAACCAAGAATCCTAGAATACAAAATGTAAATATAACAAAATGCGCTCATCACGGTATTAATTTAATATCACCCACCGATTCAATAAACATGATGTTTAATTCAGTGAATGATATATTAGGGGAAGGTGTCAGTGCCATATCGTTGAACGGGGAAGGTAGAGAATCTGATGAATCCAGTTTTACACCGCTGAAGGATTTGAATCTTCCATATCACCTGTTTTCACTTATCGACATTTGTGATAGTACCAAAATGATCATTGTTGAAGAGCGAGTGTTGCTTTACTATAAATACGACAACAATCCAGTCAACTGTGTTAAGATATTCAAGAGCATGTTCAGGGTGAAGCCCTTTGGATTTAGATTACTTCAGTTCAATCTTTTCAACCACACTCAGAATTATGGCAAACGCGACTCTCTGGCGTTGTATGATGGTGATATTTACAATATCACAGCTCCTATGATTGGCTACTTGGAGAATGGGTCTCCTGATGAAAAGAAGCTCTTCAAGACAGAAGGTGCCAGTTTGAGTGTTTCGTTGTTCGCAAACGGAGCGTCTGCTGTTCATGGATTTATTGCCGAAATTGTTACTTTACCGATATCAGCTATTGGTTTCAGTAAGTTCGCTCGTACATCTAACGTTTATTCCAAAAATTTCTAAAACAAATGAATTCGTCTAATAATTCTTGCCTTTGTTACAGACCGTGATGTCCAGCATAACATATCGAGCAGTGAATTCATAAAGAACAGAGATGGGGCTATTACGTATCAGTCGGTCGGTGAAGTGAATCCACTGGTAGCTATCACTAGGAATGAGATCAAGAACAACTGCCTGAAATTGTATGGAAACTTCACTTCATGTTTAGCGGCTGTAAGAGTAGATGTACAAAATACACAGACGCTGGTATTTAGAGTGAGTAATCCATACACCAAATGAATAGCAATAAATTATCAATTTGCTGCTTTTGTTCTTCTATAAAGTACAAAACAAAAGGCAAGCAGTTCAAGTTGAACGATGTCAGTTGCTAATCTATTTCATTTCTTCCAGAACAACTTGGTACGAAATAATGTTGGAGGGTTATTGGTCAGGGCTGACTCTCGAGGATCAGCCACTTCACTTAGAGGATGGATACATAACAACCTGTTCTTTGCTAATCACGATCTTCCGTGCCTGAAAGTTGAAGGTACACATTTTATTATTATATGCACACTCTCTAGTATTTTATGTTTCATGTTATTTTCAGTTTGATCACTTCTTGTCTTCATACGAGTTTCGTTTCTTTTCAGGTCGCCAGTCTTCTCCTTACCAAGAAGTTACGATATACCGTAATTACTTCACGCGTAACCGAGTGCCTTTCAGTGACGTCATCATCTTACGCCAGGTCGTCTCCAATTTCACGTACAACTACGTACATGATAACACCGGCTTGAGGATTCTTGAGGTTTCAGGCTTTGACAAAGTTAGACTGCCGATTTATCAGACCACTTCGCACAATGGATTTTATAAGTAAGTTCATCTGTTTCTATTTTTGCTGCTCCTATTAATTTTTCTCAATTCTCAGCTTCTTTATCTATTTATTTATCTTAGCTCATTAATTTCTAAATGCGATCTTTCTTACTTCAGGAACTACGCCACCGACCGTGAAGGTCGAGCAACAGTTGTAGCAGGTACAGCTGGTCAGAATTACGTCGACAACATCTTCTTCAACCCCGACAATGATTACGAAATGATCACAGTCAATAGATCTATGTGAGTACTATCTTCAGATTGTATTATTCAGAATATATCTGTTCC
The DNA here is from genome assembly GCA_916610215.1 of Omphaloscelis lunosa. Lineage (NCBI taxonomy): Eukaryota > Metazoa > Arthropoda > Insecta > Lepidoptera > Noctuidae > Omphaloscelis > Omphaloscelis lunosa. Next base: position 19,173,715 of record OU744247.1, read on the forward strand.
TCCTAGGTTTTGCAATTTTTACTAATATTTCTCAAGAAAATGCCTTCCGTATTTGTGAATAAAATCGATTGTGAACATAATATTACAAGTATAAATTGGGTTTATTTTTGATTATGTATACTATTTTCTTATTTTTTTATCATGTCAAGGATTTTCCAAGTAGGTAAAGTTTATTTATACAATATATTTAAGACCCGCACGTTAGTTGAGTATATTTTTATGAAAATATATAATTATCTTGCATGTTTTTGTTGCATGGCTACCCCTGGACCATAGCTTTGTTGACTATAATCCGACTATCATGAGGTAAGTCTTCCCTGACAAAATTTTCATTGATCAATTACCATTACTATTGACTGACTGTATGTAGATTCTTAAAATAATTGTTCTAATTTAGCAAAACGCTTTTTACCATTGTCAAGCGCGCTTTGTCTTCTACATCCTAAGTACGGATTAGTTAGTAGTTTAGTAGACACCTACCTACACTGCAAGCAAGTCAGCATAAAACATGAAACCACGCTAAGTCTGCAAAAGTAAAAAAACGGTGGAATTTGAAAATCTATAGACGCTAACACCATTCTGTCCTACGTACGAAAAAAGAATTTGATACTTTGTTTGTCTTTTTGTTTTTGATAGGTTATTTTGTTTATATTCTGATTTATTACTGGTAAAGAATAGTCACTTTCACTTTAGCACGATGCAGTGTGGAGTTGATACAGTTTTGTCATCGTATGGAAGTAGAGCATAGGTACGACATAGTCTATTACACATAATCTATTATGCAAAAATTAAAAGGCAAAATATCAAAATCATTAGATCTACTTACAACCCCGAAACTGACGAAACTGACTGATGTAAAAGTATACCATATATTTTTTTTTTTGGGGTTGCCTATTAATTCCATTGCAGACTTAGTGTGGCCAGACTAACATATTATTCTAAGTTGCAGTATTAACGATACATACGCCCTTTATTTTTACTAATAAGTATGTAGTTAGGCATCGTTAATAAAATATTACTAACGACGTGTTTCCTAATAGATCTATACAACTTTAATACCTAATTAACTAAGTAATTTGTTTTAGTTGTAGTTATCACCGAGAGTTATATCTGTTACCACCTATAACAAATCATTCACACATTGCACGTTTTCATCCAAATTAAAACATTCGAATTCTACAATTTCCTATTCACATCATTCTAGTTCGCTCGATCTCTGGCGTACTCGAATCGACGCAAAGCATAACTTCTGGAGTTACAACGAGACCTTAGCCGTGGCCGGTCGTATAAGAGATCAGAGTGATAACCCTCTGCTGCTGGAGGTGGACTACAGGCCGTTCTATATGAACAACCAGACGGTCCTCGGAGGCGGGAAGTGCCCTCCAGGGTGGGATGCGGTTGCAGGGACCTGTTATATGTATATTGGTGCACCGATGACATATGAGGAGGCGAGGCTGTTCTGTTTGGTAACGAGTTTGATCATTTATCTACTTTAGTTGATTTAACATCAATCAGATGTCTGAAACTTTTATAATGGTTTTTAGGAGATCCTTTTTTTGAACTTAAGTGAAGACTAGAAATGTTATGATCCCTATGACTCGTGATAATTATGAGTAATTATGAGATTTATAAAACTCTGACCTCTAAATCATGATTCCCCTAACTGCCACTGATAGATTCACAATGACGATCCATCTTTTCACACGATTATGCATCATAACTAAATCAAATTAATACTGATGGGCTTAATTTGACAATGATTTACCAAGCGACCTTTTTATCACCGAAAAAATGGGTCCAAAAATTGATAAAAAAAACTTTTTTTGTTATCCTCAACCCATTCTTTGTTTTTTGTAACTTAAACAACTTTTTTTAAAGAAACCCCTTTCCTTTTTTCTCTCCAGTCGGACAATGCATCAATGCCATACGTAACGGGCAACTACGCGGCGCTGTACGAGTTCATCAACCGACAGAACCAATGGTTCCAGTACGGGGACAGAGTTTGGGTCAACCATATCGATTATGTTACGCAGTGTACTTCATTTGCCTTCTCGAACGTTGAAGTGACTGACTGTAATCAGAAGAATGCTTTTATTTGCGAGATTGGTTAGTGAAACTTTGGGTTTGCTTATTTTGCTTTTCGTCATGCTTAACAAATTATAATACCATTTATTTCGGGAGAAAAATACCACATCTTTATATATATTTTTTTTTCTGTACGTATGTTTGTCACCTAACTCCTCCTAAACGGCCGGACCGATTTGGATTAAATTTTGTGTGTATATTTGAGTGGGTCCCTGGATGATTTGAAAATACAATTGGACCCGGTAGGTGGCGCTGTTCGGACAGGACAACGTCTGTCAGGTCTGCTAGTATTCTAATATAAATAAAACTTGTGTTATTTTATACGGCTTAGAATACCTATGTTAGTAGCACTTCACTTTGCACTAGCTAAACTTTGTGCTGTCCTTTGGAACTTGTCCGCGGGAGTGACGGAACACCACGTCCTGCGGACAAGTCTTCTTCAATGACGAGGGGTAGATTTTGAGAGTTGTTTGTGAGTAGTTTGGTACACGCATGACGAACGCCTTGGAAGTTGACGTTCCGATTCTAGTAACTGCACCCTCGCCGCGATGTCTGCTTTGTGTTTTACGTCGAGTGCTTACAAGTATCTTTTAGCGCCTGAATGACATTGACATGGGAGGTTGTTGGTAAACACTCATGAAATTGTAGTGAAAAAACAAAATGGCGGCGGCAGTTCCGATTTTGGCCACACGCTAAAAGATCCTTGTACACACGGCTACATATCAAGCTATACATTTCCAGTGTAAGACGATTTCGCATTGTATAGAATTTCCGTACAATGAGAGGTCAGCTTATACTGGAAATGTATTGTATAAGTTGATATTATGATGTGTAGAACTATATCTACAGCCTGGAACACATTTCATCCCACTTTCACGTAGCCTTTTTATTTCTTTTGCCGACCATGTCCTCAAGCTCTGCTACAGCGCTAGTTTTATTTACAGATCCGAAAATTATGATCGATCCGATGTCTTGGCGTGGAGATACTCTGGCGGTTGCATTTATCGGAGTCTTAATAGCCGCCGTATTGTTAGTTGCAGCCGCTCTTGTCTGCTGGTATTCCAAGTCTAAGCACAGGTTGGTTACCGCCATTGTAATATTTTTGCTTGTATATAATTGTAGTTCTTCTCTTGTTTTTTTAGTACTTACTACTTTTTAGCTAGTAAGCCTGTCATCGATATAGGTTTTACTAAGTTTCAAAAATGGAGGCTAAAACGTTAAAGCACCAATGTTATTTCATTTTTTTTTTTATTTTGTCTTTATATTTTTAAATGCCTTTAATTATTATAAATTAAATCTATGATAAAAAGAAATAAATATTATAATAATTAATGTTGTGATATTAATGTAGGTTTGCAATATGTATAATATTAACTTTAAGTATATCTACTAAACCTAGCTATAAGTTAGATACTTGTTGCGCCCTAACAACTCGGAGAACTCCTAAGTTTTAGTCAGTCCGTAACTGTATGTACATTGTGCATATAAATCTATACCTACCTACTAACAATAAACCTGAAGGTTTTTTTTTGTATTTGATAGCAATTAAAGAACGTTAAGCTAAAACGAAGTATGTAATAGCGCGGGCCGGCAGCGGCAATGCGATGTGACGGCCTGTCACTGCTGGGCTGTGTCGGTAGAACAATGCGATGTGACGGCCTGTTACTGCCAGGGTGTGTCGGTAGAATAATGCGATGTGACGGCCCGTCACTGCTGGGCTGTGTCGGTAGAACAAGAAATTTCACGTGGACGTCGCGGGCAGAAGCTAGTAAATAAATAAAAAGAAATGCTTTTTCGTGGCCCAACTAATTACTCATTTCTAGGATGACACGCATTCAAGTTCGTTTTCTTTAGGAACAGGTACAGTAATCATTGTTGAAGACAGAAAAAGTATGTATTGAGACCTGCACAGGAAAAACAACAATATCAATCAATACTCTTCTTCTAAAAAAGGAAAGGAAGGAGGGGTTCTTTTGAAAGGCTATGGCTGAAATGGTTTGGTCATGTTAAGAGGATGAATGAAAGGCGCTAGGAGGAAATTTATACTGACCTTATTGGTGATGTTCTTCAGAAAGGCCAGGACTCGCAACCGGCGTGAGTGTATGACCAAATGTATGAACGTAAACGAGGCAAAAGGAGTATGTAAGGATCGTAGCAGGTGGCGTTCTGTAGTTTTTACCTAATCCCATGGGAAGAAGGCATGAGTTTATATATGTATGTGTAATTTTCTTTTTTTTTTTTCATAGACATGTCCAAAGACTAGAGCGGCGCAATTCGATCCGGCAGTCCTTGCACTCAGTCCGGTCTATCGGCAGCATCAATGGTGGCTTCCCTGAAACTCCTTACAGACGAAAAATGGCACAAATGGTAAGATGTCACAAGATTTCTAAACAAAAGTGTTAGGACCTTTTTGAAGGTTTTTTCATATTATAATAATTTTTAAACTTCTTTGACTACAGAGTACTCGTTCTACCGACACTTTAACGAAAGGCTCAGACTACAGAAAGATGTTGGCATCCACAACATCTATGGAATCCATGGAAAAGAGCCAGTTCAATTCCTCACTTGATGACAACCAAAGCTTCGACATTTACGAGGCTCACAACCCGAACCCAAACGTGATGCCTCTCCAACACAGCACATTTGTAAAGAAACCCATCACTCCCGAATATTCTGTGCCACAAAACAATACGAGGCCATACAACTTAGCATTTAGAAATGAAGGTTATAGAGACAATTCTGGATCAGCCAGTGGGGCACCATCAATAAATACGGTTGCCACGGAAGAAATACCCATATTACATCACCCTGAAGGTTTGAGATCGCCTCCAGATGAGTATACTATGTCACCTCAAAGTGATTCTCAGTATTTCACATCAGATACATTACCGTTGAGAGATAACTCTGATGATGGTGATACCATGAAGAGGCATTTGGAAAGGGCTGGGAAGATATACGGGCCCTATGGTGCTCCCGCAGGAAGTTACGGTGCACAGCCGAAATTGTCTTTCTTGATGGAGTTAAGATCTAAAATGCCGGACCAACCACAAGCGGGAGCAGTGCCTACCACGACTTTCGGTCAAAGAAACAATGTTGCAGGTAATTAGAAAGCATAATAAAAGCTATTAAGCTAGGCGAAGTTTTTATGTAGGAATAATTTCGATTTAATATTAATAATATAGGTATTTATGTAAATATCGTTTGAAATATGGTCCGCTTTAATTCTACAAATATGATCTCTGACGGACTTAGTAATGGCGCCAAACAGCCAAAGATTGAACTATGAAAGTGTCACTACAAACAAACTGACAGTACCTACTACAGTCTGTGAAACTGACGCAAACTTAAGTTTCGTGCCAGTTAGTTTGATTTTTGCCAGGGTTGCGAATAAGTCCGAAAGGGAGATCGTGGCCCCCGGCAACATGGCAACTGAAGGAACACGGGTGGGTTTTAGTCAGTAAGAGTCTGACACGCCCTCCCGCTCCTCGAGAAGTTATTTGATAATTGCCCACCCAAAAAAAAGCTAGTTTGATTTTGACAGACAGTTAAAGACCGAACTAAAAAAAAAAACTTGTTAACAAAAAATGCAACATACTTCCAAACTAGTGAAAAATAACTTTAATTTCGGAATTCGGTGTCTTTGGATTAGTATTTAGTTTTTTGCCACCTTTTTTTAATTCGGTCTTTGACTGTCTGTCAAAATCAAACTTTATTTTAAATTGTTGAGGAGTTAAATAGTGCTTCCCGCATGCTGTTCTTTTTGGGAACTGTTATAGAGTACTATTTTTTTTTAACTTTCTTAAGAAATACCTTATATTTCCCATTGTTCTTTATAGATCAGCAGCAGTATTACGAAGATAACCTACCAAGTCCACCTCACCCACCAGTATATTCTAGTGCATATGATACAACTGCATCAGACAACATGCCCAGCTATGATTCGAGCCCGCACGATCTTTCTAGAGAGTTCGATGATTCACCGTTACCCGAACTACATCATAGATCTAAGTCTGAGGCGTTACTAGAAACGAATTTCGACCTTGACTCCGAATCCAGTCCGATACCGATGTCCGAAGCAAGTCGGTCACATAGTCAACCTTTAGAAACTGCTATGTAGTAAAAGCCATAAGAAACTGGAAAATTAACGAGATTTGTAAATCAAGTGTTACTTAACAATGGTCTTAAGATGGCTTTTGAATGTATAATTAAATAGTTAAATAAAAAGGAGTTGATCACACTATCCTATAGTAGAAGTAGAAATAGAAAAGCAATGAAAAGACTGAGTTATGATGTCTTGATGGAGATATTTTATGTTTCTTACATATAGTTTCATACGTACTAAACAAGTGCCTTTTAAAACTTCTGACATTCCAACTTTCTCTTATATCCTGTCCCTGTAGGTGATTTTAGTTAATATGTGTATGTATAAAGTATTTTAATCATAATGACTATGAAAATTACCAGAGGTGATCGATCTCATAATGAAGTAAACAAATTAAATTCTAATGCTGCGCCTTGTGGACAAATAGATGCCTTATTATAAGTTTTTGTTAAGTGAAATTTATGCATGTATCACAAAAAGGAGTAAGTACTTTAATTGTAATTAATGATTATGATGCAATATTAGATACGTATTATTTTAACGTCCGTCCCTGTTTGTTAAACGTCTTATGAATGTTTATTCGACAAATGATATGTAATTTTATTGTAAATTAGATTTAAGAGACAGTCTTTCCATATACAATAGTTATATTTTGTTATTTTTAAATCGTAATGTTATTCATGTTATGTTCAATCTTTGCTTTATAATTTGGCGGCTATTTTCTCCTCCTAATTGACGCGTCTAGCACGTCTATCCTCTCTAAGCTCTAACCTACATACTTTTTCAGCAAATATTTTAAGTCTTTTCAACTCTTACTTGTACCAGATTACCAGATTAATCACTCCATGTACGCGCGCTTACTACCTACGGTCGCCGGGCCGGAGACGACCCATTTCTCAGTAGGTTGCCGACAGCCGCGAGGCGCGTACGTGCGCATATATTTCGGTCGTCCTAACGTACTTAGTTTCAAATTCTTATGATATGGCTGGTTCCGGTGTATTATGTGCAGTTGATGGATGTAGATCCAGCAAGAAAAGAGATACAAACTTATCTTTTTTCCACTTTACCTGCTAATACAGAAATGCGAGTACCTATCTAATATGTTTTACTATCGTTTTTAGTGTTACGTACCTCAAAAGGAAAAACGGAACCCTTAGAGGATCACTCGTGTGTCTGTCTGTCCGTCTGTCACAGCCAATTTGCTCCGAATCTAATGGACGTATTAAGTTGAAATTTGGTACACCTATGTATTTCAGTGACCTAAACACGAACGTGTAACGTAAATAAATGCATTTTGAATATAGGGGTCACTTTTGGGGACTAACAAGAAAATTAAAAGTTTTGGAATCCTTCATCGTGCGTAGTCCGACACGCACTTAGCCGGTTTTTTTTTAAATTGGTAAATTGGTAAACTTGCATGTTGTGTTTAGTATTTTATTGGTAGGTACGTAATTACTTCTACCACGTAATCTGTGCTTCTACTATGCGTCTGAGATAAGAATAGAAAGGTCAATGGCCTCCATTTGTCACCTGTCATTTGAAAATGACGTCTAGGAAAAATCTACTTTGTACAAATTAATTTTCAATAAAATTTTTATCGTTATTATCTTGTTAATGCTATTTTCATATGATTATTTTTATTTAAAGGCGTGCAAGTGTTAGAAAAGCGTGCATGACGTGCAGATGCTTAAACATTACAAAGCATTTTATTTTATTTCATAAAGTGTACTACAAATACCTACTGACATCTTTATCGAAAGATGCAGCCCTGTAGGTATTGAAAACTTTGTATGGAGTGATTTATTTGGTAATCTGTGCTTGTACTTCTTAAAATATTTTCCATACGCCTTTAATTATTGTGTATGTGTGTTTATGTAACCATATTATCTAGGACTATTTTTATTTTATACAGGTGGACATAGACGCGCCATATTGTAGTAGATTAAACTTTAGCTAACATCAGTAAATACTGTGTATAAACAGATTTTAATGTGTAATTTTCAAATCTTATTTACTATCTTATTTTTTTTTTATATTACTAAGTTATTTACATGATTACATGTATAAAAATATAATGACCTAATGTTCATGCTTTAAATGTAATTTGTACAAGAATAACTTACTATAGTAAATCATAATTTAGAATAATAATTGATATATATTATCTATAAACAAATATAATTATGATTTATCTGATGAAATATTAATAAATTTGACACAGTATTTTCATAGAAAATATATTTTTATTTAGCCTTTTTCTCCCCTGTATTAAATAATTAATTAAGCATTAAAAAGATTTATCAATATCATCATAATTAATGCTGATAATAACTACTGGATGATAGTAAGAAGAATAAAAGATGAATAAAATAAGGAGATAATATAGAATATGGAGATATAGAATAATACTAAAGAGTCTATCACTACATGACTTGTGAACGGTATGATCTGTGCGTGTGATTGTGATCACATATCAGTGCATACATCCTCTGATAAAAAGAAACAGGTTTTGAAATACCGGTTAATATTATTCATAAAACCGTTGAAGTACTGTTCATTGAAAAACCGGTTTATTACAGATAATAGAATTTTAAATTCGCGCTAATCTGAATAAACCGGTTTTACTCAGAAGTACGCCTGCCGCCGCCGTTTGTCACATTAATTTGCGTATTCGATGGGGTAGAGAGAGCGAGAGCTTTGTTATTGTAGGTGTGTTACCAGTTAATTTCACTCGACAGAATCGAAATTAGTAAAAAAAACGGTTTCTCCCATTAACCGGTTAAGATACCGGTAGCCGAAACTCGTTTAAGGTCAATTACTAAAACCGGGTTGAAAAAATTACCTGTTTCCGAACCCTACACCACAGAAGGCATATAATCTTGTAGTCATTCTTTATGGGTATGGGTATGAGGAACCTACTCGTATGAGGAAGACCCACACCCCAATGTTTACCTACTTACCTCCTATTTCCTTTCTAATCAAACCTATGCGAGATAAAGATTACTAGTTCTATTTCACTCACGGTGGCTGTCGGAGTACCCAGTGACCAACGTATGGTTAAGAGTGGCTTCCTATACATGACGCCGTAGTCGCACCGACGCCGGACCGCAAGTTTGTATCACCGAATGAATAACGCACATGCGCCGCACCGGAACCGCGTGTGTACTGGTATTGATTGATACCGAGTTAAAACGACAACAGCAACGATCACATTCAGTAAAGCATTGCCAACGATACATGCGGCCCGGCGCCGGCCGTGTGGCGTTGCGACTCTAGTGCGGCGTGATGTAGGTACGGTGGGCTACATCAATTGGGTACCCCAGTTTTATTAAAATTTTGGTCAGTGGGTCGTCTTAGGGGTCGATACAATTTTAATACAACTAGGGTACAATACAGGAAGCCTTAAAACGAAAAAATCTACCAGTACGTGTGAGAGCTTTCCCAATTTCCCGCATTTATACATTCAGTGTATGAAAGGGGCATTACGGTGGGCAGAGGCGGCTTTACATCTATTACTATACTCTATGCGGCTTTACTTATGGTGCAGGGTATACAGTGCGCATGGGCGCAGGGTCACGTGCTCAATTCAAATCGCGGTGAATGAATCTATTCGTAGCGAATAGCCTGTCACTGTCACACACAGCGAGTTCTAGTATTATTCTTTGTGTGAGGCTTTAGGGCAGTGTTGCCAGATGAGGAAATTGAAAATGCGGTAGTCTTGCTTCAAAAACGCGGATTAAAAAAAAAATGCGGATTTTTTTAACATACAGGGTAAGTATTTAACCAGTGCGCAAACTTAAACACGTTACTTTACTCATCATTATGAACAACATTTACTATGGGACCAAACATGAAATCGCGAAAAACATATTTATCTAATTTTCGTATAATTTGTGATCCACACAAAAGTAAACATAAACACAACAATGGTGATTTAAAGACATACAACTGTGCTGCCACCTGTTATGAGCTTTCAGTTTTTAACTTTCAGTTTTTGTAGATGTAAAATAGACATATTAAGGTTAATTTGGGAGCTTCGTAGGTAGGTATATTTATTTATTTATTTAGGATCTTCAACAAAAGATGTACACAATACATGACACATAATTAAAGGTAAGATTGGGTATTAAGTACATGTACTCTTTCACTTATAAAAGTTAAAAACTAAGCTAACAAAGTTAATACATTAATAATAGATAACATTTTGAAAATAAATATGATATAATATGATAGTATAATATCCCCTAAGGCGGATATAAATATACCCATAATAAATGTCTATTTTACAATTTCATTATATCTTTGATCATAGATTTATGATCTTAGATATAATAGTGTAATATCCACCTTAGAGCCGCCACTGACGGTGGGCTTTAAGTAAAACAACTGTGCGCGTGTGAGTACAGCTCACAGATTACAGTTTTATGACAGCTGCATGTGTCTACATAATAAAGACGTGTCGTAACTATAGGGCGCTTTATTGTAAACTCTAAATTGTTGCGATTGTGGATCATCTTATCCCATATAAACTTTTCTGTAATGAATAAAAAAATATTTTTCTTTAATTTTTAAAACTTGTAATACATTACATTCTAATAAAACACGTGCTTATTTATTGATGAATCAGTGATCATCAGTCATTTGGAACAGTTTATAAAATAGGATGCATGAGTCACAGTTCTTACAACACGTCTCGTTCATTTCATTCAAGACCGATTATAGTTTACTCTGTCTACGGATTATTAGCTAGTCTATGGTCGTACACAGTTTCGTTCACGTCGAATTTGACAGCTTGAATAAAATTGACAGCTGTTATATTACTCAATATTTCGATCGAACCAGATCGAACTAAATAATGTACGACTATACGAATTAATTATTTTTTCTCAATAAGCTTAAGTGGAAAGTGACTGCGACTTCATAATTGAACCAAATGTTTATTATGTGAGAGTTTACTGTTTAATAAACAGTCATAACATAGATCTTGGAAGAGAAACAAACTAAAATACCTGCGTGCGTATTTGATTTTTTTTGTTGAATAATAATTCTGTGTTTTGGTAACAATGGATGCGACAGGGTCTATCAATACTGAAACTATAGAGAGTATTGAAAATGAGGAGGAGGTTATTGACGATTCTGAGGAAAGAGAGTTAGTGACTGACTCATGTTCAACGAAGGTTTTGGACACAGGGGAACAGCCTCGGGACAATTACTGCATTGTTTATATACTATTCTACCTCTTTGGAGTCACTTCCTTAGTACCCTGGAATTTTTTGATCACCGCCAATGATGTGAGTATTTTTTTTTTCGTCTCACTAAACTACGACCTAGGAATACGCCCTTCTGGCAATTTTGCTTGTTTTTGGAATGATGACCTTATTCGTTATCTATGAATGAGTCTAATTCGAACTAATACATTTTATTAGTTATCATACTATTAAATAATAAATTATTGCATCTGAAAACATGCCTTGGTTGAACAGTTTTACTCACCTTTTTAACATAAAACTAGTTTTTTTTTCTTTAATTGTACTTTGTTTCTGATTTAGGTTCAACATTTACTTACCCTTAACCCTTAAATTAAGTATAAAACAAGGGCTTTGTTTTTTTAGTATTGGATGTATAAGTTCCGAGATGTCACACCAAATAACCTCACGATGGTAGTACGAAAGACCCCGTTCCAGGCGGAGTTTACATCATACCTCAATGTGGCCACCGCCATTCCTAACTTATTGTTCCTTATCCTGAACTCACTGTATGGACACTTGTAAGTATGCTTATGGCTTAAAAATAATCATAAAAATATTACAAAAATAGAAATAATTAACACATGTGTATTACCAACAATGTTTAGTTGAGGATAGGAAGAAATTGGTGCTGATTCTCTTGTACACTGAACTAACATTCCTTACTTTGAGGCTATGAGAATCTTAAAGCTATTCTGCAACAAAAATTCTCTAAATTAAAATATAATTTTGACACAACTAAAATCATATTTGATAATTACGAGTCCACATGGTACTTGTTTGCCATACCCTGTGAAATTTTTTTAGAGCCGGAGGAGCGCAGGGGGGCAGCCTCGACGTTATATGGAATTTTTCACTTTTTGTATAGGAAATAAGAAAAATTATTACCTACATGTTGAGTGTATGTTGACATTGTGGTAAACTCTAGGTCTGTGCCGGTGGACTTTGCTTTGCTGGAATGGGTCCGGGATGAGGACCCTATCTCCTGGGAGAAGTCTTGTTCCTTACCTCTGGCTTGCCTTTATTGGCCAGCTGGAGTGAACACTGATATGGAACAGAGCTCCCACCTCATTCTTGCCTTTATTGGCTGGCTTGAGTGGAGACGTGCTAGAGCAAACATGCTCGGAGGAAAGAAGTATTCCAGTAAGATGCTGGTAGGGATCTTGACCGTAGTTCCGGGATTGTCCTGATAGCCGTGGAATACCTCTCCGCTGCTCAAGCACCTCAGGAAGTGTCGTCCCTATGTCGCTACGTCACTATGTGCTATCAACTGTTTTCAGGGGCCCATTATTGAGTGTGCAAGTCACTCCCTGCCATTTATCTGTGTATACCATAACATTGATCAGGCAGGGGACATAGGTTTTCCATAGTTCTAGGTAACCAATCCACTATAGCCACCCAAACCCATAGCTCAATATGTTTTGTTTTCATGTTCTGCAATAGTCCTGGACCAACCAGGGGTTGTCCTTGAGTGCACTTGCATAGTGCATACAGGGATAATCTTCGGTTGGTGCCTCATTCCATATAAAATTGTCTAAGGGGTCTCTGCGAGTTGACTTCGGCCCCTCGTCCGCCTTCCAAAAAACTGGGACCCTAAGTCTCGAGATATTTAAACATGTAAAAATAATATACTACTAACACTAGCTTTAAGGTATTACTAACATTATGGATCTTTTGTTTTGAAATTTAATAATAAAAAAGGGGGTCGCAATTTTCATTATTTTTGCGCTGGAACACATCATTTTTCTTATAGCAAAAGAAAAAAACAGTGGCACTCCGGGAGTGCCGACAGAAGTGAAAATTCAGAAAATTAAGTTAATGTCTTTTACTCGACGCACCGCGGTAATCAACGCGTTGATGTCTTTTTCACGGTCAAAAGCTAGTGTCATCACGGTGTCGCGAAATCAATGGCTTAGTCCCATCTCAAAAAGTTTTCACTTTAAAAGCAAGATACAGTACTTACTGTTTTTGCACCTTAATTCGAGGTGTTGCTGTGAATTTTAGTTCATATTCAAATTTTATTCCACACGTTTAATCGCGATTAGAAATAGTCAGATTTAGTTAGACAATTAAAATTTTAGGCGAAAAACGTCAAATTCAGAATAGCAAAATTACCATTTTAACTAAATTAATATCTCAGTGCCATCTTAGTGCTGCCAAACTAAAGTATAGTTAAGTTGTGTCACTTTAGTCTATTTTAGAATGGGAATTCGTCGTTTGACAGGAATAAACTAAATTTTTGTGATTTTTAGTCTAGTTTAGAGGCATTTGTAACAAGAGAAACTGCACCATTTTCTACAAAAAATATAAATAAGAGTGTAAATAATTACAGTCCTTTTATTATGAAAAAATATTTAACCAATAGACTATGGTCCATGATAATAATATACTCAGTTGAAGTATCACAATAGCAAAGTAAATAAATTCTTGTTTCAAGCACATTCCCTGTTGTTCCAAATCGCTTTATGTATCTATACAACACTTCGTCTTTCTTTATGGGCTTGTAACCACCCAAAATGAAATGAAATGTATAATAAACTAGGTGTAAAATTATTAATTTCAAAGACAAAAAAGTAGTAGAACCAGAATTTAAAAATAACCACAATTTTTTTATTCACATTGTTTTACCATAATTATTATAATTGGATAGGCATGTAAAACTGACCAACACTATTTTAATTTCTATGATAAAATTTTAAATAACTTTGATATGCACATACTTGGTAGAATACCTCTAATTAGATTTATTAAACAATACAATACTAATTGGCAGAGATGTACAAAATAGTTTTAAAAATGTATTTAAATACAAAATGAAAAAAGTTTTCTAATTTACCATTTCAAATGCAAAATACTTTTGCCTTTGTATTTTACATGCAAAATAAGTATTTTTAAAATACTTTATTCAAATAAAATACTTTTAGATGAAATTAGTGTTTTTTATTTATTAAAGATTTAAGACATTACTTGTTATTCAAAAAGAGCATCAGACATGCTATCATATATCTTAAGGCGTAGCGTCATGTTCCACAGATAACGTTAATTTTGTTTTGTCACTGCACACAGACTCGCAAGGTTGCAGCGCCTCTAGTACCTATTTGTCTAAACGCTGACCCATTTACATGAAAATTGGAGTGCTAATTGTGGCGAAACTTAGCAGTAAAGTATTTTGCATTTAACAAATATAAAATACATCTCAAAAAGTATTTCAAATAAAATGCAAAATGTTTGTTTTTAAAAGGTATTTAAATACACAATTTAAAATACTTACATATTTTGCATTTTGTATTTGCATTTTAAATACAAGTATTTCAAATAAGTTGCAACTCTGCTAATTGGCACCGTAAACTATGCCCAAAACAACAATTTCATCATAAGGTACAATACGACACAACTCAGATATAGCATGCATTTTAAAATTTGCATTCATTAATTGAAATTTTACGAATGTAGTTGGTTATATGACTTTACAAGTTATTGCGTTTGCGTAAAGATCATTTTCACCTAAAGTAGTAATAAAGATTGATGATGAAGTCGCATACAGTTCGGATTGTAAACTGTTTTACGAATTTTGCCGATGGTACATCTAAGATACTATATGGTAATTTTTCATAGGTGTTTACTTCACACAAATGTTTACTTACACTTGTAAAAAATAATAAATATTGCAAACATCTCACTTAGCATTAGCTAGTTGCCAATTATGTTTTTAGCCTGACTTTGTTCATGTTTTTCTTTGTTCAACTATTATAATTTTTGGGTTTAATTGTGTTTTCTTAGCTAATTATTGAACAGGATGGTAGAGACATGCCTAGCCCTTATAAGTCCATTATTATGTACTGTGAACAACTTTCATTTGGCCAATGTCTGCATAGCAAGTACCTACCTCTTATTTTGGCTGGCTTGGTCATTGGCCATGGAAAAATAATATGTACTAACTGTTTCAAAGATTAATTGTATTCTCTCTTTGCTTTCTTTAACAGTACACCATTCTTATGCAGATTTTTTTGTTTTTATCTTCCCCATGTTGTCTTACTGCCCAACATAGATAATACATTTCATTATTAATTCCAGAATACCACTGAAGGCGCGGCTTCAAGGCTCCCTGATAATAGTGACTATATGCTTTCTGGTGACGACCTCATTCGTGCAGGTGGACACTGATAAATGGCAGAACACATTCTTTATCATCACTATGGTGTCTGTCGTCATTATGACGGGTGAGTCATTTTGTTATGTATTTTCATTCAATAACTATGACTACATTCATTTTATACCGGTAGTGATAAGCTTACAATGTAGCATATATTAATATTACCGTGACTATACATATAGCTCTAACAAGAAGTTGCCCCGTAAGCAAAATTCAAAGTCGCCTAATGAATCATTGTGTTTAAGACATGTGAATAAACAATAAACATCAATTATCAAATAAACAATTCATAATGATATCTTTGTAATAAGGGAGTGCCTCCGCTGCGGGCGCCCGTTCCCAAATTGGCTGCCGGCGCTGAGTTTGAAAAAAAAAAGCGAAAATCGGGGTTGGCAATTTGGCATATTGGAGTAGATAGGCGGGGTAGGCATAATTGAGACATGTAATAAAGCATTACTTTTTTTCAGTATTATATTTCCATAATCAATGATTTCCATATTCCAGTAATCAAGTACTAAGTACCCGGAACCGAATTAGTTAGATTAGGTTAAATATTTTTACTCGCAAAAAAGATTAGGTTCGGTTAGAACTGTGACCCCTTACGCACTAGCTTAGCGAGCGAAGCGAGAGATGCCGGGCAGCGGCCAGCGAGTGCCAAAAACAACTCAAATACATAGAAAAAAAATACTTTAGTTATGGTTAGCTAGTTGGAGTTCTGAATACTGGAAGCGTTTCCATAAACGCTGCGCCGCCGGTGTCCATTATTGAAGCCGGCGGTGCCGGCCACAAAGTATGTAATGTGCCGGCAACCGATGTTTTTTATCTCAGCTGCCGGGAGTAATGTCATGCCGGTTCCCAATGGAGTTATTTTTGGGAGCCAGCGCCGGCAGCGGACGCACTCCCTTGTAATAAACATGTGCAGTATTTTCTTGCCAGTTGAGAGCTTGCCTTGTGGTCTACGAAAAGATATCACCCTTCACAGACTACAGATAGGTATAATCATAAATCTATAATTATCTCAACATCATATTACAGGCACTAATAAAATGCAAAATCTTAATTAATAGATAAAGATGTCTGAGGTAGGAGGGTTCTGTACCCTAATTGCGTAACTTATTTTCGTAAACGATTATGACTAATTTGTTTTATTTTGACAGTTCAACAACATTCATTGCGTTATTTACGTTGTTGAGCAGATTTGGATTGGATTAGCAATCTCTTTCAAATCGAAACAAATTGTGATTGTAAGATTCATGTTCGGGACAATTCCCTGTGTGAATGCGGTCTTGCGGAAGGTACCATGGATCATATATTTTTCTCCTGCTCCTCGAACAAGAAATCCTTCGACCTCTATCGAAAAAATTCCAAATGTAACATTCCTCTCCCAACTAACTTCCATTCCCCCCCCAAATTATAAAATTTAAAACGATAATGATGTTAAATTTTAACCGGTGCGTAATTATTATGTAAATATGTATACTATGTTTTGGTAGTACTAACCCTTGTCCTCGTCTTTTCAGCGACTAACACGTAAGTCTACCACAAAGTGCAAAGTCGATGGCCCGCCTCCCTGCACTGCCGTCTAAACTTGACGCTGGCAGAATAGTCGAAACCGGCTCAGTTGGCAAAACAAAAAAATTCGATCGTGTATTACGCAATTAGGGTACTGAGTTACAGATCACCCGGCTCTCTTAGATAGGACATGTTAATTTACAAATGGTTAAAGTCAAAATAATATAATTTGTATGAATCATCATAAGAGATGACTAAGGGTCTAGGTAAAGCGTTCGGAAAGGCGAAGAAGTGTGTTATGGTATCAAGAAATAATAAGATTTCTTAGGATCAAGGATGCCATGTCACTGCTAGCTGGGTATGGTTCGGGCCTACTGCCTGGACCTTCAGACTTTGCAGGGCTAGAAAAATACCAAGTCGGAAAGGAAATAGAGCTAAAACGGAAAACAAAACCTTGACTTACTTATTACAATACCTTTTGATAAAGATGCTAATATTTTTTCAAAACACGTGTTGCGCCTTAAAGGAATTCAAGAAGCGTATCACGATTTTTATCTTTTTTTTTATCAATTGTTTATCTTTTTAATAAACAATTGATAAAAAAAAAGATAAAAATCTAGAATTTCACAATCGGTGACTGTGATTTTTGACCATGAGTTTTATGAACCTTAGTTATGTATCTTGCTATCTACAACCCCCCTCCCGCGTTCCCCTGATAATCTTTTTGTCATATTTCAATTATGAATAACATGAATTCATGATACAGCCCTAAATAATTAAAATAATAGTTTTTAGTTCCAGAACACTTCCCCTAGACGCGGTTGATGCTACTGTACTATATTCTAGTTAAGTAATTGAGTGGCGAATAATGTACACTTATTCTCCAGGAAAACCCACTCCCTCTCAGTGAAAGGTGACCTGTGTCCCAGCAGTGGGAACAATATAGGCTGATTATTTATGCTTATACTGGTCCAGGAAAATAAAAGAAAGAAAATATTTTATTTGGGACACGCACAGGAAATACAAAACATAATAAAAAAAGGTACAAACATTAACAAAAAAAAAAAGGAGCATTCTAGACTAACAAAAAAAAAGGAAAATACGACCTGTGCGAGGCCAAAAAGGCTCCTATCTCAGCATGATGCTGCGATATTTAAAAATAAATAAATACCGCAGCGCTGGTATTCTGATAGGGCCCGCTGTGATGCCACGGACATACCTATAAACATTTACGTAAAGGCATTTCTGTTCAATTAAATGATCCATTCGATAGGCAAAACAAATTATTTCTTATCATAAAGTAAATAACTCATTAAAGTTATGCAGATGTGCATTTGACCTAAGTACCTCGAGTCTGATGCATTCGATAATGTTTGTTTTAAATTAGGTATCTGGGTCACGTTTCAAGTTCCTATTACTATTTTCTTTGTAACTTAATTATGTTTATGAACGCCTAAGTAATGCTCCCAATAGCGAATACATGTAACATTCTTTAAAATGAATTCGTATGTCTACTGTCTGACTCCATGACAAGCAAAATATCAGCCTTCCCAAATGCGAGTCTCTTACCTAGCTGCTCAAGTAACCACTGGGGTGTTAAAGACCTGCATTGTTTATATAGGTACCCCACTGAAAGACCCTTTAAGTAGCTAAATAATCGTTTTTTTTTTAAATTCAACATTTAGGTGGAACTTTTATTCTCTATTTGAGATGTGCTCTATCAGAATAGTTCATGCCTGTGATGTGATGTGACATGACATTGTGTGAATCAGCAAGATTGGTAGCAGGGCTACTAACAGCCATGCATCGGACGTGCATAACAATCTTGTGTATGCTATTTTTAATTAATTCCCCTAAATAAAGTGCAGTCTCAATTTATTTAGATTTATAGATAAAAATCTAATATAAATAAAAGAATTGTCCGTGACTTTACTCAACTGTTTCAATTTAATGGATAATAAAATAGATAAGGATCTCGCTCGAATAGTGTTGTTTTGCACGCGAATTGGATAAATAGAAACTCATCTATTTTCATACACTTGTTTTAGTCACTTCAAATAAAGATTACAAAACTTAGGAGATAAGGTTTCCCCGTATTTGCTGTTTTTATTGCAGTCTTAATTCTGCAATGCCTAAATCACTATGTAAACTGGCCCTAATTATTTCCGTTATAAAAATGAATTTAACAAAGCTGGTTAATAATATATGAGTCATTATGATTGTCAAGTACACGTAGCAAGTAAATACACAGGGGAATCTAAAGTTTTACTAACTGTCGCAACTGGTCTCTGTTGCGTGACTTTGAGACTTGACCTAGCCAAGTTTCACGGTCGGTAGATTATGAGTTATGTGGCTAATAAAGAAAATGAAAACATTAATATCATTGTACTATTTGTACTACAGATCACAATAACTAATTGTAAAGGAAAATGGCCACCACTGATGAATTGTTTGCGTCTTGCATAAAAACCCCTCTGCCTAACCTTCGTGGAATATAGGTGTGATGGTATGTTAAAAATGAACTTGAAAAGACTTGAATAAAAATAAACTAATTGAGAGATAATTTTTTGATTCAATTCAACAACAATCATTTATTCTCTCTTCACAGCTAAGCCTATGTCGGACAAGGTTAGAACTATATACAAAATATATTACAATCACATAAAATAATTTAAAATTCTAAATTTGGCTATGATGGAGCGACATAGTCAGTATTGTGACAAAGCTGCTTGAAAAAAAAAACTGACTTAATGTGTAAAAAAATGTCTCAGCTGTATTCCACCTTTGTGAGAGACTGGTGCCTGATAAAGGTTTTTGGAAAAAACCTGTGTTACAGGTCATCAGCAGATTAAAAGATACAGTGAGTGACTGTATTTTTTTTTCAAAATCTGTGAATGCAAATCAAAATTTCTCAAATAGTTAAGGACAATCTCATATGCCCGTTTTCCTGTAGCTACAACGGTTACGGTAGCTGCCCTTACTGCCCCATCTCAAAAACCCTTCCTGTATTATGTCATGAACATTTATACACTCAAATAAATTAAATGGGTACTAAATGTGGTTCCTCTTCTTCGTTTTTTTATAATATCAGCAATAACTTAATTTTAATATGGTGCACATTTAGTACTAGGTCACTCCTTTGACGTTGAAACAATATCCTGATACGTTTTGCTCTCTTTCAGTGCAATTTATGCAAAAACATATCTCAATACCTAACTAACAAATGAGGCCCAATTCTGGTTATGGATAATGTGCTATTCTGGTTTAACGACCGTCTCGACTGACTCATGTGACTCGTTTTTTTAGGACTAATCGTATGTGTTTGTCCATAGACCTGATAATTATAGTAGTTATAAGATTTAAAGTTGATGTTTCTAAAGATGAATCCACTTTGAGAGCTAATAATAAGGCAATTGCTCAAAACCAAGACCGCAAGCCTGTAGGGTATCCTAGGTCCTAATTGAGAAGAGAATAATATTTTAACATCTCCTGTAAATCCAGCACGCTTAGCATGATCACAATACAAACTGGTTGTGTCGACGGAAGGACAGACAAAATAATAGATTAACAATCATAATTTGTCATTTTGTCTACTCTTCCGTCCTAGTTTTAATAATACATCTATGGTTCCGTCGACAAAACCTGTAGAAAACCCATTTCTATGTTTGTCATGTTACGCGTGCTGTACTTATCTACAGTAAATCCCAAAAAAATAGCCTATCGTAGTCCACTGCTACATACATATAGGGTTTTTTTTTTGGGAAATTATCGAATAACTTCTCCCGCTCTGGGCGGAGCGGGAGGGCGTGTCCGACTCTTACTGACTAAAACCCACCCGTGTTCCTTCAGTTGCCAGGTTGCCGGGGGCCACGATCTCCCTTTCGCACTTCTTCATACATACAGGGTGGTAGGGACATCGACGCGAAAACTGTTGATTGGATTTAGTGTATGATTCTGAACCCCGCTGCGTTGAATTTTTTTGTCAGTTATTTAAAAAAAAAACAGCTGTTTCATAGAAAAGTGCAATACCTACGCGGTCAAAATGTATGAAACAGCAGTTTTTTTTCGTGTCTATGTCAGAATCAGTTTTCGTGTCGATGTCCCTGCCACCCTATATATTCCACAATGTTAACTTAGGTAGTAACTTAAAATCTAATGAGATAATTATGGACCCTGTTGGAAATAGCTGAATAGTAGGAGAGAGGAAACTTTAAAACGTAATTTATCAGTCTTTTAACTATAATATCAAATGTTTTCTCAATCTTAATACCCACATTTTCTTTTCCAGCTGCCAGCGCAGTCTTTATCGGAGGCCTAGTAGGCATCGCAAGCAGATTCTCCAAAGAATATATGGCCGCAGTCGTTAGCGGCCAATCACTAGGCGGAATCATAGCCGCTGTAGCCCAAATAATATCACTGGCCTTCAAAATATCACCACTACACAGTGCTCTGATATACTTCGTGATAGCCGATTTTATGGTGATAACATCACTAATATCATATGTCTTGTTGTACAAGATTGACTTCTTTACATATCATATTCTGCGAGGATGCGGTGGTATTGCCGCAAACAGGCATAGGGAGGTGTTCATGACTGTTATCATCAAGAAGGTTTGGGTGTACGCATTCAGCATATTTGCTGTGTTCGGGATTAGTATGGCTGTATACCCAGCTGTGACTGTTTTGGTGGAATCTCATCCGGATACGGCGGGCACTGATTGGAATAGTGAGTATTTTTTCATTAGGTTAATAATTATGATATCAGTACTGAAATCGCCAAGATCAAACTAAGTCACGTTGAGCAAAAATCATTGCGAAATGACTTTTTATTTTTGGTGTGAAAAATCGTTTACGGCAGCGCGCAATGTAACGCACGCAAAACATTGTGCTTTTGGGTGCATGTAACGGTAGAGGAATTGTGGGGTATTTGTTTTTGTGAAAAAAAAGTTTGAAATTTAACCTTCAATATCTCCGCGTTATGCTCAATTCTTGTCAATATGAAAAGTAGCTTCTACTCTGTTGTGGTATAATTATGTGCTGATTATAATGAATACTAGGTACTTATTAGATAACATGGTGCTGAATGCAGTCAGGTCAAATTATCTTGAAGTACAGATAAGATGTTATGGGCGAATAAATGCACTGAAACCATATTAATGTGTTCTTTGCTTATAATCCACAGCCAAAAGCTACTTGAATTAATGGATTGGTAATTGGAGTATGTCGTCAAAAGTGTTGGAAGACGTTGATACAAAATAAATATTTTTGCCCTAATCGCCAACCCGCCTTGAGCAAACTGTCTCTGTATGAGAAGAAGCCTTTGTCCCGCAGGACAGTTATTGACTGATACATATTATAATCTAAACTAATATTATAAAGATAGATAATTGATTCAGGCGTGACCTTGCGGAAATCCATTATAATATACAATAGAAGTGGATATATTTAGTAACCTGTTCCGCTTAGCTATTATTTCTAAAGAGTCTTAAAAAGAAATCGACACGTGTTTCACCTCTCAACGAGGCATTCTCAGGATGACGAGTGACTTGTCGCGAACTCGAACACGGCGTTTTGCCACACCAAGCGCTGAGCGCAGACAAGAAAAATAATATGTTAATATTATTAACATAAAAGATTTGTCTGTTTGTTACGCTTACGGCACGGCTAAACGGCTAAATTGAATCTGAATAAATCCTGGGGAAGATATAGGCTACTTTTTGTCGACATAGCACGCGGGCGAAGCCGCGGGCGGGAATGAAACTTTACAGGGCAATTTTCATTTTACTGCAACTGCCATAAGTCGTGTTACAAATGCTTTCATAAAAAAATATCTCTATCATTTTCATAGCTGCATTATGCAGTATTGCAGTTAGCGGAAAAATTACTTCGGTTGTGCCTGGGTTTCTCCGTATATTAAAATGTATGTTTGTGAGGCTTGCTTTTCTTGTTATACATATTATTTCCCGCTTTATAGAAAAGGGAAGTGGGGAACTGGTTTCCGTTCCTAGTCTAGATTATGTAAGCATGAGTTTGTGTTTCAAAACAGTGTTGTACCGGTGTTTGAACTTATTAGTTACTAGCTGCGCCCCGCGGTTTCACCCGCATAAGTCTCGATCCCGTGGGAATATCGGGATGAAAATTATCTTATGTGTTAATCCTCGTTATAAACCATCTGTGTGCCAAATTTCATCTAAATCTGTCCAGCTGTTTGAGCGTGAAGAAGAGACAAACACACACACTCACAAACTTTCGCCTTTATAATATTAGTGTGATCCTTACATTACCTACTTGAATAGGGTTGGTCCGTGGGGTGGTATCGGTATACTCAAAAATCGAACAAAATGTATCCAATAATTTTTATTCTTATTTTCAGACATATTCTTCGTTCCCGTTGTAAATTATTTGATCTTTAACTGCGGAGATTACGCGGGACGATTGGTAGCTGGATTCCTATTGCGAGTAAGTAATTAATATCATAAATTACAATTAGCTTAAATCCTCTAGTACCTATCCTTCAGCTGACTTTAATATCATTATACAAGGAAATAAAACATCGCCATTGCCATTATATCAAAGTTGACAGGACTGCCTATTTATATTGTCTGAGTCATAATGCCTATGCTTTAAAGCTTTAAATGCCGCCCAAACGACGTCGGATCATACGGTTACCTCAAGATTAACCGTCATTTATCGTTTTATATTTATCAAATTTATTGTGTCCGTTGCGTATCAATGATGTAAACATGCATTTATTGTTTGTATAAACATTTTATCGCAACACATTATGTTATATTTTATACCTAATATTTGTGCATCATTGTTACTTTATACTTTGATCTCATAGAGAAAAATTATACTTTCGATTGCGGTTTAGCTAGTTGACCACTGTTACACGATGATACGGGTACTTCGTAATGCACGCATTACTATCGTTTATAAAGGACTAATAAAGTGGAAGGATGAGACAAATTGAATCTAAAACGAATTCTTTTAATTTCTTTAAACATCATAACTAAGTACCAAATTATTGTGACAGTAATATTGATTTGTTAGTGGTCTATGAGAAAGCCCTCCTAGTTGATGAGTAGACAATGGGTCACCAATTTAAATCCTTCTTCCAGCCAAACAACCAATGGATAATCGCCGGAGCCAGCATCCTCCGTATAATCGGCGTGCCCATGTTAATGCTGTGCAACGCTCAGCCGCGCAAACATCTACCCGTTCTGTTCGCCTACGATTGGGAGTACATCATTATCATGATAGTCTTCGCGTTCACCAACGGATATCTCACCAATATCGTAATGATCAACGCTACTAGGTAAGATATTTGCTAGTTACATATAAATGTGTAATCGTCAGCTGTGCAAGTATCTGGCCGTTCTGTTCACGTATGATTGGGAGTACTTCATCATTATGACCGTCTTCGTGTTCATCAAGGGATATTTCACTAATATCATGATGATAAATTCTACTAGGTAAGATATTGCTAGTTAGATTTTTCTGTGCAAATTGTGCAACGCTCAACTGTACAAATATCTCCCCGTCGTGTTTGCGTATGATTGGGAGTATCTTAATCATCATCATGATGATGATTAACTACTAGGTTATTTATTGTTAGTAAGATGTCTCAGTGCACATTGTGCAATGATCAACTGTAAAAGTATCTGCCTGTTGTGTACATCATCATTATGATCGCCTTCGCATTCACTAATGAATATCTGACTAATATCGTGATTATTAATTCTACCAGGTAGGATACGCTGAATGATTGCTAGTAAGATGGCTCTGTGCAACGCTCAGCGGTGCCAGCACATGCCCTGTATGATTAATTCTACAATTCTACCACATAGGTTCTACAATATTTAATGTTTATAATTTACCACATAACATGGCTTATATGATATGCGTATTATCAACGAGACTGTAAAATTCTCTCCTATCGCGTCATCCGAACATTTATATGACTGAACCGAAAAAGATAGTCAGTCACGTTTTCATTAGAGTGATCGATTAATCACTCTAATGAAAACGTGACTGACTATCTATGTGAATTTTGACCCCAACTAAATAGAAGGTACAGTTAGTATAGTGCTCAGCCAATAATTAGGTTATCAATATTTTCTATGATTAATATGATGACGCTTTTGTGTTTAATAAGTACAGTATGTAATAAAGTATTTCATATTTTCCATGTTCTTTAGGTATATACAAAAAAAAAAAATGTATTTTAAGGTAAAGATAGCCTTGATATCTAATGTGTATAAAGCCATAATATTATTGAATGACGAAAATCGTAGCAGTAAAAACAATAGTTCGTATAAGATTATAATTATACTTTCTTCAAATGCGGAAGGAAAACCTAAAGAAAATCCGCACTAGAAATAAAAGGAAAATAATGAGGAAAGTTGTGTATAATTCATTGAAGTATTTGTGTAAATTGACTGAAATATGAATGTTGAAAATGTTGGAAAAAATCATGCCAACTGAGAGCTTTACTGGCGTGCGCGCTACGGTAGTACGTTTCCGTTGGATAATTTCTGACCTCCACGCGGGCAAAGCCATGGGCAAAAAATAGTATCGTATAACATTATTCGTCTCTATGATCCAACACTATCTTTCCAGGGTGGTGGAACTGCACGAACGTGAGAAAGCATCAGGTCTGATCGCTACAATGCTGAGCGTGGGGCTGGTCGCCGGCGCTGCTGTGGGGATGCTACTTGTACATGTGCTATAAACATCTGACATACGTGGTATGAAGTAGCAAGGAAGGTATGTGGTCACAGGAATTATTTTTGAGTTTCTTATTTGACAAG
Source organism: Omphaloscelis lunosa (assembly GCA_916610215.1). Taxonomy (NCBI): domain Eukaryota; kingdom Metazoa; phylum Arthropoda; class Insecta; order Lepidoptera; family Noctuidae; genus Omphaloscelis; species Omphaloscelis lunosa. Next base: position 19,199,626 of record OU744247.1, read on the forward strand.
TCGAAAGTTATAAAAACCGATTTTGTATATTATGTATCATTTATCGTTTGCATTGGAAACTTGGAAGAAAAAAGTGCGGTTATCACATCGATTTCCGTGTTATTCGAAGATTTTAAAGGATTTCGTTACTTCAAGAACTATTTCTTTTATGATAAAAGCTTGATTGAATGCTTCATGTGTTGCGATTTCCCTGATAAGTGTGATAACTTATTTGAGAGATGGGATAGATACTTTATGAAGTAATACATAGACACAGGTTGAGCATAGTGGTAGATATACTAAAATGATACATAATTGTTTATGATATAAAAGTGAAAAGGCTACAAAAAATGTCTATAACAAAATATAAACCCTGTCTCTTAAACTAGTGGGCCTGTATCCTATGAGACAGATGAGATCTTAAATGACTCTTCCAAATTCGATTACGTAGTAGAACTATTGTTGCTATTGTTTAAGCGTTAATAACTAAGCTACTTACGTTCCTACAAACACTAGCAGAATGTAGTTTTCCTATTACGTACTAGATAAGAACAAAACATTATTCCTTGGACTACATACCAGGCGATAGTATTAATAGGCCGCGGGCGGTACACGCTTCATAAAGACATTAATTATATTATGTGTAACATTCATACTCTTGAGCATAAATTAATAAATATTGTTATCAGAGATCGACTAATCTAAACAGATTTTTAAACATTAGAATGCAAGATACAAAGTTTATTTCGTATAGCAATATTTTAGACGCCATTTTTTTTTTGGTAGTCTCCATACAAAAGGTTTTTATATTTTTCAATAAGTATTTTATTTGAACTCATATTTTAATTTTCTTAGCTGGTCGGTCTGTACATTTTTTTAAACACGTAGTTCTGAACGAATTATTTATATCCGCTAATCAATAAAATCATTTTCTTCTTTGGAAACTGCAATCTGATCGTCTATTGTAGACATCAAATAGGTTTATACGCTAAAAAAACAAGAAAATTCCCATTATAATGTTACTGCCCGTTTCGCTTTTAAGTGATATTTATTAATTAAGAAATTATGATATCATTAAGATTATTAAGCGGCTAAGAAACCTTAAAAGGTTTATTCATTCTTTAGCACGTGTAATACCAACTTAATATCATTAAAAAAAATCATAGATTTAGAATAAAAACACAGGCCAAGTATATTAAAATTTCTTAGCACTTGCTTTGACTGAGCTTTACTCCTTTTACTGTAGCACAACTGTTATACTTCAAGCGCAAGGTAGAGACGGGAACCCCGTACCAACCCAACAAGATCTACACTGTGTTCAGCTGTATCAATAGAAGAATTAATATTTGTAAAAATAAATAAATAGAATATACTAAAATAGAGACAGGAACATATCTTTGTCAAAGCACATGCTAATAACGTTTATCTATCTCGGCCAGTGGAGAAGAAATATGTTTTTAGACAAATCATTCCAATGAAAGACATTTTCCATACTTTGCTTATTATTGGAATTTAACACAGTTATATCAATAAAGGTTAACAAATGCTTAACATTACTTGTTCTTTTGTTAATTCAGTTTAGTGTGTTATAGATCTCAAATACTTAGGTTAAAATTATGTATTTTAAGTAGTCCAAATAAATAGGTAAGTTTATCGATGTATAGCAATGTATGTATGTATAATCATTATGATTTGTCTTGAAATCAATAATACAAAATAGTTTTGTACCTGATTTTAATTTTAAGGACCTCCTTACTGGTGCTCAGTCCAAAAAGTTTTATAGTCAGTTATAAAATGCTGTTATTAGGGTTAAAGATAACTGGCGAAATGTGGTCGTACTATAGGTACTTACACCTCTGCCCATCCCTTCGGGGAACAAGGCGTGATATTATGTTATTACTTTTTTATATAATTGAAATATTTTTTTTACTTTCTATATATTTTGATTAATAATTACCTTGACAAAGGGAAAATAATAATAAAAATTACCTTGTGTAAAAACATTCTTATTTCTAGAGTAACTAATACTTGGTCCACTGAATTCCGCAAGCAAAAATAATTACTTAACTACACTGTCACTGCAGCATCGGATTTTATAAGTTACCACAAACATTTTGTAACAATTACAATGCATTTTATAATAACGTTTCTTATTTAGAAGTATGTGCGTGAATAGTTAAGTGACGCTTCGATTTGTATAATAACGTAGATTTATGTATCTGTTTAATATTGGTGTATAATTCTGTATATTGTGTATGTAGTAGTGACAAAGTGGTAGTGTATGTATCTATAAATTGGTACTCTATTTTCATTGCGTTATATGACATGAAAACAGGGAATATAATAATTTGTATAATATAATAAAAACGACGTGTATATAGACAAATAAACGTTTTTGTTGATAATTTATCAGTCAATTTGGTGAACTACATTCTAAGTATACTATATCATACTATTATAAAATAATAAAAACACAGTAGGTTTTGAGTTAATAGCTAAAATGGACGATGGTGTTCGCAGTGGCTCCATCTATAGAAGCTGCACATAACTACACCATTGCAGTAAACATTGTAATAACTGCACTATAACCAGATAATATGAACTCAATTAGAAAGTTTATAAACTTGTGATAATTTGTTGATGATTGAATGAATTTAAATCTTACAAAATAAATTATTTATGTGAATTCAATACGTTTGTATTATTTAACACTATCCATTATAGTTTTTTTTTTTAAGTGAAAACTTTAGGTGCGTTGGGCCTTTTGAGATGGGACTAAACCATTGATTTCGCGACACTATAATATGACACCAGCTTTTGACCATTAAAAAGACATCAACGCGCGATGCATTATTTCCTGCACAATAAAATTGTTCAAGTTTTTACTTTTGTCGGCAGTCCCGGAGTGCCACTGTTTCTTTTTTTTTCTATTATGTGAATTGTACGCTGAAGTGGAATCTTGCAACGCCATTTTGACGTCATAATGAAAGGGTTGGTCCTTTCATTATGACGTCAAAATGTTGTATTAAATTCTTAAAAAAAAATACTTACACATTGAGATAGCTAAAATTATTGCATAGTTAGTAAATAGTAGATTTACAGTATTGTGTATGTAGGTTTGATTTGAAACCGAAGGTCCATCTTAAAAGCTAACGTATATTGGGTCGGGGCGCGCCGCAACGCAACGCACTGCAAAAATTCCTCCTTTTCTACGAACGAACGCACATTACAGAGGGTGAGACGGGCCGCACCGTACTTTTTTGTATGAAAATGCGTTGCGCTGCGGCCCGTTGCAGGTGTAATGTGTGCTTGGTTTAGGGGTCACCGAATTATTAATTTACTGACTTGGGTTTATGTATTGGCAAGTTAAATGAGAACTCGACATCATGAGGTATATGATCAGAGTTCTTTGAAGTAATGTAATCAAGTTCTACCCAACGTATTAGATTAAATAGTTCGACTTACCGACCGGATACGGAACACGATATTTCGCTCTAAGACACAAATTGCTGACGTCACCCAAAAACCAGCCAAGCTCAAGTGGGAGGACACTTTAGCTGCATGTCGAATGCATTGTGGGCTAAGACCAGTACAACATGTCCAGCGGCATCGTGGAAGTCTCAGGTGTAAATGGCGGGATGAACTTGACCCTTATAGGAGGGATTGGTCCATATTAGCTCAGGAACGAGTGGAAAAAGGAAAGGAAGGCCCTTGCCCTGCAGTGTGACAATACAGGCTAATTATTATTTTTAATTTAAAAGTAAACAACTATAGATCAGTCAGTCCGTTTAATAAATAATGTCATGTAAAAAAAACAATCACAATATCAGGCATTTCTAAAATGAGAATGATTGTAATTATATTATTTGTAATATATAAACTATAATTACACCTTATACGAAGCGATTACTCATATTATGTTTTTTAAGTTTAAAAATGTGAATAATTCCAGGCACCATTTGATATCTTATAAAACTTTAACTTTTGAGTGACTATCCAATATCTAATAAATAGTTTAACGTCAGAAGAAAATTTAAAATAGAGGGAGCCACCATCATCTGAGCCATTTCCTTAAATTATTTCAGCTTCTATTTTCAGCGACTTCAAAAATGCGTTTGTCTATTTGACGGTAATTTGCCTCAGATTTAAATTTTGAGAATACCTTATATTGGATAGTCACTCACATCTTTCCCTCCCGTCATTTAATAACAACATGAGCAACGCAAACATTTACGAGCACAATATACATAAATATCTTCTAAACAACACAATTGCCGTCTAGAGTCCAATACAGGGTTGTGCAAATTATCGAGAGAATAAATTATATATATAGGATTTGTTTCACCACTGAGCCTTTTAGTAATTTTTCGTGCACGGAGCACGAAAAATACCCTCTTTTGTCAATTACCTATCTAATCGTGAGACAGCTTGTAATAATTGAAAGCTTAAGTCTGTCTGACTATAAAAGTACAGTTTTCGAGCTGTCAGTCACAGCACCTGTTAATAGTTGCATCACTTTTGCGCTCTCGAAAATATGGTACATTTCGCCTTTGATTTACTTAATGAAGATATTGTATAATCATAAAATAAAAAATTTGATTTTATTTCAAGGATAGCTGAAGGCTAATGTCTGATTTTTAAATGTCTTGATATTTCTTGTTTTCTTGCTAAATAATAGGAAAAAATACATTTCTGGCTGGATTTCAAAAACAAAAACGGTTTTTTCAACACTATTTTTCTGCTATATTTTGTATGGAAGTTGAAAAAAGTGTTTCAGCCACAAGCAAGTAGACCATATTATGATGTTGATGATATTTATAATTTTCAAAAGAAAAGTAGTTTCTTGTAACAAAATGATCAAACGTCAGTCTTGCGTTATTTTTTGGAAAACTTGTTGCGTATATGAGTGATTTTCCGTGAATACAAATTTATTTGAAAAATCCCTTTCAGCCACATGCAAAACAAAGAACTCGACTTTTGAAATCACAAATAAATTGTTGTTGTTTGTTTTGTTTAAATTATTTTTCCTTCCTTAACAAAATTGATCAAAATCAGTCAATTTCGTGCACGGCCCCTTTACAAATGCGAAGTTACAACAGATATTTAACTATTCATTATTTTGTGCAAACCTTCAATGTAAAAAAATGTATTAATAAAATACGATACGTGCAATATCTGCCACAAAATACTGAACAAATATCTTTATACAGAGGTGTCATAATTAACAGCAGGTGTAAAACAAGCCCTAACTATTATTTAATTTAATAGATTCTTTCTGCTTATTCGTCACTAGTTTTAATAACTACAACAGCGTGAGAGCTCGTTGGCAGGCAGAACTTTGAACGATATGTAAAAATTCGTAACATTCTTATGAAAATAGACTACTTTAGTTGTTTCAATTTACGAGCGCGCGTCAATTTTTAGAATTTAAACACGAAAGTCATATGACGTGCGCTCGTGATTTGCAACGACTATTATATACAAGCAGAAGCTTGATTGTCGTAAAAACAATTAGATTTCCTAGTTGAAAAATATTAATATAATTTTGTCCGTTGAGATTTTATGTTGCGAATTATTTAAAACTAAATATATAAATGGTTCGAACTGACTAGTAAGTTTTATGATGAACGAATGTGATGATCGTACTACAAAAGTGTTTTTTTAATTCTACAGTTTCACTGGGCTAGTGTTGCTGGGGTTTTCAAAGCGTAAGATCACCACCAAAAGTTGGGTTAAGAACTTTAGATTTGAGATTAGAGGTATGAGGAACAGGGTGTAAAGTTCACTCATCCTCCATAGAAAAGGGAGGAGATGGGTGTTGTCTGGTGCCCTACTTGCCCGACGATTTATGTCGGTACGTTTTATACAGTGTGTCTTTATAATGTGCACATATCGAAATGAGGGAATCTATGCTTAAATTTATAGACACATTATAAAGACACACTGTATATGCTAGTCGTGTAGTAACCTCTGCTTGCGCGATGCGGGATTTGGCGTCACGTCCGAGTGATGCGTAGTTCGCATGTGGCGTTGCAGATGGCGCCAAAACATCAAATAATAATTTTCATAAAACTAAGTTAGTAACAGACTTTACAACTTTTCATAACATAATGGTCATTACAGGAATTTATTTCCATCCCAAATAAACTCACTACCCATTTATAAGCATTAACCTCTTATTCAGTGACTTTCGCTTTAAAAAACCTATCAACACTATCCAGTCACATTAAATTTAGCATAAAAAATAACCCAAAAAAATATATCCCAAAAAAAATCTTAAAATCATTCCTAGAGTTCAGATTTAATATTACAATTTTTTAATTGTATATTTCTATTCCTGTAAATGTTGACTGTCACAAGACTAATTTTGCACAACCCTGCCTACCCTCTACCATATGTAGACTCCTATAGATCATTTGTTGGTTGGCAGTCACCTATTCCGTTGGGTCACTACTTCGGCGCCTTGTCGAACGAATCGGAACATTCCATTCGATATCGCTACCACGGGCGAGAATAGACGGAGAGGATATTCGCTGGAAAAGAGACAAAAATGTAGTAAGATTTTATAGGGCCAATGAAAACACAGTTTTTAAGTTTTATTAGTAAAGCCTTAGTTCCACGATGCAATTTTCTTGCCTTTGGAATACAATAAAATTGCAACAAAAAATTACTTACATTGTCTAAACACTGTTTATACAATACTACTTTTATTGTTGCTACAACTTATGGTATGCCTCAGGCAATTAAATCGCACCGTGTAAATAGAAAAAAAGTTTTTTTTTTTAAACAAGCACAGCTAATACAACATTAAAACTAAGAAAATTATAAGAACAATAACAATTTCAGAAAAATATTTAAATAAAAAAAAATGTGTAAACGAAAAAGAAGACCTGTGCGAGGCCAAAAAGGCTCCTACCTCAGCATAATGCAAATTTGGCTTTAACCTGCTGTTAGGTGTTCTGATTTATTGGCAATAATAACCAATAGGCCTATCAAATCACTTCACATTAGATTTGATAAAATACTGATTGAGCGGCTTCAAAATTTAGTTTAAAGCAACACAATCCGTAACATTGACATTTCAATTTTATATAAAACTAGGTTTCTAAACGTAAGGAGTTACACATTTCACAATACAAAAGCTGCCTTGTCCAAGAATTTTAAGGACAATGTCAATCCATTTTAGATAACAATAATTTTTATCTTTTATCTGGTTTTTGATCGAATCGTACTACAAAGTCCAGTAAGTCCAAATGTCAATAAGTATGTTAGTTTTTTTTTTTTAATTTTCGTTTAAACTACGCCAAATTAACATTTGACTTTCTTAAAATGCATATTTTAATTTCTATAGTTCTTCATTTCCACACTTTATTTTATGGAAAAAACTGTCAAAATCAAAGTATGTTTTCGACGACTTACTCGAATTTATTGATATTACGACAAATGCTGATCAAATAGAGGTGAAAATGATTGCAATATGTGAAACTTACCTTCCTATAACGGGAGTAGCTTCGTTACCACTCAATATAAATACGGGGAAGAATATGGAGAAGACGCAACCACTGTAACAAAAAGAAAAACATTATAAATCTCAATGCAGAATACATAACTCTACTACAGAGATAGTATAGTAGTCAGTACCATTACTATACTATCTCTACCTCTGAACATAATAAGTAATATTCTATTTTATTGTATTATATCATGGTAAGTAATTACTAAAATTGCCTTCCTCGTTGGTCTACTAGTGGTCGCAAGCGTGACTGCTATGCATGTATCCCTGGGATTCGATTTCCAGGTCGGGCGAAGAGCTATTGGGTTTTTCGATTAGGAATTATTTCGCAGTTGCAGCCCGAAGTCCGGATTTGTGTGCCCGGATGATGGCAGACTCGCCCCCTATTACATGGGACTTAAATATAACTGGCAAAATGTCTACCCAACCCAGGGATCACCAATAAGAACAATAGAGGTCCGTTAAAAAAAAAAAAATAACTGTCGCGGTCCGTTTGGCAGACGATTACTAGCATTTTCTATAATTATTATGTAATTTTAAAAAAATAGGCCTGCCCGGTGGTGACACCCGTCATCAGTGGCCTAAAAAGCGCTAGCGTGACGATCTGGACTCGTTCCTGACCGACTGGCCAGAGAAGACAACAAACATAAGGAAGACTGGAAAAGTATGGAGAGACTTTTGCCCAGCAGTGGGACAAAATTGGTTAGAAAAAAAAGGACTAACAAATATTATGTAATGAACAAGGATAACAAAGTAAGTAATTAATATTAATGTGAAAAATGACATTTTTTTACTTTGAACTATCTCTCTGAAGGCTGGATTCTAGATGGCAGAAAAGACAAAGCGCGGGCTAAATTAAATGACTTACAATACGCGCCACGAAAGATGACACTTGACCGCGCCTCCCGCCGCTCCTTCCGCCGCCCCGATGACGCACCGGCGCGGACTTCATACCGCTAAAGAGACCCATAAATCGTCTACTGCGCAAGTCAAACCACTTGGTGTGTCAAGTCTCATCTTTAGTGGCACGCACTGTACTTACCCTACATTTTTATTTATAAATATTACTGTTTACTTAAGGTAAGGTCCGCATAAAATAGGTCGGCGGTCAGGATCCGGACCGCAGTTCACCATTTGATTACTTCTGGCCTAACCCTTTGGGGAACAGATGCATGTAGGTATGTTATGAATAAAACAGTCTATCAGTAGTAACAGTAGATAATATAAGAAGTTGATAACCTTTATCAACGTCTAGCTAGAGGGACATAATCCCTTATTAAAATTCAAGTCATTTATTCAAACTAGGCTGAAAATCAGCACTTTTCGAACGTCAAAATTACATAAGACAGTCCCCCAAGCCCACCCTTCACCACTTCCTAGTGCCTTTAGCTGGGAAGAAAAAGTGGCTCAACAAACTCTCAGCAGCACAGCTGTCTGTTCAAGTTAGAAAAAAAATTACTCTATTCAACAGTAGGCAAAAAAAAAAATACATTATGCAGCACAAAAAAATATTTAAATGATAAATTACTAGCCATATGTCAGCTAGCACACGCCACCAATATACCAACCAAAAACATCGAGAACTTTACTCAAGCAGAATTAAAAAAATTAAAACTAAACGTAAACAGAACTAAATATCTAAATAAAGCCTCCAGGCATAAAGGACGTGCCCGCTTAGGTAATCAGATAAGGGATTGTGTCCCTCCAGCTAGACTTTAGACTGCCTACCTAGGTATTCAAAGATGCTATGATTACGTACACCAATCGCCATTCAAGCGTGTTGATTACGGCGATGTGTTTAATGTGTTAGTTAGTTTTAGCGGTCATTTGAAGCCCATATTAACTAGTTACTAAGATACCTACTTAGGATTGTCAACTTTATACATCTACTTATCGAGCCGTAATTAAAAATAGGGTTCTGTTTTGTAAATTCTAAATCGAAAACTAATTAATGTTTAGATAACCCATCTGGATAGTTATTACAAAATTCCTTACACGTAAGAATAAACGTGCCATGTGCCTTATCATTATAATCATTGTTTGATTGACACTTCTTCACATTTTCTTATCAATACTGAGCTCCGTGTTATATCAATATAATATGTATAACTATTATATAACCTGTTATCTACACTAATCGAAAGGTTGTCTACACGTGTAATTGTAGAAATATCAAGTTCAAAATTTAAATGTCTCCTAAAAACTTTTTTAGTTACAACAACTGAGCTAAGGTATCCGCTTTATTTCTCCTTTCGAACCACCTGTATTCATAAACTCATTCGTTATTATAAATAAAGGCCGCTTCCTGTGGTACTTAAATGCAGCTGTTTTAACATAACCAAACAGCTGAAACTACAAATTTTCCCAATTCATTCATATAATTTGTACGTAAACCTAGTTTACCTAGTATAAAGTATCAATCGTAATTTTAATTGATATCGATAAATGAAGTCGAAGTACTTTGCTTTATCTCAATGTTAAAGTTGATGCTACATAAGTTGGTAGGTGCCTAAATTGTAAACAAACTGTTCTACTAAATTAAAACCATTGATTGCTACTTTCTTAATTATAATTTTATACATAGGCCTCTCCAATTGAACGCTACTTACCTCGGTTTTCGACAACTTTAATCCAGTTGCTACCAGTCTACCTACGAAGAGTCGCTCCACCTGGCCTATCCCTTCGGGAAATTCAGGCATCATATTATTATGTCTCACCTTATAATATAAGATTGTGGTATCTGCGTCAACACAGCTAAGGGCAGCCCGAAGCCGAGGAAGTAAGGCCAGTTGGACTCTATGAAGGTCAGCCGCTTGTGCAGCTCCCAGCCCATGTTGAACCACTTGTACTCGAACGAGTACAGCGAGTACAACAGGCACATGTGGACTAGGCAGAGTAGCTCGCCTATGTACGTTATTGGTAGCATACTTACTAACATACTCTGAAATTAAAAGTTAAGGTATTATTAAGTATAACCTGACTTTATTGAACTAATGATTTTAAACGCTCGGCTTAGCTCCGAAAGTTGAAAATCCAATGACGCGCTTTGATTTAGGCATTAATTTGGGTGTCGCCTAGTGTTAGTGGAAACGATAGTCAGTTATGTTTTTAAGTTTCTAAAATCATTGTAAATAAGTAGATTACAGTTTTTTAATACGTCTTAAATACTTCATTTTTATTGTACCATAGCGGCGTACTTCTAATTGGAATAACTGTTATTTCGATCCATTTCATTTATTAAATTCAGAAAATAATTTCATGTAAGAAAATAAACTTCTTTTTTCAGTTTCGTGTTCAGTAAGTTGTAGGTAAAAAAGTATTTGTGGCGGTTTTAAACCTGTAAAAGTATGAAGGGAAAATTTAAATAACTTTTAGGTAAAGGAGTTATCAGCTGTAGCGGGAGGGTTCAACGACTGCGCGTCGCTCACGCCTGTCTCGTACAGTCAGTCGATCGCGCTGTAGAGATACTATGGGTTCTAGGTTGCTTTCAAGTTTTGTTTTTCACAATTCTAAATCCGCCATTTTAAAATCTTTTTTAAAATTATTTTTATAAATCTATTGTACTACACCAAGACAAAATCATTTTGCTGCGGAAAAACAACCATTAAAATTTCAGTTTGTATATGGCTCAAGATTTATAGACGACTAAATATTATGCCTTAAAAATGTGTACAACTCCAAATAATGCTAAAACAAATTAGACCAAAAGACAGTACGCTAACCTTTGTATTATGCCACAGCATTATTATGCTTATAAAAGTTGTGCGAAAACGTTATGCGGTTATGCCAAACAATATTATGCATTTTAAATTTTATGCCAAGAGGGGGACACCCAAATGGATCCGCGTAGTGCTGGGCTATAGACTATAGATGGGGCTAATACCAGTTTTACGTTTTTAATAGGTTTTTTATTTATTTTTATGGGGATACAGGGCAGCAGAATAATGATGATGATGATGTTGTTGTTGTTGTTGATGTTGATGATGATGATGATGATGATGATGATTAAGACGATGATGATGATAATGATGATGTTGTTAGGTATGCGCTTAAGAGGAGGCATGCAATTTAAACACAAGGCTCGGCTTACAAGCCGCAAGTATCTAATTTGCATGTTTATTAAAAGTATCCTTTATATTGTAAGTACCACGATAATACACACCTGTACTAAAAATAGCGCTTGCACCAGCAAACTGAAGAGGGAGTCAGCGATAATTTTGCTGACACTTGACATGAACTGCGGTCGACCGCGTCTGTGGCGGTATGCGCTGTCTGCTATATCCTGACAAACGGAGTTAAGGATTAGTCTGGTTGGAAACAGATTGATTGATAAGCGGTACCCTACTAATACTTGGAGAGACATAAATTGCGCCCTCACGCGCCTAACCGCCGCAGAAGACGCCTTGGGCGTCGGGAGTCGCAGGCCGGGATCCGGCCACCGTAGGCGCGGGCTTACGGCTAGTGAGCAATGGGTAGATCGCTGTCCGATGAGGACCAGGTCCGGGTCAACGGCGCGTTGTGTTTCACGCGCGCCTCAAAGAGATTTCAGCAGAACTGACGGGGTCCAATAGAGCCGATGCCTGCCGGGGTTGCGGTTATTGTCCGAAAGGGTTACCGTGGCCTCTGGCAATAATGGCAACTGAAGGAACACGAGTGGGTTTTAGTCAGTAAGAGTCTGACACACCCTCCCACTCCACTCAGAGCGGGAGAAGTTATTATAATATATAATTTCCCAACCAAAAAAAAAAAGATGATGGTGATGTAATTCTATGACTACAAAAAAATCTTAAAGATTATGTTAATCATATTACATAACTTAGACTGTGATACAGCAGTCAAGTTGTTACAAAAAGACTTGGAGGATAGCGAAATAATACTGAAGGTTAGCCAAAAACATAGCATTGACATATTAGGCTAGTAAAGAGAAGCATTACCAAAATACCAAAGTATATTAGGAAAATTTAGCTCTGGGGTGGCCAACTCGATTGCTCAGTTTGACAACCACCAGGTCAATGTGTTATTTCTTGACAAAAAATATATCATAGAAATCCAGCATCATATCGAGCAAAGGGCTGTATGTTTATAGCAGTGTTGGCAAAAAAATAAGTTGTCTTAAAACCCGTATTTTAAAGAGTGTGTAAAATTACAGTATAGAACAAGTTTAAAATGTTTTAACATTAAGAAAAAAAAAACATGGTTTTAAATCTAGAATGAATGGAAATAAATGACAAGTTATAAATTACTAGGACTTGAAATGAGCTATTTCAACTCCTAGTAATTTATAACTGAGAAGAAATTAAAAAGATTAGATAGTTTTTCACACTTTGTCACCGGTTGAAATGAAGTAATTCCCCAAAAATATTTTGGGAATACCCCTTATTTAAAAATATTCTCCATCCTACATGTATACATGTATATACATACATACATTCCCTGCAATAATTTAGGGACTTCCCCAAATATACTTTTAGGTAAGATACATCCGAGAACGAAAATCGGAATTCGCAATTCTGAACATAATTATGAACATTATTATGTTATTCTCATGGTTTTTTGTAAATGTTTCGTCAGGTAACTTTAAAAATTGTCTAGAAATGAATTATATTAGGCCTGATAGATTTTTGTTGATAATAAATTTGATATAAAAAAAAACACTTGTTTAAAACATTTTGAACTATTTGTTTTATAAAACAGTTTTTTTTCCAACCCTGGTTTATAGCCTGGCAATACAAAATAAATAGTAGGGCAAGAGCAAAGAAACTATGGATGGACTATGTCAAAGATGTTATGGCTAGAAAGGGGCTGACTACCAAGATGACAACTAATAGAAACTAATAGAATGATGAAAACAAAATAAATACTCACTTGAAACCACAAGCTGTTGACTAGTTTACTCAACAAGAACAATGGGAGCACCCATATCATCCGGAACGTCATAGACAGGAACGGCTGCATCCATGCCCACACATTATGTGCAACCCCTGGGTTGTGGCCAAACACCACTGTAACTAAGTACTTAACCGCAGGCAATAGAACATACTCGAAAATTAATATACTAAGTAAAAATATAAAGCCGTTGAGAATGCATGATTGTAACACCCTTGTAAGTACTTTTGATTCCCTGGAACAAAAGAAAAGCAAGTTTAATTAAGGATGCCTCAGGTGCCCCTTTGACAGAAGTACTGTACTTTATGGACCGGCGATTTTTTATGGTAGTTATTTTTTTTGGGAAGAATATACCATCAATAGTGTATTTTTTAAAATCCTAAATCTAGAAAAACCATAGGTCACGAGAAAAAAAACGACAAAGTTCCTTTCGGAATTGGTGAGATAGTGGGAGTATTAACGGTGGGGAAATTCACGTGCCGGGTCTGAATCAGTTTCTCAGTAAGAATGAAGTCAATGACATCTTCAAGGTCAAGGTTAACACCCCAAAAGTCAAGGTCGAACACCCCAAAAATCAAGTTGAAATCAAAATTTGCTCAAACCTTGGAATATTACCTTGTACCAAGCTCAGCTGAGGTCAAAACATTTTCAAGGTTTTTTAGTAAAGTGTAGTTGACTGAGCCCCGCTCCGCAGGGCTCCTATTTCAGAATGGTTTAAAAAAAAAATCTAACCGATCCGAGTCGGGGCGCCCAATGCATTTTTACTTTTAGTCGAGATGTGTTATTTCTACTAATGTACGTCCAACTGTCAAAAGTCAAATGTTAAGGTCACTTTCATTTGGTTAAATTTCGTTACCCACAATCTTTTAAGAATACAAATTAAACTTAATTATTCATTTTCATTAATCACATTATTTGCTTTATAATTGAGTTTGTTACAGTAGCAGCTATTTAAGAATGAATTATAGTTTTTAAAAAACTTGCCATTTTTTTCTTAAAAACCTCACTTTGTCTGAACTTAAAATGGAAAAACCGTGAGTGTGGTGTGTGGCTACGACAACACGACATGGTACACATATACAGTAGAGTAGGCACACATGGTGATAATTCGGTTAAGCGTGTTAAATTAAACTTAGACCTTAACTCCTTTGTGTAGAGTCATAAATGGACTTGCAATTTAGTGAGTGACTTGTTTCGTTCAAAACTTACAATACAAGTACAAAATGTTCTGTGCAGCTAGTGCCCTGTGGTGTGTGCTGGCACATCAAATTCAAAAGAGTGACTCTTTTGATCAAGTGAGTAGCTACAACTGTGCTAGCACATGTGCTGAGAAACCCAATACTAATGGTAAAATGTCAATTTTATAACGTAAATAAGTTGAGTTTTTTGAAACTTTTTGTTTTTTTTTCTCTAAAACTAGGTGTTTGCTAGCTGTGTTATTTTGCATAGGTGTTCTACACGTAGGCAAAAAAATATGAAGCTTCACACGCGCGGTCTATAAAGGACAGTGAAGCCCAATATATTTAATGAATAAAAGATTAAAGAAACTTACTGTTTTACTTTTGGTTGCTTTTGTTTATTTTTTGAGTTTTCAAATTCCGTTTGCGGCGAACGACTTAGGGCACGCTCATTAATCTCTTTATCTAAATATAAGAGTACAGTTACACCTCGTAAGCTGTCTATGAAACCTTTGATAAGCGATACAGAAAAATTCTGAAACAATAAAATTTAAGAATAATGAACAATCAACAACAACGTAATAACAAAGGGTCAGTCTGAATAGTACTCACTGTAACGCTCTCCATTTTGAGTTTGAATATTTTTTTTCACAGTTTCATTATTCAATCTTGTATTGAATTAGCTATTCACATTATTTTGTTCAATTTTGTTTGACGTAACGTAAATTTACGTAAAATAAAGTGACACAGACACAATGACAATTTGACATCAACAAATGTTCATAAAGCACATACAGATTAGGCTTACAAAAAAAAAAAAATTGATATATCGATATTTTTTGTTCGATATATCGAAATTTTTAGATGATATTTATTATTTCATATAAAATATCGAGTATCGAATATGTATCAACTTATATATATATTTCCAATAGCAACACCGTTGGCGCCATTATGCCAGAAACGAGATCCTCCATCTCGACTGTAAAATCCCCACGATTCACCAGTTCTTTAAACGCATGTCCAAGCGTTACTTTGACTCCGCTCCTAGATATCGCAACCCCTTGGTTGTCGAAGCAGCAAATTACGTCCCCTCTAGAATTAGTCAGATCCGCCGTCCGAGGCATGTTCTTTCCGACCCTGATGATCCCATTACACTCCTCCAGGAGAAGAATAATACACCAGTACAATATACAAAAACAGACGCCTCCCGTCATTCGGACCTCGCCGCCGAGGTCCTTTGCGATCGCGACCGTGTCCTTGAGTAAATGATACTCCTCCCCGACCCTTGCTCGAAAACGAGGTGCCAGCAAGTTGTTGCCGCTGAGCACGTAGCTTTAAACTACCCCGCATAATAATCATGATTTAAACTAATTTTGATCCAGCCTGTCCTTTCTTGCTGTCCTCCCCTCAGCGACGCCCTAAGCCGAGGTTCGTACCCCACAGGGGGTGCCTTTAGCGAACGTTCGCCGAATTTAGCATAGTTTTTTTTGCTCCTGGCTGGAGGCTCTAAGTGTAGCAGCTTAAGGCACCCACAGGAAAGTCCAGTTAAGCAGCCAAGATCTTAGTGGTCAAAACTGCGAACTGCCATGTTAAAAAAAAAAACCGTTGGCGCCACTGACTAAGTTCAGGTTCGCACGGACCTAAAAATATCGCGACGGAATTTTTTCGCGCACTGGATTTTCAACTCTCACTGTTATGCCGAGCGTTGAGTATTCAATGGAGTCCATCCCCGCGCATCGAAAAACACACTGTTGGATTTTAACTCTCGGTGCGACAAATTTTCAACAAAGCGTTGAAAATCTGTTGTGAGAAAAAATCCTGCCGCGATATTAATTTTTACGTATGTGCCAAACATGGACTTAAACCTCTGGTATTCAGAGCTGTAAAAATATACTTTAATAACAAATCTTGCTTGCTAGAAAAAAAATACAAGTGGGCACTTACTCGAAAAAAAAAAGAATATATCTCAAAGTGAGTGGGCTAAATAAATAAGCTAACATAGTAACAACAAACACAATATCATTTCATAGAAAGACATTTTTTTTTCATTTTCCATTTTCAAGGTGGTGGTGGTTTCAGGGATGCAAGAAGTGCCAAAAGATATCGATATATCGATGTTTTTTTTTCGATTTTTAAACCTCATTGATGCTTATTTTTTTAATATCGATACTTTTGGCACTTCTTGTATCCCTAACATAGGTTGAAAGGGTTTTATAAAATGTTCAAAATATCAAAGCGTCAGGAACTGAGACAAATCAAATTCATTTTTTTTGAAGGACTACACGAAAAAAGCATCCAACGCTAGTGTTAAGTTCATAGGGCATGAACTTAACACTAGCGTTGGATGCTTTTTCGAAAATTACTAAAGTGAAACGTCCATATATACCGTTGCTGTTCCATCATAAGATTTTGATTAAAAATTCGTGAAAAAATTGTCAATCCCGACGATTATTTTAAACGTACCTAGTAAAGAGTTATGTACCATATTTTATGCAAAATATAGAAATTCAATTCAATTCAATGGGGTTAAAAACTGCCACTTGCTCACTTCAGATGGCGCTGATCTTCAACGTTTTATAATTTGACAGCTAGCCATACATTTTTTGTAAACTAGCTACTTTTTTTACGCATAATTAATTATTGAGCCCAGTTGCGCAGCTGTTTAAAAATACGGGGCCCATGTATTTGCCAAAGATGTTAGGGTTGCCTCCTTCCCTCAAATATGGCGAAGAGGGTAATGGCTGATCTTTGAGTTATGCTGGTGAACGGGTGCTGCTTGTAGTGACTGGTCGTCTTGCTGATCATGGTTTTGTTATTGTTACTAGTAATTAACTGTTTATTTATTTTACCTCGATGATCCTAGTTTATCATTATAACTTCCAATTACAGCTTTATATAGCTTTATGTAAGCGGGGACGCCCTTTATGCCTGGAGGCTTTATTTAGATATTTAGTTCTGTTTACGTTTAGTTTTTATTTTTTTATTTCTGCTTGAGTATAGTTCTCGATGTTTTTGGTTGGTATATTGGTGTGTGCTAACTGACATAAGGCCAATAATTTATCATTTAAATTATTTTTTATGCTGCTTAATGTAAATTATTTTGCATACTATTGTATAAAATCTTTTTTTTTTTCTAACTTGAACAGACAGCTGTGTTGCTGAGGAGTTTGTTGCGCCACTTCTTCTACCCAGCTAAAGGCACTGGGAAGTGGTAAAAGGTAGGCGTTTTGGGGGACTGTCTTATGTAATTTTGACGTTCGAAAAGTGCTGATTCTCGGCCTAGTTTGAATAAACAACTTTTGAATTTGAATGTTATAAGAAGAAAACTGTGGGAGAATCCGATATTTCGTCGAAACAGTGTGCTATCCTATAAACCTTTTATGGGAGAAAGTGGTTTATAGGTGATGCTCCTAAGAGAACTAAGTTTGTTTTCATTACATACAGGCACTTGTGATGTGATATTATGTAAATTATAGTAAAGTATGTGTGTGTTTATATTATCATATTAGGTCAGTGCTAGAAGTGTTATCTTTAAGGTTTTTCAATCAGGAAGATCATGCCCGAGTAGGTTTTCAACACTGATCAGGTTATTTCTATCGTACGCCTCCAATCTTTAACAAAAAACGAACTTAAACTCTGAGGTTTTTCAGTGAGGAAGACCAAATCCGATTTGGTTTTCAACTCTGATCAGGTTAGTTCTATCGTGCGCCTCCAGTCTTTAACAAAATACGAACTTAAAGTCAACAAACACAAAATAACGTATAAATTATAAAACGTTCATAATTTATTGACTTTTCCATCTAAAGCTGCTTTTTTACCAGTCCTTATCTCGTCTGTTAATAGTACTACACTCCAAGTCATCTAGTTTTCGTATAATTTGTGATCGACACAAAAGTAAACAAACACAACAATCGCGGTTCATAAAGACGTGCAATTGTGCTGCCATCTGCTATGAGCTTTCAGTTTTTAACCTCATTCAATTCAAACTAAATGTTGGGATTGACAAATTTGACCTGAAAACGAACAGTTTACTTTCTAACTACTGCCAGCTGTCAATGTCACCTTTTCTTTAATTATTCCATCTTTCTCTGTTTCGCTCAGTGCACGTTTTATTCTCTATCTCGCTCAGAGTGTTTATTCTGGAGAAAGTATCGTATTCGTAATTACATGTGTCTACTCATACACATAACATCAAGAATTTTGTTTTGTTAGCGCTTCGCTTTTATTTTAGTTAAAAACCTTTTGATTTTGTATTCCTAGATTTATTGGTAGGCTTATGAAGTGTTCAAGATGGATAACACGTATATTCTCAACAATTTGAGGTAAGTTAATTGCGAAACAAGTGCGTATGTCGCAACTTTGTTCTCTGCAACGTAGCTAAATACCTATTCTGTACGTATCTGACCCGTTATGCATCGTGTTTATCGTAAAATATACCACTACGTTCTTATCATACTTGTTTTCTTAAAAGATTGATTAAAAAGTAATAAGTGGGTACCTACCCAACTTCGAGAGAAAGTTAAAATGTTTTCTTGTTTTTCTACTCCTTTCATTATGAAATGAGGTAGAAAGTTTACCAATAGCTATCGAAAGGATAAAGCATATAGTGCTTCAGTCTTTGTATTTCATCAGTTGAACAAAATTACTAAAACAAGATATACAAATTGACTAATTCTGATGTAAGCAATACTTGAATATCACCTAGAATATAACTCTTTATAGTAAAGACCATTAGTGTATCATTACTTAGTGAATCTAGTAAAAATCTGTGACTCTATCTACAAACCTGATTGTCAACTCAAAGAAATCATTATGACGGGTCCTATACTAAAGCAAGTGAAAAACCATAACTTCCCAAGATTCTAAAGACTGGTGCTTGGTCAGTGGGTCGTCTTAGGGGTGGATTTTGGAGCTTTGTTTTCATTGTTGATTTTAGTAGTTACTGCTAGATTACCCATGCTTGTTGAAATTGAATACCTACTCTACTGTCATGTGAAAGGAAGTACTTATATTTTTTAAATAAAAAAATAGGTATATTTAGGGCTGGATACAGCAATTGACTCTCTATCTTCTGTCGAGGTGATAAAGCTGTATTTAATTCGTAGCCACAGATACATACTGTAAAAGTTAATATTATCGACTGAACTTGAAACTTCACTTCACAATTCACTCAAAATCAACTTTGAAGTAGTTACTGCCTTTCACCGTATGATGGCAGTACATACACATCATCATCACCAAAACCATAGCATCCTGCTGCTGTTCATAGCACACAATATAACTCGTACCTCCTCCAAATTACACACATTATCCACAAAACACATTCTGCTAATTCTAAATACTCCAATTCAATATTTAGCGCTTGCTGCTTAGTCTTATGCTGTCCCTTTCTACTTCTAGTGTCTTGTTGTGGAATATTTTTGACTTTGCAAAACTTAAAGTGCTAATTAATATACACAACTTTCAACTGAGATCAACTCTGAAATATCTAACAAAATCAAGAAGAGTAGTAGGGGGTACTACTCTGGCCCCCTTGAAGATTGCCAAAGAATCCAGTCAGCTTGTTTATCATTATCATATCTGCATATATATCTATAAAACAAAGTTGCTTTTCGCGTTTGTCTGTATGTCCGCGTTGGTCTTCTAAACCATGTAACAGATTCTGATGAGGTTTTCACCATCGCTTAGACAATTTATTCTGGAAGGTTTATGTGTATAATATGTTAATATTAAAGTTTACAAAACCATACCAAGCAGGAGCGGGTTGCTAAGTAATTGTTAATATGGTGTATCTTTTTAACCTGTATTTTATTCACTCAAAAAATATACAATCCGGTTAATATTCTATTTAATTTGTTTTTTGCTGTTTAAATTGTACATAAAGTTTTTATAAATTCCTCATTAAAATCTGTTTATCTAGCCGATTTATTCTGTAAAAATCTAACTGTGAAAACTTAGCTGAAGTGAGCTGTCAACCCCTTGCATCAAGTGGTTTGTCTGCTCGCTTCACTTAAGCTTTCACGGTGAGATTTTTATAGAATAGATTGGCAGTTTTAGAAGCAAAAATGTCTACACAGACAGTGAGTACGCAGAAACCAATAAAATATAGTGGTGTCAAACTGGTCATTATTCTTTTAAATTTATTTGATTATTTATTTTATTTATTATAGTAGTAAGTACTATAGTAATAATGTATACACAGGGTGGCTCAACCATAAGGAAATGTTAATATTCCTAAGAGATTGTTGCTTCTCAAGGTTTTTATAAAAATCTGTAACTGTAAATAAATAAGTTAAATACTATGATTTTTAATTTTAATGCCATTTAAAGGAAAAGGAAGAAAATACATTTTGTGCAAACTTAATGTTTGATTCACTGTGTTAGAGTATTATAGTAAAAACAAATCAATCCTACTTTAACACAATAGTCTTTCTCATTATAACTCATAAATATATATTTTTTGCCCTTATCCACTGGACTGAAATCCTTACTTTCTCATAATGACTGTACTATTCTTTTACCCTTGTGTGGGATCACACGCCTCACGTAGTACTAGTAAAACACACCTTCCAGTATATAAAGAAAAGCATAATAAACGTATTATTGAAATCCTTAGAACGGCTTTTTCTTTGGTGTTACCCCTTTTGAGTCTGAGTCTGAGACACGGGTTGGTTTTAGTTAGTAAGAGTCTGACTCAGACTCTTACTGATTGAAATCCACCCGTGTTTCTTCAGTTGTCTGTGTGTTGCCAGGGGCCACGGTATCCCTTTCGGACTTTCCCGCGACCCTGGCAGGCATCGGCCCTAGTGGACTCCGTCAATTGTGCTGACATCTCTTTAGGCGCGCGTGGAAAACAACGCGCCGTTCACCCGGGCCTGGTCCTTATCGGACGGTGAGCTACCCATTGCTCTTCGTCCGCAAGCCCGCGCTAATGGTGGCTGGGAATCGGCCTGAGATTCCCGACGCCCGGGGCCTCTCCCTCACACGTTCCGTCTCCTCTTTCGCAAGCATTACTGCTTCGCAGAAGCAGGTGATGGCTTCCCATGCCCTCTTGCTCCGTACTATGGCCTAGACCAGGGTCTTCCGGGCGATCCATACAATGGTGACAACTGGGCGTTTCCTTCCGCCTTATCCGGAACAGGAACCTCCCGAAGCAACCGTGTCCATTGAGGACCTGCATCAGGTGGAAGGTGAGGACGCCGTGGCGCCTCTCTTGCCACTTCTCAAAGAGGAGACTTATCGCCGCAATTTTGGCGTGCCCATTGGTGTCCCTCCTAACACCACACCCAGTGTGCTCAGCCACCTAATTATTTCATAGAGATTTTTGCACCAAGTTATAATAGTTATATCCATAATTTTGGAGTGCCGAAATCTCTGCCCAACTTCACATCACACTAAGTAAGCCCAGCCTATTTCGACACTATGCAGGTAGACAAACAGGGATATCAATGACCACTGCACACTCTTTCATCATAACATACAAGTAGATGAGTTGCGGACATTGGCCCATATGATGTATGGACATCACGAGCCAAAGTTCAAAACTGGTATAGCTAATCAGCAGACGACGTCACGGCTGCGAGCGTCCCTGACTCGAGCCACTCAGTTGATCACTCGGCAGCGAGCAGTGCGCGCGCGGTCTTAGCGCGAAACGCGCGTCTTTACAATCGCATTTACACATACTCTACTTCTTTGTGACGTACGAATGACCAACTGAGTTTCTTAGTTAAATAAAATCCATTGTGTTTTGTTGAAAATGAAAGTGGACAAAGAATCGTGCCTTCCGGGGCCAGTGGACACTAAGCCCATTATCTCCGACAGGAAAGGGAGCCTGAAGGTGACCATCACCCCGGCACAGCACAAGACCCTTACACATCTGCCGAAGAGACCGCCAGTGGATTTGGCGTTCACTGATCTCACCTACAAAGTGCAAGAGGGAAGAAAAAGCAGTAAGTACACTTACTTAGATTATTCACTTCTGTTAAGTTTTGTTTGAGAAAACAATCAGTTCGAAACAATGGCAAAGTATGATAGATTACCACTATTGATTCCATTTACGTAAATAAGTGTCTTTAATTATTTAAATAACAAAGATAATGAGTGTTTCTAAATCATTCATTATGATGGTGATGACCTCAACGATTATATTTCCTCAAACTCCAAGATTACGTTCGATTCGATGTTTGTATATATTAGCATGAGAATTAAATCCAAATAAATAATTCTCTGCATAAATTGGTAACTCGAAGGTATAGTTTTTGCCAGATTTTTTCAACATCTTTGCTCATTAAAGGTGAATTGCTCGTTAACTCTCGAGCTAAAATTCTATTCACCAAACAAAATACTGGCAACCTTCCTCAAAAATGTTACTGATTTTATAAAATGACAAAGAACGATAAAACTTTGCCAAGTTTCTGCACATAATAAACAAATATGCATAGCGGAAGAGATACAATACTTTGAACTCGAGGGAGTTAAATCAGGATAGCCTATCACGCAACCGCATCATTCGTCACGGAAATCAAAAACTGACGATTATTTTAGGAATAATCAATACAGTCCTGTAAAAGTAAGGGGGAAGGAAGATCTAACGTAGAGATATGACGACAAAGGAACGTTTTCAATCAGTTGTAAACATCCTGACGGAAAAAAAAACACGAGTTTTTCATACAGCAAGTTACTGTGCAACATCAATCCCAGACAGCGTTTCGGAGCCCTTCCGAATCCTCTATTTCCTCATTACCATAAGAATTGGGGTGACCCAACACTTATCGAGTGGGGATATAATTTAGTAAGGTCAGAATCGAAAGACCAATTAAAAATAATCATCATTTAGAGCTTTTTCTCACATTTGACACCATCTCACTTTTGGGCTACCAAGTGACCCTTATCTTTTTAAAGATGTCACCGTTTCATCGGCTATAGATATGTAAATATACATCTATTATGCTGGCAGTTTGTGCCAACGACTCTCAAGTTATTAGGAAGTTCTTCTTGTCGGTGACAACCTGTCTTTCTTGTTATGATTGTATAAAAAGTCTTGTTTTCCTATATTCACATTAGGCATCGTTTTCAACTTCACCGTCGCCATTATTTGTATTGTTACTGCTTAGTAGAAGCTAACATTAAAATCCGAGTCCAGCTTGTTTTTATAACACTTAATTAGAGATTCGTCACAGTGGTATAACTTGAAATGACATTAATAAAAATCCCAATGCTAATTACTGTTTTTATAACAACTTGGAAAAAAAATCTTTAAATTCGGCTATACAAGTTCGAGTTCCTCGATTTAAGATCGACGCTAATGCAGAATGATAAATCATGCATTTTTTTGGGTTGCGTAGTAAACAAGGAACCCTTATAGTTTCGCCATGTCCGTCTGTCTGTCCGCAGTCTAGCTCCGAGACTCTTAGTACTAGAAAGCTGTATTTTGGCATGTGTATACATACATGTTAATCACGCCGACAAAGTGGTAAAATAAAATTACGGTATTTTTTTAGGGTACCTCCCCTACACGTAAAGTGGTGATGTTTTTTTTTTTCTATCCCTTGGTGTATAGTGTAGGGTATCGTTGGAAAGGTCCTTCAAAAACATTGTGAGTCCGTCAAAACCATTTTTAGATTTAGGGATCCGTTTGCGAAATATTAAGCTTTAAAGTGCTAATTTTAGTTAGAGTCAAATTCCGCCCCCCCCCTGCAAACTAAATGGTTGGTTTTGGATGTGTGAAAAAAATCACGGCAGTAGTTTATATAACGAAATTAAAAGGAAAAATATCACAGCTAAGTAGACTCTACAAGTTAACGAGTAATAATCGACCAACTTATATTTGCAGTTGCAAAAACATGTTTTTCAACTATAAATTTAAGTTTTATTTTGGGATAAATTCATCCCAACTACGGACCCTTCATTGTGCGTGGGAATAATAAAACCGGCCAAGTGCGCAACACGCACGCTGTGATCGAAATCTGTTGTTTGTCTTTTCCTTAAGAACGATGTCCTATCGTTGATATCAAAGGGATCCAGTCGTGCTTCTTTGTTTTCCTTGTTTCCTGCTACTATAATGGTTATTGCTCCATCGAGGACTCCGGGTGACAGTTACCAAGAAACTAACTATATTTAGCAAGGAAACGTAATCTTTTTATTTCATCTAAAATTTTAATTATTCTGAAAATGGCGCGTATGTTGTTTGTTACCTTGGGTAACACTTCCAAAGTTCATACGAGATAAAATTTATTTGTTTAAGTAGCTTCGTACTTATTTTGAGGCAAAATTGGCATATTATCCACAGAAAACTGCAGTACTCTGTTCTCTTGCTCGTTGTTGGGACGGGACCCAGATCCATCGTTTTCACTTCTCCTTTTTCCAACTTTGTTTCAACTTCAACCATAATTATAGCAACTTTTGTAAGAAAAATACTATAATTACTGCCTCAGACAGCAGGTCAGGTATCTTTATCCTCGTCAGTCAAGGTTAGAACGTTTCTGACTTGACTGAAGCGTTTAGATGACTTTGCTTCATCGCCGGCAGTAATTATGCACATTATTCTTTTGCCACAGCCTTTCAACAAATGATTAAATCTTGTTAAGGTAGATGGTACCTACGGCTAAGTATTTCAATGTTGTTAACTGTGATATCTACATTTTTTGTCTTGATGTTTCTTGTCTTCGACCTCAAATTCAATGTTAAGATAGTCCCCAATAAAAACATAGCTGAATTAGAAACACTGTTTTGTTCGCAAATATAACGGCGTTTGTTCGTAACTAAGTTCCGTTAAAGAGTATATTTTTTGTAAAGTGAAAGTTTAGAGTTTGATAATCTCGTACAAGCCTACATCAATTTTTTATGAAAACTATCCATTGCTAATGCTAACACGCTAATGTCTCGGGACCATCACGAGCTTACCACGAACAAAATTATACGTAGCTTCAAGACCTTCAATTTAGCGAAAATATTTTATTATACTTGCGTACGTCCCCAAGTTTTTTTGAAGAGGACATCCAGTTTAACCATAGATCTGTTTATTAATAAACCATTTTTTCTAGTTTTTCTAATATTATCTGAACTCCCAACTAGATATATGCAAAAATATACCAGGAAATTTACGACGCGTTTTCTTTCAATTATTATTTATATACATGGTCGTCCTGTGATCCCGTTGGTTGACTAGTAATTTAATAATGAAACGGCTAAGGAAACACTCATTGGTACGTATAGGTAGGCATCCACCAAGCAATTTACCTCTTCCGTTGTAATTGGTAATGACCGGTCGTATGCCTTTATTATGTTCAGTACCACTTTTTTACATTACAAATTACAATGTGGTTTTGAAATCTTATTATTTTTAAAATATATGGAATTAATAACATTAGGCGCTTATTTTGCTTCTGTATGATGTGTAATTGTCCCCATAAATATGGCATGTTTTATTGTTTTGATGAGTGAATTGAATAGATTGCCATTTTCTCACTGAATTTATACTTTGATTCAAACGATAATTGTTGAAGGTTGCGTCCTAAAATCATTACGAGGGGAATTACTTTTTAGGCAAGCTTATATGACTACCTACATATTCTACATGATTAATTAGCTTATAGCTATTAAGCTGCTTAGAGGCAATCATTCCATGGACCATGACACTGATACATAAAAAGGTTGTTCCTGTAATTTTAGTACCGGAGGAGTAACTTAGCAGTTGAGAGCGGTGGTGGTCCCTTGATAAAGACTGACTGACGAGTTGTAGGCCGTGGTTTTGAACTTATACTGGTGCTTTACTTTGTGTTATTTATTTTATCACCACTGCTTTCAAAATGTTAAAGGAAACCGGAATGACCTAGAACTAGAAATTCGAAGACATGTGACATCTACCAACGCGCTTTGGGACTGCGTAGTGGATTATTGCCCAGTCCCTCTCATAGAGAGTAGGCCTGTGTCTTCGCAGTGGTTACAATATAGGCTGGTTACGAAGATAATAAGAAATAATGAAAGGAAATGCGTTTGTTGTAGTGGTTTTATTCATCAAAAAGTTTAGGGGATTTGGCAATTGAAGCATAAATTTTCAATATTATTTTTATCTTAACAGTTGCTTCATTTGATGGCTGCGTTGACTCACTTCCATATTTTGATAACAGTGACATACATAACTAATTCACTGGTTTAAAGTTATTATTTTATCGAAAATCGTAATGTACTGGATTAAGGTCTTTACCTTAATCCAGTACATTACGATTTTCGACGTGACGATTTTCGTTTTAATTTGAATATCCATAGTTATCTTTATAACTATGGATATTCAAATTTTATAATAGCGTGAACGTGTAAAGTCTTTCTTTATAATTCATTAGTTCTGACAATGGCATATAATATATTTTTATCGGCGAAGG
This sequence comes from Omphaloscelis lunosa, assembly GCA_916610215.1. NCBI lineage: Eukaryota > Metazoa > Arthropoda > Insecta > Lepidoptera > Noctuidae > Omphaloscelis > Omphaloscelis lunosa. The sequence goes on from OU744247.1 coordinate 19,226,565, forward strand.
AATAAATATAAATGATAGCTTTTTCAATATATATTGCTGATGCCATATTAATATTTAAAGTCCCATATGATTTTTAGGAATTCATGGAGTAGAAGGAAAAGAAAGTGAATCAAAATATGACTGTAGGTCCCATTAAAAAGTCCAAAATTAAAAGAGATACAGCATTTCTCGTCGCGAAAGCACTGATGAAGGCATCGAAAAAAGTTCGTAAGTTATTTATTACTGATAGGCATTTCAAATTATAATTTATCTAATCAGCAATACGTTTTCCAAATCTTTACTGATATAATTTTTTCTTATTGTATCGCGATCGGTTATAAATAATTCTGTTGCTAGTTCTGCTTAATCTGCTTCAATAATTTCCAAGTAGGTGTAGTTTTTCTTCGATCATAAATATAATTCGGAATCTTCACACTTTTTATCTATAAAAGGCAATATGTCTAATTCCTTATGATTGATTTCTACATTTTTATCTGTAATTTGCATGGTGTACATAATAAAGAGTATTCTACCACATTTTGTTCCATGATTTTCTTTGTTATTTTAATACATAATGATATGTTGTTCAAAAAAATGTTTGACTTCTCGACTGTGTGTTCTGCTATCATTATTATCATTTAGTTGAATGAATTGTTGAACATTACTGAATTATTGATGGATTCAAAATATTCGGCAAATCGATGAAGTTTATTGAAGCATTGGTTTATTTATATTAAGCTACAGTTGACTGTTCGTCCTCGATTGGTTGATCTTTCTTGAATGAAATATTCTCTTTGTTATTTTATACTTTCATGTTTAAATGAGGAGTATTCTTATAACCTCGGTTGTTCCTCGTTTTTCAGCATTGTTCACTATTAAGGATATATTCCACCAAACGCCTCGCATCGCATCGGATCGGAACGGACTTTACAATCTTCAAACGATATTAAATCGTGTACCCAGTATTTAAAGTCTATATTACCAAGCCGCGCACAGCAGCTTGATCGCAGGCGTCTTCCGCGACACGCGATCGTAGCTGAAAGTATGCTGCGCCGCGCGATCGGCTCCGTTCGCCTATCGTCTCATCCGATCGGATCCTTTCGGCTTTCGGTTTTTGCCATATATCATTCATCCAAATTTATATTTTTCTCATGTGTTTTATGATTATTTTCTTCTTCTAATGCAATAGCCAACAATACTGCCGGACGCGATCGGCTATCGCCGCATCTGTTCGTCCTTTCCTTTCCGATGCGATACGAGTCGTTCGGTGGAAATCATCATTTATATTTGGAGTAATCTCCTTGTCAATCACTAAAGCCGGTCTATTCTGTCAAAATCTTGCCTGAAAACTTAGATGTAGTGAGCTGTCAATGAACCTGATGCTAGGGACTGACACTATTGACAGCTCACTTCACCACCATAGGTAGGTGTGTTGATGATACTAGAACCAGTTGAAGTAACATCGAAGATTAGGTAAACATAATCAGTAGCCCTATGGCATTTATCTAAAAAAGTATCGTATTTTGAAAGTCAAATGGACGATATAATTTACATTAATTCTTTAATCTATTGATAAGAACAGGCAATTCTTATCGTTATAGTCAAGGCACTAATATTGAGAAACGCCCAATTTTTTATTACACTTGCATAGTTTGATAGATAACATAATACATATGCGATACTGCCACGCTATGCGATCAGTAATATGATTGATTCGATACAGATTAAAACTTGCGTAGCTTGATAGTATGTTTTGGTACAATTGAAATATTTCTATCTTTTATCTCTAATAATTGCTATTTGCTGTCTCTTCCTATGAACTTGTTCCTAGGATGTTATGTTTAATGTTATCATCATAGGTTTGGTTAACTTATCTTAACCCAATTACAATTAACAGTTTTCTTACGACTTAATTGTGTGATAAACAATTGTTTTTGATCAGAACAATATTATTTCCATTTGTATTAACCAAACTTTTGCCAGTGGCTTCACCCGCGTGAAGGTCGGAGATTATCTCACGAAAAAGTGCTATGGAGATAAAAAGTATGCTATGTTCTGCTAAGGTCAGGTCATGGTCTATAAGTTTGCCAAATTTCATTCAAATCTGTTCAGCTATGATAAGGCAACAGACAAACAGAGTATAGATGTACCTACTACATATACTCATGTCGATACTTGCATACAGAAAAAAAATGTGGGTTCTGAAATAAACAGAAAGAACAGCTTTATGTACTGTATGGTATCATAGGGAAAACCACACCTTACATAAATGGTTAAGTGGCCATGGCATTCTTGTATGCTTAAATTAAATGTAAATAGGGAAATAAGCAAATATATCCATCCATTAATCACTTGTCCACCACCACTGTCCACTCAAATCTGTGTGGTTCTTTCCTCAAAAGACCATTTCAGACACTAATCTACATGGTCCTTATACGGTCTGACCAAGATTATGTCTGGACTTTAAAAGAGACTGCAACCTCTGTGTTTGTTTCGGCCTTTTTTCACAGAGTAGTCAGATAGGAAACGCCGAACTCATCTAGCTTATTTTTAATATGCCGTGTAAAAGTGATTCTGATATCCTATTTACAGAATAAACAATTTCATTTTATACATTTTTATTTACGTACTTAATTAATTAATTACCAAACGACATATTTTGAAAATGGTTAATATTGCAATACCCTACGAATAATGACTTTTATTATTCGTAGGCAATATCTATACAATTAATTGTTAGTTTAGGAATTTCCTTAATAAGATTTTTACTACCAAATAGATTAGTTCGAGAAGAATATTAATTGAATACTCACGTAGGACAACAACCTCATTAAGTCTGGTTCGTCATTTTGGCTCGTGTTATTGAAAACCAATCGTTTTATTGTACCGTTTGTTCTGTGATTGAAAAAAATCAAAGCCTGTTTCCCTTTGGTCCTTCACAAAGGCCTGAGTTACTTTAGGTGCATTTATAAATTATCAAATGGAAACGTACTATAGGGATAAAAAGTCCAATGTCTTAACCCAGGTCATGGTCTATCCGTGTGCCAAATTTCTTCCAAATACAACATAATATCAAGTATGGATTTTAGTATTTTTGCAATCATGTTAGCAGGCAGTTTCAAGTTTTGCTGAAGCAGTTTATCATTTCTAATTCTTAGTAAGTAGTTATACCAGGCAAAGCTTTGATCGTGTTCATAGCGATTAATGAAATACTTTTCTAGACCTTTTCTTGTTACCGATTGACATAGCCCTGTGAGGTTATCACACTTTGTATCTCTCTTTTAGCATAATCATTAATCAGCCTATAATGTTCCTACTGCTGGGCTCCCTCTCTTTGAGAGGGAGTGAGCCGTAATCCACCACGCGGGCCCAGTGCGGGTTGGTGGATGTCACATGTCTTCGAATTTTTGGTTCTAGTGCATGCCGGTTTCCTCACGATGTTTTCCTTCATCGTTTTGAGAGCAGTGGTCATGATATTAAATATACAATGTAAAGATTCTAACTCAGGACCTACAACTCGTAAGTCTGGGCCGATACCACTGGGCCACAACATAACTACTATCATATGGTCTTGCCAGATTGCCTTTTATTTGTTAGAAATATGTTTTATTGTAGAATTTTTCGAAAGATTCATTGTTGAGTATGAATGTGGATGGCTATATGAATAGGGGAAGACCAAAGAAACGATGGATGGATTCTATGAAAGATGATATTATGCCTAGAGAGGGGGTGACCACCGAGATGACGACTAATAGAAAGTATGAAAGAAAAAGACATGTTGCCCCGACACCATTAAATTAGGATAAGAGGAAGGAGAACGATGATAATGACCTTCTCGAAAGTTTAAATTAAGATAGGAGGTATTTGAAGGATGCAATGGTGTGTTAATTTGGCATTAATCAGAATTATGAATCTGAGTTCTTTTGTCATCAAAAACATTAATCCGCAGGAAGGAACACGAAAAAGTACATCTATATACTTTTTGTACACATGCTGGTATATTATTTTAAAAAAATGGGAACCTTTCACTTTTCCGTGTTCTTTTTTGTTTGAGTTTCATTTTACCGAAAACTATTGACCGACATCTTTTTTGCTATATGAATTATTTGACATTTTTTAGATCATTGGAGTATCATGTGTCATATGTATTATTACAGCGAATTACAAAATAAATGTTTGCTATTGGCCGAAGCCTCTTTTGAACTTTTTTCATTTGACAAATGTTTTATTTGCCATATTTTCACCACACCAAAACAACATTTTACGGGATATTATTTGGTCACAAATATATAGCCGGTTACTTGGTAGCATTTTCAATATTAAATTAAAATAGTGTCATAAAAAGTCAATATGTTGAGCTACAAAATTTAGTGACAGAAACGAATCGATGTAAAACCTACTTCACGCAGTCTTGTCTGCCCTACCCCCTTTTTTTTTTGTTTTTTTTGGGTGGTAAATCAGCAAATAACTTCTCCCGCTCTGGGCGGAGCGGGAGAGTGTGTCAGACTCTTACTGACTAAAACCCACCCGTGTTCCTTCGGTTGCCCTGTTGCCGGGGGCCACGATCTCCCTTTCGGTTTTCTTCGCAACCCCGGCAGGCATCGGCCCTAGCGGACCCCGTCAAGTCTGCCCTACCCCTAGAGTGTAATTTAAGTCTGCGTAGGCGCGGCCCGCGAGCTGAGGAGCAGGTGGTGAGCGTTAAAACCATTTGCGACGATAAGCTCTCGTGGGGCTGCCCAAGCACCGCAAGCGCCGGAGCCGTGATAGAAACAATGCTTGCTGCATGTTGCATGCCTGCTTGATGTTGCATGCTTGTTTGCACGCTGTACGCTTGCTTGCATGCTGCATGCCTGCTTGCATGCTTGAAGCAAGCATCCTTGTTGCATGCTTTTTAACTTAAAACCACTTTTGTTCAAAATCAACTGTTTTATTAAGTGCCATTACATTAAAATAATTAATTAAACAAAATAGTAGGTCGTATGAATGTTTGGAAACATAATACTTCGAAATTTTTTTATTTTGGCTAAGTGTAACTTCGGTTAATTTTTTTCGACCAAATGAAACGTCGGGGTAACGAAAAAAATCGAATTGACTTCAACGAAGTAAAGAAAAACGAAACGATTATTTGAAAAGTTTTAGTTGAAATGAAATTCGGTCAGAATTTTTTTTTATGATACGTAACCTAAAAAAATACGGGAAAATGTTCAATGTTAATGCAGATTGCAGGTTAATGACCCAACGTCTACTTAAAGGAAGGTAAACAGGTAGCATAATAATGACAATTGAGTGAAATGAACGACATTTTACTTTAATTGTTGATCTCGACCTTTGGAAGAGCTAGGAAGAGGAAATTATTAAAACACGGAAATACTTTCTTAAAGTATAAAACAACTTTAAGAATGTACAGAAGGCCAATCCATAAAGAATGTAGTATATTTTGAGTGTAATCTTGATCTTCAAACACACAAATCATTTTTGTGATAAAGAGTCTATTTATTTGGTGTCTCTGAGTCGCCGTAATCTTTCATATTCAGACAAAGATCTGCTGACATCTCATAAATGTCCAAATGCATTCTAAAATTTGTATTCTTTATTTACATTTCATTCCTCATTATTTGTAAGGTCTACTTCTGATACTCAATTTATATCGATGCATTAATCAACTATTAAAAAAAATCCGAGTTTGGCATCTGTTTCATTGTTTGTGTATGTACAAACAATTGCCGTTCTGGACCTATGTACTTTTTGTTTTATTATTTTAGTCAGTAACTAATTGTAAAAATATAAAAAAAATCAATATCATCGCATCATAATTTTTACTAACATTATGATCTAATATTTTATTTGTTTGGACTTGAAACTACCTATTTATTTATTTCTCACAAACTTTGTAGATTTTTGGGTGTCCACTTGTTTCGCAGACAGAAATTTCATAGAATTTCGTTTCGCAGAAAATGTTCCATATAATATTTGGTCTTTGTATTTTCAGTGCGAATATTATTGTTTTAAAGACTATTTAATGGAACATATTTCACAGAAACACAGAAATAAGAGCACCGCCAAGCAGGGCTCCGTCGACTATGCTGACGGAAAAATTATATTTACCCTATAAAGTTATAAAATACTATTGACTATTGAATTTGTCAAAGGTATGAATTGAAACTTTTAGAAACTGTCACTTGATAAAATTTTTTACTTGGTAATAAGTTTTATTTTAACTAAACAGTATGAAGATAAAGAATATTTGATTTGTTATTCTATGATATGAATATCGAAACATAAAATTTTATTTACAAAAAAATCAATGATTTAAATTTATTGAAAGTAAGTATTCTGCGTATTGATTATTCTATGAAATGATAATGTGAGAAAAAAAAATCTATGAAAATGAAAGCTATAGAACAACGTACAACCAGATTTTTGTGATCCCGATTGGATCACAAAAATCTGGTTGTCTGCATTTTCTTCCATTCGAATTAGATTTCCATATCATTATCATGTTTATTTAAGCAAATGATTAGTTTTATTCCGTAAGTATTAATAGATTTGTTGGCTTGGTATGGCTTTATAGATAAGTTATCTAATTGACATATTTACCTTATGACCTTGATGGCTCTTAACGCGTAGGCCATTACTGGCTCCATCTAATTAAATCTAAAGCAATTAATATAAAAGCGGTAAATGTAGTTGGGGACCATGTTTCTTCATGATGGAGAATAGATTCTTTTATTGTAGAAGCACGAATGGCACGTGATATCGTCAACGTATGACAAAGTCAAAGACTATAAACTTTTGGACATGGTGAGTTGTATCGTTATGGTTGCACAATTTATTTTTGGGACAGCTTCTGATACGAATACGAAACATTATTTCACAAAATATACACGATTCCACAGGAATAATTTATATGGTCTTTTTGGTTTATCCCTAAATGTCTGCATAGTACAAAAAATTGCCGTATCCTTACATATTATAAAACAAAGACCCAGGCCGCGTCTGTCTGTCTGAACGCGATAAACTCAAAAACTACCGAACGGATTTTCAAACGGTTTTCACCAATGGACGAAGTGATTCATGCGAACTTTATTGGCGTCCGCCGCGGAAATCGTAAAAGTTACATAAAATTTATGTTCTACAGTATTGTTCATCTTAAAAAGTTCTACAAAAAAGTCCGCGATGACATATGTCTATCTTCTAAGGATGACCCACAAAAACCATTTTTATCTTTCAGAATTTGATAAAAATTTAATTGTTATTTCCGAAGCAATACTTTTTTTTTCCGAATCACGAAAGAACTCAGAACAGAGAACAAGAACTATGTTACTTAAATTGAGCATTTAATTAAGATTAAAATATGCCTTGACATCATTTCATTTAAATTAATGCTTTGAAAGATATCACAGATTCAAAATTACGCGTAACAAAATAATTATGGTTGACTGCAACGCGGGCGCAGCGGTAGGAGATAACGATTTTTGGCTCGGCTATTAGGTATGTAATCCCGGTAATCGGTATTACGTTCCCGTGGGATATGTTTCGACATCCACGCGGGCGAAGCCGCGGCCGAAAGCTTGTGTCTATACAGTGTGAGTCTTTATAGTGTGCACATATTGAAATGAGGGAATCTATGCTAAATTTTATCAACGGAAAAAATATTTAAAAAAATATTCTTTTAGGATTATTTTTTTTTGTACCAAAACGGTGTAACTTTTAAACTAAATGATCTATCACGATGAAACAAACTCCATAATTGTTGAAAGTAATTAGGCGTCCTCATAAAATGGAAATTGTGGAAAAAAAGTACCCTCAATTGAAATCGTTTTTTTTTTTTTTGCAAAAATCAGTTTTTTTTTTTTCATAACTTTTACAATAATCGTAAAATTTCTGAATAAGACGACAAACAGAACAAAATTTTTTTTTTTTTTTTGTGTCGATATAATTAGGCATAGATTCCCTCATTTCGATATGTGCACATTATAAACACTCGCACTGTATACATATATTCATTTAGTACTTCTAGATAAGTAGGTGTTATTGGATTTTCTGTCAGGAATTTCTTAATAGCAGCCCGGAGTCTGAATTTTTGCCCGGTTGATGGCAATAGGCCCAATGACGTATTAGAATCATTCGGCTCGCCCCCTTTTTTACATGGGACTTAAACCAAGCAATGTGGATGTACTATCGGTACACCTCTGTCTAACCCTCCGGGGAAAACAGGCGTGATCTTATGTTTCTTTTAAATTAAGACTTTTTTGTTAAGACATTTCCTTACTGAAATGTTTTGCATTGAACCACTGATATTTTAAGGCTCTTTCAAACAGGCGCGACACGCGACGCGACACAATGACACCGCTCGTCACGCCACGCGCGGTGTCTTTATGTCGTATCACGTGTCGCGCCTGTTTGAAAGAGCCTTAATGCGTGCGAAGCTTGAGCGGTCGCAAGACATAGGTATATTAAGAATGCTACCAGTCTCTCCATAATTATGGGTCTTAGAAAGCAGGCTTATTTAACGTCGAAGAAATTTATTAATATTAGTTAAATTAGCATTATTATTATATCCAGAATTAGTATCGTTTATAGAATGACTATAGTAATAATACTTAATTTATTCTTGCTCATAATATATCAATTGTAAATTTGTTGTAAAGACTTAAGTCTGTTTCAAATAGGCGCGACACGCGACGCGACACAAAGACACCGCTCGTCGCGCGACGAGCGGTGTCTTTGTGTCGCGTCGCGTGTCGCGCCTGTTTGAAAGAGCCTTTAAACGAAGTATAAAAACAATAAATGAATGAATAACTTATTGTCTTCCTGAGGCGAGAATCACACAGTAATTGAGAGTAAAAATAGCTAGGATCACTTTGCTAGGCAAAAAGTATTAAAGGCTAGACAAGGGTAATTAAAAGAATGATGTCTTTAGTAATTTCCTGCGGTGCAATTAAAATTGATGGGTTTGCATGCAAGTGTACGTTTGACCCTTGCAACCCATGTGCAATGTTATTGTAGTCGGCGATTACAACACTTATCAAGATGCAAAATTAAAACTCTTTTATAGTAGTTGCTTAGTTTATATTACTGATGAACAAAATACAGAGTTATTAGTTATATGTCGGCAATCCATTAAAGGGATGTAGGAGAGGTCATTTACAACCAAATAACCTCTTTTGACTCATATGTAAATGTCAACAATTTTCGAGTCATTTGGCATTTTATATTTATATTTTAAAATATAAAATGCCAAATTACTCGAAAATGGTTGACATTAGCATAGAGGTCATGCGGGGGTCATTTGGTTGCAAATGACCTCTCCTATCATACCTTTAACGGATTGCCGACACATAACCAATAACCCTGTATACACGTAAATATAGCAATAGATGAGGAAATTAAGTAGCTAGTTCTTCTTTATAAAGTACTAGCGACTTGCCCCCGCTTCGCACGGGTGCAATTCAATACCATGTATTAAATTGCATGTGAAGACGGTATTCTGTTCACGACACGTTTGTGCACAAGTTCTGAGCAGTAATGTAACAAAAAGTACCTAGGAGGCTTCCATGAATTCAAGGTAGTATTTCATTAGTAGTATTAAGTACTCTTTTTTTATATATTTACATAATTTATAGCCTATGTCTATCTGGAATAATATCCTTTCAAATGATGAAAGAATTTTTTAAATAAGAGATGTGGTTCCGTGAGATTACCTTCCACACATACACAAACTCACAAAATTCGCCCTCTTTTTACCCGACTACGGGGAAGCAAAAAGGAGGGTTATGATTTTGCCCGGTATTTATGTATGTATGTTCAACTGTTACCTCATAACTTCTAAGCTACCGATCATAATTTGACAAATGAGGTATCATTGGAAGCGTCTTGATTAAATGCATTATATAATGCCTCTAGAGGACATAAATAAAAAAAAAATGTTTTTATTTAATTGTGCCATCTTGGGTATCAAATGAAAGGGCTTGACAAGCAAATTACAAATATGTATATATATCATATTGTCTAAGTAAGAAACAAGCAAAAGTGAGACTGTGCTACGTACGGCACGGCTGTAAAATAAATTCCTGTTATACCATAAGTGCCGTGGTGGCCCAGTGGTTAAGGCCTCGCCTCTCATGCACGAGGTTGTGGATTTAAATCCGGGCAAGTACCAATGTTTTTCAAATTATATGTACTTTCTGAGTTTATCTTGGACATTACTAACATCGGTGAAGGAAAAACATCGTGAGGAAACCTGGACTAATCCATACTAATATTATAAATTCGAAAGTAACTCTGTCTGTCTGTCTGTATGTAACCTTTTCACGGGTAAACCACTGAACGGATTTCAATAAAATTATCTATAAAATAATCCTAAAGGGGAATAATATAGGGGATGAAAGTTTGTATGGGAAATCTAGCATTTCTTAAGTTAGGGATATGAAAATTCAAATTTATGCTTTTGGTAAGAAATAAAGAATTACGCATAACTACGCATTTCAGCGTTTTTGTAAAATCATCCTCCAAAGGGGAAAAATAGGGAATGATTTTAAAATTCACATGTTAAATTGATTTTTTTGTGTCTTGTTTTCAAGAGATTTAAGGGATTGGAAATATAGTCATAGTCCGTATGTTTAATTAACATTTAGTCTATATTTAATTAAATCGGCCCACCTTTCTTACTAGAGTATATAATAGTAAAATAAATAAAATATAAATAAAAAAATAATAAAATACAAACTTGTTCTATTTATTTAAAAAAACCGGACAAATGTGAATAGGATTTGCGCCCTGAGGGTTTTGGCAGGTGAAATACTTTTTAATCAAATCCCAAACAAGACCAAAATATGTTCAGTAAGTAAAAGGCGGGTTGTATTTGGGGGCCCCCTACGCATAGTAAATATTAACGTAGGGTGCTAAAATTTTTGAGCTCGTTTCGCTGGTTCTGGCAACATACTTTTTCTTTTTGCTCAGACTTCTCTGCGTAACTCGACAAAGAAACTCCTATTTATGTACGAATAGCTAAAAGAAAATCTTACCCATCCGGGGTGGGGTGCGAAAATTTTCGAGCTCGCTACGCTCGCTCTTGCATCCCACATTTTCACACTTTTCTGTTTCAGTTGACTAAATTATTCCTATTTCTGTATAAATGTTCAAAAGAATATTTGAACTATGCAGGGTGCAAAAATTTTCGAGCTCGCTACGCTCTCTCTACCATCCTCTATTCGTTTGATGCTCTAGCTTTTCTGTTGTCGAAAAAGTATGTCTTATTACTGTATCAATAGTCAAAAGAAGACGTAACCTTTTTGAGGCAGCGCGCTAAATATTTTGTCATCATTCCTGGGTGGGGGCTCGATTTAACTTTTCCACCCCGGGCCCCAAACAGGCGTAGTCCGCCACTGCAAGACACGGCCTATGAATTTTTGATCCCAGATTGAAGAACAAACTTAACTTTGCAGTTCATATGTAACTATCAATCACGGAAGCTGACCCCAATATAAAAAGGGAAAAGGCTAGGCAGATTAATGTAACTATAAATCACCAATTTTCGGATAGTTCTCTTTACTTGACCTTGCTTCTCGCCAAACTTCATGCTGCTAGGCCAACGGGAAGTACCAAATAGACTGGTTTATTTACGACTATCAAAATATGCGACATAAATGGCCGTTTTTTTTTTATTGCGTTGGCTTGGAAGTTTGATTTTCGTTACAAATCCAAAAGATCGTAGATCTAAGTTTTTGTCTAATTTTTTATCTATTTTAACTTGATGCCTCCACGCATTCCTGAGAAAAAGGGTCTTGACAGACAACAAAGTCTTTCTTTAAGGGTTTCAAATTTTCGCTTTGAGGTACGGAAACCTAAAACAGATTTATTATCTGACTGTTACCTTTTCATATAACGACTGAACGAATTTAGATGAAAGGCATACGGATAAGCCATGAGCTTGGTTAAGACATAGGATACTCTGAATCCTGGTAGCGCGTTCCTTTGGGATATTTTTCGACATCTACGTGGCCGAAGCCGCGGGCAAAAGCTATTAGTTAACATATGTTTGAAATCGCCAACCCGTCTTGAGCAAGTGTGGTGATCAATGCTCGTGCCTTCTCTGTATGAGAAGATTTGCCCAGCAGTGGGACAATAATAGGCTGGTATTATTATACCATAAACTCCAAACAATTTATTTTTAAACTGGTCTGCAAATAATTTATCACGAAACTATAACCCCAAAATAATGTAAATAAAAAAGAAGGTTAAAAACTAAAACCCGACTACTGAAAAATCACGCTCTAAAAACTAAGAAACATATAGACCTACAAAATTATAATGGCATGCGCCCACGGCTTTACCTTGACCATTTTTGTACCTATGTCTTGATTTCTGTCTGAAATATTTTCTTGCTACATACTTTTTAGAGCGTGATTTTCCAGTAGTCGGGTTTTAGTTTTTGAACGTACTTTTTATAATATTAAGTATAGACTACCTAGTAGAAGTATATAGCGTGTATTTGTTGTCCCATACAAAACTTCAATACCTACTTACTCAACTCAAATGTATGGGACAGCTGATAATTTTTCGCTATTACGCTGTTGATCCCACGGAAAACATGCAGGTCTGAACCACACCCTGAAAATTTGACCACACCTTTTTGATACATGCTGTAAAGTTAGTTGAACGAAACCGACTTATTCTACAATTTTAGGTATGTAAGACTGTACGAGACGTTCGCGTTTAGATTTACTGTATTAAGTTTTCCTCTTTCCTCCTTGGTCATCTTTCCTCGTTCAACTTTCTTCGTGTTTTCACACGAGTACTTCAAGATGAAGTACATATTAGAATAACAAATAGCAAGGAATGTAACAATACAATCGATAGTGTAATCTAAAGCCCATATGGGAAGTGGACTTTGCAAAGCATGAGTAATGTTTGATGTGCCGAACAAAGGACTAACTTACGTGGCGTATGTAAAGTCGGCTGTTAATATTCAAGTTACATACAAATCTGAACTTTTGCGGCGTTAAATAGAATCTAATTCAAATTAACAATTTGTATAGCAAATAGGAAGGAGGAAATCAAGTGTTTGCAGGTGTTCATCTTATAGTAAGTTTTATTTGAAAAGAAGAAGGACTATTTTTTATTGACTTATGTTTTACAAGTGTGTGCTCGCTGAAACGCGTGTGAAACTGTATGAATGGGATATTAATTAATATTTAATTAGGTACATATACCTACTTTATAACAACTGGGTTCATTATACTAAGTGGTACTTTGAATATCTTATATTGCGTCTGTGAGTGTCATTAGAAGCATAATACAGTGTGAATCTTTATAATGTGCACGTATCGAAATGAGGGAATCTATGCTACTAACAAAATTATGGACCTTAGTCTGAAATAAAGTTTTATTTAATTTAATTTTAATTTATGCTTAATTTGATCGATGGAAAATATATTTTAAAAAATTTGCATTCAAAAAAAAAAAAGAAAAAAAAAGAAAATTTTGTTCAGTTTCGCTTCTTATTGAGAAATTGTACGTTATTATGTTATTATTCTGAAAAAAAAATATTACAAATTTTTGCTTAAAAAAATCTTGTTTATTTTCAATTGAGGGTAGTTTTTTCTACAATTTTAGTTGTATGAGAACGCCTAATTACTTTCAATCATTATGGAGTTTCTTTCATCGCGATAGATCATTCAGTTTAAAAGTTAAACCGTTTTGTTAATTTTTTTTTAATTCCATAAAAAATATATAAAAAAAATATTTCGATTTTTAAATATATTTTTCGTCGATAAAATTAAGCATAGATGATTTCGATATGTGCAAATTATAAAGACACACTGTATAGGAGATACACAACAGCTTTTGCGTCGGTTTAGGAAGTTTTAGGAAACGCATGACGCCTTTCGTCTTGGAAAATGTCCAATAATATGTCGTACCCTTAGTAATATAAGGGCTCAAATAAATATTCAGGTTTTCAGTTTTTGTGTTAGATGGGCTCAATATCAACTGTTCTGTCATGGAGAGTGTGGTGTGAAAGAGACACAATTACAGTATTCGTTTTAAAATTGTCTTTTTCTCTTTCTGTGAAAGCCAAGTGGTAGAACAGTTGATATTGAGCCCATCTAACACAAAAACTCAAAACCTCAATATTTCGAGTTGTGCCCTTATATTATTAAGGGTGCGATATATTGTACGTACACCTAGACCAGATCAAAAATGCAAGACCAACGTACAATAAGAATAATAACATAATCTACAAGCGGATCTGAGAAGATGCAAGTGTAGGTATCAATTTCTATACTGCGCAAGATGTAATGCGAGTGAGCCTCGAGACATCGGGCGAGGAAAACCGGTTGTTCTAATGGTGTTAGAAGTGTTTACCTAGCAACCACAGTGTGCCTTGCAATTGCAATATTTCAAGGCAAATATAGTAGTATTCGTCTAAAAACAGAGAGTGAAATATCCTTTTCAATTTCATTTCGTCCATCATTAAACGAATGTCTAGTGTTTTATGGCTTCCAATAACAATGTTGAATACTAATTGAAAATATAACGGTCTTTGAACTTGAATAAATAATCATGTGGTCATCGTACTTTTTTTTCTCTTCTTACAATCATTGACATGGCAAAGTTGCCAATTAGGCAGACCTGTACCCTAATTGCGTAATACAACACAATCACTTCGATTTGAAATAGATTGCTAATCCATTGCTTCATAAGGTGGAAAACGAAAATCTGCTCTACAACGTAAATAACGCAATTAATATTGATGAACTGTCAAAATGAAACAAATTACGCATAATTGTTTACGAAAATAAGTTCCGCAATTAGGGTACTGGATACCTTTAGCTTTGCTTAACTCCTTTGTTGCGAATTCATTCGAAACCATTAACAAAATATGGTGTGAATGTATAGCTGGCAAGAACAATTGACGGGAAATCCTATTAAAGTAGTAATCTATTTGACTTTAAAATTAGGTACATGTACATTGTCATGGACATGATTGTTTGTTCATCAGGACTTAGGTTTTCAAACGATCTAGCTAGAGTTGATTATATGCGTTATCTTACTTACTTGCCATCATTTGCATCATCCTACTATTCTTCCTAGTAAGAACTAATCCATGTGCCAAGCTTGTTGATAGTAGCATTGTCGTAATTGCAACGGTCTTGAAACCATCTTCAACATTGGACGGTTCGTCATAAAATCTGGAAATACTAATAATTGATTGGTTGCAAAAACTCACAACTTCGGATTAAGCAACAAACGAGGAAGGCAAATCTATTTCTGGGTTCTGACATAAATTTTTTTTGGACTTATGGCAGGTCCAAAAAAAATTTTAACCAAGACGTCATTTTCTCAGATGTTATTAAATATGTACTTTTTTTTGCACCAGCTGGTCTGTGAACTGTATAAAAACACGACCTCTAAGCAACAGCATATTTAATAACTTAATGCTCTGTAATAACTAACATTTTAAAGGCTCTTACTGTTGCTTAGTCTTTTAATTTTATATGACCGGCGACAATTCTCATGAATAAAATTAAAAAATTAAAGCTAAATTAGTCAAGACTGATCCAATCTAACTTTTCCGATGGTGTTATAAAATATATTCTTTATTAGTTTAAGTATAATCTACAATATCCTCTAGTTTTCTAAAAGGACGTTTTTAAAGTCCCTATTAGTATTTTGAAGATCATTGATGTAGTAAGAGATAGGGTCTAAAAACCTGAGCAAGAGTCTGAAAAACCTGAGTAGTGGCCATGAGTTTACGGTTGTCACTTATCACTGCGAATAAATGCTTAACCTTAACCTTTTCTTTCTTCTAGATGTGAAGACAATCCTCAAGTCGGTCTCCGGCCGACTACGGTCCGGTGAACTGACGGCCATCATGGGCCCCTCTGGTGCCGGAAAATCTACACTACTCAACATTCTCACAGGATACAAGTAAGTGAAGAATTCTATTGTAGTCCTGCCAATATTGTACTAGGTCTAGAGACTAAGCTGGCACGGTGCGATGGCTTGTCTTCATTTTGTTTGTATTGATCTAAAACTCGTTTCGTAAGTTCCGTGAATTGTGCTTAAAGCCTCCACCTTTTACTGGTTTGAGGTGATTTTACACGATGCCATTATAATGTGCGTATTCGTAATAAGGCAGGGTTTCTCAGAAGCAGCCCGGAGTCTGGATTTGTGCCCGGTTGATGGCAATCGGGTTTCTTTTTTCTGCACTATGTCCTTCAAGTGGACATAGATGGCAATAGCTATTACAGAGGACTTAAACATAACTGGCGAAATAGGTACACCTCTGCACAACCCTTCGGGTAAACAAGGCGTGATGATTTGTGTAATAATAAGCAGTAAGAAATTCATAAAGAAAATTTGCAGAGATTTCAGGTAGATCATTAGCATTTTGGACTTTTAGGGGATACAAGAAACAAATACATTGGGTTCGCAGGAAATACCTAATAAAGTATGTCGAATAGTAAATGCAAATTTCATAAATATTGTGTCAAATTGATAAACACAGGTAGTGATTGTGTTGTGCTGATGTTTCGAATTGATTACGATGCTCATTTTACGACGGTATCCGATTACAAAATGGTGCAATGCTCGTGAAATGCCGATTTAAATTGACAATGTAGAGAACAATATGCAGTATGATGCAAAAATCAAGAACATAATCATTTTAATATTATTGATACACGTTGTATTTAAAATAATGCAAGTGTTAATAATACTAAAATCATTACTAACGAACGTTGATTTTTGCGCTGCCTTAAGTCAAGACTTGATCCAAGTTTATGCTAAAATATTTTCCGGCTAGCCCGGTTTACTGAACCACAAAGAAAAACTTAGTGTTTCACTACGTGGGTTAACCCACATGACTTGCATTTTTCTCTGTTGTGATGAATGAAATGACCAATCTACAATATTCTAGCTTTATTAGTGGTAGGCGTTTGATATGACCTGACATACCCACTTCAGATGACAGTTGTACTACAAGTCATACCACAATTTTAAACTCATCATATATGTGTTACACAACTTCCCAACTTACGTCATTTGTACTAAATAAGTCTCTTGTACTTACTCATGTACCTATTATGTACATTTGTGATCTCCTAGTGTCATCATTTGTAGGATAGTGGGCAACTTGCAACAGCTGATATGCAATTTGAGCGCATAAGCAAACTATGCCATTCATTCTATTAGTTTTGCGTTATGCTATTTTATAATTTGTTACTTATATTAATATTTATTATAAAATGTATAAATAGTAGGACTGGTTTCTTGTTAGACTCACCAAGGATCTTTTAATTTCTGAAATGCAATGGGTAATATTGCACGCATCACAACGCTTCAGCGTGCTCTACTCTCGATATGTTGCCTTGTCAAAATTTTCCAACATAAAATCGTTTCTACACTCTCAATTTATACATGGAATTCATATTAGCAGGGAAGTTTTAAAAACTTGAGACTTGAAATTATATTTTTTTTTATGTTTATATTTTGGTAGATATAACAAAAAAAATAATAAAAAAATTACGTTGTATTAATAAAATAATTAGGTTGGGAAGTGTTTCTGTTTGTCGTCACTCGTTATGATTCATGTCGTCACACACAATGGATTAATCTTAACCTTCTTCTGTAAGTTTTCTTTCATCCTTCGGATGAGCCCTATTGGTTTTCGTTATCGAACTCAGTTTTTTTTTTCGTAAAATTTATCGTCAACATGTTTCTGTCTGTGAGGCGTGCTATTTTGGATTGTTTCCTTCTCTTTTGGTTACCTACACACATATATTGCTCACATATATTGCACTCTAGCTTTTGTCCGCGACTGGATTTCTCATTAACAGTCACCTAAACATATCCCTATTTATTTTTATTTTAACCAAAGATGACAGATGAGGCTTAAACTTCATGTTTTTCTGTGCTCGTCCTACAAAATATCATTTATTAGTTCACTAAAATTAAAAAAAAAAAAAACTAAATTATATCAATTGTTGGGAATCACAACTTAGATTTGCAAAGCAGTCGTCGAACCACTAAGCTGTTTGCTTTGTTGACAGTTGACTATAATAGCCGCTCTCATATTTGTCATGATTGACTGCTTAGCTCCATAAAAGTATAGCGGGATGATAATCATTTAAAAGGTTTAATCTGTAACTATCTATATACCCTTGAGTTTGTTTCACCATTTCTTCTCAGGGCTAATCAGATAGGAAATGTCGACTCCATCTAGCTTATTTAAATTCTTTTTTTAATATGACGTAAAAGTGATTCCGATATCCTATTTACAGAATAAACGGTTTTTTTTTTCATTTCTTTAATTCCCTATTTAGCCCAATGAAGGATTTGACTAATTCTATTGTTGTATAGTGGTATATTGTGTTAATTTAAAAAATATTAGGTTCCTTATTAAAAAGTTATTTCATCATACAAAGGTATATTGTGTTCATTCTCATCTCAAAATATTAAATGTATGAAATGTATGGGAAGGTTTTTTCAATTTCTGACTTTTCTCGTACTCGAACATCAGTTGGCCCGATATACTTTTTTGACCGTAGTAATAAGAAAAATAGGATCGACGGGCATCATGTCTGCACCCGACGTAACATCAGTTACTTGTCTATGTCTTTAGTATCTGTGGTACTCTAGAAATCGTTGAGACAAGTAAAGAGACGCAGACGCCGGCACCGACGAAAAATTGTTAGAAAAACATTACGGCTGTATACTGCTACGTACTCTTAGTGGATGCCTACGTCATAATAACTACCTGTGTGCCAAATTTCAGCCCAATCCGTTCATTGGTTTGAGCTGTGTGTTGATAGATGAGTCAGTCAGTCACCCTTTCCTTTAATAGATACAGAAGATAGATTCACTCAATGCCTGTACATTCTCATTTTGTGCGTTTGAAAGATGTAGAATGTCTTTAAAAAAAAAACCTGCCAAGTGCGTCTTGGACTACGCACAATGAAGGGTTCCGTAGTTGAGATGAATTTTTTTATTCCAAGAACAAACTTAACATTGTAGTTGAAAAACATGTTCTCCCATACATTCCAATTTCAAATGTATCGTAAGTTTGTACGCACAATATTGAGAGATTTACCATGTTATTTTAAAACCATAGACTTCTTAAAGGTTTTCCTGTATTTTTTTTTTAATTTTTGGTCCAGTAGTTTCGGAGATAAGGATAATTTTCATCGAATTTCTTAAATATCTTTAAAAGTGTTTATTTTAAAATTATATAAAAAATATGTTTACGGTCCTCGCAACAAGCCCTTCTTATATTTGATATGTCACACGGTACTGTTAGCAAAACTTAGTTTTTTAATATTCGTTTGCTCCCAAAAGTGACCCCTATATTCAAAATTCATTTAGTTACGTTACACGTTCGTGTTTGGGTCACAGATATACATAAGTGTATCAAAAAAAAAAAATGTATGTAGATATGTTGTGTATGTGTGTAATTTTTTTTAATCTACTAAGATTCGGAACAAATTGGCTGTGACATACGGACAGGCAGACACACGAGTGATCCTATAAAGGTTTCGTTTTTTCCTTTTGAGGTGCGGAACCCTAAAAATGGTTTTATAACAGACGTGCTCGCGTGTTTCTTCTGCAAATCCTTCGAAGCTATGTTGATATCAGATAATTTTTTTACCTACATCATTTGAATTAAACTGGTTTATAACATACGTGTTGCTACTACTATCGTGTATAAGGAGATACGTCATTTTGTATCTATTGACATTGCGATGTTGCTTCAATGTCACAACTAGCTGGTCAAAGGGCTGGTAAACAAGCAGTTTTGATGCGGAAGTCACGCTTTGCATCATTTTCGTTGGTAGAAAAGTTTCATCTAAATGTTTATTATTGTATAAATAAAAAATGAAATGGCATGAAAACTTTTATTGCCAGATATAAAATCCACATATGAGCTACAATAAATACACACATATGTATATAACGTTACAAATATACACTAAGATAAATATAACACATTCCAATTACACCCGCACACATACTTACACCCCCTTCCCACACACACACATAACACTGGTCTAGGTAATAAATTAATTTGGTTATTTTTTGTCCGAAATAAGTTTCTATTGAAAGAAAAATTGGAGAAGTTCCCTGGAAAATTTCAAATTCGGGGAAAATTGGGCGACCGAAAAAAGATCCAAAGGTCTAGCTGACCCGATAGACGTTGTCTAATGACAACGTCTATCGGGTCAGCTAGTTATACATAGTACTTGCATGTCGCACCATTGGGTCCAAAATGATGAACACATTCGCGGTTTTCTTTGACAAACAGGAAGGACTTCTTGATTAGTCTTCATTATCAGCCTCTTACATACAAGACCAAAGATCAAAAGTTGTTTTTATGGTTATATAAAAAATCTTGCCCGTCCTTATTTGTCAGTAACCCTGTTTATAATTCCATCTATGCATTATCCTGCGGTTGTATGTCACTCAAATTAAACATATGTCCGTTTAACATGTTGGACGACGCAATCAATAACCTTTACAGAGTTTATGGGTCATCCTGATAACACAGTAATTCCTTCTTTTTCTCGATTTTAGGACAATTGTCTACATGAAAAAGGTCAGTTTTGTCTATTTTGACTACAAAGTTCTTAATTCGTGATCGTCAGACGTATTACTAATCCATGGAATAAAACAAATAATATTGTTTTCATCATCAAACCGGACTTGGTTATCAAAGCAGTAGTAAAGTGGGTCGAGCGTCCGAGCGCGTCCATTTACGCAGTTTGTGTACTTACTATTGCAAACATTTTATGTACTAGAAAGAGAGGTATACTACTGTCTCTGTTGCTGCACTACTTATCAAACTTCATCTTACTCGGAGTAGTAACAATTTTAACAGTAACAGGAACGAACCGCAACAGCCGCCGTTCGTTGAAGAGCGAAGAATGCTATGAAAAATATTAAAGGCAGGCAGTATAATGGTAGTAAAAAATTAGAGTTTCTATACACACACAACATCATGCCTGTTCCTCGAAGGGTTAGTCAGAGGCGTACCTATAGTAGACCCACATTACACCAGTTTTCTCTACCATCAAAATAACTGTTCTAGTTGTTAAAATATATTCTCTTCTAATATAATAAATTCCATGTCTTTTTTTATTTTGATGTGTTTCAGAATCGTTAGGTATAATGGCAAAGCTATAAGTAAATAGATTTTAGTTAGGTAGGTATTTTTTTAATTTTTATTCTGCCAATTTAAATTCTGGTTTTCATTTCCGATTTTTTTTTGTAGAATTAAAACAAGTTGTTAATGAAGACGGAATATTTTTCCTACGATTGACGTCACAATGGCAATGATTCGGAATGTAAGAATATTAAAATCAAGGACTAAACTAGCCTTAAGCTGGACATGGTTTGGCCACTTTTAAAAGCCAGTTTAAAAAAATATAATGTAAAGACCGACTACAGGATATTTATTGATGTATATTGTTTACTATCGTTAGACCCGGAGTCTGGCTTTGTGCCTAGTTGATGCCAATAGGCTCGCCCCCTATTACATGGCACTTAAACTTAACTGGCGAAATGTGGGTGTATATTGGTACACATTTAGCCTAACCCTTCGGGGGATACAGGTGTTGTGTTATGTATGCTTATTAAAATATAGACTGTTTTATATTTTTCTCAAACTTGCTTGGAAATTCGAACATTGTTTTGACAACCTTCTTCGAGATAAATTGAAACTGCTGTACTGGTAAAAAACAACCCAGTAAGCGGTCGGCAGTGTTACTATGATAATCCATAACTGTCGTGTTTATCGGCCAAATAAGTTACTATATTGTGTTATTTAAAAATGGAACTACCTTTTTACTTCAACATGACAACCAAAGAGGTAAGTTATCACAGATTCTATTTCTTAGCAAATAGAGCTGTTTAAAGTAAAGGAGAAACAAATGAATCTATTGGCACGTGAAAAATTTTCTTTGTTCGTCATTCGTGTGTCTGTCTGTCTGTCTGTCCGTCTGTCCGTCTGTCCGTCTGTCACAGCCAATTTTCTCCGAATCTAACGGACCGATTAAGTTGAAATTTGGTACACATATGTATTTCTGTGACCAAAACATGGACGTGTAACGTTAATAAAAGAATTTTGAATATAGGGGTCACTTTTGGGAGCAAATAAAGAAATTAAAAAAAAAAGTGACAGAATGTGACATATCAAATGAAAGGGCTTATTGCAAGGCAATCTATTATTTTTTTCATATAAATACATTTAAAGATATTTAAGAAAGAAGATGAAAATTTACCATTCGCCATTGCCCCTCTTATCTCCGAAACAACCAAGCAGGTTTTTTTACTTTACTACGATTAGCACCTT
Source organism: Omphaloscelis lunosa (assembly GCA_916610215.1). NCBI lineage: Eukaryota > Metazoa > Arthropoda > Insecta > Lepidoptera > Noctuidae > Omphaloscelis > Omphaloscelis lunosa. The sequence goes on from OU744247.1 coordinate 19,248,895, forward strand.
ACCTACTTAATATTATTATAGCATTAGCGACCCGCCTCTGCTACGCACGGTTTTTAGGACGTGACAAAACATGGAGATTTCATTTATAAATCTCTCGGAATAAATTATCTAAATGATGGTGAAAGCCGCATCAAAATCCGTTGCGTAGTTCAGTAGTACAACGCGGTCACACAGACAGACACGAAAAGCGAGTTCAATATGTATAGATTAAGTTATATTATGTTAACAATTTGTAAATGGATAATGTTATGGAATGATACGTGACCACTTAAACTTCAAATATGTTTGCAGTCAGTAATGGATGTTATTATTGCCATATTGTGTAGTCAAGTTGAATGTAATCGCTTGTGCGTGATTCGAATTCCGGGATGTTTGTTGTAAATATTGAATATTGATTTTGTGTTTTTTGTTTTACGATTCACAATAATGACATTTTGTTTGTTTTCCAATATGCAGAGGCTACGGTTTCTTAAATAATGTTTATAAATTCAAACTTTTCAATTTATAGCCTTTTAGATAATTTGATGCTTCTATTAACATGGCACAGCCTGTAGCAATAGCTTGATGTTTACCTACCTATTATGTATATTAATCAATATCTACTTAATATATAGTTCACTAGCTTCCGTCCGTGTCTTCGCCAGCGTGGTATGTAAATAAAAAGTAAGCTATAGTTTAGGGTACAGAGTAAACCCGTACCAAATTTCATCAAAATTGGTTGCGCTGTTTAGCCGTGAAAGCGTAACAAACAAACAATCAAAATATTGATTATCATAAATCATGAATCATAATATTAATCATAAACATTTATAATATTGTTAGGATTAAAATATTTTTCCTTTGAGATAAAGGGAATAAAGTCTCGATTAATGAGTCAATTTAATGTGATTTTAATTTTAGAGAGACAAAGTAAAAACATTTTTTTATTGTTTGATACTTTCCGAATTACCTACCTCAATAACGACAATGACTTTATTTGGGCATCACTTTGGAAGAATATAAATAAAGAGAACAATGATCCTTTAACTTTATGCATTAACTTGACAAGAATATACCTAATGTCTTAAGTTAATAGGTCTTGTATTTTTCAGTTTTTTTTTTAGAATCACTAACGAAACTAACAAAAACATTTTCTATTCAAACCACAGTTGGCGTTTTGCAAAACTCCCAATTACACATATAAACAGAATAGGTATGGTCGATTGATTGATGCATACTTAATTTTAAAGTCAATTAATAAGCTTTATATTATGTATCTGCTATATCCCTTTATTTTTTATGATGAAGAAAACTAAGGTAGACTTTTAAAATTAATTCTTCGGCATCGAAAGAATATCCTTAAAGATTTTCTTCTGGTGAGGTAATTCTCATGATCAAATAGCTCAAAAAATGCTCTCTTTTAATACCTACGTATAGAGGATCATCGAGACAATGTCCTTTGTGTCAATACACGAGAAAACAACGTAGTCAAATATGAACGGCAGTGATTTAGTCTTAAAATAAACTTTAATGACAATTCTTACAGTCATTAGGAGGTGTGCTCGGCTAGAGCGATACAGACGGAATGACTTACGATTACGACCGATTGGTACATGTTTTACAAAAAAATGGTAATCTCAACAAACAATGTTTCTGGAATGAACCATCGGGGTACTTCAGATAAACGTTAAGTGTTAGAAAAAGGTATCGAAAGTAATGTATAATAAGAATAACAGCAATCGGTGACATGGCTATTTAACTAAATAATTAATACAAGAGGTTAGAGACAGGGTGTCGAGTGATTCACTGCTATGGGAACTGATGCCTGGTATGCATAACTACGTTGCTTAGGAGATATTTCAGTTGTGCACCGACACCCTGATGAAGAAATAATAAAGTGTTAATGTTTTTTTTAAAGCAAATAGGTATCGATTCTTATTACAGTAACTTGCTTTGTATTGCTTTAAAAAAAAAATAACATGACAGGTTACTAAGTATTTAATAAAAACAGACCACTGGGTGACGATGTCAATGTCATGAGCTTGCAATCGCTATAAAGGCAATGTCATTTTCAATATCTAGAATGTGCATTATTATTGAGTACAACCGCGGACATTTTCGGTTGACCACTTTTCACCCTTATGCCCTTCGTAATAAAATTGAAAAGTGTCAGTGTCCGAAATGGAACAATCAGCCTATTTTCTGCAGCTGGCATTCTCTCTGATAGAGAGATTAGGCCTTAATCTACTACACAGACCAGGTGTTCCAATAGATGACACATGGTACTAAAAATGAAATAGTTTTCTAACCGGCCACGGTAGGCGCGAGCTTGCGGACGGTGAGCAATGAGTAGCTCGCCGTCCGATAAAGACCAGGCCCGGGTCGACGGCGCGTTGTGTTCCATGTGCGCCTCAAAGAGATGTCAGCAGAATTGACGGGGTCCGCTAGGGCCAATGCCTGCCGGGGTTGCGAAGAAAACCGAAAGGGAGATCGTGGCCTCCGGCAACAGGGCAACTGAAGGAACACGGGTGGGTTTTAGTCAGTAAGAGTCTGACACGAAGACCGGGAGCAGTTATTTGATAATTTCCCATCCAAAAAGGACACAAAGGTAAAAAGTGGTCAACCACCAACTTTGTCGAGAGTACAATCTGCCTATGTTCTTACTTCTGGCAGGCTTCCTCTCTGTGAGAGAAGAGTAGGTAATAATCCACTATGCATAGGCCCGTTGGTGCGGGTTGGATGACACATCCTCAACAGATATAATAGTAGTGATATGATTGTTATTAGGTGAGTCAGATCAAATCACAATACATTATCAGCTGATACTGATATTGAGTTAGTCAGTAAATTATTTTAGATCTTTTTCATATAAGCACATTCGTTTCTTTAACCTAAGTATCGATATTTATTAATAGGTAATTATTGGCGTAAGTAATGTAAGTTTATGTCGTGAGGAAACTTTTGAGTATGAGTGTCGATGGCTATAAGAGTAGGGGAAGACCAAAGAAACGATGGATGAACTGTGTGAAAGATGATATGGCTAGAAAGGGGGTGACTACCAAGATGTCGACTAAAAGAGAAGTATGGAAGAAAGGGACATGTTGCGCCGAGCCGGAATAAATTGAGATAAGGGAGGAGAATGATGAATTATTTGCGTAAGTATTGAGTACGAGTCAACCTAAGTCTGTCAATTATTTTAGAATTTATTTTTTTCATAACACTTTGTTTACCTCAGATATTTATATTAATTATGTGGGTTAGCAATTAAACTTCAGCAAAATACTAAAAGCCTTTACGGCCAAAAAAAATGAATAGAACTCATTAAAGGAACGTCTGTTTTAGAGGCCGCGATTTTTTTGAACGACAAAGGTGACATCGAGACATAGTCATAGAGAAACTTAGAGCCTTTTGCGATTGAAAATGCACATAACAACGAAATGAATGCATTATTTGGGAATTGGTTAGCTAAACACGATGGGATGTCGTTTCAGAAAATATGGAACAGCGAAAATTATTTATCTATCTAATAGCATCTCCACAAATACAAATCCTAACTAATATTAAATGCGAGAGTGAGAATGTTTGTTAAGCGTTCACGCTAAAACGGCTGAACAGATTTGGATGAAAGGGGATTAAGATTTTTATATGGAGCCTGGCATACCTACTGTTCCGCCATTTTGATCTTTGTCCTATTATGTTTTCTGTTTGCTTTGATGTCAACTATCGATTTTTAAAGGGTGCAAGCGTGGCAGCCATTTTGAAAAAAAAAATTTAAAAATGGCGGGCCCGTAGGTATGCCACGGATTTTGAAACCCCTTTGGCACATTGGTAGACCGTGACTTGCGTTAAGTAGTAGCATTATTTTATACCGATATTCCCACGGGATCAAGACTTATGCGGGTGCAACCGCGGGGCGCAGCTAGTTTAGTAAATAAATTGACTTTTATAACATTAGATATAGGTATGTATACTAATAAATTAAGTTTAAAAGCTTCCTCTCTTCTACTTCTCTGTGTCCGACAGGGTTCATAATGATCTCAATATATTTCAAGTTGCTACCTTAGTACGCATTGTGGAATGCAATAGATGATTGAGTATTAACACAATATAAATATTTAAGTAAAAGTATTATGTCTTCATAGAAAACGGACGAAACGACGAAATCTCAGTGTACAGGTCGTGCCATTAAAGATGAGACTTGACCGCGCCTCCCGCCGCTCTTTCCCCCGCCCCGATGACGCCCCAGCGGGGACCTCATACCGCTAAAGAGACCCATAAATCGTCTACTGCGCAAGTCAAACCACGTGGTGCGTCAAGTCTCATCTTTAATGGCACGACTTGTACCAGTGTGTAACAGTCTCGAGTGCGGGGTAGTTAGTGTCGTACGAACGCGGAAGGTTTATCAAAGTCAGAGTCAAATAACTTATTTCAATTTGGCACATAAAGGGCACTTTTGAACGTCTTACAACAAATAGAATTGATTCTAGTCTCCCATTCCAAAACTTACTCTTTTGAAATGATTTTTCGATATTTTGTATACATTAATTATATAATTGTATGTGAAGACGATGCACCTGCAATAAGATTACTAAACCACAATAGGTAAAAAGAATTAAGAGTGAAGCAATGACTGATACATTAATTATGTGATAGATACATGGTGCTCACATATTTACAAACATTGTAAAAGTATACGATATTCCTAAAACTTTAAGAAGTAATACTAATAAGGCCGTGTGAATTCAAGTAATGACAGAATGTAAAATCAGTGTTATAAAAATAATAAATTATACAATTAAATTAGCAACCAGTTTGATTTTGTCTACAGAGCTGCCGTAGGTAATTATTTCAAGGTCACTGCCGAGACATGGTACTGTTACTTTGCTAATACTGTGGTATTGAATACCTCTGTTAGCCTAGATAGCTCATCTTAATAAATAAAATAAATCCACTGCGGTTCCGCTAAAGGCACTTACTGTCACAATCCAACCTAAAATAAACTTCTCCTCCTCAGAACCTCAGGATTGGAAGGCAGCGTCACAGTGAATGGCATGGAGCGTAACCTGTCGGGTTTCCGCAAGCTGTCCTGCTACATCATGCAGGATAATCAGCTGCATGGTAACCTGACGGTGGAGGAGGCTATGGCGGTGGCTACGGCGTTGAAGCTGCCCAGTGTTACTTCCAGCGCTGATAAGGAAGAAGTGGTATGTAAAGATTCACAATTTGCTTAGTTTCCAGTTTATGTGATTTCGAAAAAAATACTGTAATGTCTGTATGTAAGTAAATAAGCTTTAGTTTCTGTTACAACTTCAATAATTTTATTAATTTTCTTTTAATGTGAAATAAACTTAAAAAACGTGGATTGGAAACAAGGATGATGCATGTTTATAAAAAATGGTTTTGATCGCCACTCCACTCTACTGGCCATTTTTGTTTATTACTTACAAGAGTTGGATGTAAAATACTGATATTCAGCTGCATTCGGTTAGACTGGAAGCCGACCCTAACATTGTTGGGAATCGCTAGGCAGATTGACTTACAAAATTGGACTTTACCTTTCGGAGTATGTATTATTTATTTGTAGAAACATAAACATATTTTGAAACACAAATTTCTTATTATTTTATCGCACACATGGGTTCATTGTCATCGACCCCTCATTATTTCTTACAATCTTATTTACTTTTTTTCTCGCCTGACTCATTTTATCACCAAGTTGATGGTAGACCCCAATATAAAAAAAATAAACACCAATCAACCATATTTATCAGACGCACAATTACAACAGAACCCCTCTTCCAGATTCACGAAATCCTCGAAACGCTGGGTCTATCAGAGCACCACAAGACAATGACCTCGAATCTCTCTGGAGGCCAGAAGAAGCGTCTCTCAATCGCCTTGGAACTGGTCAACAACCCTCCTATCATGTTCTTTGACGAGCCTACTTCTGGCTTGGACAGCTCCTCCTGCTTCCAATGTATATCGCTGCTGGCGACCTTGGCGAGGGGAGGCAGAACTATCATCTGTACTATTCATCAGCCGTCCGCGAGGCTGTTTGAGATGTTTGATCATTTATATACTCTAGCTGATGGGCAGTGTGTGTACCAGGGCAGCACAGGAAGACTTGGTACGTTATACTTTTCACTATGGTATGTTTAAGTTTTACCAATTTGTTATTTAAACACTCAACAATGAAGCAAAACTCGTTTCAGTTCATTATAATATGTTTTAAGTTCGGTCGATCATCGCAATAACTGGCAGAGAATTTGGCAGCTTCTCCACCGCTTAGAGACTTGAACGAATTTTCAGAATACCTCAGCCTTAGATCTAAATAATAAATTGTTCATTGCTCGCTTACCATTATTTTTATTGTTTTTATTTACGTTTTAAATTGTATAAACTTCGCATCCTTTTTAAAAGCAGTCGTCGCGTGATAACACGATCGTTGGAACTTTTTTTCGTTGAACCTGATCGCGTGGACGCTCGATTTTCCGAACAAAAAGTAACATAATACACGCGACCGATCGCTTTTAAATAGGACGCGGCCTGTGATAATTTTAATCAAGTTGTCTGTGGTCGTGCCTTCACTCTCTCAATAACTTATAAAAGCCCTGAGCACATCCATTTACATTGATTTATTTGGAAATTAGGATATCTTTAAACCGTTTAATCTTTAACACAATTTTTTCCCTCCCAACAGTTGAATGGCTAGGTAGCCTAAGTCTGCAGTGTCCCTCGTACCACAACCCAGCTTCTTTCATCATTGAAGTGTCGTGCGGCGAGTACGGAGATAACACTGGCAAGCTTGTGCGAGCCATTGATAACGGCAAGAATGATATCAGGTGAGATGAGCAATAAATTGGTACTTCCGTACACGATGATACACAATACGCGGTCGTTGATAAGGCACATTTTCTACAGTTAATAACAGCTGCACGGGTCGATCTTCAAGGTTATGCAACGCTTGCCGAAGTCGGTCAGTGGATGGGTTGCCATACCGGGTGCTACTTTATGTAATAGCATTTATGAGTGACGATACTTAAAAGCAAAATGTACAGCTAGGGAGATTAATTATTAAGTCAGTTTGCCGTGTTAGAGCCATTTTATATAATTTTGAAAGAATAACAGTTAGGATTTACATCCCTCACCTCACACCAGTTGAAAACCAGCGTCAGGCACTAGTTGTCTGGCATTTATGCTGAACTGGGCCTATTTGAGCCGTGAGGCACTCTGCTGTTAATTTCTTACTTTACACTTTTTATTTGTTTCCTTTTTTACTTGTATGTATTATAATTATGTTGTGTTGTGTGCCTTTTAGTCTGTGCTAAATTAATATATTTTCTTTCTTTTTTCTTTAATACGGACAGTTTAAGTTGGAAGTTAATTTGCTTATTAATTAATCTCCCTGACTTTTCGTTGGGCTCACCTCGGGCAGTTGGTAGCGCTATCACTATGCTGACTGGCTAATTACTCTGCTATTTTGACCACGGTGCGGCGCTTGATAAAAAGTTGTTTCGAGTCAAGTAGATTACGGATTTCTTCTCATCGAATTCTTGTTGACAATGTATAGACGTATTGTGAAAGCCATTGTGTACTCTAAGACCTGCCCTGCCTAGGCAGCCCTTTGTGACGCATTTTGAAAAGACATGTAGTTAAGTAAACTCAAGTTGCATGCAATTTATATTTGCAGGACACATGCAAACTGTGTCTTAGGCGCGGTTTTTACAGAAGAGATGTGGCGAGGGGGTGTGGCGGTGGCGGATAATCCAAGAAACCTAAAATGAACCTCATAATTATGTTCGTCTTAATTCATTTTAGGATTCTTTAATTATCCGCCACCGCTGCACCCCCTCGCCACATCTCTTTTGCATAAACCGGGCCTTAGAAATATGCGTTGCGACGCCTAACTTACGGGGCTAGAGTATTTCATTATTATAAACTTAAAAGTTACGCTAAACAGCTCTTCTTAATAGGACCTACTATTTGGAAGCGTGCAACATATATTGATCTTTTTATAATTCCTGCAACAAATTTTTGTTAGAGTTAAATTCTTCTTCTTCGTGTCGCTGGCACGATAGTATTTCAGGTCTACAAGACCAAGGCCTTTTTTTTATGGGTGGGAAGTCATCAAATAACTTCTCTCGCTGAGCTGGGCGGAGCGGGAGGGTGTGTCAGACTCTTACTGACTAAAACTCACCCGTGTTCCTTCGGTTGCCCTGTTGCCGGGGGCCACGATCTCCCTTTCGGTTTTCTTCGCAACCCCGGCAGGCATCGGCCCTAGCGGACCCCGTCAATTCTGCTGACATCTCTTTGAGGCGCGCGTGGAACACAACGCGCCGTCGACCCGGGCCTGGTCCTTATCGGAAGGTGAGCTACCCATTGCTCACAGTCCGCAAGCCCGCGCCTACGGTGGCCGGAAATCGGCTTGCGACTCCCGACGCCCTGGGCGTCTCCTCCTGCGGCGGTTAGGGGCGTCAGGGCGCGAAATTTGCCTCTCCCTCACGCGTTCCGCCTCCTCCTTCGCGAGCATTATCGCTTCGCAGAAGGAGGTGACGGCCTCCCATTTCCTCTCGCTCCGTACCATGGCCTGAACCAGGGCCGGACGCGAGAGATCACCGCCGCCGATCGCCTCCACGAGGACATGGCGATGCTCCGCCCAAGCTGGGCAGACCTCCACCGTATGCTCTACCGTGTCCTCCGGGCGATCCACACAATGATGACACCCGGGCGTTTCCTCCCGCCTTATCCTGTGCAGGGACCTCCCGAAACAGCCGTGTCCGGTGAGGACCTGCGTCAGGCGGAAGGTGAGGACGCCGTAGCGCCTCTCTAGCCCCTCCTCAAAGAGGGGTCTTATCCCCGCAATTGTGGCGTGCCCAGCGCTGGGTTGCGACAATCGCACTCTCCATGACGCCATGAGATCTCGCCGGAGCTCTGTCCGCTGTGCCGTGATTTCTCGCGGCAGCGGAGTTAAGCCCCGGCGTTTCGCCTCCTCGCGCAACTCCCACATGTGCGCGAGAACCTTTGCCTCCAAATCTCATGGCGGTAATCCGGCAAGGAGGCAACAAGACCAAGGCCTAAGAGTAACATTATAAACCATCATGATTTATTAACTAAAAAATATTCGCCTTCCTTCGCAGAAATGGCCAGCCCTTCCCAGACAGCAAAGTCCCAGATTACAACAACAAGAAGGCTATGGAAGAGTCTCTTAACAAGGAATGGAATAAGAACGACCTCGCACAAGTACAGGAGAAGTTCAAGGACGGGAACAACACCAACGGACATGGAAACCTACAGAACGGAATCTTGCAGTATGCTGCCAACGAAATTGCTAAAGGTAAGAAACAGTTATATCAAACTCAAACTTAAAGCATTTATTTTGATATAACATCACGCCTGTATTACCCGAAGGGTTAGGCAGAGGTGTTATTATTATAGTACACCCACATTTCGCCAGTTATGTGTAAGTCCCATGTAATAGGGGGCGAGCCTATTGCCATCAACCGGGCACAAATCTAGTCTCCCGGCTGCTACTGAGAAATTCCTGATGGAAAAACCCAATAACTCATTGCTCGACCCAAATCGAACCCAGGACTTCATGCTCAGCAATAGCGCTTGCGTCCACTAGACCAGCGAGGCAGTAATTTATTTTAATTTAGAATTCTTGGCCAATTGACAAAATGTATAAATTGAAAAAATTACATTGAATTTTATTCAAAGGTGATTCCAACATTATTATCGGATGTAAGATTAATAATTATGATAAGTGTGCCGAGCCTAAGTTACTATGCCAACCAGTTATTTTAATGAAATGTTAATTGCGGTACATTTGCAAAATCAGAAACATAACTTTGACTTGTTTTTTGTCTGGTTTGATTTATAAAAACTCCAGTTCAGATAGTTTTTATTTTTTACTCTTGGTTTGCATCCTGGTCTCATCTGATGGTAAGTGATGATCAGGCCGAGGGGGAAAGCGAGCTTCACCCGGAATTCTCAACCACAGAGGAATTGGCTATCTTACCCCTAACCGTCAAGACTTAGATAAGATGGTGGTAGCTAGCCAGGCGGACTTAGGACAAGCCCTAGCAGAAAATTTTACCCCCACTAGGAATCCAACCCGGAACCTCTAGAGCTGAGGCAGGTGGTCTAACCACAGACTGAGGCGGTTACTATTTATCTAAATCAATTATCACTGTAAATTTTTACTCAAAATGAGAGCTAGTTAAACTAACTATGATCATAATTATAGATCTGTTTGGTTTTTAATTCGAGTTAACTTTTCTTTTTATTAGCACGTGTTTCTGTGATAGATGGATGGTCTGTGTGAAAGATAACGTGTCTAGAAAGAGAAAGAGTGACTACCGAGATGACGACTAACAGAGAAGTATGGAAGGAAAAGACATGTCGCACCGACCCTAAATAAATTGGAATGAGAGCAGGAGAATGATAATGCACGTGTTTCTGCGACAAATGAACCATTTTTCTTTCTTTCTAAGCTAGAACTTACTTGATTAAATGCACGGGTAGCTTCCGTCAGACAGTTATTTACATAGAACGCTAGCCTCGACATAGATTGTGACCTCGCTATCTATTTAAATCTTATATATATATATCATATCTATACTAATAATAAAGCTGAAGAGTTTGTTTTTTTGTTTGAATTCGGTAATCGGGAACTTCTAGTCGGATTTGCAAAAAATATTTTTACATTTAGCAGCCTAATTCTTGAGGAAGGTCTGTTCTTGTCTTCTTCTTCTTCTTGACTAGGTATATTAAACATTACGATACGACCAAAAGGAGCTGAACGAAAAGAAAAAAAAAATCAGAAATAAAACTAAACGGAAACGAACCGCTCGCTCCCCGCGCCGCTGCCTTTGAGGCTAATAACAGAATAATATTATGTTCTTTTTGTTCACCTCCTTTTGCTCGTATCGTGGTGTTAAATAGACCTAGTCAAGAAGAAGAAGACAAGAACAGACCTTCCTCAAGAATTAGGCTGCTAAATGTAAAAAGATTTTTAGGTAAATCTATGCATTTGAACGCGTCGTTCTCGCGCCGCCGCCGCCGCCGCTCCGCTGTCCATAGATTTCGAGTCTGCGGCCTTAATAGTGCGGGCAGGTGATGCCATGCGACGGGGAGGTCAGGGTCCACGTAGACGAAGTCGCGAGCAGAAGCTAGTATTTAATACTTCCGGATGCGATTGATATAGCCGTGAATTAATCATTTATTTCTCACGTGTTAGGTTGCGTGCTAGCTTACATAATAATTATAATTACTTTGCATAGAGATTAGAGATATTCCTCACAGATGTTACTTGGTAGGTGGCCATTTTAAAAACTGGTTTGGTCTTTTTGCGGTGGTATAAATATGAGGAAATCCCGTCCTATAGTAAGTACGCCGCGCCGTAAGGTTATTGAGCATCATAGAATAGAGAATCAATCGGCCTAGTTTTTCCAACTGTGTTGAGGTCAGCTTCCAGTCTAATCGGATGCCGCTGGATATCAGTATTTCACATGGAGCGACTGCTTACCAGAAACAGTCCAATTTAAAGAAAGTCTGTCACCTCTAACTATTCTTAGTTTGCATCACAGTGATCTTTATTTTTGTCGCTTTAAGGTTGATGTCAATGGTATAATAACTGTGAAAGGACTGTAGAATACAGACTGAATCCATCGGAAACTGATTTTATTTTAAACTTGCTGTGCCCGCAGCTACTGCTTCGCTCATGTGACTGTGGATTCTATTAGCATTTTTTCTCTTCTAATTAAATCTCACAGTGAACTAGAATACGGACATTATGCAATATTGTTAATCCTCCCTGGCAAATAGCGTGATAATATGTAGCTTATTTGGTACCTGACCATTAAGGAATATTTGTGCAAAATTTGAACCGAATGTATTTTTGCCAAACTTCTTGGCAGTATATGGTTATAGTATAGATACAGCACAAAGATATTGTACTGTAACAGTATTCTTTAGTTTTTGCGTCAATCCAGAACGTACATCCAGACAAACAGACAAACGGTCTAAAATTCTAAAAATTATATTTTCAAAAATATTCAATGTACAGTTTTGACTTCGCTATAAAATAGTTTTATTAAATGTAGAGTTTAAAATAATAATGTCACTAAGCAAAACATCTGTCCTAAAATTTTCATTGGTCTTCATAGATATTACAAATATAACCTTGCACTAATCTAGTTACTATCGATTACTCATTATACAAATGTTCTTATCAATGAGATAACCCGTTTTCACATGTTTCCTAATCGTGATATAGTCGTACATCTGCAACTCGTACTTTTGCAACATTCTCATTGAAATGATAAAGGCGTTTGATAGATAACAGAGATCATAGGTAACGATGCATCCTGTTTGTGTCTCATGAGCTAATCATGTTTAGAATAATGTCTTGTCTATGATATTAAATTAATGATATATTATTGAAGACCTAGAATTTAATGATGGCCACAAACACATATGATAAGTTTGTGTTTTAGTTGCAAAAGTTCCTTCTGTGTCTATGAAAAATAATTAGTCATAAGATACTGGACGATTGTCGTTTATTTTTCTGAAAACATGCAAAAACAATGGTCTTTAAGAATGCACATATCATAAATACAAACTGAATGATTAATTTAATTGTGAGTGTGAGGATTTCCATTGTTTAAACTCATCGAACACAATAAATGCGATAAAAACAATTCTTTTGACTCACATGTAATGGAAAACATGTTTTCATCAACATAATCACGTCAAGCGATAATTGTTAAGTACTATCCAGCAAAAAAGGTAGTAATAAAACACGGTTGTATAAAGTCTAAACTATGGGTAACCATGGCAATGGCTGGGTTACACAATCAACTTCCACCGCACATTGATAACGGTCTACAATACATAACATGAACTTTGAACCCCGATAAACTAATGCTTGTATAATGAACGAGTTTTAATTGTAGATTTCCATGCAGGTCTAGAAACTGTATCTAGAAGAAAATAGTTAATTGTTTCAATTCAAATAATTTGGAATATGTAACTATTTCCTGAGCACCTACATGTATATTATTTTACATACATACATGCCTTTATATAGCCTGCAAAAATGACATAAAACGTCATTCATTGTCGTGTTTTAATTTCGCATTTTATCATTATAAAGAATAAAGTCACGTGCATCGAGGAAGAAACTTGCCTCAACAAAATAATTACATTAATGACTTTCGCATAATCGTCTTCAAAACCGGTTATTAATATCAAATCACATTTAATGTATCAACAGTATTATGTATAGTTTTGTAATGTATCGCGTCGAGAGAATGCGTTCCTGACACCTATCAGTTGGACAATTTCTAGTACTAATAAGGATCAAATTGGCAAAACATAATATTCGTTAGTATGAAATGAAACTGACAGGTGTCAAGAACGCATTCTCTTGACGTCCGGGCTGTATGTCCATACTAATATCATAAATGCGAATGTAGCCCTGTCTGTCTGTAACCTTTTCACGCTTAATTCACGGAACCAATCGTTATGAAAGACAAATAGGTCGCCTGGGACCTGGAGAAGGACATAGGCTACTTTTCATCCTGGATATTTGTATTAAAAAAAAAATTAATTAAACGGTGCATGCATACGAAGTCGCGGTCAACTGCTAGTTATGTAATTTAATACTGGTATTATAAGCGAAATTATAATGCTGCCATTACAAAAATTATGCTTATGTATGCGTGACGAATTACCATTGTTATGTATTTGATATGTCCATATGTATTAGTCATAGTGTGTTATGAAGGTAATCTTATTTTGTTGAAATTATGCGAAAATAGATATGTCACTGTTTGATGTAACGGACTAAAAATCACTGTAAAAGCAGTAATAGGGTTTTTATTTGACTTTTAAAACCAACCATACTTGCCAGGATATTAAAAATCAATGATCTGTGGTCTAGTGGCCGCAAGCGCTACTGCTAACCATAAGGACCTGACTTCGATTTCGGGGTCGGGTAGTTTTATTGGGTTTTCCCTTTGGAATTTCTCAGTAGCAGCCCGGAGTCTCGCTTTGTGACTGGTTGATGACAATCGGCTCACTTCCTATTAAGTTGCCTGTCCACTGGAGCGGAGAAGCGTGAAAAGGAGCGAAGCTGTGCCTGTATTAACCAACAGAATCAAAACTGCGCTCCAGAGTATAGATTCTAATGGTTAATATTGGCATAGCTCTGCTCCTCTTCTCTCTTCTCCGCTCTAATGGACATACAGCCTTGTATAAGACTTAAACAAAACTGGTGAAATGTGGATGTCCTATAGGGACACCTCTGCCTAACCTTTCGGGTATTACCCGAAAGGTGACCGTGATGTCATGTTGTCTTTACGGTTACAATATTGTAACCGTGATAGTAAACAAACGTTATAATAACTCACCTTCTGACACAGCCAGGTAAAAATTGTAACTCGTTTGGTTACTTTTTTTACTTCGTCTTACGGACTTTGTTCTTACTTTATTATCCTTTAGTAAATGGCTTACTCGTGTTAATACATTAATACATCCATGTAATATATGCTGTATCCACGCGATAGCATCATGGGTCTCGTGCCATGACTTTTGACCCTATCGTGTTGTCTCCGTTACTGAACGAAGGTTGTTCACAATTTCCTTGTTACATACATACATAAATTCACGCCTTCTTCCCATGGGGGTAGGCAGAAAGTACAGAACGCCACCTGCTACGATCCTTACATACTCGTTTTGCCTCCACCAATAACTATATGTCCTTCGAAGGCGTCCCTCCCGGCGTTTCCACTCACATCTGTCCTTGCTGTTTTCATATATTGGCGTTCGGTTGTAGGACCGCCAGTAATTAGGACTGATTCGCTGAACTTTATCTGGTCGTAAACAGAGGATATGTAATTATGATAAGGACTTTATCGTGTTTTTAAAGGTTTTCTTTTTCGGATTTCCTTCTTAAATAAGCGTAACAACATTTATTTAAACTATTTTTTTCTGATAATGGGTTTTAAAAACTTCGTAAATATGAAGATGTATGATGTAATTCTTGAAGCAGCATTTCTAAATTGCTATTTATGTCTAAAAGTTGACCTTAAAGTGATTACTCAAAAATGTACCTGTCCTTTCGTTTGCAAAACGGCATAATCATAATCTTGGTTACATACATGTCTAACGAACATAAGTGAGCATACAGTTAAAAATGGTTTGGTCCAATTATCACAAGCGCGATTGCTGAGCGTAGGGTCCTGGGTTCGATTCGTGGGTTGGATGAAGTGAAATTGGTTTTTTCCATCTGGAATTTCTCTTACTTATTAAATATTTACCCTTTATCGTCACATTTCTAACCTCCAAACTCTTCTCTCCAGGTGATCCGATGGTAGTCCAAATGGACACAGAGAAGCAGGACAACGTAGAAGTCGCGTTGCTAGGAGGCGAGGCTTCTCCCAGACGATACGCTACGTCAGAACTCACACAGTTCTGGGTCGTACTCAAGAGGACATTGTTGTTCAGCAGAAGAGATTGGGTAAGTGGACTAAGTACTGCACAATGAACTAGGGTACTAAGTATCATATTCGCGTAGTAAATAACAGTGTAAGAAATAGACAATGAAACAGCGGTGTCTGCAATAGATAAAACAGTCTTGTGTCAAAACAGATTTATCAGTCGAAATGCGATCATCTTGACTAAGGTTGACTCAGGACGTGCACAGGCTTCGTGCTCTTCACATCACTTCGAAATTAGAAATGTCGAGACGTGTAATCCCGACTATTTTTTTTTTAAACAAATGAATTCGTGTGCGATCACTTGAGTGAGTTTAAAACTGAATGTAACAAAATGGCTTTACAGGATAACTTTATTCATACCGTTTGCTACGTACAGACAGACAACCTTTGACATTTGGACAGGGTCGTCCGTCAGAGATAGAAATACATGACTAGCTTCAATGTCATGCATGTCAATTGCGTTTGACATCTGGTTGTTATGGAAACAAGAATGTTTAATGTCCGGAGTAGCAATGACGTGTCTCGGGACCCATACATTGCATTGCAAAGTATTTCACGAGGATAAAGCATTAAGGTAGCTCGAACGATAGGTTTTAGCTATACTACCGTGGTATATCTAAAATGCCGTTATCCGACCTCTGGCCGATTTTCAACTTTGAGAATTTTTTTCTGATTAATATAGCATCAAAAGTTGAAAATCGGCCAGATGTCGGGTAACGGCATTTTAGATATACCAAGGCAGTATAAACGATGACACACTAATAATATAATAAAGATAAAATATAAGTAGTAGTAAAAATATAGCGATTAAGGATCAGGGAATAGTTTTCTTGCAACTTGGAACAGTTTTCGTTATGTTTTATAAAATACTCAAATCGAATGAATGAAACTATCACGCAATGGCAGACTGAATAATCATTTAGATGAATGAAACTATCACGCAATGGCAAACTGAATAATCATTTAGTTCAGATTGTACGATTGCCATTGTGTGATTGCCATTTGTTTATCGTTGTGTTATGATTTATGAGTATAACAATACATATTGATTTATAACAGAGATCCATATGACACTATGTGTCAAAGGGTGTATCCGTTACAAAGGTGACGATGTCAAGAAAATATATTATAGAGTAATTGTGTAGATTAGATTTATTGAAGTTTAAACTGTGTAAAATCTCTGACTAATATTGCATTGAAAATAAAACCAATATAAGTTAGACCACCAACGAATATTATTAGTATGAATAAATAAAAAAATAAATTTAGACAATGCTAGACTTGTAGGGCGAAGTCATGACAGTCATTTGTTTTTCACAAAACAATGAATTATTTCGTCATCCATTGTTCAGTTAATATTTAAATATTTATTGTCATTTACATATATGTCTTGAACCGTTAGTATTTTTTGCTATAAAAGCTTAACTATAATATAACTTGTTAGATATCAGAAAAAAATACATTCTTGGGCCAATGACCGTAGTTTGACCATGTTATAAGTAACGGTGTCTATACAACATGTAAAAAAAACCCTGTCCGATCAGTGAGGGTGTTGTTAGGAATCATACTGAGAGTCTATTTACATGGTAATATTAAAAAAAAGAAAAAATCGATACATTTTTTTTCAATGAAGAATTTTACCGGATTATTACATGGGGCGCGGGCGGCCGTCGTTTAGCAGGTGTATACAAGCCATAACATAAGACCCCTGTTGAAAATTTTCTATTGATTTGGGGTAATTTAGGTACTAAAAAAAAAAATTGATAGCAATATTTTATTTTATTTTCAACAATACTAAAAAATAAAGATAAACTTTTTGGAAATGTTATTGCAGTACCTATGTGCCCCTTTTGGTTCGGACAGTTTTTTTTTACATATTGTAAAGCACTAATTAAATTATTTGTAAAAAGAAATAAATATTATGATAATGTTCTATGAAAGATTCTTATCTTGCCAAAGTGTTAATTGGCCAACTAACCTAAGGTAACCAATTGTTTGACTTAGAAGTTGGACAGCTTGTTTATCCAGGTCATGTCATAAGAAGTCGAATGCAGTTTCATGTTTAACTTTTATTTATCACACTTACTCATCATGACCATTCGTATTAAAAGTTGTAGTTAAGTGTGGAAAGTCCGATTATATTCTCGAAACTGGGACTTGGCTAGTCATTATAAAAGTAAACCACGTTCGATTCTTTCGTCTTACTATCTATAAAAAAAAAAAAACCGTGGCCGTGCAAAAATATAAGCCACGATAAACAACGAATATTTATGCATCAACCACCGTCACTTTTGGAAGCTATATTATTTCATGCATTTCTGTCCTCAAAAAAAGATTAAAGTTTCCTACAATGCTGTTATTATGAAAATTAAATCACCGGCATTACTTGGTCATTTATCATTTATTTTAAAAAGACATTAGAACAATATCAATAAAAAATATAAAATCAAGTAAAAAAGTCGTGGCACTCCGGGAGTGCCAACAGAAGTGAGAATTTGAACAAAATCGCCTTGGTGGAAGAACAATACTTGTATAGAACATTGGTCCGTAACCTTATCTAAATAAAGAGCACAATCGCGTTTACTAAAAAAAAAACTTCCGAAACTTTCAAAGTAAAAATACTTGCATAGAATATTGATCCGTATCTTAATATAAATAAAGAGCACAATCGCGTTTACAAAAATGAGGTGTCATCATGGTGTCTCGAAATCAATGGTTTAGTCCCATCTCAAATTGCTCAACGCGCCTAAAGAAGTTCTCACTCCAAAAAAAAAAGAAGACATACTCCGCATAGGACTTAGTAGGACTACTATTTAAAATACACACAAGACATTTATATAAGGTCTAAGATCATTTTGAATAGAATATATGATATTTAGGTATTTGCATCAAAACATGATCTATTCGTTTGTTTTTATTCGTAATACACGTTTCAAACAGACTCTCATGTACCTCCGTCTCTTCGCGCACATCCTGGTTGGCTTCTTGATCGGTGCATTATACTACGATATCGGCAACGACGGCTCCAAAGTACTCTCCAACCTCGGCTTCCTGTTCTTCAACATGCTGTTCCTCATGTACACCTCGATGACCATCACTATACTTAGTTGTGAGTATCAAAAACTTTTGTTATGTTTGCTTAAGGCCTCCTCTCATGCACGTGGTTGTGGGTTCAAATCCGGGCATGTACCAATGTGACTTTTTAAATTCATAAATGTAAACTCTAGGAAAAAAGAAGTTCTAACAACAAAAAACATTACACTCCTTTTTCGGCAGTCGTGTAAAAAATAGGCAGTCATGGGGACTGCCGACACAAGTGAAAACTTTAAACTGGTATTAGCGCCATCTAGCTTCTATAGTACAGCACTACGGCGCGAGCATGGCGGTGACGGGATTTCATAAGTTTATCCCCTACCAAAAATCTCTCAACGCGCCTAAAGAAGTTTTCGCTTTAAAAAAAAATATTGCCATTAGTTCATGCCCTCGCTAAGGGTTAGTTGTGCTGAGTAATAGAGCAGGGCCTTTGCTCTGATCAATATTATTTTAATACTAAGTAAATGGTTAAGGTAGTATACACTTGCCCTGCATAAAGAGAAATGGCATTATCTTTCCTTCCAATGAGAAATTCTAAAACAATTTTACCGGCAATATCTTAAAATATCAAGTGAAGTATTGTTTGAGGATAAAAAATTGTTTGGCAAGCAAAACTGGTCTTCCATCGAATTGAAAATTAATGTTCGAAACATTTCCTCACGTTCTAAAATAACGTCAAAAACCACTGAGAAGGTCGTGGACAGATCTAGTTTTTTTTATATAAAAAAAAACGTACAAAAACGGCATGCAAAATTGGTATTTTAATTTTGCAAAACGACATACAATTTTGAACTCTAATTACCAAGTAATAAAATTGAAATTTCCCTAAACTTTTTCCTCCAAATCTAGTTATTTACAAGTGTTTAAATGGTTAATAATTAGTATTTGTATTTTCCAGTTCCCCTTGAGATGCCTGTGCTAATAAAAGAACACTTCAATCGATGGTACTCGCTACGGTCCTACTATTTGGCTATCACCGTGTCTGATATACCTTTCCAGGTAATTTGTGATTATTATTATTATTATTTTTTTTTTTTCTACAAAGAGGGTGTTGTAGATACGTGAACTCAGAAAAACTCAAAACTACTTTACCTACATTTTTGACATTAATTGACACAGATACGAGATTCCGAATAGCTTCAGAACGTTTTTATAACGGGAATTGGCAATCAGTTATAATGTTAAGTATGGTTGTCTTTTTTAACACTGATTGTAGCATCCGTTAATATGCAGAATAACTAGGTAAAGTGCAAATATGTGCTACTTTAAGTACAATTTCACACTTCAACGGATCGTTCCCAGTCATTTGCAGATTACATAGTTAATGCGCATATTAACGTATTCCGTACTCTAACGGTAACATATACATACCTACATACTTAAACTCACGTCTTCTTCCCTAGGCAGAAACTACAAAACATTTTTTTTACATTCATTTTTATATCAGTTCTGGTAGTCATCAATCAATGGATTAAGAAGTGTGAACATAAATATATTATGACTTTCCCTCTTAAACGCAAGGAACTCCTCATTATATTAGAGATGCGTCTTTAATTTATTGTTGTCATCGATAACTAAAGAAAAAAGCGAATATGTTATGCTGATTTCACCGAAAAAATTACATAGGAATGAAGATTCATTTGCTCCTTTCATTTCATTTTTCGATCTTTCGGTCGGCGAGTGAAAGACCGAAATTTCAACTCGTTGGAATCGATTCACAAATTAATTCATTTTGCACTTTTGATTCATTTTGTGTTCAAAAGTTTCACTTCGAGTGAAAGATGAAAAAAAATGAGCCGAATGAAAGACAAAATTGAACAAAAAGTTAATCATCTGATTAAATATATATCTGAGGTACTAAAGAACACGGTAGGCATAAAACAAACAACTTTGTTTTAAAAACACGTATTTTAGCCAGTGTCTAAAACAGTTTGAAATAAAACAATGTTTTTATTATGTGTTAAAATCACAGTATAAAACAAGTTTAAAAAAATGTTTTAAACATTAAGAGAAAAAAAAACTGGTTTTAAATCGCGAATGAATGGAAATAAACGAAAAGTTGTACATTTTTTTGACTTAAAATAGCTCGAAACGAAAAAAAATACTGTTTTTTTCCAACCCTGCTAATGAATGATAGTAATTAAAACAAACGCCTGTCCTCCTTTATTTTATCATCATAATATAAAAAGTCTATAATTTCCGTTTCCAGGCGATATTCTGCATAATCTACGTGGTGATAGTGTACCTGCTGACGTCACAGCCACCGGTCTGGTTCCGGTTCGCGATGTTCCTCTCATCTTGTCTGCTCATCTCCTTCGTGGCACAGAGCGTTGGTCTGGTCGTTGGTGCTGCTATGAATGTTCAGGTAAATATCACGTCTAGAGAGTTAATTTTGTGGAATAGAGTGTTGGAAGTTTTATGTGAAAACCTCACATCCACGTGAAGGAAGTCGCGTGTGAAGTGCTAGTACATAGTTATATGTATAATTCCAGCTGAGTCTGTGGATGTTTTTGCGTTTTTTTGTGAGAAAACACGCTTGAAGTCACGTAATGGATGGTAATAAATCAAATTGTAATAGAACTTTGATATTCTAAGACTATTTGTTAGAAATGTATACCATGCCATGCCATCTATGTCTTTGTGAAGGCAACCTACCGACAATGCCTCTGGTATCTCCATGGGCAGCGGTGACGACTTACACTCATAATGTACTAATAATTTGTCCTTTCTCCCGCAGAACGGCGTATTCCTGGCCCCTGTAATGTCCGTACCGTTCCTGCTATTTAGCGGTTTCTTCGTGTCGTTCAACGCCATTCCTGTGTACCTAAGATGGATCACATACCTGTCATACATCAGATATGGGTTCGAGGGCACCGCGCTCGCTACCTACTCCTTTGACAGGCCCAAGTTGAAGTGCCACCAGGTAAGAGAAGTTTATAGTTTTGTTTTAATACTAACTTAATTAATTGTAAGGCAAATTCTTGTTAATTTCCGTAAGGGTGTATTTGACGCGAAAACTATATGGTGATTACTAATTAGAGAAATTAGAATCTGGTTGTCCAGGAAATAAAGTTCATAATCTCACCGAAACCGCAGTGTAACAAGTATTATTACATTTGAATTGTGAAAACAATATTTTATAAAATATTAATGAATTGCTATAGTTGGTAGTCGTCACGTGTCGTAATGTCTTGGTAGTTAAAGCACGGCATGAATAGCAAGACGAGAAACAACTTGGTATAAACAGGGTCAAATTAATTAGCTAGCGAAACTTCGCAGACGTGATGGGTCGATTCACTGGTAAGCAGTAGTTTTGTTTTATGAAGTTTCATATCTTATTTTGTATGATTCTGCCACGCTGATTCCAAATCTGTTGTCAGTTTTTCTCTAGCAGCTCTAGTTTTTGAAATATTAACATATTACACTTTTAGCGAAAAATACTCGAAATATAAAATGATAAAAAAAATGTTTCTCTAAACTAACATGAAAAAACATTATTTTATAAGATTTTCTTGCATGAATCGAAACTTCAGCTTTGTTTTGAATGCTCCAGCAGTAATGAGCCATCATATTTGCATTCCATCGACCCTTGCATCGCTCTTCCATCGTGCGAATGTCCTGATGAAAGCGTTCTCCTTGTTCTTCACTTAAATCGCCGAAATTTTTTGGGAAGCGGTCTAAAGGGCTGAAGAGGAAGTGCAGCTTGATGCTCATGTTACATCCTAGTGCAACATGAGCTGCTCATTGTGTTGAATGTAGTCTGGAGACTTTTTATTTCCTAAGAAATTTTGCACAATCCAAACAAATTCAATCCATGCAGATTTCTCTTTATCTGTCATACGGAAAAGTCGGAAAAATTTTGATCCTTTATTAGTTCCCTGATTTGAGGACCGTCAAAAATACCAGCTTTAATTTTTACTGTTCTCAATTTCGGGAATATTTTACTGATATATTTAAAACATTCCCCATCCTTGTTGAGAGCTTTTACATTTGTTTTGTCAGACCTAATTTTATATGGAGAGGGGATAATACATATAATGGTCTAATAGCTGATTTTAAGTTCGGGTTAGTCCATTTGGAACGATTTTTGCGGTTTATTCTGGTAATATTCACAACACAAAAATAACAGTCATCGTGATTAGTCGGTTCACGTAAAATCATAGGACTTTTGAACTTCAAAGTAGGTCTTTTTTTATTAGCCCATAAACGCAATGATGTTACGTAACTACCACATACAAAATTTGGGATCGATGGCTTACTAAACACTTGTAATGGCGTCCCAAAGAAGTGTAAGTAGGCCTTTTTTATAAAGTCAGACGCACTTAAACGGAATTCTCGAGTTTAAGCAAGTTCTTCTTGATGTGGACATATCGATTTATTTATGGAATTTCATAATTTTTTGTTCTAAAAAAATATTAGTAAGCTGCGTAACGAAATTTTAAGAAGTTACCTGTATCACAAAAACTAGATCTACTAGAAAAAACTGAGGGTAGATATGAAATCAGCGAACTCATATTACCAAGAAACAGTTTACAAACTTCATAAAACAAAAAAAAAAGTTAACTTTTGTTTATCTGTGATTATTGTTGTATAATTGTTAACTTAGAAATTATTGTGTAATATCTTATTGGAGCAAGTCCGACGACTGCACTTTCAGATCGATATTTAGGCATATGTGTACCTCATTGTCTATAGCAATCCACTGCTAATCACAGGCCACTCTTAACTGATTGCCCTGATACGCTGATTGCCCTGCTAGGAAAATAGCGGAGTATAGGTACATCATTTCTATCGACTACGAAGGCGCCTAGAGCTTCATACCATAAGTCCAGACTACCGTGTTTAATGCCTACTGCTGACTCAACAAAACACAGCACTGGCCCACAAATTCTTGATTTTATTGATGTCTAAGCACATTAATCGCTCGAATACACACATAGCCTCGAACGTTATTTAATTTTGTGCAACATTGTTTTTTAACCCACTTACAAATTCTGCTGACGCAAAATCATATCATGTGTTTTTAACTAGGTTATATAGTGCAAGAAACTATTTTACGCAAACTAAATAATGATTTACGTATTTAAGATAAATATTCTGTATGTTATTTTTATATGTTTAAGGTAAATAGTATTTAAGTAAACTAGGTATAAAATATGAATTAGGTATTAAATTTTGTCATTATTTCAAGACAACGATTTAAATATTGTTAAGAATTTTATTGTCCTACAATTACCATTAAGAGCTCATGCCGCCTGTGATACAGGTTTATCCTAGTACAGGCATCTACCATTCTAATACCTTTGTAAATTATTTCTAAGATTTTATGTTAATATTTTACCAATTTTTTTAATACTGAATAAAGATTTATTATTATTATATACTTGTGCTTACATATCTCGGAACCATGCGGTCCCGGTCCTTTGAAAGGCGTACGAGGGGCCGAAGCCAACTCGCAGAGGCCCCTTGGACAATTTTAAATGGAATAAGGCACCGACCGACGATTATCCCTGTATGCATTATGCAAGTGCACCCAAGGACAACCCCCGGTTGATGCAGGGCTATTGCAGAACATGGAAACAAAACATATTGGACTATGGGTTTGGATGGCTGTAGTGGATTGGTTACTTAGAACTATGGAAGGCCTATGTCCCCTGCCTGATCAATATTATGGGATACACGGATAAAATGGCAGGGGGTGACTTGCACACTCAATAATGGGCCCCCGAAAACTGTCGCTAGCACATAGTGACGCAGCGACAAGGGGGCAACATGTCCTGAGGTGCTTGAGGAGTGGAGAGATATTCCACGGCTTTCAGAACAATCCCAGAGCCCGGAAGATGGTCAAGATCCCTACGAGCACTTACTGGAATACTTCCTTCCTCCGAGCATGTTTGCTCTAGCGAATCTCCACTCACGCCGGCCAATTAAGGCAAGAACGATGTGGGAGCTCCGTTCCTCGTCAGTGTTCACACTAGCCGGCCAATAAAGGCAAGCCAGAGGTGAGGAACAAGACTTCTCCCGGGAGATAGGGTCCGTGGGGTCGCTACTGCCCAACAGCTCGCCAAATGCTGCCTTGCGGGTTTTTGTATCTCTCTTGGTCTGACTCCTCATCCCAGACCTGTTCCGGCAAAGTTAACTCTACCGGCACAGACCTAGAGTTCGAAGCGCGCAAACCCCACCACGACGTCAACGTAGAGATACGGCGGTGGAGGTTTATTATTATATAACTGCACGCCACTGAACTCAAGCCTCAGCCTTTCTCATCCATCATCAATATACTAATACAACTTTACTTTTCCAGACTTACTGCCACTTCAAGAACCCAGAAACCACCCTAGAAGAGCTGGACATGTTGAATGCAGACTTCACCCTGGACATCGCAGCCCTATGCCTCATCTTCGTGATCCTGCGTATATCTGCGTTCCTCTTCCTACGCTGGAAGCTCAAAGCTACCAGATAAGCAAAATAAACCTTATGTTATCTGTAAGTAGGGTAGAAAATCAAACGACAAGCTATTTTAAGTTAGGGTTGTCACTTTGTCGCAGAACACAAAATTGTATAGATGTGTTGTTGAC
Source organism: Omphaloscelis lunosa (assembly GCA_916610215.1). Lineage (NCBI taxonomy): Eukaryota > Metazoa > Arthropoda > Insecta > Lepidoptera > Noctuidae > Omphaloscelis > Omphaloscelis lunosa. Next base: position 19,274,048 of record OU744247.1, read on the forward strand.
TTATTATGGTGCAGGTTGAGTTTATAATGCAGTTTTAAAAGTGATAAATGTTTATACTAAATCGAATTTATGCCAAAGGTCCTAATCATTCCTTATTTGCTGCCCTAGTTTAGGCTCCAGTCCACTCCATTTATTTTATGTACCTATACTGTGCTTAGATTAGTGTGGAAAATAAATGAATTTTTACTTTTTTTATTTTTACTTTATTTAGTCATTGGAGTAACAGAACTAATTATTTCTTTTAAATCTCGCTAATGGAACTCGATTAGCTGTTTTCATAATGTTTCTCATAGAATTGATATATAAGACAAAGTTACAATCGCCGTAGGTAGTTATTTTACGCAGTTATTGTGATAAAGAGATGTTATCTATACTATAATAATTAAAACTCAAATGGGACTGTAATTTCGAATATGTTATGAGAAAATGGATCCTTCAATTCCGTGTCCATTAGAGGTCTAACTTGTAATCTATTTCCTAAAAATAATAGAATTCATATGCATTCAAATAATGAAATATACTAACGAAGAGAAGTCCTTGTGTGCTCTCGAAAAATCATTCAAATAATTATTGTAATTTTATACTCACGACAATCATTTCGTAAGGAATTCGAAATCGAGAAAAGACCTAATTTTATTACAAACAAAAATTCATCAAATATTTCAATTTCCTTAGCGATTTTTTTATGAGCAAAAGAAAGCTACTGAATGTGATAGTTATGTGTGATATACTGGAAAATGTTCACAAAATTTTAGAAATTACAGCAGTTTTATACAACCATTTATTATATATAATAAAAACTGATTTACTTTACACGTGGCCTTATTTTCTTAATGTTATACACATTTAAAATATCCATCCATAAAGTGTGATTTTAATGCAGATTTCATTCTTTACAATAGTGAGATCTGAAACCATCGGATACAAGAACCTAATGAAATAAAACCGTTAGAAAATAAACTATATATATAATTAATTGATTAATTTGCTCATAAATTATTCATATTTCTTGCCTTATGGGCTTGCCGTTAAATTTATATCAAAGATAGCCGTAATTTTCGACTGTGGCAATGGTAATTTAGATTTGATACTTTTACTTACATTTTATGAAGACTGCTGTGTAAGTCAGAAATATTTCTGACTTATTTGTATAATGTTAACATGGTTTCGTTTTCTATTTCATCTTTCTTTTACACCTAAAAATAACTTCTTATTTATACAAAAGTCTAATTTTATATTAGGCAACCAAGTTAGTTAAACAATTGTCTGCTCTTATTACACGGATTTGAAAGGTACGGTCAACAGTACAATTGAACTGTGAAAACCGCCCTTACTGACATAAAATAAAGGCGCTGTTAATGGTAAATTGTTTCAATTTACGTAAGGTTGACTGTACTGACGAACATTCCACCCATTTGTCGAATTGCCTTGGTCTGCTACAAACTTTGGATATTTCTAAATTACCATTGCCATTAGTAAATAATTAGTTTTACGTTACGCATTCAGGGATCATGGTAATATTCATTGTACTTAGTGATGTAATTATTTAGATAAATATTGTGGTCCAATTATTATTGATACGGTTAGATGTAATGGTTATAGAATGTATGATGTTTTGTACCTATATATTTTTAAAATAAACGGTTTATGAAATATAATCAGAATTTTTATTTCGATATTGACCTCTGGTTTTGCAAACCAGCTTTGATATTAAAGTAAAAACGAAGAATATCTGCCGGGATTCTACTATTTTATAATAATGCAGAAAGAGGAAAATGGTGCATTTATCGCAGGAAAAGAAATATCCTGATTTGGGACGGTTCGAAATATTTGGGCCAATGCAGACGGTCACCATTTTACAATACAATATATACTGATTATGCTAGCAAGCCAACTGCTAAATTGCTTTTTTTATTGCCCACTAACTACAAAATTATACCTAGCATATTACAGTTACAAATAGTTGCAGCTGACAATTGCAAAAATCCATCCCTCCAAAAGAGCAATTTTACACAAGGCCGAGCCATTCAAGTGTGTGCTAAGTAATAGCTATCTATTATCGGCTAACCTCAATCAGATGCGCCTGCTCTCGTATCCGGGATATTATGCTATCGTAGTACCGAAGCACTCAGGCGAGGAAACATTGTCACATACCTATTCTAACTTTGTAAGAGCTATTGTTTAATCATGTGTGTCCTGTTCCATCATGATCATAATTTGCAATTTGCTTGTAGCTAAGCTGTTCTTTCATAATTTTTCATGGTAGGTATAAGAGGAAGGAAATAATTTTCGTGCTCATACATATCATTGAGATTAGGTACTTATTTGCACTGTGTGTCGGTCGGTATGAAACGTAGGTGAAAAAGAAATGGTAGTTAGATAAATGATTAATAATGCACACAAAAGAAATAGCACAACAAAAAAACAAAATTAAATGATAACTAACTATATGAGTTCCTATATATCAAAATATGTGCTCATACACACGAGCAGCACGCTGTCGCCGGCGGCTGCCGACGAGTGTCGTCCGCTGTCAACAAGTGCCAATACAAAAAAAAAAAAACATAAAGAAAAAACGCGGCACTATGACTTTGACATACTTCAATTTAAACTGCATTCAATTAATGAGTGGCGGTTAAGAGGAGGCTCCCTAAATTGTATGTTAATTTGCATTAATATTCTGAAAAATTCATGCATACAATGAAAATGAAACTTTAGTATACGATTTATTGGATCTGTTTATTTCCAAATATAAGTTACGTAATTGGAACATTTTCGCTCGATCCATTTTTTGTTCGATAATCATGTCTTTTTTAAAGATTATTTGAAACAAAAACAAGATTAATTATTGACAGTAAGGAAATATAGTTTTTTATCCAAATTTAGGATATTTTTTCTCTAGATTAATTATTACTTTATTTATAAACGAAATAAGAATTGAGACTAACGACATTTAGTTCCGTGCTTGAACACGACCAAAGAGCGCAAACGATACCTATTCAACTTTATTACTGATGTGTAGTGAGTGGAGTGGGGTACATTGGGGCGGAGTTTCCGTGAAAATTGACTTTGGAGTGCCTGGTCTTTATATCTATAGAAGTGAAACTGCCACTCCAGATGCAAATCGGGCATTAAACTGTGTAGCTGTGAGCAACTTGGAAGTAGCGCTCTCCGGCCGCTGCCTAGGCACTGCTCGCCTCGCTCGCTCATAATGTAAGTATGTACTCAAGTAGGTATAAAACAAAATTACTGTTGATTTGAAATTCATTAAAGTAAATAACCGTCATTCTTTTGTTTTATACGCCCTGAATAAAATCAATTACCGTATAACCGGGTGAAAAGGTCATTTTATAGTGTAGAGTTGATTGTCTTACTTACTTATTAGTAGGTAGGTATATTATCAACACGTAGGTACCTACCTAGGTTGTTTACATTGTTGTTAACTTGACTTGTCTATTTTTTTTTTTTTTTGTAACGGTTTCACACATGCCTATTGCCTAGATTCAATGAAACAGATGATTTACAATACCTATTATAACGATGTTTATGTAGGTAGATTTGTATATATTGTATGTCCCTACTACACCTATTATTATGAACAAATAAGGTAACTTACTAGAATTAAAGAAGTACCTAAGTATAAGGAAATTGTTTCCAGTATACCTATAAAGGCCGACGCACATTTGGGCGGATAAATAGAAAATTCTACAGCACTTTCGCATCGCACACTACAGGTGGGTTGCACCGGACTTTTGTGCTGTGGCCCGATGCGACTGTAAGTGCTCATATACACGAGCAGCACGTTGGCAACGGCAGATGCAACTGCAGCCGTTGACACTTATTGGCGTTTGAGCACGTACTTAAATAAACGAGCGGCAAGTTGTCGGCGACAGCTGCAGTTGCCTCAGCCTTAGGCAATGTGCCGCTCGTGTATATGAGCACTAATATACGCTTAGCTTAAAATGGCCTACCTCCCTTTGTTCTCGGTCTCAGGACAGGTAGGTACCTTGACCTGTGTATGTCAATAACATTATGACCCTCATCACGTTATTTAGTGTATATTTTTATTCTAATTATTTATAATACGATAAAGTTTTATTTGTGGGAAGTGAGTGGTTGTCGAAAGTGGAGCAACCTTAAGGTAACTAGTACTTAATGTAATGTAGAAACCTGCGTTTGCCCTCATTGGTCGCCTCTCCTCTCGCTTCTTAGTCGTTGGTTTAGTAGCCACAAGCTCAACAGCTGGGCTTGAGGTCCTCGTTTTGATTTCCGGGTAGGGTAAAGGGTAATTTGGTTTTCCTACTTACTTATATGATACTTAAGTTAGTAATGAGAATAGATAGGTAGGTAATAACCAAACCATCTTATAGTAACCAGGCATATAAAATAGTGACCCGACCTATTGATATTTGTTCAAACAAACAGCAATAGGTCGGGTCACTATTTTTATTTAATTGTTTTACTAATTGTAAGTAGGTGAGAGGTGTAGGGTGTAGGTGAGTAAAAAATTACCAGGGAGAGAAATTACCAGTCTAACCAAGGGATCTAATGTTATCCAATAACTGGGTTGTGGAGGTCAGATACGCAGTCGCGCAGTGGGTATTTAGCAGCATCCAGTTAGACTGGAAACCAATCCCAACATAGTTGGGAAAAGGCTAGGAAGATTGGTCATATTGATTAAGGTGAGAATAAGAATAAACTATAAATAATGAAAAAAAAAAAGTGGTGGCACTCCGGGAGTGCCGACAGAAGTGAAAAGTTGAACAAGATCGCCTTGGTGGAAGAAAAATACTTGTATAGAACATTGGTCCGTAAATTTATCTAAATAAAGAGCACAATCGCGTTTACAAAACAAAAATACTTCCGAAACCTGTAAAGTAAAAATACTTCCATAGAATATTGATCCGTAACGTAATATAAATAAAGAGCACAATCGCGTTTACAAAACCTTTAGAGTAAAAATACTTGCATAGAACATTGATCCCTAACAAAATATAAATAAAGAGCACAATCGCGTTTACAAAAATGAGGTGTCGTCATGGTGTCGCGAAATGGTTTAGTCCCATCTCAAAAATGCCTAACGCGCCTAAAGAAGTTTTCACTTAAAAAAAAAAAAAACAAGATGTGAATACATAATCTAATAATTCTTTATTGACAAAGCACACACAATGATTTCATCAATCCTTGTTCATTAATATCGAGTATAGTGAGATGATAATATGATGTGCTTTCTGGTAAAATACATTTTACTATATTATGTGGACGTTTTTCGGCTGAAAAGCCATTGTATTGTCTTATGGCCTGCGCAGACTGGCGGACGGGACGGCAGAGGATTTTAAATTTATCAAATGATTTTAATACTTATCCAATCGAAATAAGGTATATATTGCAATGCTCGGTGATGGACCTTGGAGCATCGCAAAGCAGTTTTCTTTGGAGCATCGAAGAGCACGCTTGAGGATACTGCAGCGGGACGTGGTGGTATGCGCCGGTATGCACTGGATTTTGCCAGTTTGCCACACTCCTTCAAAAGCAGCTTTTCGACTACGTAGTCGCTAGTAGAATAATAAAATTCCGGCGAGCGGTGGCTACAAGGCGGATGGTGCGGCAAGTTGGCGGACGCTCGCAGTATCGTAGAGGATTTTTCTTGTCATAGTGCGCTAGCGGATAGAGGATCCTCCTCGATGCTCTCCCCTGCCGTCCGCCAGTGTGCGCAGGCCCTAACTCTTCACTTTGATATGTTTTAAGAAAGCATAAGTTTTTATTTTCGTTTCAACATAACTTCAATAATAAATGTTGTAACAGATATCGTACACCCAAATAAATAAAATAACCATGGAATACCCAAACACCCCACAAATTCGTACTGGTGGAAACTATGCTTTATTTTTTTAAGGTTATTCATGTCACGCATCACTTTTTCTACCAAACCGTTCTCCCTCAGCTGAATAGATTTGTGACATAACTTCTCTATCAGAGGAAACCCTTTGTAAAGGTATATGGCATAAATCACCTTCGAATAAGGCTTGGGTAGTAACATAACCCGAGGATTGCCAAACTCATCAAAAAAGTCCTGTTCGTTATATTTATATAGTCCATACAAAAGAAGCGTGTATAGATTTTCAGATTTTGCCACTGCTTCGACGCTTCCCATCAGACGATGGCAGACATCGGAATCGTCAAATTCTGTACTTGATTGTACCGATTCAAAATAATATTTTCCCATAATTGAACTTAAGCATGGTTTCAGCTGGAAATTTGCTAAGTCTTCTTCTTTTGAAATTTGATATTCCTGAGCAGGGTGTGTGGTGAGACTGACAAGACTGGATTGGTAGAAACTGTTGACCAAATACGCAAACACCACCCATAAGATGAGAACACACTTCACCGTCCACCGACCTTGAACACTGCGCCCGTGAAGAACAAGATTGTCCAGTAGTATTAACACGACGTAACTTTTGTCCTCCGTGCGAAGAAGAACGATTACTAATGTCGAGTAAATCATGAAAGCCAGCACTAAGAACACCCACACAGTGAAATCGAATTCCAGATAAGTATTCTTCCAAGGAAGCACATTTCTGGCTCGTTGCACCACAAATCGTATCTCATCTGTATAAACTAGGTGACCGTATACATAAGAGAATGCCGCTGTACGAGACGGTGTCAGTAACATGCCTGATATGTGCATGTCCACTTCGTTGTCTTGTATCTTTTTCAATGCTCCAGTCACTTGTATGTCGGTTGATACTGTGGAAAATTCATCAGCGTCGCCATAATCGTTTACTAGATTTATACTAAATCCTAGCATTTCCCCGATTAAATGCACTAAATATGGCTCCACTCCATTCCGAAGTGCAGTTGGTGAGGTAGATGATTCGTTGGTAGACAGTACTGTGTATGGGGGCCACTGGGTTATCAGTACATTAAATGTACAGTTTTGTAGTCCAGTTACAAGTTTTTCTGGGTACAGGTTAAGTGAGTGTGCTTGCGAGCACTTCCCAAAGCTGATGGTGGTATCATAGCGTTTACCGCAATTGTAGTTATCAAAAGGGTTGTACGTGTAGAGGTAAGCGTCAGTGGTGCCGTTCACCACCAACACATTATTCGCGTGCAGTTTGAGAAATGTGTCGAAGACGATTCTGAGGTCGCTCTCTTTTAGATCTCTGATAAGAAGTAAGATGCGAGCCTTCGGATTCCATGTTGATTCCTTTATGATATTACTAAAATGGCTGGCGAAAGAAGAGGCATTATGTGAAGATATGAGATATGCTTGGTGTGCGATGATCAGTTTAGCTGTTGCTCGTTTTGATACCACTGACACAATGTTCGCGTTATTAATGGCTTTCAGAATTTCTTCATCTCGAACTTTATTCCCGATATAAGTTACTGCTTTTGCTTCTGTAAAATATTTTCCGATTATATCAATTACACATTTAATAAGTTCTTCGCTGTATAATGGGTTGGGTATTTGTAGACAGTTTCCACCGTATATTAGTGACACAAGCAAGTAGACGGCCCGCATTTTGGGATATGGGAATAAGTAACATTCTCATGAACGTAGGAGTTGGCTTCTATTCATAAATCATGGTTTACTGGATAATGTCTGTATCTATTTCAAATACGACGGTGATTACGCCCAATTAACTGTTATGTGCTATAATTATTATGAATGGGACATGAGTGGCATGTGATAGAGATAGAGATCTATCATTACTATTGCTGTGATTTGAAATATTCAAAAATGTTCGCAGATAAATATTTTGATAATAATTGTGGTGGAGGCGTGTAGTAAGGTAAGGACACTGTTACATTTTAATAATTATGATTAGTTTATTTATAAAAGTAACTGCAAGTCTTTCGACGTGCGCAATAGGTAAGTGTTTCACTGCGAAGTAGGTACTAAGGCAAAACAAAAAATATGTCATAGTAAATTTTGGATCTTTAGGAAATGCAACTCTTGGGTTTTTCCATCTGGGATTTCTCAGTAGCAGCCCGGACTCTGGATTTGTGCCCGTTGATGACAATAGGTTAATTCCTTGTTACATGGGACTTAAAACATAACTTATGAAATGTGTCTGTACTATATAATAGGTGCATGCACCTATTATAAAAACATAATATATATATATAAAAAACAAAATATCACATAAGTATTCCCCGAATTTTAGATTCGGGGAATACATATGTGATATTATGTTTTTTGGTGAAATGCAACAGTTTATGTAGGTTATCTAAGAGACCGTTATTAGAGTCAAGTTATGCTGAAGTAAACCTTGCCACATGCCACACCGTGTACTGTATGTATTGCAGAGATAAGATGGAGCACTACACTGATTTTAGTTGGCATTAAACAACACTTTCGGCAGAAAACACTAACGCTGCTTCACACGATGCTTCGGTAAATATTCAATCAAGAAGGTGACAGTAGAAATAGCACAGCCTACCACGTACACGCACCACGGAAGAGTAAAGCGTACTTCGAACTCTTTCTGAGAAAATCTTTGTTTCAGTGTTCTTGAAAAGTATTGGTCATACAGGCTCTTGTCTGCTAACCCATTTTCTCTCATCCGCAATGCGTTCAATTGTAACGTACGCGTAATTGGAAAACCTTTGTAAAAATAAACCCCGAACAAAAACTGCGTATAAGGCTTCTCAAAGTAATAAATTAAAGGATTGCCCCACTTGTCGTTAAAGTTTATCTTGTAATATAAAGACACATAATTTGGTATAATTGAATACATTTCTTTAGTTTGACTAACTGTGGTGAGGGCTTGAAGCGTAGAGTTGCACCCTTCTGTCTCCGGAGCGGCTAGAGGCACAGTGCTCTCCTTTGACAAGTCTGTTCTATGCTCAGTTGATAAGTATTTCCGTAGTGCAGGACTGAAGCAGGGTTTGTAGTTATATTCCAATATATCTTCTTCAGTTGCAACTTGGTATTCTTTGCTCGGGTCAGTAGTGAGACTGACTAGACTGGATTGGTAAAATGTATTGATAAGGTATGCAAACCACACCCATATTATGAGGATATACTTTATAGTCATCGAGCAACGAATGTCACGGCTGTGTAGCAGCAGGTTTTCTAGCAGTTCCAAGGCTACGTAGCCTTTATCCTTTGCTTGAAGGAGTAATATCATCATTGCGAAATATACGATAAACGATAGCAGTAACAACATCCACACAGTGGAATCGAATTCAATGTACACGGTTTTCCAAATAGGAACGAACGATGCTCTCTTCACTGCAAACCGTAGCTCGTCGTTGTAATCATGATAACCGCAGAGCCAAGTTAAAGCTTGAGCTCTTGTTAATACCATCATCATGCCCCCAAATATGAGATCGGTTTCATTATTCCGAAGCATTAGCATAGGACCGCTCACAGTCATATTGGGAGCTACCGAAGAGTATATATTAGCGTTGTAACTGTAGTTATAAAGTACGTTAAATTGTTCTTTTTCACTTAAAACTTTGAATATATATTCTTCTGTGCCTAATATAGTTTTCTCACCTTCAGCTCTTAATGGATTGATGCTAAAGGGTGGTCGATGTGCAAGGGATGCTTTGAAGGTGCAGTTTTTGAGTCCGGTGACTAGTTTGTTTGGATACAGGTTGTCTGAAGCTTGTGAGCACAACCCAAAACTGATGACGTCGTCGTAGTACTTGCCACACGCGTACTTATTAAAAGGGTTGTAGGTGAAGAGGTGAGCATCGGTAGTTCCGTTCACTACTAACACATTGTTGACATGCAGTCTCAGCAACTCATCGAAGATCACACGAAGCTCGTCGGTTTGGAGCAATTCGACAATAATCAAGAAACGCGCGTATGGGTTCCATGTTGGGTCCGTCATAAGGTACTCAAAATATTTCTTGAAAGTAGTCACATTCTTAGAACTTATCAAATATCCCTGATTAGACAAAAATGACTGATGAGTCGTATTTCTAGTAACCAACGAAAAGTTGTTTGTTGAATGAATTGTTTTGAGTTGCTCTTCATCATCAGTTTCCATGTTAACGTATGTGAAATCCTTTTGTTCGGTGAAGTATTTGTTGAGTAAATCGGTTACACATTGATTCAAATGCTCGTTTTTAATATAGTATGGTGGCAACGTGATCTGGCACTGCCCAACCACGTAGAACACAGACATCAAATAGTACGCGGCTAACATTTTGTAGCGTGAAAACGTCAGTGATTGTTTCACATTTGATTCCTATTGATTACTATGTGGATAAGGATATTAATTATCTTTACGTGTTTTCAAACTATTTCCGTGGTCGCGTGCATCGCTTTTGTGATTAATTTTCTATCGCTGAATTAGAGCAATGAGTCTTTGTTCACTTTATAAATAAAAAAGATGTGCTTTATAGACGAAAATTAAAAATTCTCGTTTTTAAATTAAGACAAGAATAACGAACAGTCTCTCTACTTCAGATACTGTTACCAAAGTGTATTAATGTACGAATTACAATTTTTATATAAACAGTAATCCAAATCTCACACCTAATGCCTTTATTATTACCGAATAATAATACAGTTTCTTATACCAAAGTAAGTCATTATTAGACAGCTAGTAAGTAATTGTGATTTCTAACACCTATATAATTATTTTGTGATAATGTACCTACTAACATTTACTTGATTTGACCAAATATTAGTTGAGCTTCATCGCGGAAAGAAATTAAAAGAGTATGGTTTTCCTTTTATGATTTTATTAAATCGAAAACTGTGTTAATGATGGTTATAATTACAATGCCAAAATATTTTAAAATTTAACAATTAAATAACAAAACCAATTTAATTTTAATTACTGATTGAAAAATCATATTTAAGACAATTGTGATTATGTTGTGCCTCGAGTCCTCGAGAAATTTTTTATTTTAACTTGAGGGTCATACCTATTAATGTAATGTATAATAACGAATTACTTCGACATATGGTTAATATTGTAAGAATGCTACTGATACCGCATGCATGCTGCAATTAACGTGGCCATCTCCTGGCCTCAAACAATATAAAGAAATCAAAGTACCGTCGACACAAAAAGAAGAATGTAGTTAAAATTTCAAGTACCTATTCATGTTTAAATCTTTTGCCTGCACTAGTCTCGTTACTGGTGAATATGCCTATCCAGTGGATACAGCTCTAAATGAGACATTTTAGATTATTACTCGTTAATCGACCCCGTTGCGTTAAATGCTGTATCCAATGACCGGCATCGCGCCTCCAGAATTTCCCAGGACTATAACCAGCCGTAGCGAGAAGGCGAACAACACACAACTATAACTCAGTACTGTCACAGAGGCTTAAAAGCTGCAAAAGTTTTCTTGGGTGGGTGAGTCCAGCCAATAGCAACACCTCCACAGAAAGGTGTGATCTTTGGTTTGCGCTGCTTAAACCTTCTGATTTCTTTATGGAACCAATCGGAGAGCCTCTCATCCGGGTACAAGTTACCGTGGCTAACTTGGAAACCCCTAAATAGACGTACCCAAGTAAGCTGTCGCAAGGACAACCTCTAAAAATGGGGGTTCATGGACGGCTTAGAACTCCGTTGCGTATGAGGCGTCTCAATAGAGACATCCCATCTTACTCCGCACACGTGAGGATCTAATGGCTGCATCAACAAACGGTATTCGCGTTACTAAATTTTGGGCCGAGCAAATTGAAAAAGCTATTTTTTTTTTTTTTAGCGTTAATTTTGCCATCGTCACGCAATAAGTATTTCTCCTCCATTCTTTCGCCATGGCTTGTCTTGTCAGCTGTCATCATTCACCATGTTTTTCATTCATATCATTCCGTCTCTTTTTTGCTGTAAGGACCTCTTCCCGTCCATCCACATTATCGTATAAAAATTTATGGTTTAAAAAAAAAACAAGATTCCAGTTAGTTTAATTTTGTTTTTAACATTTTGAATGGTTTTTCTCCTATAATTATATTAAGCATGTCCTAGAATGTAGCACCTAATGTTAACCATCATTACGATGTAATCATCGTAATGATAGTTAACATTAGGTGCTCTACAAATATCACAATGCCAATTTTGGTGTCATAACAGAATCAATATTTGAAGTGGGCGTAACATCATTACTTTGATTTATTTCTTAGTTACAAGTTTTCGTAGAGTTACGTCTATCAAAGGTAATATTGTATGTTTTTATACAGCTAGATAATTAGACATCAACATTTTATAAATTATACTTTCCTATAATAAATCTTATTCATAATATAAAATTTTCATGGAATGGGTATACCTATTTGTTCTTTCACAAAAATAAGTTTTCCAATTCTTTAGGACACTCCATTCCAGATCATGATGTATTTAGGATGATAACCATATTGGTGAGAAGTTGTATCTAAAAAATAAAATAAAAATAAAAATGTTCGTTTTCAATTTAGAAAGGGAATGATACAATATAATTGGAGATCACCTTTTAATCAAGGAATTGCTTGTATTAGGAGACTCCGCGCTTCCACTTATCATTAACTTAAACAATTGAATGTAGACAATGTAAACATACAGAAAAATAAAATAAATGGGTAACTTAAAATTATACAAAAATTAAAGAGTAAATAATTTGTAAATGAGTGAGCGTTATGCATAGAAAAGGGCCAAGTCGCGCGTTTACGTGTGATTATGTGTGAGTATGGGTGAGAGTGTGAAGAGTAAGGGTGTGTAGTGTGTGAATTATAATTAGCAAATTTAATTATACTATCCTTTAAATATCCTCCCCAATATTAAATATAAATACGAAAGTTTATTTGTTTATTAGGTATTTGTGTATTTGTTTCTTTGTTTGCTTGTTACGCCTTCACGCCAAAACGGCTGAACAAATCCGGATGAGATTTGGTACTTAGGTAGACCATGTCTGGGTTCACTGGGTTAGGACACAGGACACTACCGTCGCGACACCCCCACGGGAACGGGACCCACTCAGGTGAAACCGGAAGACGCAGCCAGTATAAGTTTAGGTGTAAGTGTAAGCTTAAGTGTAGGTTGTAGGTTAGCCCTGCGACAATGTCTTGGGATCGGAAGAAGCCAAATAAATCTTCTTCCACTAACCATGTACACAACAATGCGAATGCAAATAATTTGGCTATTGAAGCGTAGATACAAAAGATTCAACATCGTCGTAGGTAAATCTGCACAGCTTAAAGGCTCTTTCGAACAGGCGCGACACGCGACGCGACACAAAGACACCGCTCGTCGCGCGACGAGCGGTGTCTTTGTGTCGCGTCGCGTGTCGCGCCTGTTTGAAAGAGCCTTAATACGTAGGTACTTTGTTATTTTGTTTGTTGTAGTGATCTTCAATCGTGATTTGTAAGGAGGACATTCCCGTGCTTTTTACCAACTAGGTGGGATGACAGGTGTTGTGATAGACGCACTCTCTTGATGCAGATTGAGTTGGTTAAGACCATGTCCTACAAGAAGGTGTATAGCTTCAAGTTTAGTATAAATATTCGCGACAGAAATAAATAATATAGGTACCTAGACCGTTAGCAGCAAATGCTTAACTATGCTATATTTAAAACCCAATATTTAGGCATATTCACTTCTATGATAAATGTCACTATAGCCAATGAGCACCCGAAAATGTAAATTCGCCACGGAATAGCGAAACGCGCCTGAAAGTCTTTCTCGTGAAAATGATGCTTTACTTGTTTGAGGTAGTTCACATCATTCATAATTTTATCTACCAAACCGAGTTCTCTTAGTCGAAGTGCTTTATGAAGTAAATAGTTTATCATAGGAAATCCTTTATATAAGAAAATTGAGAATATAACCTTGGAATACGGCTTCGGTAGTGTTATAACCCGAGAATTACCATACTTGTCTAAAAAAGCCTGCTTATTGTACTGATATTGTCCATTCATAAAGATCGTGTAAAGATCTTTCGAATTTGCTACGGTAGTTACGCTTTCTATCATACCGTCACAGCCATCGATTCTCTTATAGCCATCATCTGATATTACTGATTCCAAATAATATTTCTCCATTACTGAACTAAAACAGGGTTTAAGTTTGAACTGAGCTATGTCTTCTTCCTTTGCAATTTGATATTCTTGAGCAGGGTTGGTAGTGAGACTGAATAGACCGGACTGGTAGAAAGTATTGACCAGGTACGCAAACCACATCCAAAATATGAGTACATACTTTACCACCAACCGACTTCGAATGCTGTGCCCGTGAAGTACAAGATTGCCCAGGAGAATTAAGACAACGTAGCTTTTGTCTTCCGTGCGAAGCAGAATTATTATTAACAGCGAGTAAAATATGAGACTCAGTAATAAAAGCGCCCACACAGTCGATCCAAATTCTAGATAAACATTTTTCCATACAGGCACCTCTGAGGCTCGTTTGACCACAAACCGTATCTCATCTGTGTAAGCCAGATGACCGTATACGTAAGAAAACGCCAGTGCACGAGACGGTGTCAGTAACATTCCTCCTAGTGCAGCATCCGCTTCATTGTCTTGTATCTTTTTTAATGATCCAACTGCTTCCATGTCAGTTGATACCGTGGGATATTCTTCGGCAGCATTGTAATCGTTTATAATGTTAATTTTAAATCCTTGCATTCTGCCAATTAATTGGAACAGGTATGGCTCAGCCCCATAACGAAGTGGATGAGACGAGTCTGAATCGTTTGTAGATAATATTGTATAAGGAGGCCACTGGGTTATAATAACATCAAATGTGCAGTTTCGAAGTTTGGTGACTATTTTCTTCGGGTACAAGTCATATATCCATGCTTGCGAACACTCCCCGTAGCTGATGATGTCATCATAGCGTTTACCGCAACCGTAGTTATCGAATGGGTTGTAACTATACAAATGAGCTTCTTCGGTTGCGTTTACAACCACCACGTACCTTGCGTGCAGTTTCAAAAATGTATCGAAGACGATTCTGAGGTCACTTTTTTTCAGGTCTTTGACAATAACCAAAAATTGAGCCAGTGGATTCCATGAAGCTTCTTTGGTTACACTAGGAAAATGTTTAGCGATGAAAGAAGCATTTTTACTAGATAATAGATAAACTTCGTGTTGGATAAATAATGCTTTTTTATTTTGTCTCGAAAATAATAATAATGACACAGTTCTTGCACTGTTTATAGCCTTTAAGAGAGTCTCATCTTCAGCCTTATTGCCAAGATATGTTAAGACTTTTCTTTCGGCATAATGTTCTCTGACTATATTGTTAACACATTGTATCAGTTGCTTGTTATTTGGTGAGTCAGGTATTGGTATCTTGAAACAGTTCCCACTGTAGTATAAAAGACAGATAAGCCAGTACACGACCAACATTTTAGGACGTGGAACTGATAATTCGTATGATTTGGTAATGTTTTCTATGAGCTAAACTTTTGTTTATCATTAATCAAACATAAGTGTACCCTTTAAATCTGACGGTGATTGTAAGTTTTCGGACATTATTTCTAATTAGGCCTGTTTGTCAGCATTATGTGCCATGATTAGTAGTATTTAAAGCAATTTACTTTGATGACAACCTTGTGCCATTACAAAAATGGGATTTCCGCTCTTTAAGAGTAACTTTTTATTTGCCTGTTTGTTCAATATATTTATTTGGTCGGTTCTGATAAAATCAACATCTCAGGGTTCTAAAGTGTCTTTGATATATTGTCACTAACGTGTATAGATCTAGGCCGATGGTAGCATCCTAACATTAGCCTCTTCGCTATAAGAAAACGATGTTTGGCTTAGTTATTTTTATTGCAGATTTACGGGAGAACGTTCTACCTGAACATGCTAACTATTTTGGCCAAAATAGTCGTTATATCGCGTAGACACTAATTAAAAAAAAAAAAACAATACTAGTTAAAGCGCAGCCTGCTACATAAATAAACTATGGAATTGCAAACTTAGATTCAAAGCATAGAAAAAATCTCTGAGTTTCTTATCAACCAAACCATTTTCTCTTAAACGAAGCGCATTTTGTCGTATTTTATCTGAAAGTAGAAACTCGCTATAAAAAATGTGCCAAAGATAAACTAAAAACAACAGGAACCACACTGGTGGATAGAATTCTAAATAAACGTTTTTCAAATTAGCCACAGATGACGCTTTCCTCACGAAAAAACGTAACTCATCATGATAATCCAGGTACCCATGAAAATATGTGAATGCTTCTGCTCGGCTCGATACTAGCAAAGTATTACCCAACATTTCATCAGATTCATTATTTGCAATTTTGCCAAAGATCCCATAACTTTCATATTAGGGGATATTGTAGTATATATATTTCATTAGAAAAATCGATTCGAAAATTCACTTTGAAATGTTCTTTTTCTCCCAGCACCTTAAATAAATAATGTTCAGCTCCTAGTGTCATTCGGTCATCTTCTGCAAGTTCAGGGTTTATAGAGTAAGGTCGATGAGGGACGGTAACAAGCAAGGTGCAGTTCCGTAGACCAGTCAAGAATTTGTTTAGCCGTAGCTTATGACGTTGTTGTAATATTTTCGACAGGCATAGTTGTCGAAGTGATTGTAGGTGTAAAGGTGAGCGTCATTAGCGCCGTTTTACTACCAGCACGTTGACCACGTGTCGTTGCAATAGCTCGTCGAAAATCTTCTTTAATTCGTCTTCTACCAGCGATCTGATCATGATTATGAACTGTGAGGACGGGTTCCATGTTGGATCTTTGAGTAGATGTTTAAAACAATCCATGAATTTGGTTGCATTCTTTGCGTTTATGAGATATCCTTGGTGTCTAAAATATGACTGTGTCGTCTGCCTGAATACCATCGTTGTGACGGCTGATAAGTGAATTGCTTTCAGGATCTCGTAATCTTCAGAGTTCATATCAACGTATGTAAGCGTCTTTTCTTCAGAAAAGTATGTACCTACTATATCTGTTATACACACCATCAAATTTTGGTTTTGCAGTACTTCAAAAGAGTCTGCATTTTCAATTTTACACTGGAGATATAACAATGAGAGCAATAAGTAAACAACCAACATTTTTGGATGCACATTGAACTATGTTTTTAGGTTACGTAGGGTAGCTTATAGATAATGAAGATAAGTAGGTTTTTTATTATGATATCATTATTATAGTAAATTGTCGTTAGAAATAGGGCAATGAAATGGTTTATCGTACTAATGGATCTAGTGTATAATGGATTTTTACTCAGATTTCAATCTGTGCTCATGAAATGGTCTTCGATGGACGGTTAATAGCAACTTTTCGTCTCAGATCATTAATTATACCATTCCATTCCATTCCATAAATTAAAACACTGGCTCTAAGAAATGTTATTCAAAGTCAAATAATTTATTTGGATTAGACTAATATCAGGCAAATTTGAAAGTCAACATATCCGTGAAAAGATAATTGTTTTAAGTGGCCCGCTGTAAACTTTAGTTTCATATAGAGAAGAGTGAGCAGAAGACGGGAGACATGGGAAGGTTGAAGGACTGTTAATGTCTTTTTATCCTTGTTGACCGAGCGAGCGAAGCGTCTCTGGATCAAGTCTGGCAAAATTTGCTTTCGTGTGTCAGTTTGTACGTACTCCTAGGTCATATTTTACAACCTACTCTACAGGTCGTATTTTACTACCGATCTGGACGAAATTTGGTGTACAGGTTTGTCGAATTTTTTGGAATGTTTTGTCGTCGGGGATTTTTGATTGGAATACTGTACTTCCTTCAAAATGGGGCAAAAACGGGGGCTACTGGATATCTCCGCCTTATGAGATCTGATTTAGATGGTTCTTTTTTCTTTATAAGTTGGTCTCAAAAAAAAATTTATGAACATCTAATGAGGATGTTCGGCATGATGAGCAGAATATCTTTTCAAAATACAGTAAATTGCACACTATTTATTAAAACCTATTAGTTAATTTTTCTAGCTGGCCTACAAATTTTTACTCAGTTTATTTTTTATTTTTAGGGTTCTGTAGAGGCAAATTTCGCGCCCTCACGCCCCTAACCGCCGCTGGAGGAGACGCCCAGGGCGTCGGGAATCGCGAGGCGATTTCCGGCCACCGTAGGCGCGGGCTTGCGGACGGTGAGCAATGGGTGGCTCACCGCCCGATAAGGACCAGGCCCGGGTCGACGGCGCGTTGTGTCCCACGCGCGCCTCGAAGAGATGTCAGCAGATTTGAAGGGGTCCACTAGGGCCGATGCCTGCCGGGGTTGCGAAGAAAACCGAAAGGGAGATCGTGGCCCCCGGCAACAGGGCAACCGAAGGAACACGGGTGGGTTTTAGTCAGTAAGAGTCTGACACGCCCTCCCGCTCCGCCCAGAGCGGGAGAAGTTATTTGATCATTTCCCACCCACAAAAAAAAAAAAGGTTCTGTAGTCAACAAGGAACCGATATAGTTTCGCCATGTCCATCTGACTGTCTGTCTGTTTATCCGCGGCTTTGTTCAGACAATCTTAGTACTAGAAAGCTGTAATTTGGCATAGGTATATACATTAAAAACGTCGGGATGATTTCCTATGTTATGGGGTATCGTGTGGAAGTGTGAAAACTATTTTTTGACTCAGGAATCCGTTTGCGAAATATTAAGCTTTAAAGTGCTAATTTTTGTTAGAGTCAAGTGTTGTCCCCTGCCAGCTAAATGGTTGTCTTTGGATATGTGAAAAAAATCACGGTAGTAGGTAGTATATAATATATAACGAAGTTAAAAGGAAAACTATCACAACTATGTATGGTTTACAAGTTAACGAGTAATAATCGGCCAACTTACTGTACAAGTAAGATTCTAGTTGGAATGTTTTTCAACTAGAATCTTAAAGTTTGTTCTTGGGATAAATTGATCCCAACTACGGAACCCTTAATTGTGCGTGGCCCACGCGCTTGGTTGGTTTTTAAATTTGAATTTGACGTATTGAATGAGGTCATATTTTTTTGATAAGAAAAAAAATAGATCATCGCCGTCAAATCATAGAAGTGCGTTGGTAACATAAAATATTTTCGTACGCTAAAACTGATGGTTTCTTCCTGTCTACTCCCTAAACACGAAATTCGAATATTAGGCCGAAATTACGTGCGGATAAGTTTGGGGCCCGATCTAAGAATGAATGACAACACGATTTGACAGTCCATTGTCCTTACATGTGTTTTCGCTAGCAGCAAAAAAAAAATCACCTTCAATACTTATCAAAATAACGGTGTCCTACCAAATGTACTAATTGCTTTCAAATCTACTCTTAATAAGTAATTTCAAAATAATGAACTACTTACTCCAAATACCATGTACTTTAATAATAATTACAATGTACTTTACTTTTACATTCACAAAACTCAAAACACAAAAAACAAACACTATCGTTACAATAACCACTGTCCTATAACTACAAACAAATATTACTACTACGTATAATGATAAACTAATGAATTCAATGAATACTGAGCGAACAAAACGCAAATTAATATGGTTCTAATGCGATTACGTCAAAAAATAACCACACATTGTCAATCGAATGATAAAATGTTTGCGAACTCCTAGTCGAACGCATTACGACATTCAACGAAAACTACCGAATCAAATGCGTGTGCCAAAAAGAGGTGGTGCAATAGCAATAATTCCTTCTCGCTACCGCGCGCACGTTTCTGCTACCGTGTCCCTATCGTTGCAGATCGGCTTACACGGCTGCTAAGAAACCGCGGTGTCACGTGACCGAACTGACGTCATGATGGACTTTATTTTCTAAGGAAATTGAATTCACGATAAGCCGGACACGCCTACGAGTTATTTTAGCGCAAAGTGTTTTGTTGTTGGCATGTTAAGACAAAAAATTTAATGTATGTAGGCGTTTTGTAATGTTTTAATTTTATGGTGTATCATATACTTATAGTTTGTTTATTCAATGACGATAGAGTGGTTGTGTTCCGAATTTCCGAAGGGAAGCCGGTAGGAAACGGGTTGTATGGACTCGCCGCCCCTGATGTTTACATTTCGAACTGTATTTTATTTTATTTTACCAACAAGTTAGTGGACACATAATTACAACAAAATGTACATACATTTTGAAAACGACACTAATATTAGTTAGGATAAATATATACATAGTTAAGATACACTGTGTTTAACACAGTGAGTTTAAATTAAAGGGAGTTTTCGTTTTAAATTGTATCTGCCGTCTGCCAGTAGTTTACGTAGTTTCGCTTTGTTCTTTTAATTGAAAACGTACTTATGCATCCTATCAGGGCTTAGGCAAAGAGTATAGCGCTACAATAAGGTTTTTTTTGTCGAGTGGCCTAAAATAAACTATCGGCGCCATCTTGTTTTTTCAATACATTTCACAAAACAATTGCTGTACTGTTTATCAACAGCGCCTCCCTAGCAACGCCATTCGAGCGCCAAGTGATCCTTATAGCAGTGTATATCGTGTAGATACTAATTCAAAAATAAAAGCAATTATTGCGAAAAAGGAGCCTGCTACATAAATAACCCATGGAATTACAATTCTAGATTTGAACCCCTTTTCACGAAAATGAAATTTAATCTTCTTAGCATCGTAAAACTCTTTGAATTTCTTATCAACCAAACCATTTTCTCTTAAACGAAGTGCGTTTTGTCGCATTTTATCGGAAATTGGAAATCCTTTGTAGAAAAATGTACCAAAAATAAATTTGACGTATGGTTTGTCGAAGTAATAGACAGAGGAGCGACCAAATTCATCGTAGTAATTTTTTTTGTTGAATAAATATATTGAAGTTGTTGAAAGCGTAAATAAATCTTCTGATTGAGCGACTTTCTTCAGATTTTGCAACGCTTCTAGACAATCATTATTTATTGGACTAGATATATTCGTTTCAGATTGCATATATTTTAGCATTCCAGGAATGGTACAAGACTTGAGGTTGTACTTAACCAAATCTGCTTCATTAGAAACTTGGTGCTCTTTTATTGGTTTCCCGATCAAACTAACTAAGCTCGACTGGTAATGACAGTTCATTAAAGACGCGAACCACACCCATATTATAAAGATGCACCTTACATTACTAGTCATTTCATGGGGCATAGTACAGCCACTGGATAGCAAATATTTGAACAATTTCAGCATTGTATTAGTTTTGTCTTTAGCACGAAGAAGTATGTTCATTATTATTGAATATATTAGATAAACTAAAAACAACAGGCACCAAACTAATGGATAGAATTCCAAATAAGCGTTTTTCCAGTTCGCTACTGATGATGCTTTCCTCACAAAAAAACGTAACTCATCACAATAATCCAGGTACCCATGCAAATATGTGAATGCTTCTGCCCGGCTCGATACTAACAAAGTATTACCCAACATCACATCTGATTCATTATTTTGCAATTTTGCCATAGGCCCCATAACTTTCATATCAGGGGATATTGTAGTATATATTTCATTAGAAAAATCGAAGCTAAAATTCACTTTGAAATGTTCTTGTTCTCCCAGCACTTTAAATAAATATTGTTCAGCTCCTAGTGTCATTCGGTCATCTTCTGCAAGTTCAGGGTTTATAGAGTAAGGTGGTCGATGCGGGACTGTAGCAAGCAAGGTGCAGTTCCGTAGACCAGTCACGAGTTTGTTTGGGAATAGATTACTTGTTGTATTTAAGCACAAGCCGTAACTTATGACGCTGTTGTAATATTTTCCACAGGCATAGTTGTCGAAGGGATTGTAGGTGTAGAGGTGAGCGTCGTTAGTACCATTTACCACCAGCACGTTGATCACGTGTCGTTCCAATAGCTCGTCGAAAATCTTCTTCAGCTCGTCTTCATCCAGTGTTCTGATCACGATTATGAACCGTGAGGACGGGTTCCATGTTGGATCTTTGAGAAGATATTTAAAACAGTCTGTGAATATAGTTGCATTTTCTGCGTTTATGAGATATCCTTGGTGTCTTGAATATGACTGTGAAGTCGTCTGTTTGAATACCATCGTTGTGACGGCTGATAGATGAATTGCTTTCAGAATCTCGTAATCGTCAGAGTTCATATGAACGTATGTTAGCGTTTTTTCCTCAAAAAAGTATGTTCCTACTGTATCTGTTATACACACCATCAAATTTTGATTCTGCAGTACTTCAAAAGAGTCGGCATTTTCACTTTTACACTGGAGATATAACAATGAGAGCAACAAGTAAACAACCAACATTTTTGGATGCACATTGATCTATGTTTTCAGGTAACGTTTGGTAGTTTGTTAATGAAAATTAATACGTTCTTGGAATGCCATTAGAAATAGAGCTATTAAAAAGTTTATCGTAATGGATCTAATATTAGGCATTATTACTCAGACTCAAATCTCTGTTTATAAATGGTCTTTGATAGACGTTTACGTTTTATTTTATGTAAAATTTTATTAATGTATACTTAGATTAATTACTGGACTGTCCACAGGTATTAAACGCTTTGAAAAGAGTTTAACTTTTTAAGTATAACGCTACATATTATTATTATTAAGTCTTAGTTTTAAAAGTCATGTAAATACGTATGTGTAAATAAAAAACAAAAAAGTAGAACGCTACATAATTCTTTTGGCGCACGGCAAGAATCGGAACTAACTCCCAAATCTTCTGTGTCAATATATTTTTTTTATTTTCGGGGGGTAACCTTCAAAAGGCACCTGGGCTTTGGGGATAAGACCGGGGAGTGTGTGATTTTTACCACACTAAAACCACCCTGGTGGTCACTTGTATATGGAAGGGGCAACGTTACCTCTCAAAAGACTCAGCCGACTCCCCTTGTGTACAATGTTTGTTAGGACACATCTCTGGGGCATCATCTCTCTGTCAAGGGGTCTCCCCGAAACCTAACTGTGCAAGTGTGCATGGCAGTACGTGAACACTGTGTACAGATATTCTATTTCACGAAGTCCGTTCGGCTTTGATTGTAGTAGTGACGTATCCCGACAAGCGCGCTTGTGTGTGTAAAAGTAGGTAACGTTAGCAAAACAATCTGATATATATTCAAGTCGAGATTTAATAATCTAAATAAAATTTTGGTTTTAAAAGTATATACATTTTGTAAATAAATTAGATTAGGTTGCAATAAATACAAAAATATTAAGAATATGTAGGCATTTAATTAAGCATTGGTGTTACAGAATGGAAACGAAACAAGTAGGACTATTCAGTATTTTCAATTACTATCAGATAAATTTTCGATTTCCGATTCCGTTTTGCTGTCGTCAGAATCATCTTGTACATTGATTATAAATTCAAAATCGAGATCAAAATATTTCAAGTAGTCTTTTTCAATTTTTTCAACATGAGCACAAGTTTTTTGCCACGTTTCACTGCTAACTTGGCCCAAACTTTCATTGATCAGTCTTTCCGTATTCGTCATGTTTTGCTCGATATTTTTAGATGCGACATAATTTTTAACGATCCCCCAAATATTTTCAATCGCATTTAATTCTGGGTGATAAGGGGAAGGCGTAAGACATCAAAACCCTTGCTTTTTATAAAATCGTCAATCTTGTAGATTACGTGTTGGGCTTTGTACTTCTTTATTGTATCGTACAATTCCAATTTAAGAAGAGATTCATCAAATGCTATATCCCTATCCTTATCCCTGAGCCATTGCTGCATATCGGCTTTCTTTGTAGATTGCGTCGGTAGTCGTTCAGCCCGTGTGTTGTGATAAGATGCATTGTCTAAGACAATGACAGAGCGCGGAAGTAAATTGGGTAGCAACTTTTCATTTAGTCATTTTACATAGTTATCATAGCTCATATTTGAATGATAATCACCAGCTGTTGAGTTGGCCTTATAAACCAAGGAAGCATTTTCAATAAAACCATCCTTGGTTCCCGCGTGCATTAAAATAAAGCGAGTGCCTGTGCTAATTTTTTTTAAAAACGGAGTTCTTTCCTTTTTTTTTGCCCAGGTGTTGTTTCGCACGTGTGTCGAAAGGACGTAGCTCTCATCGGTGTAGACAATGGGCCGACTTTGAGAGCGGTACTCTGTTATTTTTTTTAAATATTTTAAACGCCACATTTGTATATCATGACGCTCCGTCAAGACTTTACGGTTGCTCTCTGTTTTGCGCCACTTGTAACCTAATTTCAACAGTAACTTGCGAACAGTTTCTAAATAACCTTCGAATCCGATTTTTTCATTCAATGCTGTTCTTAACTTAGCTAATGTTGGAATTTCTTTATGGACAATATGGAAATCTTGTACAGTACTGCGAACCACATCGGCTGTAAAATTATCTATATCCACTTTATTATCTCGCTTTCTCCTTTTCTTCATAGGTGAAGTGAATTTTGATGAAGTGGATGGCAATTCCTTCTCTTCTTTTAATATTCTTTGAACTGTTTTTTGGCTCACACCCGTAGCTTCAGCATTACGGGGTGTAATGTCTCGTAAATGAGACAAATCACAGTTGAGTTCCATTAATGATTTTGTAAATTCATATTCTTCTCGCAGAAAATGATAAACACTAGCTATCATGTTTCGACCCTAAAACAAAATGTAATCAAAATAATTAAGTAATATAAACATTTTATAACACAAAAAAACATTCATTTTATAAATACTTCTATTGCTATATTAAGGATCTTTGTATAACATTTTAATTGAAAACGTATAAATAAATATTACCTCACTATGGACAACTCTTCTTCGTTTTGTTGCCATGTTGACCTTACTCCGTGAATCAATTTGGCGCGAACTAAAAACCACTACTGATCCGGACCGTGTCCCGATCGACACTGAGCGCTCTCGAGGTTACGCACACAAAAACAATGTGCATGTGCACGCTTGACAACATTCATAGCCAAACGGACTTCGTGACATAGAACATCTGTACCGTTTTCCCTGTCACTCATTGGCGTTGTTACTCTGCGTCCGCCCAGGACGCAGAGTAACAACGCCTCCCTGTATTGACAGGTCATGCAGCCGCCAAAAGATCCTTGTAGTACTCTAAGTATTGCTCTGATGCGGAAAACATTCCAATCACTTAAATTTTGCTCGAATTCTGCACTTAAGCGCAAGTGCAGAATATTAATTAAATTTAAAAAATAAATTTTTGTGTAACTACATGTACGGTACACGTCGGTATGCTAGAAGAGATTTCTTTAGAAATAAGCATCACCTTTGAACGTATTTTTCTGTTCCTTTCTTCTTGTCTGTTTATATGTGTGTGCATAAAATATATATTGACGACTGGAGCCACCTGCTCAAATTAATATTTTTTAATGATCAATGGTGCAAGATCCGGCGCGTACACACACATAACACACATTTCACACAAACATTATTAGTGTTTGAATTTGATATTTTCCTGTTTCTTTTTTGTGTTGTGTTCGTAATTGTCAGGACAAGGAGGCTAGGAGCTCGTGGCTAAGTAATAACAGTCGCACGGGTCGATCCATCAGGTCAAGCTACGCTTGCTAGGGTTGGTCCGTGGATGGGTGACCATCTTTACATACCGAGACTCCTCCGTGCCTTGGAAAGCACGTTAAGTCGTTGGTCCCTGCTGTCATTCGTGGCTCTTTGACAGTCGTTACGGATCGTCAGAAGCCCGAAAGTCTGACAACCAGTCTTATCAAGGGGTTTCGTATTATCCAGTTACTGGGTTGTGGAGGTCAGATAGGCGGTCGCTCCATGTAAAATACTAATATTAAGCTGCATCCAGTTTGACTGAAAGCTAACCCCAACATAGTTGGGAAACCGCAAGGACAAGGTTTGTATGAATGTTTTTTTTTTGGAAAATCCATCGGTCACCACTGGAGATAGAGACATGGAATTCAACCGGGTGACGCCGGACATGACCCGTTAAAATAAAGAAAGCGTAAATATTCTTATATTATAAACAAGATGATTAACAAACCGTAAAGCTAATACTAAAATAAAAATGATTAATAATGCAGTTTAAGGTTTCATTTCCATCACCCTATTTCTAAGTATAGAAATATGAATACAGTAAAGAGCCGACTAGTCGCCGACTACAAACATGGCCGGATAGTCGACTTTTCCGACTAGTAGGCGACTAGTCGGTGCATCTCTAGTTATTACCGTACTTAGTGCTTATAATGATACCTAAGATTTATGTCTAGGTCGTCATGTTAATTAACTATTAATTCGTTGATAGAATACCATACTGAGTTTTTTCAATGTTAACATTTTTATAACATAATTTAATGTAAACTAATCCCTTGTATGGGCACATATCGGTCATTATCGGTAATCAATGAAAGATTGCTTTGAATGACGTATTTTGCGATAATATCTTTAATGAACGTTGTGACATTATGTCCTTACATATACCTTCAAAAAGTATGGCATTAATAGTAGATTGTTTGCCTTTTTTTTGGGTGGGATATTATCAAATAACTTCTTCCGCCCTGGGTGGAGCGGGAGGGCGTGTCATACTCTTACTGACTAAAACCCAACCGTGTTCCTTCAGTTGCCGATACTGCTAGGGGCCACGGTAACTCTTTTGGACAATAACCGCAACCCCGGCAGGCATCGGCCCTATCGGACTCCGTCAGTTCTGCTGACATCTCTTTGAGGCGCGCGTTGAATACAACGCACCGTCGCCGCGGGCTTGGTCCTTATCAGACGGCGAGCTACCCATTGCTCACCGTCCGCAAGCTCGTACCTACGGTGGCGGGGAATCGGCCTGCGACTCCCGACGCCCAAGGCGTCTCCTGCAGCGATTAGGCACGTGAGGGCGCGGCCTTTCCCTCTCCCTCACGCGTTCCACCTCGTCCTTCGCGAGCATTACTGCTTCGCAGAAGGAGGTGACGGCCTCCCATTCCCTCGCTCTCCGTACCTTGGCCTGAACCAGGGCCGGACGCAAGAGATCACCGCCGCCTATCGCCTCCACGAGGACACGGCGATGCTGCGCCCAAGCCGGGCAGATGTCCACCGTGTCCTTCGGGTAATCCACACAATGGTGACAGTACCCGGGTGTTTCCTCCCGTCTTATCCTGAACAGGAACCTCCCGAAACAACCGTGTCCGGTGAGGACCTGCGTCAGGCGCAAGGTGAGGACGCCGTGGCGCCTGTCTGGCCAATCCTCAAAGAGGAGACTTATCGCCGCAATTGTGGCGTACCCATAGATTGTTTGCTTAGTGAGCAAACAAATATTTTAAAGGCGAGAGTGTTTCTTTGAATCCAGAGCGCAGCGAGGGATTCAAATTATGTCACTCGAGCTTAAAATAGTGTTGCTCCTGAGGTGGACAGTATAATCTTCTTTTTATCACCCTCTATGAGAAAAGAATTAAGTGCAATTTAATAAGAATAGTACCTACGTTTACGTACGTTTTCTAGATGCATCGTCTTCACATATTATTATTTAACTAATATACGTACTTATACAAACTATTGTGAAACATTTTCAAAGAGTAACGGTGGAGTTTCTTGCCCATTCTTCTCCATACGAAAACTACTTTTTGGAAGGGGCGACTAGAATCAATTCTATTATTTTGTAAATTTTGATGTTCAAAAGTGCCATACATGGGCCTATTTGAAATAAATGATTCAAAGCCAAATCATTTATTTCACTTTGTTTATTTATTTCATTCTCTCTACTTGAGGAAGATATTTTTTTTTTTAAATAAAACGTATAATCAGAATTTGAGTAAACAATTACGAACGAAGGCGTAATGCATTTCGGGGGTAATTTAATTTTCACAAACTTTTTTTTAGTTTGGTTCGTGCGCGGTTTACTTTATTATTCAGCCTGTTACTTGTTCATACAATGTTCGTGATTGATCTCTTTGGTGATTGGAACTTTTAGTAACAATATCCACATTATAAATTTAAATTACTTTTGGTCCCTAGGGGTTAAAGAGCTGTTTTGGTCCCTGTTTACGAAGAATAAACTACGTAGCTCGTTTTCAATAGATATGATAAAAAAGAACGTTTACTTAATAATTACCGATTTTCCTATCTCCATGCTACTAAAAATGTGAGAGGTAAAAAAGATTACTTAAGGTTACACTAGTCGTTATTCTTCTATACAAACGTAGTATGGTGATAATCCGTTTGTTTGACGGTGTACATTCAAAACTAAAAATTATATAAATTTGTCTTGTCATTATCTAGAAACAGAATTAAGAAAATGTATTGGCTTGGAAGTTATGAGCGTCGAAACTTCCATATTTCAACACTAATTTTAACTCATCTTTGGGTATAAATAAATAATTTATATAATTCATTCAAAAGTTCAAATAATTTTATTTTGAGTAGATACATCTAGTAGTTTTTCCATAATATCTATACGCCCAAAGGTCTGTGCATGAAATTTTACGCGCTCGTTTTCGTTATAAAACGTCTATTTCACTAAATAAATATATTAATAAAAACTAGATAAATAAATCCTAAATAAATAAATAACTATACTAAATGGCATGCATATTAGCCACCCCACCAACGAGTACGAGCCGTCGACTAGAGCAACCTTAAAACAAGACTTTAAATCAGGGAAATTAACAACTTGGAAGTAAAAGGCCTAATTTAAATCGACATGTAGAATCTGGTTTTCAGACTTACCAAAAATACACTATTACACAAATTTAAGGATCTAGAAATATGTTGTCTAGTGACACTCATGCTCCTACTTCAAGTTCTGGTAAGTTAGGTAGGTAACTAGATACTAAATGATAAATCAAGATGATAAATGATATTTGGTTCTGTAAATTGGTTTAAAAAAAACAAGTTTATACGTCAAAATTAAATTACCTAGCGTACCTATCCTTTGTCAGAAACAGCGAGGTTATTATATTTATAAACTTATAAAATTAAATAAACTTGGGCGTATGGTATTCGTAGATGATTCATAATATATAAGAACGGTATTATTTTTATAAAAAATATGTACAATATTGTATGAAAGCCTTGCTCTTAGCGACATAGAAGAGAAAGATTTAAAAAAATGAATCGTCTAAACAATTGACCCAGTAGGTAGAACTGCCAGTAGCCAGGTGAGTACCTGACATGATCTCCATTATAAATACACTCATTATCTTGTTTAGACATAATATTGTGGGTCAGTGTCAAAGAAGCTATAATTTCAATGGAAGGTCATAGAAATATACATAAGTAATGGTTTGTTTTACCTGGGTATACTTTAAAGGATACAGTCATTGTGTATTGTGTCTACCGCTTTTTTTTGCATAGCTTATTCATATATTTATGTGTTAAAAACGCTTGCATAAAGATAAAATAGCACTCGGAAAATACTTTTAAATTTGGTATTTATTTATCTGCTATCAGATTTTTTCATAGTCCTATTTTTGTGGACAGAACTTTAAAAAGTATCAGAAGGCTTACCTAATGTAGTTTTATGGTCAATTTAAAGCTAGACAAGGTCGCCGGTCGCAGCATAGATAATTTGTGACATGTATTATTGTTAATTATAATTTTAGTGCGGTTATATAATGCTTGTTGAGGCTAAGAAACTGCAAAAAGTAGGTAGGTGTCACTTGGGGTTTAGATACTGATTGTGTTGGTATTGAAGGCAGAAGACGTATGCTGGGTGCAGTTAGGGTTACCATCTCACGGACATTTGCCGCATTTGACAGGCATTTTACGGTTAAGATAGGCGTGCTAAGCTGAGACAGGCATTTATGAATTTTGCGGTATCACGCTAGCCCGGATGAAACTGCTGAAACAATATTTCCGAAGCGACATCCAGTTTTCTGAAAATACGGCGTAGTTGAGTACTGACGTAGAAGCCCCCACTCCCCAACTTTAATGCGTGTTTTTTAAGTTATTTTTTATTAATATGATAAAGCAAAAAATACGTGTCTAATATTTTTTTATTATCTGAAAGACGGACTAAATAGAATTTCTTTTTTTTTTTACCTAGGCAGCTACCGTAATACGGACCCTGTAGGGCACAGCAAAAAGTATAAAATTAGTTCTTAAAATAAAATTAGGAAAAGTGAACAATTTTTAAATTTGGTATTAAGATTAGTTAATTACATAAATATAACATTTATTTTATTGAGATCAGTTATAGGTTGTGGTGCATAATAATTATTTTATCAAGTCAATTAAACATTTAATCATATTATAATATTTAAATATGTACATAATATGTTTGAATGTATCTATACGACTCACTGTGTATGGTGTCTTTCTGTGTTAAATATTTTTGTCATGTATATATTCTTTTATTGTTTCGTATGCTTTTTATTAATATTTGCAATGAGAAGACTTGACGAAGCTTTTCAAACGCTGCCCAGCGCAACTGAATTCTTCTGTTATAGCAGTGTGTAGTGTTCTCAAAGTTGTTCTTACCAAACTGCTACTGGATGTTATGTCGGAAACTAACGGCGATATAAATCACTGTCAACTATTATAGTCGCTCAATCTTGTTTTAATCAATAAAAAACTTAATCATTAAAATATGGATGGAATTCATTTCCTTAAAAATAATATTTATTGATGTATGACCATGAAAATACATACACAGGTACCTCTCATTCGATTTAAGGCTCGTACAGACCAGCGCGATATCGCGAGCGCGACACGGGTCGTGTTGCCTGTCGTATATGCACCACAACCTATAACTAATCTCAATAAAATTGTTATATTTATGTACTTATCTAATCTTCATACCAAATTGAAAATTCTTGATTTTTCCTAATTTTATTTTTATCTTTAGAACGATTTTTATACTTTTTGCTGTGCCCTACAGGGTCCGTAATACGGTAGTTGCCTAGGTAAACAAAAAGAAATCCTATTTAGTCTGTCTTTCAGATAATTTAAAAATATTTGACACGTATTTTTTGCTTTATCATATTAAAAAATGCAATTGAAGTGGTTATATTTAGTAACCTGTTCCGCTTAGCTATTTCTAAAGAGTCTGAAAAAGACCTGAAAGAAATCGACACGTGTTTCACCTCTCAACGAGGCATCCTCAGGGTGACGATTGACTTGTCGTGAACTCGAACACGGCGTGTTGCCACACCAAACACCGAGCACAGACTGAGCTTTATCGCTTTTTTTTTTTTTAACATGGCAACTCGCAGTTTTGACCACTAAGGTCTTGGCTGCTTAACCGGACTTTCCTGTGGGTGCCTTAAGCTGCTACACTCAAAGACTCCAGCCAGGGGCAAAAAACTAAACTAAATTAAAACTAGGCGAACGTAGACTGTGACGTATTTTCAGAAAACTGGATAAAATGATGATGTGGATATATTTAGTCACGCCTGAATCAATTAACTAGAAAACTGGATGTCGCTTCGGCAATATTGTTTCAGCAGTTTCATCCGGGCTAGCGTGATACCGCAAAATTCATAAATGCCTGTCTCAGCTTAGCACGCCTATCTTAACCGTAAAATGCCTGTCAAATGCGGCAAATGTCCGTGAGATGGTAACCCTAACTGCACCCAGCAAACGTCTTCTGCTTTCAATACCAACACGATCAGTATCTGAACCCCAAGTGACACCTACCTACTTGTTGCAGTTTCTTAGCCTCAAACATTATATATCGCGCTGGTCTGTACGAGCCTTTATCTATGTAATCGTCTCATTTCACTCCATTCAAAGATCCTTCAAAAATGTTAGTTGCCCTTCAAAAGACTATTAATTAACTAGGATATAATAATAATAATATAATATATTTATTCAATTCAAACGACATTGATCCATTACATTTACATTTATATTGTTAGTATGAACTTAAAAACAAAGTATAGTACCTAATATCTAAGAGAGACTTGGTCCTCTGGGTGAGGCTGTCTAACTTATTGCCTATTACATTCAGGATTCTGTTACTGCTCCTACGCAATCTGCTTAGCAGTGAGGCTGTCTTTTTGCCTTAGGTGGCATTAAGGTGGAACCTTCGACCATGCCCGCGAAATTCAAATGTTCTTATGTTTTTTTCATTTTGTAGGTCAGTCTCAGATCTCATGTTAATGATTGATTGATTGGCGGTCATAAAAGATGGCCTCTCTCCATTTCTTCCACATCTCACGGTTACCTAAATAACATATCAAATTATTTGCTGCTAAGAATGTCAATTTCGTGAATTTATGACATTATAAACCATCACTGAGAATTGTATTTACGATTTTAATTATTAACATTCTCTAAATATATATTTATTATTTTTACGACCGCAAATCAATCAATCATTAACGTGAGATCTGAGACTGACCTAAAAAATACAAAAAACGTAAGAAAATTTGAATTTCGCGGGCAGGGTCGGCGCTTTCGCCTTAAAGTCGTCTGTGCGCGACTCAGCGAACATTGTTGACGCACCGCAGAAACGCGGCAGACGTAACAGCGCCCTGAAGGCATTGTTAAACTGGATGCGCAGAGAATTGTAAGCCCTTTGGGTATATCTGAACCACAAGCTCGCTGAGTACAGTGATGTGCAATACGTTTTGAATAAAGTTACTTTCACCGCGTCTGTACATCGAGCGAACCTGCGGGCCAGCATGTTTGCTCGGACTGACAATGCTCTGCGCTCCCTCTCTATGTTTACATCATCTCTAAGATTTTTGGTAACCACATGTCCAAGATATTTGAATTGGTATACTCGATTAAGAGGAATTGAGTGACACTGGTGGAACTAACAGTTGGGCGCTTTGTACCCGCCTTGAAGATCATGCACTCTGATATTTTAATGTAACTCAGACCGTGTGGCATATAAGCATTCGTTTGATTTTTTGATGAGCCCTTCCCTTTATTTTAATTGTATATTTCGTTTACGTACTTGTACATAATATATATATTTTAGGGTTAGAAATAGTAAATATATCTAATAAATACTACAAAAAAAGCATTCGTTTATATCTAAACTAATATTATAAAGAGGTAAAATTGATTGTATATTTGTAAGAGGTAATATTTAAAACTACTGATCCGATTACTATTGCCGAGTGCCACTGGATTATTTTATGGTATAGTTGACATCTGGGCGGAAGGCGTGGTGCGGCTGACGATAGTTGTGTTCGCTCGCCACTTGTTTTAACTTCTAAACCGTAACCGTCCCTCGGATTTGATTCCATATTCAAATCCTTGTTTCCAGTTGACGTTATTTCCACTTAAACAAATATCAACTTTGCTCTAGTGTGAATTAGGTTGATTTCCTAATGACTTGGTACACACAACATTAAGTGGCTACCCCCCAAACGAAATGCGTTCAAATCCGTGATAGGCCCTAGTTGGTTTTAGTATTTTGAAAACTATTTTAATAATGTATTGTTTAAGTAAATAAGGTTAAAATTTACGAAGAGCTATTCAATGTCTAAATAGACCGGAGGTTTCAAGCCCGCTTGCCGTGCATAAGTTGGAGATTAAAATCCTAGGCACAAAATATGCTTTTTGTCATGTATTATAATTTTTTTAATAGAAAGTATTTTTCTATTTTGTTATAGTAATAGAGAATTTAAAAAAAATCAAATACTTTAATAATCGTTTCTTAATATTTATTATTGCTATTATTTAACAAAACTGTGATTTTATTTTACTACAAAGATTTGATAATTTATAATTATCATAATATACATATTTTGCCAACTGACACAAACGGGACCCTAGACAACTGACATCCTATTAACGCAAACAATAAATAGGAAGCGCTAGAAATAAACAATAGTTTTATGTGAACGTATACATCAAACGTTGTAGTTATAACTTGAGGGTATGGATAATTTTATAAAAAAACGTAAGTAAGTAAAATTAATGGATACCCTCAAATTATAACATTGTATCTACGATTAGACAGAGACCTAAAGATAAACTGGCTCGGATGATAGTAGATAACAATTTCATCGCGATTCACATGGACTCGCTGACTAGTTCGTCAATCTGTCGGTATGAGTATGACGACGTTCGGTGATGCGATGGTTCGAATGTAAGTCGAAACAATGAATTCTTTTTGAAGTATTCTTTAGATTATTCGTAACTAATTCAATGCTGTAGCAGTGTAACATTTTAAAACTTGAGGGGTTAACACATACTGACGCTGTGTGTACCATGGAAAAAGTAATAAAAAGAACTTGTAGTGCAAACTGAACTTTATTTGAAAAAAACATTAGTTTAAATGTTTGAAAACTTAATTGCGAACATAAGATAGAAATGTATGCCTTTATTTATAGCATTATTATTTGTGACTCAAAGACGCAGCAATATCAGAATATACTTAAAGTTTACAAGTCAGTTCAATAACAATCTTATTGCGCGGTTCCACGGAGAGAGTGAACTGAGCAGTAAGTGACGTGTTCCTGTTTGAGACCACTTACTATTGCCATTGTTACTTAAAGTGTAGTTATCACTATGTAGGCGAGACAGCAGTTTCAAAAGGAGCAGACTTTAATCTCGTTTTTGTTACTAGGTGGCACTCCCTGGCCTTCACAGGCCGAAATGTCTCATGTGCTTGTAACTACCTCGGCCACCATGAACAGGGCAGAAATAGGTCCCGTGGTAGTATTCGCAAGTATTCGTCTACTATCTATCAAATTTCTGCATTTAGGCAAATTGGTAACTGCCTTCCCATGACGCTGGTTCTTCTCAGACTTCGTGTCAGATGACAAGAGTTTGTCGCGAATCGCTTTGCAAATTCAAATCGGTGTACCTATAATAACGCAGGTGGTTTCTCTTCAGGAGCATTCTGAATGATTAATAAATAATTTAAAGAGTATTCGTTCATTTAGCAAAATAATAAATAAATACACAATATGTAAGTACTATGACTACTACTAATGAACAAGAAGTAGTCATTGGCACGCAATTGACGTCAGAATCGTTTAGTAAGTTTAGTTGTTTATGATTGCGTGTGTCAATTCTAGGCCGCGGAAAAGGAAGACGATAACGTGATGACTGATGACTAATTGTTCGATTAGAAGTCGGTTGTGTGCCTAACAATGGTTACATTTTTTATCTAAAACAGTAGCAGTATTTTAGTAGTCGTTGAGCTCGTCCGGGGATTTACTACCATCGAACGTTTTTCTGCTGTCAAACAGTCTTGCTGTGTCGGTTTGAAAGGTGCTGTTTGGCACATGAAATATTTTTAGTATTTCCTATAGGGTGATGCGCCTCTGATGCCTCTGATATTACAGATGACCATAATGTGGCTGTGCTCACTATTTTCTGCTTGTTTGCCCAAATTACCGACCGTTAAATCTTCCGAAGTAGGTCGGTTTAGGCCCATAGTTTATGTAGAACTAGCAACGCGCCCCGGCTTCGCACGGGTAGCAGAGCAATATGTCTACATTTTTGTTTCTGTCGTAGTGTTATATCAGCCTGTTGCGTCGAGCATGTGGGTTACATTAAAATGTAACTGATGTTCATCCTACTCCAAAGTATTTCACATTGTCATATTTCAGCCAATTTACACCTAAACCTTCCTCATGAATCATTCCGTCTACTGGTGAAAATCGTATAAAAATCCGTTAAGTAGTTTTTGAGTTTATCACGTTCAGTAAGACAGACGGACGCGGCGAGGGGGACTTTGTTTTATAATATGTAGTGACGATGCTAACATATGTAGTGACGATGCTAAAATATGTAGGGATGATGCTAAAATAATTATGAATCCTAATTTAACAGTAAGATTTGAGCAATATGTTTACTGCCAATCTTTAAAAGAAATTCATACGCATCGTTCTATGATATGAATACCAAATAATTGACGATATGATAGAAATTTTTAAATATTTCTTAATTAACCGTATTACTTTCAAGTGCTTCTAAAAGTAGCACTACTGTTGTTTAGCTACCTTGTGAACATAACAGTCTGTTTCTTATTACTCAATCGTCTCTTGACGAAACATGGTATTTTGCATACGGGACGCGTAGTTCATGTTGTTATGAGAAAGGAAATATATGTTTGCTCGGTTGATGGCAATTCAACTCAACTCAACTCAAAGCATTTATTTCAATTAAACCATTTACAGGCACTTTTGAATTGTCAAAGAGTCGGTCAGTTAGTCAGAAAGTTGAAGCTAATTGCCCATTCCAAAACGTAG
The DNA here is from genome assembly GCA_916610215.1 of Omphaloscelis lunosa. NCBI lineage: Eukaryota > Metazoa > Arthropoda > Insecta > Lepidoptera > Noctuidae > Omphaloscelis > Omphaloscelis lunosa. The sequence goes on from OU744247.1 coordinate 19,309,930, forward strand.
ATCTCTATGGAGAAGAACGGGCAAGAAACTCCAAGGACACTCTTTTAAATATAGATATTACAAAATCCTGGGTACATCATTCTTGTTGCTTCTATATGTGAGAACAATGTACAAAAAATTATCAAAAGCAATTGAAAATACAAAATTAAAAATAAGCCCTGGCAGATAAGAGATGACCAGTTTCAACTGACGGCGCCCGTTCACGAACATGACGCGTGGATCAGTACCATCCAGCTCAACCATTTTGTAGGGAACCGAATGATCCAACACACTCGCCACCATCAGCGAGACATTTAAGTGAGCATGACATATTCTCAACTGCAAATTCTATTTCAAGTCAACATACATCTTAATAAGTTAATAAAAGGCTCCATGGTCTCACATTTACAAAAATAAAAATGCTCGCCCCCTATTATATGGGACTTAAACATAACTGGCGAAATGTGTGTGTACTACAGGTACACTTCTGTTCAAACCTTTGGGAAAACACGCGTGATGTGTGAAATATAATAAGCCGCTTTAAGATAAAGCAATTTTTATAATAGGTGTATTGCAGTTTTTCGGATGTTACACCATCACTTTTGCTCCAAATTGTTTCAATCATAGTTATCTCTGCTCTGAAAACGGTCAAAGAAAACATCGTGAGGAACCCGGCATGTCCTAGAACCAAACATTAGAAGTCATGTGCTATTCAACAACCTGCACTGGGCTCGCGTTGTGTATTACGGCCCACTCCGTCTCACAGAGGAGGCCTGTGTCCCAGCAGTGGGAACATTATAGGCTGATTATGCATATAATCAGCTCAGCCGAAAGATGTCTACTGCTGAACATAGGTGTCCCCCGAACTTTCCAAATTTCTAAAACTTCGGTTACATTGACCCTGATCGTGAGTATTGCGAGCATTGAGCATTGATATGACCCGAATTCATCTATTTTACATCATATTTCCTTAAAATCTGTGCCACCATACCAACGTCCGTCTTTGCAATGGGTCAGTAAAAATATTGTTTTCACTGTTCTAAATACAGAACAATGATTTATTTATCGCCAGCAACCTTTCTTGGATTTGCTCTGGCGATATTAATGATGAATGAAATATGGTTATGAAAAGTGGGTATGGTCCGGTAATGTGGTATGGTCCTGGAAAAGTTTCTAATCAATGGTGAAAATGCCATCAAAATCCGTCAAGTACCTTTGCAGCCTTTTTCGAATAGGTGCGTAGACAGACTACCAACTTCATTTTGTTTATAATCTATGTGACGTAGTTACGTGACACATAAGTTAAGTTAGCCATTTAGGAACTACTTAACTATTCAGTTTAATTCCGAAATGTGTTTATTAATAATCCCTTTTAACTTTGATTAGGTTCGTAATAAGAGAGTTTCTAGAGTCATTGATTTAAAATAAAAATCAAGTTAATGTTTTTTGATAAGGAAAACAAAGTGTTTTAATTAATTTACTTAGGTAGTATTTTGCTATCTTTGTAATTTATTCAGTTCAGTGACATATTTATACGATCAATAAACCCTGCAAGAAATGTGGAGCGTAATAGGCATAAAACTTATAGGTATTCGGGTGTAGAAATCTGATTACACCATCTGCTTGAGATATTCTTCAAGCATACAAGTTTTCGCCTTTCACAATGACCTCTCGTAAAGTTTAAACTAGGAATAAGTACCTATTGTAAAATCATTTCACTGATTTGATGCAATTCTAAAAATAAATTATATTTACCATTAATAACTAATCAATCACGATTAACTACACAGTAACTTAAATCTTGTAGGTGAAACAATATTTTACTGCCACTCTGACGTAACCGAGTTATTATCAATGAACATCACAAATTCGCATTAAACAGTTAAATTTCGCATCAATATCGAAAGGCAGACATAACCATAGAGTACAAACACCGGCTTATATTTGTGCATCAAAACAACTTCAAGCTACTAACTGCTATGCGGCTTGCAGGTCGTAATAACTTTAGTTCTCATTCGTTGCTTGCGGCTACTCGACGCATGCGTGATACCGGCAAAATAAATACGCGAGTTACTGTATTAAAACTATAAATACACAGAACTGTATTATTAGCTACATAAAGCAGTGTTTCCTATAGTTTTTTTTTGTCACAAATTGTTCTGTTTCACCGGACTTAGTGTGACGTTTCGCCTGTTCCAAATTCGAAGTTTCAATTATCTAGCGATTGAAAGATTAAAGGTATGTTTTGCTGTTGGTCTATGGTTTCGAGTTCGAAACTAGAACAGTATTTGTAATTTGAATAATTATTGCATGTTGTTTATTATAATTAATTGTATTAAAAGGATCAGTATTATGTTTTAAATCAAAATGAGATTAAGTGAAATATTTAGATTGGTCGGAAAAGGCAACGCACATTGTACAGGTATGGGGAGACTTTTTCCCAGTTGTGGGACAATACAGGTTAAAAAAAAAAGTGAAAGCTCCTGTTTTGTGTCTAGATTAAATTTCTATCAAATTTACATGTAAAAGTTTACTATTCTGTGTGATTACATGATTCTTTTAAGTATTTGATATAAAATACCGATTGTACATAATTATAATTATGGCTAAGTCATTTAATTTGGTATCTTCGATACCAGTCCAACAAAATATTTCAGTGGTTGACCGTCTAATATTTAGAACGCCTTGAAACTAACACGCATACCTACTTAGGTAGTTGTTTACATGCTGACCTCATGTCGAATAGATTTTTCGATTATAAATTAATACTAACTTTAAACTTACTACTTATTATTATTTATTTTTAAAACCAGTATGTACGGTCAGTAAATAAATCTTCTTTGCAGCATCTGTTCTGTATAAAAATAAAAAAAACTGGTTTTAACTGAAAAGTTAATCGACTTTGCTTGCTAACTGTATCTATTGTAATATTTTACATAAATACTCGTTAATTTAAAATACAAATGAATTGACCCATTTAAAACGACTATGTTTAATTCAACGACATAAAAACCAATGATAATAATGTACTGATTAAACTAATGACTGCCTCGTTGGTCTAGTGGTCGCAAAGCGCTACTGCTGAGTATGAGGTCCTGGGTTCGATTCCCGGGTCGGGCAAGGTGTTATTGGGTTTTTCCATCTGGAATTTCGCAGTAGCAGTCCGGAGTCTGGATTTGTGCCCGGTTGATGGCAATAGGCTCGCTCCCTATTACATGGGACTTAAACATAACTGGCGAAATGTGGGTGTACTATAGGTACACCTCTGCCTAACCCTTCGGGGAATACAGGCGTGATGTTATGTTATGTTATAATAATGTAATAAGATGATTCTATGATACTACTATTACTTTGGTACTTAGGAAGCGGCTATCTACATGAAAAACGGAAATAAATTTCAACTACCTACTTTCATGAGATTTATCTAGTGACGTGACACACATGTGCAAAATCGTTTCAAGATGTCATATTTTTATTTGTCAGATTGACCTACTTGTAACCTAACCTAACCTAACCTAACAGTACCGGGACATTAGATAGCAGCTGCCAATAAAACGGGTCTGTAAAATGTGATCTATTTAATTTCATGAAAACGTGTTCACTTAGGCTAGAATAAAACAATTCCGCATCAAATCAAACAGTCAATTCAGTACAGAATTTTTAGTATAACATGACATAACATCACGCCTGTAATCTCCGAAGGGTTAAGCCGAGGAGTACCTGCCGGTAGTAAATCCACGTTTTTTTTTTTTATGATTATAAATTCGTTTAAAAGTGATCGAATCTAAACCGAATCATTATTCTCCTAGCCTTTATGGTGTAAATTTGTGGGCCAAAGGGAACTTCCCACAACTATAATGTACACGGCACGGTTTCTTTACGGTATAAACCGCGCCGTAGAAAAATTGTATCTGTCAACAAGCTTCCATAGTGATCCATACAAGACTGACATGCGTGCCTACACACGGCGAATAAACCGTAGTTTTTCACGGCAAGAAAAACGTGTGTGTAAAAAGAGTTTTATAGTAGGTACCAACAACAGCGCCATGATTGCATTTCAGTGAATTTTGTACAAGATAGCCAACTCGACAGTTTGCAATAGTGCGATAGTGACGGCAAAAAGGAACCCAATTTTATGCCCATAATGTTTAGGTTTACAGACGGGAGACGGAACCAAGTCTTGAATATAAAATAAAAAGCAATTTCATACAAAAAATGTATGAAAAGGGTGCTTCTTTTTCATAATTTCAGAGTTTTATAGATAGCTAGTCATTTGTTCATTTAGTCATTTATTTCACCCCTTTTATATATTTTATACTATACCTACTACAGTCGGATGTTATTTTTTCTAATATGACAAATAAATAGGTAACATTGACACTACCTACCGAATTATGACGGTCGACGAATCTTGGAATGTGCAAAAAAAATATCCATTCACCTTGAGTTTGTTACATTTATAGAAAATATACAAAAAAATCAAGGACTTTATTAATAAACAAAATGTTAATTCAAAACAAGTTCTTAAAAAAAAACAAGCAATATGTATTCTGATTATGATAATTTTGAATTGATCTATAAAAAGATAATAAAAAGTATTACCGCATTTCACTTTCAAAATAAATGTAACTTTACCTAAGTTATATTTATTTTAGTTTATTAAAATGAACACTATAATAATTACAATTTGAACCTAAATATAATTAATAAAAAAAATGACAATCTAATAACCTAACCTAACTAAAACTATTAGGAAACTAAAATATGGTGTCGAAAAATTCATGCGCATCACTATCGACTGGTAATGTACGCTATTCATTTTAGTTATACTCCATTTGTTAGAAAAATAGACAAATAACGGTTATTAACCATTCGTTATTTCGATTTAAATTTATAACTAGCTTCCGCCAGCGGCTTCGCCCGCGTGATATCTTTATTTATTTTATTATTCATGTACACACATACAGATATGACATAATTATAATTTAGAGAACAAAGGTACTGCATTTATTAAGAAATTTCTTCCAACAGACCTGCGTATGGAGAAATGAGAAAGAAATGTAGACAATTAATAGTTTTTGAGAACAAGAAGAGAAAAATATGAATATGCGAAGTCTTAAATTAAAATATACCTACACGTAATAAATTAACATTCACTTAAATAAATAAATAAAGAAAAACATTACCCTCCTTCTGGGGCAGTCGGGTAAAAACACGAATCTCACAACAAGAAATAAAATATTTGATACAATTATGGTACTTTAGTACCATAATGTTGATGATTATAACATAATTGATTTTATTTATGTATCCATCTTTTAATATTATTTATTAATTACAGGATGATGATAAATCATGTCAGCAAATTGCTTATTCAAACACGAAACTATTTTGTTTAATTTAAGTCGGGTTTTTTTAATGGCTTCCCGCAGTGACCTTAAGAAGTTTCTGACGTCAATAAGGCCTCCAGAGCGTTAAATGGCACTGTACTTTGACCCTTGTTTAAAACGACATAACGACCACCTATGAAACTCTAGGCCACTGAAAGAAGCAGATGTGGATGAGAACAATTTTCTGTAGCTCAAAAATAAAAGTCATTTATTAAAACTAGGCCCCCAAAAAACCCGCTCTTCACCACTTCCTAGTGCTTTAGCTGGGAAGAAGTGGCGTAACAATCTCGTCAGCTGCACGGCTGTCTGTTAAGTTACCTGCTTTCATGCCCTATATTCCATTCAATTCGATTCGGTTGAAAATGTAATAGATTATGTCTAATAATTGTACCTACCCATTTCAAAATGCATAATGCTTTATCATACGTTATCGACCTCGGAACCCAATGAATTGTTTTGTTCGACATCACTAGCTTAAAGAGGAGTCTACAAAATGTTTTTACTTTGCATGACAAAGTAATCTATGTTAATTTATTGTTAAAGAATAATGACTTTTTGGAATATAAACGATCATTATTCATGTATTTAAAACAGTAAAGAAATACCGTTATTCATTTGTTTCGAACAGAATAATATTTTGCTTTATCGGACGCCCCCATGTGTTGGCTTGTACCTAGTGCAAGTGAGCGAGCATCGGCAATTGCATAACTGTTTGTTGGCCCCTTTAGCCCAGTCACCTGTTATCACGATAACGCACCCAACCGATAGAGATAGTACTTTCTAGGGATATTAATTCAAGTTGACTGAACCTAGATATTAGTAGTGTTAGTAAAAGGTGAGTCGTACAGGATATAAATTGCAGTTCCCGCTAGTGACCAACCAGCCCGCAGCGGTAATTGCATAACACACTTGCAGTGGATATGCTTTTCATTGATATTTCAACAATATATAATTGCGTTATTTATGATGTCAAACAGACGAATTTTTCAAATATGTGGAGCAATGGATGATGAATTTCCTTTAGATTTTGATTAAAACTAGTAATTAATAATTACTCCAATGTGAAAAACACTAGTTTCAATGGCTTAGACTCAAAACTATGGACTCGATTTCAGATTTATATTAGCTTTACTTTTATAGGCCGAACTAATTAAACAGGACGTTGTGCAACGCCAATTAACTAGATAAAATATTCTTATTATGAAAGGTGTAATCGAGTGTGAACTTACGTACCCCATCCTATCGATTACGTTGCTAACTGTATTGTAAAAAAAGGTTCAGCATCGCTGCCTCAATTCCTAATGGAAATTATATTTTGCAATCGACCTGCGTAATAAAATTTATAAGTATACAAACTCTGCTCAGGTTAAATCCTTAAGCAATCACTCACTGAACTGAATTAGTAACACATACATCTGTGTTAAGAAGGTTTCAACTTTATATGTCACCACGTTTATCAACAATAATTGCTTGATGATGTAACATTATTACATTTTAATTGAAAAATCATCGACGAAAATTGAGGTTAAAAAATTAACCTTATTTGTCACAAATGAAAAACATCTTTATGGTAATTTGAAATTATAATTTCGGGTTTATTAAGAATTTAAAATCACTTCAAAAATTCAAAGCTCTCCATTTGTAAGCATCACTACGAATGGTATTCACTCGTACGTTTTCTGTTCATCAGATATTTTTTGGATCTATCCATCTTCTACATGTTACAAAATGGATCAAAGTTAAGCAATAATTCTGTTATGTAGCTTGAACCCTGAGGAAGGCCAGAATACCTATTTAAAAAAAGAACAATTCTTAAACAGAGTAAATAATAGTGTTGTTTTTTTATGGAAAATTGGGAAATCCTCGTTTACGAAGTACCGGGCACAGCGCTAGTTCCAACTCTAATCATACGAGTCATAAATCTTGTTAGGTTTGCATTGAGGATGTTTACTTACTTACAGGAAAAATCTGTTTAATGACATAATCACACGAACAAGGTTTTGACTCTACTTGGTTGGAATATAAGTTGACCTTAAACTCATTGGCAATCTTCCAGTGGGTCGACCTTGCGGCGATAAGTCCCCTTTTTGAGGAGTGGCTAGAGAGGCGCCACGGCGTCCTCACCTTCCGCCTGACGCAGGTCCTCACCGGAGACGGTTGTTTCGGGAGGTTCCTGTTCCGGATTAGGCGGAAGAAAACGCCCGGGTGCCACCATTGTATGGATCGCCCGGAGGACACGATGGAGCATACGGTGCAGGTCTGTCCGGCTTGGGCGGGGCACCGCCGTGTCCTCGTGGAGGCGATCGGCGGCGGTGATCGGTGCGGGCTTGCGGACTGTGAGCAATGAGTAGCTCGCCGACCGATAAGGACCCTGGTCCGGGTCGACTGCGAGTTGTGTTCCACGCGCGTCTCAGAGAAATGTCAGCAGAACTGACGGGGCTCGCTAGGGCCAATGCCTGCCGGGGTTGCGGGAAAGTCCGAAAGAGATACCGTGGCCCCTGGCAACATACAGGCAACCAAAGGAATACGGGTGGGTTTTAGTCAGTAAGAGTCTGACTTGCCCTCCCGCTTCGCCCAGAGTGGGAAAAGTTCTTCGATAATTTTCCACGCAAAAAAACGAATCACCAACTCTAAAGTATTGAAAAAGAATCTGCGCAGAATCTCACAGAAAAATGCGTTACTAGGACAATAAATGTGTTTGAGATAAACAGCTGCTTTTTTTCTCTTTTTGTGGTTGGTTCCTTAGTAAAAGTGGTTCATATTCAAGAGTACTTTCCCCCACCGAAATGTCAGTCAGTGGCTGTTATGAGAAGCATTGAAATAAAGTTCAAATGACTTTGATGAGTTGAGAAAATCAGTTTGTTATTATTTTATTCCGTTTAGATATCGGTACCCATTACGTCTATGAAGTTAACACAAAAAAACTGATTTTCTAACTGATATTGATATTTTACACTACATACGGTCGTTGACATAAAAAAAATGGTCCTTTTTAGCTATTGATATTCATCATGTCTGCGAAGTTTTGCTCCCTAATTTAATTTAATCCTGTTTATGAAGGTGATTCTGATTAGTCTTTTGATAAATGTTCGTTGTTTTTCTAGCGTTGCTGATGCATATTTCAGATTTTATTCAACTGGTTACAAGTCAACCTAGAAATAGATTCGTCATAATAATATTGTCGGGTTTTTTAGTTGTCATAAATATTCATAACGAGACATTTTAATGGCAAATGTAGGTACTTACGTATGTTTTTCCTTTGATTATTATTCTTGATTTTATATTATGTACTGGGTGTTATAATGTTAATATACTAATTCATTATGCTGCTTATTTTCTGCTTTCAATTACTGTAACATAATGACGATATCATTATTAACGCATACAGATGACGTAATAATATTTATATTTATTAAAATATTTTTCTAAAATGGTTATCTTTAGGTTCCCTCAAACAAAAATAAAAACCCTCTGACCGTTTACCTTATAATTTGACTTACATATTTAATTTATAATTTGGCTTTGTCCTGTCTTTTCGTCTACTAGTTCTAAAATTATTTCGAATACGCTTATATCATCATCTGCCTAGCCTTTTGGGGTTGGCTTCCAGTCTAACCGGATGCAGCTAAATACCAGTATTTTACATGGAGCAACTGCCTATCTGACCTTCACAACCCTGTTACTAAGTAATGCGATACCTCTTGGTAAGACTGTTATAGGCCTTCAATTATGAGTACACCGAACAGACAGGGGGACGAGGGCTACGTAAATCCTCTTGACATAATTCCTTGTGTCCATTCAATAATGTAATTCTCTATGTATGTCTGTATCTGTAATCTCTAAACGTTATACACCTTCGTCTTAACTTGACACGCTGCCAACATATTGGGCAACAAACAAACGGACTTTAAGTAGTATTATAGTATTAGCAAGGTTTATGCAACGTATGACGAATGATAAAAAAAGACTAAAGGAATATTTTATATTCATAGCGAAAACACTGGGCTATGACCATCCGATTGGTCTCTATCGCAGCACGAGTTTAAATAAAGTTTGTTCATTACAATTTATTGAACTTATACTTAACAATATTATGATAGTTTAGATAAAATACAATTTTTTAATTCTATTCTTCCGGTAGGAAACTAGATGGACAGACTCGGATGGCGCAAGATATTTTGATTCTACAAATGTAAATATTATCTCAATAAAAAAAATTTAACTTCAAATACTAGAAGAATCACGAGATTATATCACAGATAGAATGATAATAAAAACAAGAATGGTACAGCAGCAACAAAATTACAATGATTACAGCAATATCGCCATGTTATTATCGTCAAATTATATGACTATTAAATATAATAAACTCGCATACACGGAAAATTAGAACGGAATCGTTGTTACGATGAATCAGCAAACAAATAGTAAATATATTTCAGAATAAAATGAGCCATTTCTCTCATTATCTAGTTTGACACATATTCGTATTGATAACGCCAATATTTCATGTGATATGTTGCAACCAGATGGATCCCGATGACAACCGGAGGTCGACCACATTCCCCGACGTACTCGTATTCAATAGGTTAATACACTTAGAACGCAACCGAATAACTTCCTAAGTTCCAATACGAATAAGCTACCTTAGCCCGTAGCCTGGCCATACATCGTCATCATTCTGCCGATAGAATTCTACTGCTTGTCATAGCCCAAGGGGCCTTGCTACACGGCAGTCAACCGCGTCCCAACGGAGATGACCTTGGTGATTTACAACTGCGGAGTTGGCGGTTTACGACCAAATTTCAAACTGCTCTGCCTGTCGCCAACTAAGGTCACCTCTGTTGGGGACGCGGGTGACTGCGGTGTAGCAAGCCATTTAGGCCTTCCACAAGCATTGCCACAACGATCGGTGCTAGGATTCTCTCATCCAGCAGATTCCCGCGAAGGTCGCGAGAATTAGCTGGATTCGAAACCAGTTCGTGAATCCAACTTGGGATTGTTTCATACTAAGCAAGGGACTTCAGTGGTCCTAAACGCGTCAACTTGCCTAATTACTATTATACCTACATGCAGGATCTCCAAAAAATAAATATTTTCCGTCAAAATCTACTGTATTAGGCGAGTTTATTACAATTTACCGAGTTCTAATTCAAGTGCCTATAAAACTATACACAATTGCATATATCCCAGTCTGGAAATAAGACCAAAAACCATAAAACATATCTAATAGCAGGGAAGCCGCTGAGGTTAGAAATGGTCTAAAAGGTTATGATTTTTCATTATTATTTCATTTTGTTGATGCAATTGTAATTAGGTATTGTCAAATTGGAGCAACACGAGTAATTTTTTATCAACTTTGATGTTCTTAACCTACTTTCTTACTTAATTTTAATTTTAATGAAGGTTATCAATTTTATCATACGAATTAATGGGACAGCTGTATTTACTATTTTTATTTGAAATGGGTAGTCTGGTCTTAAGATGTAATATAATTCCTCGATATATTTACAAATTGTGTGTTGCTTTTGTGAGGGAAAAAGAACACTAAGAGAGCTGGCCTATATACCCCAATGGTGTGGTGGTAGCATGTAGTTCGAGCTTTTGATCGATTGTGTAATTAAACATAAAGAAAAATGGAAAGTGAAATGATCTTAGTGCTGACAACGGGAAATAATGAAATGACAGTAAAACAAGAGCTGCAGTCGCTTAGGGGAACTGTGGCAAATGTTGTAAACTATGTACACTAAACATTTTTGAGAGGCTAAACGAGAATAATATTCGTGCTCAAAAGATTACTGATGTCTTTTGTCAAACATATCTATCATTAACTAAATATATATTACAAGTACATCGTAAAGTATTACAAGTACAAACGGCGAGATGCCATTAGGATTAGCAATAGTTGAAACTACGGTCGCATCAGAGAATAGTCGCTGGATTCTGCAAGTCATGGATTGCAACATGCAGCCGCTAGTTCGCAGTTACTAAACATTGAACAAATATTCTAACCACAGAGCGTACCTAAATGGGGGGATAATGAACTGGCTGAATTCTGTGTCAAAGAAATATGCATGACTTTGTGCAAATATGACGATTGTTCTTTGGGAATACAACGTACTTAGAAATGCTACTGAATCACTAACAGATGTTTCTTTTACTTTAATGTTATTATCATTTCAGCTTTTGATGTTTACTGCTGATCTGGTCATACATGTTCAATAGAGATTTCCACAACTTTCCCGCATTCAAAATTATGGAATATCAGAAAAATATGCGTGTAAGGACTCCGTTTATTACGCTCCGTCATGCAGACTGTCATACTTTCAGCATAGGATTATGCATGTGGGCAGTGCTAATGTTACACCTTCTTTTTGGCTGGGTAATTATCAAATAAGTTCTCCCGCTCTGGCCGGAGCGGGAGGGCGTGTCAGACTCTTAATGACTAAAACCCACCCGTGTTCATTCAGTTGCCTGTATGTTGCCAGGAGCCACGGTAACCCTTTCGGACAAACCCGCAACCCCGGTAGGCATCTTTTTGAGGCGCGCGTAGAACACAACGCGCCGTCAACCCGGGCCTGATCGTTATCGGACGGCGAGCTACCCATTGCTCACCGTCCGCAAGCCCGCGCCTACGGTGGCCTGGAATCGGCCTGCGATTTCCGACGCTTAGGGCGTCTCCTGCGGTGGTCAGGGGCGTGAGGGCGCGAAATTTGCCTCTCCCTCATGCGTTCCGCCTCCTCCTTCGCGAGCATTACTGCTTCGCAGAAGGAGATGACGGCGTCCCATGCCCTCTCCCTCTGTACCATGGCCTGGACCAGGGCCGGACGCGATGCTCCGCCCAAGCCGGGCAGACCTCCACCGTATGCTCCACCGTGTCCTCCGGGCGATCCACATAATGGCGACACCTGGGCGTTTCCTTCCGCCTTATTCGGAACAGGAACCTCCCGAAACAACCGTGTCCGGTGAAGATCTGCGTCAGGCGGAATGTGAGAACGCCGTGGCGCCTCTCTAGCCACTCCTCAAAGAGCTAATGTTACTTATTTTATTTTGTAAGGGAAAATAAACAGTAGTATTTAAAAAAAAGGAAATTACTTAAACCTAAAAGTATTTTTTTTACAATTAAGGTCTCGCTGTATAACTTCTTTTTGTTTCCAAATGAGTTATTTAAAGTTTAGGCAGAATATAATCACATATTATTGTGCTTTCAAGGTAATTGCACCGTATTATAATATCCTGAACTTTTAATATTCCTATTTTTAGACCACTTTGCATAATATGCAGGTTTTAAATGCGTGATTTTACTCCATCGAGATGACACTGCAAATTTTTGTTGTATTAACATAAAATTGCCTATTTAATGTGTTATGCTAATAATCTCTAGGTCGTAATATTTAGGAAGTTATAGTGTTTATTTAGTGTTCCCAGGTTTATGCAAATCATCTATCTGACAATGATTCATGGTCCTCCATACAAAAACGTATTTCAATTATAAAATATACTTTGATCGCTACACGAGGAAGGTTAAACTACAAAGCTAGTTAACCTCTTGGCTTTTAGACTAATGACGATACTATTCTAAATGCAAACATGCGCTAGAGAATTGGTTACGGCGTTGTTAGAACCTGTGATTATTTCGAGAAGTATGTAAACGTGGACAATATATTTGTCTTGCTTTACCTTCTAATTGTTGTTATCATCATTAAAGTTATCATGTAAGCTCCGATGAATATCTATATATTTATATAAATATGTCCTTTTAAAAAACTGCTGCAATAATTCATTGCCATATATCGAATGCCCTTTCTACTCGACAATCGTATTGGCCACCTTAATTTTGTAACCATAAATAGAGTATGGTTGCTTATCTTCTTGATTAATGTTCTTCAAGTCTTCGCAACCTCCAACATCATACCTAAACCGTTTTAAAAAAGACGTTATAATACATTTAAATCTATTATGATGTCTTCTTTAAAACGTTTCTGTCAATCTGTTACTTCAGAGTCACACACGGTTCTATTTTGGGACTATTCTTATTTATTGTGAATAATTCAACGAAAATAAATGAAAACAGTTAAGAAAAATATTTGAGAGTCTGGTAAAAAATCTAGGAGTTTTGAAACGTAGGCAGCAAATCTAGGTAATAACGTGATTGACACCTCCTAAGAAGTAAAATGTTGCAATATTTCGAAGGACAATACAGTTACATACAGAAACTACATGATTTCGTAACCGAATCCGATTCTCATTTAGAAGAACCTAATTTGCAATAAGCACCAGTAATTACCTATCACACTGTGAGTGCGACGCCATGCAATTAATTCAACTTATTGCAGTCCACTGCTGGACATACGCTTCTCCCAGTCTGCAGTACAATACCCTGTCCCTCCGCTTTCCGCAGCCAGTCTGTGCCAGCCACCTTTTTAAGGTCGTCCGTCCATCTAGCTGGGCAAGTCCCATACTACGCTTGCCGATACGCGGTCTCCACTCCAGGACTTGTCTGGTCCAAACAGCCGACTTCTACAACCTACTTCAGCTTGTTTACTCTGCAAGCTATGTTGGTAACTTCGGTTTTATTCCGGATAATTTCATAACGTCGTCGCCATCAGTTAATTCTATTATTTACAATGTTGTATAATGATGTTAAGTGGGTACTCTTATTGATATTCCTTGAGAGTGAGACTTAGTAATTATATGTTAATGGCAAACAAATAGGTGTTCATTTGTTTAGTCGTTGTGGATCATAGACAGATAAAGGTAATGGAAATCTTGCGTTAAGTCCTTTTTATAAGGAAACAATTGGCATGAGAATGTTAGATTGTATTTAATTTTTACCCGACTACAACAAAGCCAAAAGAAAGGGTTACGATTTTAGCAGTCTATGTATGTATGTTTGCTTTTACGTGTGTTCCACCGTAACGTCTAAACTACTGAACTGATTTTGATGAATGAGGTATCAATAGACTTGTAATAATGGTCCAGGTGACATAGGCTACATAAATTCTCTCTAAATTTAATATGGTAGATTTGACACGCAAATTTTTGAACTCGAAAATAATTTATTTGAGATAACCATGACATGTTTGGTATCAAAAGAAAGGTCTTGATGAGCACAAATATGTATATATATCATATTGTCTAAGTAAATAAATATGTTTAATTTGGTAAAAACGAGAACAAAAGCGAGACTGCGTTACGTACGGCGCGGCAGTAAAATTAATACCTATTAAATAATAAAAAGCATGATTCAAATATGTATTTCTGTCCTATTGTATTACTATTATTTATCTTTTCGCAACGTTAATCAAGCGTTAAAACGGAAAAGTATAAGAAAAAAAAAATAGTTTAAAAAACTGTAATCCGACTACGGAATCCTAGTCCTAGGAATCCTATCTACATATGACGATGACGCGGTCAAAATGTTAAACAGTCAGTAGCGGAACTGTTTGCACAAGTTGCACTGAGAGAATACTTTAGTATCACCACTCATGGAAGCTATAACTAGAGTAGACAATGGTGCCGATTCGTTTGTCACAAATGCCTCTAAACTAGACAACAAATCACCAAAATTTAGTTTATTCCTGTCAAACGACGATTTCCATTCTGAAATAGACTAAAGTGACACAATTTAACTATATTTTAGTTTGACAGCGCTAAGATGGCACTGAGTTATTAATTTAGTGAAAATGCCAATTTTGCTATTCTGAATTTGACGTTTTTCACATAAAATTTTTAATTGTCTAACTAAATCTGACTATTTTTAATCGCGATTAAAAAGGTTTTGTATAAAATTTGGGTCCGTGCCCACTTGACCCGCTTAGGCTCGACCCGAAGAATAATACCAGATGTTTTACTACCAATTGTACAGTTAGGCAAAGTGACAATAAAACAAAACAAACAAACAAACAAAAAAAAATTGTGTCGTTCCTACCTAGTTCTGTATTCTTTAGGATACCTAACGTTTATTTTTAGGATTCTGTACCTTAAAAGGAAAAAAAAAAACGAAATTTGGTACACATAATTGTATTTCTGTAACCCAAACACGAAGTGTAACGTAAATAAGGAATTTTGGATATAGGGGTCACTTTTGGTAAGCAAACAAAAAGAAAAAAAAAAATTGCTAACAGTACCGTGTGTTAAATGAAAGGGCTTATTGCGAGGATTTTAAATATATATTTAATATTATTTTAAAATGAATACTTTTAAAGATATTTAAGAAATTCGATGAAAATTGACCAACCGGGCCTTATCTCCGAAACTACTGGACCTAAAACTAAAGAAATTTATAGTATGGCTCTTTACTAATAGATTACAGGAAAACCTATAAGAAGTCCATGGTCTTAAAATAACATAACAACGGTAAATCTCTCAATATTGTGCGTACAAACTTACATTTGCAATTGGTATGTATGGGAGAACATGTATTTCAACTACAATGTTAAGTTTGTATTAGGGATAAATTCATCCCAACTACGGAACCCTTCATTCTGCGTAGTCCGACACGCACTTGGCCGGTTTTTAAAGATAATTTAATCAATCATGTTTTTTTTTGTACTGTAGAAGTTAATAGACCTACTTGTTAACATAATAATTATAATGAAGTATAAAGACAAATAAATACCACAGATTCAATAAATACCACTGTGCCACTAGCTATAGCTATATGATTGTAATAATAATTAACAATAATTAATCTGTGTTTTTTACTACAAAGTACAAAGCGTATACTATATTAAAAAAGGATAAGTACTTACTTGTTTAATTATTGATTTATTTATCCAAACATTATTTAAATTTTACACTCTCTGTGGTGCAAGCATTAAATAGACAATTTTCTGTCTGACGTTTTTACGCCTATCAAAACAGGAATATCCAGGTATTATTCTTCGGGTCGAGTCTAAGCGGGTCGAGTGGGCGCGGACCCTAAAATTTGTTGTTATGAACTAAAATTCACACCCTCACCTCGATTTCAAGTGCAAAAATAATACTTTATCTTTTTTGCTTTTGCTTATATCTCGAAAATGGTGTGTCCTATCGCAAAAAGTAATGAAATTTTCGACCCCCTTTAAACACAACAAGTAGGTAATATTTTTTTAAATTTTCTACACAAAAAGTGAAAAATTCCATATAAAACATGTAGAGGCGCGTCGCGCCACCGGCTCTAAAAAAAAATCACGGGGTAGGGCGAACAAGTACCACATGGAGTTGCGATAGTCAAATTTGATTTTAGTTGTGTCTAAATTATTAAGAGATTTTTTTGCAGAATATCTTTAAGATGCTGCAAACAATTATTTTTGTGATAGTTTAGTTCGGTGTACAAGAGAATCGGTACCAATTTCTAACTATTAGCATAACTACTAACTATTAACTATTATCGCGGGCAACAGCTAGTTCATAATAAACTAGTTTGTGCGTCACAATTTTAGTTGGTAGGTGTAATATTTTCCGCTATGGGATCTGGAGGCAAAAGTCCTCTCGCACATCTGGGAGTGACGCGAGGAGGCGAAACGCCGGGGCTTAACTCCGCTGCCGTAAAAAATCGCGGTACAGCTGACAGAGCTCCGGCGG
The DNA here is from genome assembly GCA_916610215.1 of Omphaloscelis lunosa. Classification (NCBI taxonomy): domain Eukaryota; kingdom Metazoa; phylum Arthropoda; class Insecta; order Lepidoptera; family Noctuidae; genus Omphaloscelis; species Omphaloscelis lunosa. The sequence goes on from OU744247.1 coordinate 19,326,867, forward strand.
GATCTCATGGCGTCCTGAAGAGTGCGACTGTTGCAACCCAGCGCTGGGCACGCCACTATTGCGGCGATAAGTCCCCCCTTTGAGGAGTGGCTAAAAAAGGCGCCACGGCATCGTCATCTTCCGCCTGACGCAGGCGGAAGGTGAGGACACGGCTGTTTCGGGAGGTTTCTGTTCAGGATAAAGCGGGAGGAAACGCCCGGGTGTCACCATTGTGTGGATCGCCCGGAGGACACGGTGGAGCATACGGTGGAGGTCTGCCCGGCTTGGGCGGAGCATCGCCGTGTTCTCATGGAGGCGATCGGCGGCGGTAATCTCTCGCGTCCAGCCTTGCTTCAGGCCATGGTACGGAGCGGGAGAAAATGGAAGGCCGTCACCTCTTTCTGCAAAGCAGTGATGCTCGCGAAGGAGGAGGCGGAACGCGTGAGGGAGAGGCAAATTTTGCGCTCTCGGGCCCCTCACCGCCACAGGAGGAGACGCCCTGGGCGTAAGCGCAGGCTTGCGGACGGTGAGCAATGGGTAGCTCGCCGTCCGATAACGACCAGGCCGGGGTCGACGGCGGTTGTGTTCCATGCGCGCCTTAAAGAGATGTCAGCAGAATTGACGGGGTCCGCTAGGGCCGATGCTTGCCGGGGGTGCGAAGAAGTCCGAAAGGGAGCTCGTGGCCCCCGGCAACATGGCAACTGAAGGAACACGGGTGGGTTTTAGTCAGTAAGAGTCTGACACGCTCTCCCGCTCCGCCCAGAGCGTGAGAAGTTATTTGATAATTTCCCACACAAAAAAAAAAATGGTGTTATATTTTCGGTATAAGAATTACAGTTGAATTTATATTAAATCTCTATTAGTTGGCTGTAATAAAAATAATAAGTTGTTAAAATAAATGCTTAGTTAAATCAATCTAATCTTAAGATAGGTATAAATAAAATTAATTATAATATGGTAAAATTAATTATGCTGGCTTTTGGAAGAAGCATCTGGAAAAAACCAAATTATTTTCTTGTAAATGACATTAAAATTTGCCTTTTAATTGCAATTAAAATAAATAATTTGACTTTGTAGCTGTTTTTGATAAAAACTATTAAATATTACGTTTTTTTTATTACGACCTTTAAATTATTTTTTTCTCTTTTCAGGTATTTGTTTAAAAATATAAACAACATTCAGTTATTATGTGATCAGTTAATTATGTAGTTATACTATACTTTTACAAATACAGTGTCTATGCGGAAATCATATTTTGCATTCGTGGTAACTCGTTAAGCTGGTACATAATTATCAGGTAAAGCAAAAAATAAAGAACACGTAAATACGAGTATACTCCTTATATTATATTAAATAATGATTTTTTATCATTCATTTACGAAAAACTTACCAACTTAATTAAATAAATCACTTTTGTACAAAATTTACGCTTTGAAATATTGGGGGAAAACTAGATTACTTCTCCTATTCGTTTCATCATACGGGATATAACAAATAACATACCTATAAGATCACGTCTGGATTTCCCGAAGCGTTGGCAGATGTGTACCTACCTACCAGTAGTAGGTACACCCACATTTTGCCAGTTATATTGAAGTCCCATATCAAGGGCATGTGGTAAAAAAAAAAAGCTCATAGCACTTATTTCAATTAAACCATTTACAGGCATTTTTGAATTGTCAAGGGGTCGGTCAGTCAGAAAGATGAAGCTAGTTGCCCATTCCAAAGCGTAGTAGATAGATTCCTATGAATAAGAACGGGCAAGAAACTCCACGTACACTCTTTTAAATAATAATATTGTTACAAAATATTGGTTACATCATTCGATTTGAAATTATACATGTGAGAACAATGTAGAAAGACGTGCACGTTAAAAGCGTCCGTAATAAAACGATGAAAAATAATAAAAAAATTAAAATACATTTAAATTAACCGTGGCAGCTAAGAGATTACCAGTCCCTACTGACTGCGCCCGTTCACGAACATGACGCATGGATCAGCACCATTTAGCTCAACCATTTTGAAGGGATCTTAAAGGCCCAACACACGCCACCACCAGCGAGACATTTGAGTGAGCATGACATACTCTCAGCCTCCAGGGCACATTCAAGTCAATGAAAGATGTACCCAGTAAATGGTAGATTTATAGAAGTTGAATTTGAGTTTTTGCAATCTTCAGCTGCTCCAACAATATTTTTGATGCTAATCTACTAGTTTATGCGCCCTTGTGGAGCTGGACCAGCGTTGAGCCAAGCATTTTTGACAGCGATATAATCCCCCAACTTATAATAGCTTGGCAGCATAGTGTGCGTTTTATACAAGATTTAAATTTCATTTCATTTAGTTGGAGTATGTGGGGAGGTATTTTATTGTAACATTTTAAACAGTACCCCATGAAGGATGAGTCTACTTTAGCCAGTCTGAAACCAGGTTGAACTAATTAGTCCCTATTTCTAGTACTATAATTGTGTCTTTCAATTCTTTTACTGAAAAGATTAAGATTATTCCTTGATGTACATGACGTACATGATGTTTTCATAGATATATTGACAGGGTACCTTCATGCTGTTAATATTTTTAAACAGTTCCCTTAGAGAATCGCGTTTGCGAAGGCCATATATTGCTCTGATGGCTTTCTTCTGCAGAATAAAAATAGAGTCGATATCTGCAGCCCGTCTCCATAGTAAAATACCGTAAGACATGATACTATGAAAGTAACTGAAATAGACTAGCCTCGCAGTATCTACATCAGTAAATTGACGGATTTTTGTTATTTGCTGCTGAACTTAGCCGTCCTGTAAGAGATGTTAAATGACGACCCCATTGCAGCTTTGAGTCGAGCGTGATTCCCGAGAAAACAGTTTTATCTACGAATTCTAGTTGCTGCTTATTCAATACTATATCACAATCACTATTTTTAACATTCGGTAAAGCAAATCTTATGCATTTCATTTTTTTCCCATATACTATTGAATCGATTTTTTTGCCATTTGTTATTGGTCTAAATTGTATTTGCACTTTTTGCAATGATGTTTTAAACTTAAAAGTTACCAATTGTCCACTATGATCAGACGGCAAATAATTTACGATGACAATCGCAGAAGACATTATCGATACAATTAGCAGAAGTTGGAGTTACTCTCGTCGGTTCTGTAAAAATATTAGATAAATTGAATGATTTAAAAAGGCTTAGTAATCGACTGCAATTTAAAGTATTATTCAGAATATTAGTATTAAAATCACCACAAAATAATTGCCGCTTTGTTACTGGATGCAAGTTTCGCTGATATATCTTCCATTTTTGACTCAAACAAAAGTTCTGATAATCAGGGGGTCTGTACACGCACACTACAATAAGCTTATCCAGCTCAACACAGGACAGTTCGATGCAATATTCAACTGATAAACCAACTATGTCATTACGTTCCTTAGATTTTAAACATTTTTTTTATCAAGATTAGAGAACCTCCACGCAGCATAGATTTACGGTTAAAACAACTGCCCATACTATTATAGTTCTCATAATTAATTAACATTTGGTAATCCTTTAACTAATGTTCTGTAAAACAATGTCGAACTTTGTTTTTCTATATAAAAAAGAAACAATTTCTAATAATTTTATTTTGATGAAATAATTTCAAGGCATTCTTTTGGTAATTACTTATTTATTTTAGAGCCAGAAGACACCTTTTTGTTGTTAGTTCTAAGAATATTCTTACTGGTACCTTCTGTTTTCTTACAAACTAGTTTAAATTACTGTCCAGAGTTGCCCCATGACTTCAATGTCATCACCAGGCAGTGAGGCCATAGTGAGTGAGGTACGTGGAACCTCCTTCGTAAAATCTGTATAACTATTTATAGCATTTCTGCTACATTTATTCAGGACCACCACCATATTATTAGTACTATTACTAACCATTGCGGTGTTAATAACACAAGACTTCGACATACTACATATATTACGTCTGAGTTTATATAAAAAGCTACCTTGCTATTATGTGTCTAAAACTAACAGGAAAATACACAGTATCCCTAGTCGATTTTAACGTTTCCACAAAAATGTTGGTGTCACGAAATGCAAGCTTGTCACTATAATGACTAACTACGAAATGCATATGCTTAATAAGTATATGAATATAATAATTGTTTTGTCTATTTGTCAATTTTTCAAAATATGGGAAGCATACAATATTGTTTTACTGTAATTTAACCTTAACAACTCAGCTACACAGTGAGTGTTTTTTTCTTTTTTTTCTTAGAACTATTACCTACAAATACAGTAATATTGGTTTTAGGATTATATACATTTCATGTTACTGATGCCATTATTCGTTTGTAGGTTGACCCTGGCATACAATAATTTTGAGTAGAATAAGCCGACGTTCGAACTGACGTAATAAAACCGCGGCTGGATTTTATCGCGCACTGGATTTTCAACTCTCGGCGCTTAGAAGAGTGTTGAAATTCCAGTACACGAAAAAAAATCGCCGCGATTTTATTACGTCCATGCAAACGTCGGCTAACACAGGTTGTTACTAATTAATTTACCTAAACCTCTTTTTATACTATCTGAGAACGTAACTGAATGATAACTATCATGCCAACTACTAAACTCAGCTAGCTAAATAATAACAGCCGCAATATAGCCATAATAATAACAACGCCGGGTTGATTGATCAGGTTAAGCTACACTTGCCGCGTTTGGTCCGTAGATGGGTGACCATCTTTACATACCAAGACCCATACCCCTCCGTGCCTCGGAAAGCACGTTAACCCGTTGGTCCCGGCTGTCATTCGTGGCTTTTGACAGTCGTTACGGCTCCTCAGAAGCCCAAAAGTCTGACAACCAGTCTTACCAAGGGGTATAGTATTACCCAATAACTGGTTTGTGGAGGTCAGATATACAGTTGCTCCATGTACAATACTGGAAAAGGCTAGGCAGATGATGATATTGAAGTACCATGTAATAATAATAGGGGGTGAACCTATTGCCATCAACCTAGCACAGATCCCGAAGGCTGCTACTGATAAATTCCAGATGAACAAACCCAATAACACTTTGCCCGACCCGAAAATCGAACCATGGACTTCATACTCACCAGACAGTCAGTCATCTATCTACTGAAAGTCGCACACACACACACACACAGTCGATCTTTCTGCAAAATTTCTGCTACATTATGCGTATTTAGGACATATCACTGTAATCGCAGCGTTTAACAGATTACACATCGCAGTCAATGGGGTTATGAGAACTATCGTCTTGAAATAATAATAAATAAAATCCCTTTGCCATATCGTCGGAAGCCTATTTTGTCTAATACACGAAAGACAACTATGGTAAAACCACAATTTAACAGAACCTGGGGAGTTTGCTGCGTCATTTTTTCCCAGCTAAAGCACTAGGAAGTGGTGAAGGGCGGGCATTTTGGAGGACTGTCTTATCTAATTTTGAAGTTCAAAATTTCTGGTTCTCAACCTAGTTTGAATAAATGATTTTTTTTTATACGATTGCATCCTATGATTTCTGGATAATAATTCTGACAAAAACTCACGTAGGCATTAACAATTATCTTATCAGTTTCAAGTCTCCAATATTTTCGTAAGTAAAATAGTGTTTTTTTCCTGCTAAATTTTGGAGTTAACCTTAGCATGTCTACATTTGCAAATAGAAGACAATTTCCTTATTATGTCCCAATGCGTTTGTCAGCTTTGACCTCGTCACACAAAATTAAGAAGAAATATATTTTTGCATTCGTTTCCATGGCCACCACAAGTAGTTCTAATAGTGCATTTTGATTGTATTGTTATTATGTAGAGACCTACATGTAAAGATAAATAATTATAATATTGTTTTTGCTTATGACCACACGATAAGAGTGAAAACTTACGAAAACTGGAGCCGAGTATACGAGATTCAGCGCATAGTATATGCGATTCAGTGTCACCGACCGACTGGAGCCGAGTATACCTGATTCAGCGTTACCGACCCGAGCGTGACGGTTCAGTTTCGTTCACTGTTCAAAAAGAGCGCAAATGCACCTAAAGTTTTCAAAATACGAACGCGAGGCACACCTAATCCGTCGTCGGCCGTACTCGGCCGATCAAACTCTGTAGTTAGAATATTATAAATACGAAGGGATGTCAGAAGAACCGACTCTCTAGTACCTGCCACTGAAAGTCTTAGTGGAAAATATTTGTCGGTAGTTTTCCATTGAAATTATGAGAAAGTTTCAAGTGATATTGTGATGTAAGACTGCTTTGTACGAGATCGAAAGGTAACAAACAGGCTTAAAAAAAACTTTATTTTCAAATGAATTAATTTCAAATGTGTGAAATCGTTTCAAACTTTTGTTTAGTAAAAAAATAAAATTATGATAGCCGACTAATAATATTTCTTTTTTAATCAAGGCGCAACTCAATTTATTTAGCCATCAGAAAATAGTTTTTGCAAGTTTCGTTGTTCACCGTTAAATTACAGTTATCTTTAAAAAATCTAAAACCGTTATATTATTTGATTTCTAGTCTAACTTGGACCTTAGACTCCTACGAACCATCTGACCTCCGCTCCGCCAAGAAATACCGAGGCTCTATCATTTTACAATGCATTTTATGATTGGCTTTCATATCTGTGAATCTGTTCAGTGTCGTTCTTCACTTGCCCGATGACACTATTGCGCCCAGAACTCCAAAATGTACAATAAAATCAACAAGATCCTCTCAATTTATAAACTTACCCTGCATAATGAAGTACAATGAAGGGTGCCGTAGTTGGGGTGAATTTATCCCAAGAACAAACTTAAGTTAAGTTTGTTGATTATTACTCGTTAACTTGTAGATCATACTTAGCTGTGATAGTTTTCCTTTTAATTAAATTAAATATAATGATTTAATATACATATATGATTAATAAATAATATAATATATATAACATATATTATATATAATATATATATACGGTTTTCTAGTTGTAAGCGTCTCTGAGCTAAGCCGCGGACAGACGAACAGACGGACATGGTGAAACTCTAAAGGTTCCTTGTTGACTACGGAACCCTAAAAAAGTAGAAGCTTTGGCATATTATCTACTACTTAGGTGTTGCTGTTGGTGTATTAAAAATATGAAAAACAAAACAAACGCAGCTGAAGTCACTGTCACCTGCGTTCGTTTTGTATTTCATATTTTTAATACAAATATCCAGAATAAGAAAGTAGCTCTTCTCCAGGTCCAAAGATACCTAAATATCTGTTTACTGAAACAGGTACGTAGGTTTAGGCGTGAAAGGTAACAGATAGAGTAACTTTCGCATTTGAATACTCATCCAAATTTCATTGAAATCCGTTCAGCCGTTAACGCGTGAAAAGGTAACAGACAGACAGTTACTTTCGCAATTATCATATTACTAGCTGCGCCCCGCGGTTTCACTCGCATAAGTCTGGATCTCGAGAGAATATCGGTATAAAAAAATATATAATGTCCTAACCCACGACATGGTCTGCCCATGTGCCAAATTTCATCGAATCCTGGTAAGCCGTTTTAATGTGAAAGCGTAACAAACAAACAAACTCACTATCGCATATATAATATTAAGCTAGGATTTCGACTATAACATTATTTAGAAAATTTTATTTTTTACTTATTATAAGCCTGTTTTTCCGACTACAGGGCAAAGGCCTCCCTTCCCTCTTTCCACTTTTCCCGGTCTACTGCGATTGCGGGCCAATCCTTTAAGAAGAAATCCAGCTCATTCCGCCATCTCTTTCTGGCCTTGCCGCGTCGCCGTCGTCGTTTCCAGCTTTATATTATGTCGCAGTGACAAGGTTATGGCCGACGAAAAATTTATAAATATATACTATAATTAGATACATTTTTCGTCGGTTATTTAAAAAAAAAATCAGGACTTTTCTATAAAACAGCAGATTTCAGAATCATGTACTGAATTCATGGTTAACAGTTTTCACGTCGATGCCCACCACCCTGTATACCGTAATATAATTATATGAAAGCGGTTGATGACTATCTTACTAGGAATATAACTATGATACGAGCACGATCTATTAATATAAATATTAGGGCACTCCGACCAAATAGGTTAGGTTAGAACTGTGACGACAGTGAGCCGCGCGAGCGAAGCGATCGGTGCTGCGGCGCTCGGCTGCGGCCGGCGAGCGCTACGTCAAAATTGGTTGCAGTAACAGAATTAGGGCATTCAGACGGTTATGTTGCGCTTTCTTATAATTTTATTACGGGTATATATGTAGCTATATCCCTAGGGATATAACTATATCACGGCTATAATCATCTTTACAATTATATGAAAGTTAGTATGGATTAGCGTGGATACTGTCATGTGGCCGAGGCCACGAGTTACTATGAATAAATAATAGCTCGGTGGATCTAGGGCAGGCAGCACTGCTAGCAGCCTATGAGGCACCTATACATATACTCGTATTGTAGCTCATTTACTCGATAAAGGAAAAATACACCAAAGACTGATTTACGTTTAATAAATATGCAGCACTAATCTTTTTATTTACTTCTAAAGTCAACGGCTGTAGAATTAGGACGATAAACTATAAAACGTTCACGGCCGCAGTATTTTGTACAATATATTATCTGTGCGACCTTCACAGACATGAATTTGTTACGCATTGCCATTTTAATTAGCAGCCTAGCGTTCTCGCTTAGTGCCTGTGAAACCTATGTTTGTGTAAGCAGTTGTTTGTTAAATCTGTACATGTGTTTCAGTTGTATATGGCCTGCATAATAAGTCCTTACAACTTTATAACATTTTTTCGAGAGTTTATTTAGATTTTCTTTTATGTCATATTCGTATTACCTATTCGTCTTTTGGTTAGGTTAGGTTAGTTTAATATCATCATGTATAAATCTTCTCGATCCTCAACAAAACAAGTTATTTGCTGACTGAACGAGTACCTAACGTGTTTTGATGTAAATCTGTGTTATCGTGACACAAAAGTAACAAGAATGAAGAGTAAGGGCAGAGTCACAACGAGGTCGACGACTCTAATCAATTTATTTTCTTGTACTTCCTTCCATTTTTGTAGATGTTTTGATTTAAAGGCTCTCGGTAAAGTCTTTGTCGTTCAGCGGGCGTTAATCTTAATCTTAAATCTTTCCTAAAACGGAAATGGAATTACTATTCACGTTTAAGTGGATATACTATGACAAGCCCTCAGTGTCACGTGACACAAAAAAATAATAACACATTGGTCACACAATTGAACAAAATGAACGTTTCCCTAACTTTAAAAAAAAAAAAAAATAATTTCACTCTCGATTTACTCGTGAAAGATGCATATGACCTTATTATCATTAACTACACTGACATGTACCGAATTCACGTAATTTGGCACTTTTAACACAATTTCTTAAAGTCCTTTTTACGACGCACACGAATTGAAACCCACAGTTACTAAACTTAATGGTGCAGTCGAAAGTAACTATTGCCCTCTCGTTGTCACTATTTCGACGTATAGATTTGCCATACTAAATTTTGAATTTACTTCCATTCATATAAAAAATCAAAGTTACAAGAACGAATCACACAATGGAATGGAATATGAGACACGTGTTTATGAACAAATAAATAAATGGTTTATTAAAATTACATTATTTTATAGTATATTTCATATAACTTACCCCTTTACCTGACAAAACATTGTTGAATCAGGTTACATAGTGCGTGCATTATTTATTATTTGCTGCATTTTTTAAATACGCGGACATAGCAATTTTATATGGGAAAAAATTATGATAGGAATTAAATTTAGTTTTTAGTCTGAATGTTGATTTATACGTTCACATTTCGAACTGTATTTTATTTTGTTTTACTAAAAAGTTGGTGTACACAAAATTACAACAAAATGTACATACATTTTGAAAACGACCGTTTATGTCTTATTGCTTATGAGATGTTCTTTTTCCATTGTTTTTGACCGCAATCCAGTGCACGATGAAAACGTGAACTTTGTCCCTAGAGTTTTATTCATAAGCTGTCCTTACTCAATACTTACCTAGCAGGCCCATCTGCGCTGGGTGCGACTCTTTGAATGTACCTCATTTGACGAATTACGTAGTGTCCATTGACTTTTGTTTTGTTGTTCTAGTTCTGGCACCATAACGAACACGTTCTACCAGTAACACAGCTGGTTCGTATAACTTCGTATACATAACATCGTGCCCGGCAAAATATGTGAATGCTGTAGTAAAAGGAATCCATTCATTTGGAACTGCACGCTAGTAACGATAGGCGAATAAAACTTGTAAATTTATAAAATTGCTAAGTAAATATGATGCCGATAGCTTCTTCTCGCGACTTCGTCCGCATGAAATTTCTTGTTCCTGCTTAGTGTTATTTTAGACTTTTGTTTTGCTAGAGGATTTAGGTAGGTATTTGATACTAGACGCTCTGCGCGCCGCTTCATCTGCGTGGGTTTCTGAATGTCCCATACAAACTTCAACAACCGAGGTCCACGCATAGGAGCAGATTAAAAAAAGAAATGGTATATGTCCTCTTTTAAAGTTCCAGCTTCGCTAGTTTTTATACGAAATAAAACTAAAACTAACTCAGCAGTTTTGCCGTAACAACGTAACAGACAAACAGATACAATTTCGTATGACGTACGGATGATACTTTCATGTCATCAACTCAAATATAATATTTATAACACCGTCATTAAATATTGGATCAGATATCTGTCTGATACCATATTTAATGACGGTGTTATAAATATTATGGCATGAAAAAAATAAAAGTTGATTATTAGAGACGCACGTTTTAGCAGATTTAATTTGAGTTGATGAGGCTTAAAATTTTTTTAATGTGAGAATCTAACCCTGAGTTTAGAATGCGGATATTTTGCTGTTTATCCATTTAGGGTTGGACTGCGTTGTCCATTTTGGTAGGTATATCCCCTCATTTTTGGCACTTGGAGGTCCATCTCACCTCCAATTTCGTTTTTATGAATTTGGTGTGGGGGCAAAATGACCCAATTCACTTGGGAACAGCCTGAGATTTGCATATGTGACCAATTCAGTTACCTATGATATATTTATGTCGTTAATCCATTTAGCGGAGGGCCATGATATGCATAGTTAAATAGATACTGTCTTCAATTGTTTACCCTTTGGAGGTCAAATGGTTCGAATCATAGAACTCATATATTTCATCTGGTGTGGGTGACAGATGACCTCAGATGTATGAGCAACAATAGATTTAAATACTCGGAAAGAGGTTGGGATTTTGTCGAGTCATTGTTCACCTTACATAGAGTATACCTTAGTAATTTACAGATAGGTGAATATTATTTGCAGTAAATCGATAAAAGGGTCATGTTATTCCCCAGTTTTTGCTTTATTTTTTGGTCATCGGAAAGACAGAGAGGAATCCAGGAATTCGCAGTATGGAACTCTGAAATCTTGCCACATCTAGCTTGGTTGGAAACTTACCCAACAATTTTGAATAAGGCTAGAATTTTGCCAGACAACATCAACCTTACAGAGAGTTTATGTATCCAATTTGATCATACACTTAATTCATTGCAAAAATATGCCAAACTATATAATGACTTGCAAAAAAATTGTTATTATATAAAATCAAACGCACAGACAGACAAACTTGACCCGCTTGTGTGTCAATGTCGCACCTGTTGTCTACTTACGTAATATTATTTTTTACTGGCAATTTTTTTGTTCAGTTAGGCATTTTCGTTGCAGCAACAGATAATACCGGTCTTTGGGTGACCATGAATGATTCTGGGTAGTAGATACCTACCTATTATAGTTTTGCTGATTGTGTAATTGTTATTTGTTTAAAATTATTAACTTTGAAATTCGCATCATCTTAATCTGATTTTATTGGAGTCGTTCCGTTGGTTGAGACTCTAGCAAGCTAATGAGTAATTGCGATGAAGGAAAACATTGTAAGGAAATCTAATTGTAGCTAGGCCCATTTGAGTTAAGTACAAAACACTAAATGTTAGCGCTAAACGTAAACGCATTTAGTGATTTGTTATGCAAGTGCTCCTTAATGTTCTGAAATCAGAATCGCCGAAAGCTCAGCAAGCAAGCGAGCCAGCATGGCGATAACTGCCCCTTTTTATTTTAGACTTTCACTGCATTAGATCACTTCAGGTTAATTTCATTGACTGGAATAGAAATTTAAAAAACCTATATCAGAGATTCTTGCTTCTTCTACCTGAAAGAGACAGATAATTTCATTTTCCTCTTTATTTTTAGATCCTTGGGATGCCATTGTGATCAACAATGACCACCACAGTGGAGGTGAACTCGCGTGCCCTCGGCCGCGCTCACCTCTCGCATTTGCCCCAGCGGCCTCCAGTCAACCTCACCTTCCAAGACCTGAGCTACACTGTGCAAAATGGAAAGAGTAAGTGCAATATTTGTTTTCCTATGTAGACGCTGCTTCACAACAGCTCACGGCTAAGCTGAGTACGTGGAGTCAGCTTCGCTTTTATGAAAATGTAGGCGGGGACCCACGGCCACGCTTTACATTAATGCAAACTCGTAAACGAATACACTACGCATCTAATATGGCAAACCTCTGCGTGCACATGCTACGTAGCAGAGAATGAATAAATAAAGTATGAATAAATTCTTTATTGGCATAAAAAATGTGTAAAAACAAAGTGAAGCTCTGACTCCTGAGCTAGATAAAAACACCTGTGTTACAGGGGCCAGTCTCTTCTCCTAATCAGTAAGTTCTGGATTTATGCATTAACAGAATTTGAATTTACTAGACAAACAAAAAGTATTAAAAAAGTTATTTAGTTACATTGATTATTAAAATATTCTTTTAATTTATTATTAAAATAGTTATTGAATACATGATTAAAAAATTAAAAAAAGAGAAGTTAAGATTAATATAACAATTGATTGTCGTTATATATTTGTTTAACTTAATACCCATGTCAACTACGTCAGTCCTTACGGGTGGTTAAAAGCCCGAAAGTCTGACAACTAGGCTCAACCAGTATCGTGTTACCCAGGAACTGGGTTGTGGCAGTCAGATAGACAGTCGCTCCATGTAAAATAGGTACCTACTAGTATTCAGCTGTATCTGGTTAGAGTGGAAGTTGGGAACACATAGTTGGGAAAATGCTGGGTAGATGATGATCGTCTACTTCATGTTCCGTTGCGGATCGACTTACCCAGCTGCTAAGAAACCGCGGTCTCACGTGACCGAAGTAACGTCATGATGGACTTTATTTTCTAAAGAAATTGAATTCACGATAAGCCGGACGTGATAATTTTAGCGCGAAATGTTTTGTTGTTGGGATTTAAAGACAAAAAATAATAATGTAGGCGTTTTGTAATGTTTTAATTTTATGGTGTATCAAATACTTATATCGCACCCTTAGTAATTAAGGGCACAACTAAATATTGAGGTTTTGAGTTGTTGTGTTATATGGGCTCCATATCAACTGTTCTACCACAGAGAGGGTGGTGTGAAAGAGACACAATTACAGTATTCGCTTTAATATTCTCTTTTTTCTCTTTCTGTGAAAGTAGTAGGACAGTTGATATTGAGCCCATCTAACTCAAAACCTCAATATTTCGAGTTGTGCCCTTATATTACTAAGGGTGTGATATTATAGTGTGATTATTCACTGACGATAGAGTGGTTATGGTTCCGATTTACGAAGGGAAGCCGGTAGAAATCGGGTTGTTTAGACCCGACCGACCCGTTATTTTGTTGTGTCGTGTATTTTTTGTTTTATCGTGTTTAGGCATCGATACCCATCACTTCCGTGAAGTTTTTTTTTTGTTTGCCTATATTGTGTCCCACTGTTGGGCAAAGGCCTCCCCTTTTTTTCCAAATCTCAATATTTTGTGCGATTTCAGGCCATGTTGGCTCTTCAAACATCATTAGATCGTGATACCACCTTCTCCGCGGTTAACCTCGACGGTGATGTCCTCCTTCAGGCGTCCAGTGAGTGACGGTCTTTGCCCATCTCTCCGGGTGCATTCGTGCGACGTGGCCGGCCCACTCCCACTTCAGCCTGGCTGTTTTTCCTCCAACATCCGCTACTTGAGTTATATAGCGCAGGGCGGTGTTGCTATCGCGGTGAAGACCTATGGGCGAGGATCTAAATGAATGGCCGAAATATGTATGTATTGTCTATATCAAGCCCTCTGCCACTTTCGAAGACTACATGTCGTGGTTTTGTAAGGTTGAGAGCATTATTCTAAACTTGAGTGCAAGAGAGATCTTAGGAGACTTAAAAAGTGCCTCAGTGAATGTTAACAATTGTTACTGTTATATTTTAAACTTTTGTAATCTGGTAGAGATGAATGAAGTGATGAATATGCGTGGGAGTAAGTTAGATGTTGTGTTGGTTCAGGAGGGTGCCGAAGTAAACTGCGAGTACGTCGTGGGTTCGGAGCTAGTCCCTATTGACGTGTATTATCTTCCCTTAGATATTGCTGTAATAATGTCAAAATATCTGATTAAGGAAATATTATACCCCAGCAACATTGACCGAAGTAGGGACTGGAACTTCAGCAAAGGAGACTATATACTCTTAAATTATCAAATTCGTGCCGTCCCTTCGTGCAGGATCTCCTGTGCGGCCGGGAAGCACGCGCGGCTACTAGTCAGCTTAATACCATATTCTAAGACCTCTTCGATTCATGTATCCCAAAAAAAAAAGAGGAAAATTTCTGGCAACAGACGATATCCAGTTTGGTTTACAAGAGATTTAGGCAACGACACTTAGCGTAAAAACAAATTGCATCACAAATGGAAACTTTCACGCTGTAACCTTATATATGCTCAATTTAGTGTTCTTCGTTCGGATTAAAAAATCAGAATTCAAAAGGCCTATAAATCATACTGTGGTATTGTAGGGAACAACACACGAAGTAACTACGACAGTTCTGACATCATGTCACGAGCCTGCGATCGAAGGGTGGTTTCGAGTCTAACGTTGTGCACAACGGTATAGTTTACTCGGGTATCAAAACTGCGGAAGCGTTCGCTCAGTTATTTTCCAGCGTTTTCATAACTGATTCTCTTGAATTAAACCCAAATAATCTCAGGCCGACGTACTACGGCCCCACAAGACGTAGTTAGAGGTATTGCTAAACTTAAACTCCACAGCTCGATCGGCCTTGACTCCATCCCTGCTTTTATTCTCAAGGGATGCCACGATATCCTGGCAACTCCTCTTTGCCATATCTTTAATCTAGCCCGTTAGTCAGCGTATACCCTGAGCAAAGAAAAATCTCGCGTCTTATTCCTATCCCCAAAACTAGTGACAAATCATCGATGGTGGAACACAGGCCTATTGCTGTCCTGCCAACTCTTGCAAAGGTTTTCGAGCACATACTCCACACGTATATCTACAAATGTATAAATGCGTTTCTATCTGATGCCGAGCATGGTTTTCGCCAAGGCCGGTGAGTCAATTCGAATCTGATGACGCACGTTGATTACATTTCTGGGGTTTTGGACAGTGGGGGGCCTCTATTTCGATTGCCGCAAAGCGTTCGACAGGTTACCCAACGTGCTCTTGATGAAATTGGAGGCATCAGGGTTTCTCATCTGAGTTTCTAAATTTCTTTGCGGACTATCTGCGAGGCCGCAAGCAATTTGTTAGGCATGGTTGCTTTGAGTCTGAACCTTATAATGCTCACTCAGGCGTAAGTCAGGGACCCGTGTTTGGTCCATAGCTTTTCCTTATCATGAACAATCTTATAAATAAGATTAGGTTCGCAAAATGCTTGCTCTACACCGACGATCTAAAACTAGTAGGTCAAATTGATACGTTTGCGGATTGACATACTCCTACAAAGGGACATTGATGCTATATATGAGTGGAGCACGGTCAATTCTTTTTTAATAGAAGTATGTGTTCCGTCATGACGTACAGTCGAAAACGTCAACAACTTCACTATTACTACAGATTGGGTGGTGAAGTAATAAGTCGTGTCATCAAAGTAAAGGACCTAGGCGTGACCTTTGACACTGGTCTGACATTTAGAGTGTCTCCACTCTTGTAAAGAATCTTTTAGGCGTTTAGGTTTTGTTTTACGAAATGCTCGTGACTTTCACAACCCAAATATAGTTAAGCTTCTATGCACTACTTGGGTTCGTAGCAAACTTGAGGCTGGTACCTATATCTGGCATAAAAATATTTTTTTTTAAACTGATATTTTATTACCTAAGGTTTTTGACCCCAAAAAAAAAAAAATCATTTCGCTAGTCAATTTAAGCCTGCTCTGTATAAACAAACCTTTAATCATTGTAATAGTCAGTCTTTTCTATTACAAATAGGTGACCTTAAATTGGACACACAATAGACCCACGCGCCTTGCCTTGCACTTGTTCTTATTTCTAGAATTTCTAATTAGGTAAGTGTATTGTAATAAACTTTGTACTTATTAGAAAACTCTAGGCTCAAGCATAAAATAATAATTTCATTTGAATACATGAAAACAGGATGTAAAAAGACCCGTCACGAAGCCGTAATTTATTACCCGACTGCGGCGAAGCCAAAAAAGGAGCGTTATGTGTTTGACCTGTATGTATGTTCGTCTCTATGTTCCTCCGTAACTGCTAAATGGCAGAACCGATTTTAATTAATTATTTATGTCGTTTGATTCGTCTTTATTGCGCGAGTGTCACTGGGTATATAAAAATTTAAAAACAATCGCCTAAATATATGTTTAAAAAAAACTCCCTACCTATCGAGTGGGGTATCAAAATGAAGGGTTTTGAAAGGTAATCACAAAAATAAATGCAAATTATACGTTTAAATGTAATTTGAACCGAAAAAGCTACAGATAAAAAAAAAAGAAAGACCTGGCTGCAGAAACACAATAACTGAAAAGAGAATAAAAATAAGCATTATATCTATAAAATTTTGGTATCGCAGGCCGACAAACAAAAGTTACACCATATTTTCAGGTTATTGGTTTATCCCGCATGCAATACCAAACCTGTATAGATTATAATGCTTGTTTTTATTCTCTTTTCAATTATTGCATGTCTTTTGGGCTAATACACATCATTGTCTGTTTCGAGGGGCTGCTTGGGGTCTGTTTTGAGAGGGGAGCAGTGGTAGTCCAGTGGTAACAGCTACGGTTTACGAGTTGTAGGTCATAGGTTCGAGGAAAGTTCGCTTCTCACAGAGAGGAGGCATGTGTCCCAGCAGCAGGAACATTATAGCCTGACTATGCTTGAGGCCTGGCGATGTATGCCGAATTAAAGGAGTTGTTCTAGTTCAAGTACAGATGATCCCATGTTTTATACTACTATAGCCAAATTTGTTATACTGACATGTGTGACAGCTACGTCTTACACTCGCGCCACGTCATTGTGCTGTCATTGTACTTTTCTAGTGTGTGTACATTTAGCGGCCAACTGTTGGACGCTATTTCTATCGACGTATGAACTTTGACTGTCTTTCTAGACATTTATACCTTTGAAGTATGTGTAACCATTGTATTATTTTTGACGAAATACATAAACTATTATTGTATTAAAAATATTCTTATGACGATTTACAATTAATAAAATTGATTGAACAAACGAACCTTTCAAATATTAACGGTTCAAGCAGTGCATAACTTTACCACATCATAAGATTAAGTTATATGCAGTATTATGCATGCATTTAGTAAAGATATCCGGGGACGTTGCATCTTGTGGTTAGGTATATCAATAATACCGCGGTTACGGGGCGATGAACCCAGGCAGTTAGAGTTACATGTGCATTCAACAAATATGGCAAAATAGTCTCGAACGAATAAGAAGTCGGAAAAAAATATTGTTTCGAATTATTGTCTACCAATTTAAATTGTCCACATCTATCTGTCATTATATAATATAATAATCTTGAATACTTAAGAAAGTGGCTACAAATTGTGTGAAGTCCCTGACACTTGTGCTAGGTGGTTAACCTGTGTAACAAGAGCCAGTGCCCTTGTGTTTCTTTGACAGTTATAGAAAATGGCTATAACACTGCATGTTGACGTAGTGTGTCCATTTGATAAACGATTAATTTTCCTAACCGTACAAAGATAGCAATAGAGAAACATAATTATAGGCACTAATGCACTTGACCAACCCCCGGCGTTATCGAAAAGCGATAGAACTAGGAATTGAAACTAATTGTTTGTTTGACTGACTTTTCTTCGGGTGTTGTGACAGTCAGCGATCAATTATTAACCTCTGAATCTATTTTACTTAAACGGGAGCTACAAATCTTTTGTATACTTACGTTTCTTGAGCCTGAAAATAGTTGATGACTTGAATGGGAAAACAGTAAGTCGCTTTCCTCGTCGGCGGCGTGCGGCGGGACAGGTGCCAAGACTGGAAAAAAATCTAATAGAGGCACTAAGATAATAAGAAAGAAAGAAAGAAAGATAGGTTTATTTGTCACAGAGACACGTGCATACATAAAAGACAAGAGTAAACGAAAACAACAAAAAGTACATAATAAATCACGAGCATAAAACAAAAATTAGTCGGCAGCTGCACGACATGACTGTGACAAGAAGGCTTCCACTCAGCATGATGCAGTGCTATGGGGTATCCACAGCACAGCGCTGATTTTCAGTGGTCACCCGAAAAAAAAAAAAGAAGAAAAGACGTACGGAAATCAAGTCAGGTACAGTGATTTGTTTATTACATAGACAGTAGTAAAATAAAATAAAATAAACAGTGCTTAGTGCTTAATAGACATTAGATACTTATGCCCACTTGCACGTTTAGTCGGGTTAAATGAATAAATGTAGAGTTTGCATTTTAATTCTTATTACGCGTTGTGCCACTAAAAAGTAGCACCAGTACCCTAATTGCGTAATACAACACAATCACCATTTGTTTCGATTTGAAACAGATTGCTAATCTATTGCTTCATAAGTTGGAAAAAAATAATCTGCTCAACAACGTAAATAATGCAATGAATGTTGTTGTACTGTCAAAATGAAACAAATTAGGCATAATTGTTTACGAAAATAAGTTACGCAATTAGGGTACAGGTTAGTTAACCTGATAATAGTGGTTTTTGAGTTGGGAACATTGAATTTCAATCGTTGAAACATAAAATTGAATTGTAATCCCAGATAATATGTAACCCGCCCAAATATGAATGCACGAACAATAAATGGAAATTGTGTATCCATCTCTTTTACACTACATTACGATACGTAATACTTTCTTGTCTTTGTATGTTATAACATTACATTTTATTTTAATCGTATTGTATGTGGTTTCCATGGAGATTTAGTTTATTGATTGATGAAAATGTCAAATTAGGAAAAAAATTATTTAAAGATTTTTTAATATAATATTTTAATATATTCATGAATATATTGTCTGATATACTTACCGAATTTTCACTTAGTATAACGTCGAACAATATAAAAATACAAAATATGAAAATAAGTTATCGAAGGTGGTAATAATATAAGAGGTACTACCTCTTAACGTCAATTTATTCTTTCATTACTATCACGTGCTATCACTAACCCAGAGTTAAGCGACTTATAACTCTCTTACATGGATGGGTTAAATATTTAAATTTTAACCTTAGTGGCAGAAGATGAATTTTTTTTTTTTTTGGTGGATAATTATCAAATAACTTCTAACGCTCTGCGCTGTCCGGAGCGGAAGGGCGTGTCAGACGCGAGGATTTTTGCCTCCAGATCCCAACCGGCGGGCTGGCCGCCGTTTCAATGAACGCGCCCACACCAGAGCCCCGTAAAGGGCCATTGACCGCACGACCCCCGCGTAGAGTCTTCAGCATCTTCGCTCCAGTCTAGGAGACAAACGTCGGAAATGCTCCACCAAGTTCTACCGGCTGTCGAGCACGAGTCCTAGATACTTCATTGACGGCTCAACGCCCGACGAGGCGGTCTGCAATGACTCTTTCAAAGAGCTTGCCTACCTCGTCAAGCAGCACGATAGGCCGATAAGCAATTCAATTCAATTCAAAATATTTTTATTTCATATAAACCTACATGGGTACTTATGAAATGTCAGAAGCTAGGTGCACGGTTCCAATTGGTTGTTTCCTATGGTGGACGGAGCGGAAGTGGACGGAGAGTCCGCAGGGCGCCCCGGCTTTTTATTGATGACCAGTTTCCCCAACGAAGTGGGAACTGGCCCCTCTCCAAGCAGGCGCCTAGGAGCCCCCTTAGTCGAGGCCCGAGAGCTTCCAAGGCCAGGACCCAGGCTTTCCCAGGTAAGCCGTCGGGTCCTAGGACGGTATTTTTGGCATTTAGCCTGCGTACCGCCACTCTCATCTTTACCTCAGTCACCTTCTGAGCATCGTCGGTTGAGGTCTGGCGATTGAGCAGGCCACGGCAAAAAGTTGATGCAAACATCAGCAAGAATTCGTGTTACAACTCTAGCCTTGTGTGGACTAGCATTTTCATGCATTAGTCAATCGGCTTCGCAAAGGTATGATCACGTCTGAAACAATCCTCTTCGTTTAAATCTGAGCTATGAGGTTGCCTCTGATCCAAATGAGATCGGCTCTTCCACCGATCCAAATACCGGCCGAAACCATAATTGTTCCCCCTCCATATGAATAAACTTCCTGATAAAATTTCAAACGGTCTTGACGTCCAGAGGTCCTCCAAACTCGAGTACGTCTTGTATCCGGCCTCATACCGAAACGAGATTCATTGGAAAAGCAAATACAACGCTAGTCTTCGTCCTCCCAAGTGCTGTGTTCACAAGCCCATCGTAAACGGGCCCTACGATTGCGGGCTGCTATACGTGGAACTCTCAGCGGCCTTCGGGAACGCAGACCCACTTACGATTTCGGATGGTTTGGTCGCTTATAAGCAAGCCTGAAGAGCTGTGGAGCCTCGCAGTCAACATCATGGCGGTCATAGTACGATTCTGTCGAGCAGTATTTTGGATGTACCGGTCCTGTCTGCGTGTGGTGAAACGTGATCGTCCACCACGTCGCTCGGCCACGCTGCCCGTGATATGATAGCGTGTCCAGAGGTGGTTTATAACGCTCTGTGTAGTGCCAAGAGCGACAGCCACAGTACGTTGCCTGGAACCAGCTTGCAACATTCTGGCGGCTCTCATCTTCTCTTCTCGAGTCAAATGATGTCGTCGCTCCATATCGATGCAATTTTTTTCAGTTCCGATGCAGAAATTGTAATGGTTTTGTAAAAACGCTATTACACGCTTTTATAGAAATCCTGATGACAGTTAATATTCTATTTTTGATCAAAATTTAAGAAAATTCTTTATTCAAATAGTGAAATTCACTAAAATGAATCGATAACGATCCAAATAATAATCCTCAATTGCAGCGATACGCTAAAACGTACTTGACCCTAGACACTTTTGATGCGTGTAGTGGACGTGTGTACGTTTGTTATTGCAAGTTTTTGCTAAGTTGTTTTCTTATCAAAGCTAGTTTTTTTGCGTGACCTTCGTTTATAAAATGCTTAATTAATGTTTGATAAGCTGATAATTAAAACAATGCATTGTTTAACTGACGTACTTATTTTGATTTTGTTTGGCAATTTAAGCAAGCATTGTCTACAAAAATAGTTTTCTGGGCCAATAGAAAATGATCAAGACTGCCATAGTGAATTGCAGCTGATAGGCATACAAAAAAGAGGGCGAATTCGAACTCATCCCGAGTTTGAACGAAGCCCAAAATATTTAATTAGTGTAATAACATAATTATTATGTAGGATTCCTGTGCGTCGACTGGTTTGTTTTAAACGGTTGTACGTTGTTTTATAGGTTTCATTGTCGTAGAATTTCATTTCACATATTTTTTTCTCATATTATCATTTCATAGATTAATCAATACGCAGAATATTTACTTTCAATTTTAAATAATTGATTTTTGTTACAAAAAAAAATTATGTTTCGATATTCATATCATAGAATAACAAATCAAATATTCTTTATTCTCATATTGTTTAGTAAATGCTTTTCTTGATTTTTGTTTTTTTTAAGTTTTATATTAAATAAAACTTAAAAACAAAAATCAAGAAAACCATTTTATCAAGTGACAGTTTCTAAACATTTCAATTCATACCTTTGACAAATATTCAATAGACTTTAATATTTTATAGGGTAATTTCTTTTTGTCAGCGTAGTCGACGGAGCCCTTTGCGGGGCTCTTATTTCTGTGTGGTTTAAAAAAATAACTACGAAAAAAAGAGCCTAAGTTCCCAATCGACTTTAATTCGACGCTTAATTTTCAATATTTTATAATTTTATAGGGTAAACATTTTTTTTTGTTAGCGTAGTCGATGGGGGTCCGAGTCGGGGTGCCCCGTTTAAAACGGTGTCCCCTTGGATACCGTTTTAAACTAATACGTGCATTTTATTTAAAGTAAAAAATAAATAAAACAAAGATACAAAGTTTAAATATACTTTTAAAAAGTAAAATCTTTCTGTTCCTTGTTTGTTTTTTATCTAGTAACAAATATTTGTTAAGTTTTATTTCAATAAATTAACACTTGACTTCGTTTTTTTATTAATTTATAAACATAATTTACTTGGAATATTTGCATTACTTTGTTTTATTTAATTCGTAGGTTATCGTACTTTTGGATCGAGGTTATTCTTTATTTAGTATTTGGGATCAAAACATTACGTAAATAAAACCTACATAAATTTTGCCCATTTCTTAAGGCAGCTTTCCATGGTGCCCGATATTGCGAACGGACGCGGCGAGTCCGTACCTTCAAAGGTGCGAGCTTCTTTTTCATTTTGTATTTTGGAATGACAAGATAGATCCAAGCCGTGTTCAAGTTCGCGACAAGTCAATCGTCATCCTTAGGATACCTCGTTGAGAGGTGAAACACGAGTCGATTTCTTTCAGGGTTTTTTTAAGACCCTTTAGAAAGAGCTAAGCGGAACAGGTTTCTAAATATATCCACTTCTATTGTATTTTATAATGGATTTCCGCAACGTCACGCCTGAATCAATTAACTATCTGGATGTGACAAACTTAACTATCGCATTACGGCAACCTGTAAAGATAGATCTAAGAGTTGTTTAAAAAAAAAAAAAGTCTTACCTAAGTAATGGGATGTGAATTCGGATCGCTCTAAGAAAAAGAACGTCGTCCTTTTTTCACCAGTTAAAAATAGGGAAACCTAAGAAAAGATGAATGGATTGTGTGACGGATTATATTATGACATGACTAAGAAGGAAGTGTACACAGATGAACACTGATAGAGATGTATTTAAAAAAAAGAAATTAGTACTGTGCCGACCCAAAATAAATTGGCTTAAGGGGAAGAGGAACATAAGACAAGACAATTAGGTATTTCTTACAAAGAAACAAGTGCGTGTCGGACTACGCACAATGAAGGGCTCCGTAATTGGGATGAATTTATCCCAAAAACAAACTTAATTCTGTAGTTTTAAAACATTTCCACCCATAAATTACTATCTCTCTCCCATAATTCTGCCATAGATAAACGTCACGGTAATTTCTTCAACTGTAAATGTAAGTTTGTTACCGCATTTTTTTTTTAAATGTAGATAAACGACGACGACGACGTCGTTGGTCTAGTGGTCGCAAACCGCTACTGCTGAGTATGAGGTCCTGGGTTCGATTCCCGGGTCGGGCAAGGTGTTATTGGGTTTTTCCATCTGGAATTTCTCAGTAGCAGCCCGGAGTCTGGATTTGTGCCCGGTTGATGGCAATAGGCTCGCCCCCTATTACATGGGACTTAAACATAACTGGCGAAATGTGGGTGTACTATAGGTACACCTCTGCCTAACCCTTCGGGGATTACAGGCGTGATGTTATGTTATGTGTGTTTATAAACTACAAATTACCAATTTTCGGACTTTTTTAATTGTGCTGTGAGACCTTGCTTCAATGGGAAGTACCCTATATGTTTTGATTTATTTACGAGTATCAAAACACATCGCATAAATGGCCATATTTTTTATTGCTTTCACGTAGAAGCTTAATTTTTTAGAGATCCAAGGGACCGTAGACCTATGTATTTGTATTAATTTCAACTTGATACTTCCACCCGTTCTTGAGATAAAGGGTCTTGACAGGCTGACAGACAGACAGACGGACAACAACCTATAAGGGTTCCGTTTTTCCTTTTGAGGTATGGAACCCTAAAAAAATATTTTCTCAAAAATTACAACAAAATATCACGCCTGTATTCCCTGACGGGTTAGGCAGAGGTGTACCTACACCCACATTTCGCCAGTTATGTTCGTTTAACTGCCTCGTTGGTCTAGTGGTCGCAAGCGCTACTGCTGAACATGAGGTCCTGGCATTGATTCTCGGGTCGGGAAAAATGTTATTGGGTTTTTCCATCTGGAATTTCTCTGTAGCAGGCCGGAATCTGGATTTGTGCCCGGCTTATGGTAATAGGATCGCCTCCTATAACAAGGGCCTTAAAAATTACAATAAGTTTTAATAAGATACAGAGGGCACAAAAGTGGGCATAATATTATGGCTATAAGCGATTTTCTACAGATAATAATATTTTTTATTTTTATTAACAATAATAATAATGGTACAACTCATCTATCCTAAACAAAAATGTACAGATATTTTAAAGTTAGATACAGACAACCTTCCTTAAGACAGAAAAATGATGGATGATGATAATAATCTATGAATCGATAATGAGAAAATTAAAGACATAAAGACCGTAGCACGTGAACTGCCCCAGCAAAGTCTACAAAGAGATATGATATGTAAGCGTGGTGCAC
Source organism: Omphaloscelis lunosa (assembly GCA_916610215.1). Lineage (NCBI taxonomy): Eukaryota > Metazoa > Arthropoda > Insecta > Lepidoptera > Noctuidae > Omphaloscelis > Omphaloscelis lunosa. The sequence goes on from OU744247.1 coordinate 19,351,577, forward strand.
CGTGCAGTTGCATCGGCGTATATAATTACTGGTGCCCAGGGAACATTGGTCAATGTTTAGAAAGCTGCACGTTACCGACGAATAGTGAAGCGCGTGGAAATTCGCACTATCGATACGGGAGAATATGTTGAATTTGTCAGATTAGCTTTTAGTTTTGAGGAATTGACTAAAAGTAACAAATAAAAGCTTTTCAAATCAGCAGCCTAATTGCGTACCACACTTTCAATCATAATCCAAGGGTTTTGAAGGAAATTCCTAAACCATTGCTTAATAGGTTTGAAAAGTTCGTCTGCTCAATAACGTAAATAACGCAATGAACGTGGCTGAATTGTACGAATGAAAGGAATTGCGATCAATTATCATTTTATGTGTGTTACGCAAAAGAAATAACCAACGTAAAGAAATGACCAACCGCAACGCAATGCAATAAAAGATCCTTCTCGAGTACGGTTATCATCTGACAGTCATTTACCGTATTTGACAGGCATTTTACGGTTAAGACAGGTGTGCAGCCGGCGCTAAGCTGAGACAGGCTTTTTTAATTTTCCTAATACTCGTAAATGCACAGTTGAGTAAAGAAAGGAATCGTCTGTCTCAGTCGGAAATGTCTTCGGAAAAATATCACTCAGTGTATTACAGTACTCATAGTAAGTTTGTTTTTTCGAAATTAGTTTAGTGATCGTAGATTGTTCATTTTTAATAAATGTCAGTCTTTAAAACTATTTGATGCGTATTATTTATTTTAAAACTTTTACAATACACAGGCACTTATCTGAAAAATCTGGCATTTTGTATGTCCTAGAAAGGTTCTCCTTTACATACATGGTAACCTTATTCTCGGTATCTACCACGCATTCGTTTCTCGCACTCGCGCTCCGGGGTAGGCAGCAGCGCTACCTAATAGTTAAAGCAATGGCACGTAAAATTTAATCGGAGAGGCAACCGGATGGCGAGTGGTAGTCTGGGTCTTGAAGTGATACCGAACCCCCCCGGTCTGTCCGAATGGACCCCAAATGGACGGAAGCAGAGGTGATGGGGGTGATGGGGTGATGGTGGGGGTGTTGGGGGTAAAGATTTTTTTTTGAGGTGACATTCAAAATTTAAGCTCTAATAAGTGCATGGAATTTGTGTGTATCAATACCATCAGGTTGCCAACCCCCAACATCGTTATAATTGATATAATGTATACAATTATTGAAATTCCTTACCAATGATTTATCACCGAAAATGAGGGTGAATTTTATCAAAACCAGATGGCATTGATACACACAAATTCCTTGCAGTTATTAGAGCTTAAATTTTGAATGCTAAGTCCAAGAAAAAATTTTTGCCCCTATCCCCCATATCTCCGCTCCCGTCCATTTTGGGTCCATTCGGACGGTACGAGGGGATCCCGTATCACTTCAAGACCCAGATTACCTTTCGCCATCCGGTTGCCTTTCCGATTAAATTTTACGTGCCATTGTCTAGAATATAAGAGAGCGTGAGCTAAGATTCTTGCAAAGATCTTGCGGTTAGGAAAGAAGTTGATGAAGGGAAGATATATCCATGAAGACCTTAATTAAAAGCTGTCTTAACACTCACCAGAGGTTCTAAACGAAGTGACATTGACGGCTACGGAAAAGCTTATGTTGAGGATTGACAAAAATACAGACTTAAGCTTGCTGAAATTCGCTGTAGAACTACGAAACGCTTGCCACTTGTCTAGACCCTCAGTTGAACTACCTCTTGGATTTTTCCTTTGCTGTGAATATTACACCCACCACCACGCCAATCAGGTTTATTCGTTATCTAATCGAAGTAAATACGTTTATCGACATCACAGTTTCGTTTCACTAAACCTTTACACGTGACTGTCTTGTAACCCTAATGAGAGTAGACGGTATGCGTCGGCGCACGTGTTTATTGGTGAGAAAATCCGATAGAATTCATTTATGTCTTCACGCCCGTTATCCCTAACGAGGTTAGTAGTGCTGATAGCTTGTTGCAATATCTTGGCCAACATTGCAGTTAGTATTGGGATAGGTCGTTCTGGGTAATAACAATTTTTACCTAACCTTAATAATAATGGTAATGGATAATAACGCCAACACCGGTGTGACAGGTCTTGTAAGCTTCATAATATTTGTATTAAACCTATGGCGGCATCTACATTGCCACATGCGAACGCATCACACTGACGTTTACGCAAAATTCTGCATCTCGCAAGCAGAGTTTTATCGTGCGACTGGCATATATACAACGTCCCGACAACAATCGTTGGGCAGTAGCCCACCAGATATAACACCCGTCTGGTCGGAAGATCCTCCCTTTTTTATGGAGGATGAGTGAACTTTACACCCTGTTCCTTATACCTCTATAGACCTAAGAAGGAAAAACATTCTGATCAACAGTGACCAGCGATTTTTTACATAATATTTAAATGTTTTATTTTAAGTGTATGTGAATTTGTATTTGTACCTACTAATACTAGATTTTAAGTAATATTATTACTAACCCTATGGACTCTGTCTGAAATAATGAAAAAAACTATCTTATGTATTCTATTTTATGACCCAGTAACTGGGTTGTGTAGGTCAGATAGGCAGTCACTCCATGTAAAATACTGGTATTCAGATTTATCTGGTTTGACTAGAAGCCGAACCTAATATAGTTGTGAAAAGCAGATGAGTGATCTACGAGTGGTTTCTTTTATTTAACCTTTTTGCTAAATGTTGAATGGATTGTGTGAAAGTTGGTACGGGTAGAAGGGGGGTGAATAATGAGATGACGACTAATAGAAGATATTTGGATGACGAAGACAAGCCAAATAAATTAGGATAAGGTCAGTAGGTCGATCTTGATGTTTTCTTGATTCGTCGTTTACCGATAGTTAATGTTATCTAGTACTTTCTTGTTGATTTTATAGTTCAATATTGCATGAACTCTTTCATTGTGGGTGGGTTGTTGCTCTAACGACTGTTACCAACTGCAAAGTCAAATCCATTTGCGTCTAAATAATGTAGTAGCTGGGACTGGTTTAAAGGTTATGTACCTACCTATTGGATTTCAACGAAGTAGTAAACTTGTTCGTGTTAATTAACTAATAAATCTTAGAAACCTGTAACCTTATATCTTAACAGAAATGAATGGCTAATGTATTTTTTTAACACAGTAGTTTGTTTTTATCGCTATTTTAGAAGTACGTCACTGTAGGTGTCAATGTCGGATTTAAGGAAATCAAGTTGTCTGTAATCCTGGTATTTGTTATTTGATTCTCAGACTGTTACTAAGACCTAAGTTATCTCAGTCAGAGATATTGAGAATTTTGAAAGAAGCGAAAGTTTTCATTCCTATTTATTTTTAGTCGAAACATTGGGGGAATCGTCAACCTTATATCGATCACACCTAGCAAGAACACCAGCAGCTTTTAAGAGCTTCGATAAAATCACAATAGCCAACACTCCTGCTCTTTTCCAATTTATTAAGGGGTCGGCAAAGAACATCTACTTCCATACAAATCTTTGAACTACCGTATCATTAGTCACACCTGGTCTAGCCTTACCTATCTTGCACACAATCGATCCATCATTTCTGTGGTCTTCCTATATTCGTACAGCAAGCCGCATTTACACTCAAATCTTTTTAACAACATGACTCCTGCAATGATGGAAGTATGCACAGTAAAATGATATCAAATATGCCTTTAGTTATTTCTAAACAATTTGATAGCTAAGCACCTATCGAATGAATTAGAACAAAGCAATATGAGATGGCGACATACATTTTGAAAGGCATCGTTATTTCGAAGTATATGGACGTAAAGACACTTATGGAAACTGCAGGTTATAACTGTTACTGCATTTTGTTTGTGGAAGGTACACCGTTGCAAAATATGCTGTTAGGATGCAATTGTGTGTTTTCTCATACATATGCAACGACTTGCATAGGATTTGGAAAACTTTAGTTTGTTTAGTGTTTTCTCGAGTAAACGTTGTTTTATTGAAATATTTCCTTTGTTTGCGTTTTAGGGTTCCGTAGTCAACAAGGAACCCTTATAGTTTCGCCATGTCCGTCTGTCAGTCTGTCTATCTGTCCACGGCTTAGTTCAGAGAATGTTAGTACTAGAAAGGCATGAGTTTACATATTAATCACACCGATAAAGTGGTAATATACAATCAAGAAAAAAAAATATCCCATGGGGTGGGGTATCGTCGGAAAGGTCGTTCAAAAATATTGTGAATTTGTAAAGACCATTTTTGGATTCAGGGATCCGCTTGCGAAATATTAAGCTTTAAAGTGTTAATTTTTGTTAAGAGTCAAGTGACGTCCCCCCCCCCCCCCTCTGCCAGCTAAATGGTTGGTTCTGGATATATGGAAAAATCCACTAATATTCGACCAACTGACATTTGCAGTTAAAAAAAAAACATGCTCTCCACTGTTAAGTTTCTTCCCTTCATTGTGCGCGGTCCGACACTTGGCCGGTTTTTTGTTCTAATTTAAGACAGGATTTCAGTTTCCTATTTAGATCTTGTTGAGGACAGTTGACGAAATTCAAGTATTTTTTACGTCGGACTGACGTGATTCAGCTAGTTGTCTTTATTTAATTATGGACTTTTATAATTGCAATGCGCAATTTTGCAGCTAGATGAGCCGACGACCTTAAAACAGCTGCCGGGACAGACTAAGAATCGGATAATAGAATCGGGTCTGAGAGGCCTGTGTCCTCTTTCCAGTTGGACTAGGCTAAAATGATTAAAGGATTTCCTTAACAACACCGATGTACTTACAATGTTACTGAAATGAAATTTTTTATTCTGTAAATAGGATATCGGAATCACTTTCAAACGTCATATTAAAAAAAAAAATAAGCTAGTTTAGTTCAGCGTTTCCTATCTGACTACTCTGAGAAGAAAGACCGAAACAAACTCAGAGGTCACAGTCTCTTTTAAAGTCCAGACATAATCTTGGTCAGGCCATATGAGGTCCATGTAGATTAGTGTCTGAAATGGTCTTTTGAGGAAAGAATCACACAGATTTAAGTGGACCTGTCCAGTCAGTGCAAGCATTTGTCAGTAATCGTGGAGCTCAACTCAGAACTTAAGGAGCTCAACTTGACGAACAATACCAAAGAAAGGACATTTGGGTAGGCCGCATAAACTAATCAAATTGCCAGACCATAATTAAAACTAACTGAAAAATGAAAATAATAATGATATCCACATAGTCCTCACATTCACAATAATTAATTAAAATAATATAATACTTTACAAAGCAATCATGTCATTTTGAATATAATTTTCAACAATGTCAATGTGTATATACTAGTGTAAGATTATGTTTTTATTTAGTTCCTTAATCCTTGTACGACATGACTGCCTACCTTTTATGACTTCCATAGTAGGCATATGGGTGGTCCTGCTGTAGTTGTGACTAAAATATATTTATATACTGCCTCGATAGTCTAGTAATCGCAAGCGTCACAGCCGAGCATGAGGTCCTGGGTTCGATTCCCAGGTCGGGAAAATTGTTATTGGGATTCTCAATCAGGAATTTCTCAGTAGCAACCCGGAGTCTGTATTTGTGCCCGGTTGATGGCAATAGGCTCGCCTCCTATTACATGGGACTTAAATATAACTGGCAATATGCGGGTGTACTATAGGTACACCTCTGCCCAACCCTTCGGGCATTATTTATAGGCGTGATTTTATACTATATCCTATACTATTAAACGAGCATTATTTGTATATACATATATTTTCATATTTGTAATCACGTTCTCGAAAACGGCTCTAACGATTTCGATGAAAGTTGCAATACAGGGTTTACGAGAGCGATAAATCGATCTAACTAAGTCTCATGTCTGGGAAAATTTGTTTTCTATATTTTCAACGCTTTGGGAATGTGATACAACGTAGGTATACATGGATGATATGTTTATTTGTTTGCACTTGAGCAGAGCTCGGTCAACCAGGTGCTATAAATTTTTGTAACATTATTTTTCCTCATAACCACATCATGAAGCTACCTACTGCTAGTGTAATGGTATCTACTTCCATTCTGGTGTGGAAATATAAGATGCTCATAGAATTTATTAGCAGTTTAAGTGTTTAAGATTCTATGCACGCTTTCAAGGGTTTTTGGTGAAAGTTAGCGAAGGGCTTGTAAGCGACTTGTGTTGGTCATTTTAACTTATTTATGAGTAGCTGCACCCGCGGCTTTGTCGTCAAGAAATGGTTCGTGTTAAGTTTTCTATTAGATAGATAATAATTATTATATATTGTCAATCGGGGAAATAAATTCTTTACTAAACTGACTACTACTTTTACCGTATATTTATAACACAACTATCATTCTTTAACAGGTGTAAGAAATGGCTACAATACGGCAAATTGACGAAGTTTGTAAATTTAATAAGTAATTAAGATTTATTGTTCAACTAGAACTAGATTAAATGGCAAGGTAATATTAAAGCACAATCATAAAGTTTCTTAATCTAGTTAAAGAAAGCGGGGATGATTTTTTTTTCTCATCTATCCCATAGTGTGGGGTGTCGTTGGAAAGGTCGTTAAAATTAAAAGGAAACTATCACAGCTAAGTAGGCTTTACAAGTTAACGAGTAATAAGCGATCAACTTAAATGTGCGGCCAGCCCGTCCCGTCCTTGATGTCTTAGCCAAGTCAAGGTTCGCACCCCACAGAACCCCCCCTCCCCCCCTTAGAGTTCACCTAGTTTTAATTAGTATAGTTGATTAAACCCTGGCTGTAGGTTTTAAGTGTAGTAGCTAAGGCACCCACAGAAAAGCCCGGTTAAGTAGTCATGATCTCAGAGGTCAACTAGAAGATGCCCACCTAAAAAAAAAAATACATTTGCGGTTGCAAAAACATGTTCTCCTATACATTTCGCATGTACAAATTTAAGTTTGTTCTTGGAATAAATTCATCCCAACTACGGAACCCTTCATTGTGCGTAGTCCGACACGTACTTGGCCGGTTTTTTTAATTGTCCAGTTTGCTCCCGAAACGTGAGCCCAATATACAAAATTCATTTATTTACGTTACACGTCCGTGTTTAGGTCACAGAAATTCATATGTGTACCAAATTTCAATTAAATTGGTCCTGTAGATTCGGAACAAATTGGCTATGATAGACAGACAGACACACGAGTGATCTTATAAGGGCTCCGTTTTTTTCCTTTTGAGGTTCGGAACCCTTAAAATCTAAAAATATAAATTTGTTAAAGAATTAACTTCCATGACTGGTCATTGAAAGCACGAACAACATTCGGTGTTAAGAAATTAACTTTAGAAACTTTAAGAGGTGCTTTAAACCGTCGAGCTGAATAACTTTTTCTAAGGGACCCTACTTGGAAGTCGTAAAAAAAATCTGCTGTTCCATAGTAAAGTTGAGGACCTACTGTTCTAAACTGTATGGAACAGCTGTTTTTTTTATGCGATTTCAAAGTTGGTCCTATAGTAAAAGTTATTCAGCTCGACGGTTTTTTAACACCTTATATAAGTACATTCATCTATTTTGATTTAAGCGAATTAAAATTGTAATCTATATTCTGTGAGCGAGATGTACAATTTACGCATTGTTATCTTTAAATGTTTCTTTTAATTTGAAAACATTAATATAATAAATTGAAGTCGTGCAAATCGCTTCAAGAAGAACTAATATTTATTCAAATGGTCTATTCGCCCGAAATCGGGCGTCACCAATAAGCCGGCAGAATGGTACAAACGGAGCTCTTATTGCTATTAGTTTGGGATGGGATTTCGTTAAACAGTAAAACTGTTACCAACAGATTGTAAGATAGTTTCACATTTGTAATTATGAATTTAGATAGACAACCATCGAGCATGCTTTTTAAGTAATCGGAAGAATTCAATAAAAACTATGACAATTCTTTTAATGGCCAGTTGTTTTGACAACAGCCAGTTAAGGCGAAAGCGCCGACCCTGCCCGCGAAATTCAAATTTTCTTACGTTTTTTGTATTTTTTAGGTCAGTCTGAGATCTCATGTTAATGATTGATTGATTTGCGGTCGTAAAAATAATAAATATATATTTACAGAATGTTAATAATTAAAATCGTAAATACAATTCTCAGTGATGGTGTATAATGTCATAAATTCATGAAATTGACATTCTTAGCAGCAAATAATTTGATAGGTTATTTAGGTAACCGTGAGATGTGGAAGAAATGGAGGGAGGCCATCTTTTATGACCGCCAATCAATCAATCATTAACATGAGATCTGAGACTGACCTACAAAATGAAAAAAACATAAGAAAATTTGAATTTCGCGGGCATGGTCGAAGGTTCCACCTTAAAGCGAAAACGTCAGGGTAGCCAGCGAAATTGAAATATTCTTACGTTTTTTGCAATTTGTAGGTCAGTATCATGTTCTATGTTGATCTAAATTGATTCGTAGCCATATCAAATATTTATATATATAGAATTATAATCATCAATAAGTTTGAATTACCCTACTACCGAATGAAATTATGACATTTGAGGTTAATTCAAACTTAAGGACTGGTATTGTTGATTCTAATCATTATAATTACATTACAAGTCGTGATTTTTGTTTTATTTTATGTATTCATATATATCATTGGTGCAGTTTAACTCATCTATCATTCCCCAGTCGATGCAAGCTAAGAGTGTTTTTCTATTTTTTTTATTATCAATAGACTCGATGAACTTTGGATCCCTGTTAGGGTCACGAATCATATTTTAAACCGTAATATTTGAATATTGCGGGCTACCTTAGCGCATTCTCCATACGTAATTGCTAGTTTACATTTTTCCGAGAAAAATATTAGATTCTATTCGTAGTTAAGTTGTACTGCAAAAAAAATAACATAGTAAATGACAAAGGTACATAAGTAATCAATTTTATATAATTTACAGCTAATGAGTGGTTTCTTAGAATTTACCGTCTACAAGTATCGACTGCTGACCTAACGTGACCCACAAAGACCATTGTTTTAATGCAGACGTCACAGTCACAGAGTAGGTGTTATAATCACTGTGACAAACATACGTGACAGTTGCAAAATATTGAAACTAGCGAACAGCCCCCCGTACGACTGCTTCGCAAGGTTTTTACGACTTGATAAAACACTGAGTTTTCTTTATTATAATTACGTAAGTTTAATATTCACTCAAACCTTCCGGAATGAATTCTCCAAATTATGGTAAAATTCGCATCAAAATCCATTGCGTAGTTTAGAAGAACAACACGGTCACACATACAGACACGAAAAGCGACTTTAATTTTTAATATGTGCTAGCGACCCGCCCGCGCCGTCAAGTCGTAAATAAATTCTCTAAACGATGGTGCATACCTCGGGTGTGTAATATATGGCATAATAACAGATAATATAATATCACTTAAAATAACGTTCACATGATATAATTTTCATATGCTATACAAACAAATAACCTAATTTCATGTGATCTAATGTTATATTTCATATCACCTTCTTTTGCTCTAATAACATTTAGTATAACGTTTATTTCATATAATTTTCAATTTGTATAATGTTTTTTTTTATGTAACGTTCTGTTGACCAAATTTTCATATTAACTTATTTTCAGTCAAAATTCTGTAATGAATAAGTAAATATCAGGAAACATCATAATGTTATAACCTCATCTAATCCAAATGATTCACGAACAATAAAGGAGAATGTTTATTTGGGACGGGGAATATTATTTACTTTATTGTTCGGGTTAAGTTAGTTAGTTAGTCGGGGTAACCTAACCTAACCTAACTTAATCCAAATGCTTCTCAACCCAAACCAAATAACCTAACCCAAATGGCAGGCGTTTAAAGTCTAATCAGTTTTAGCAAAAATATACAAAACAAAGTACACGTTTCTAAATTGTATTAAACGTTACTTGTAGATTTTGAATATTATAGTATAGTACCTGAATATTATACGAATTGAATATTAATAAAATGTTCATTATACCATATAAAATTAGGTAAAATATAATTATATCAATGATTAATTTAAAAAAGTATATTCAATGAAATTAGGTCATAATATGATCATTAGAACTGCTGTTATTATTTCAAACGTTACACACCCAATAGGCTATAGGTTACCTCAAGATTTGAGCTATCCAATGTAAAAATAATTTTTGAAACCCGACTGGTAAGTAGTTTCAGAGATTACCCCATACATACAAACTTACGAACAATTTTTACTTCTTTTAATATTAATAATCATATAAAATAATAAATATATTATTATCGGAAATGCATTGTCAAGGACGGTACGGTTGACATCTTCTGTCGGGCATGCCACCGTCCCGGTGAATCAATCCGATATATTTTTTCTGGTTGTTCTCGTCTTGCTAACGGCGAGTACTTGTACAGACACAGGCTAGGATTATCTACCAGCAACTTCCCTTGCAGTACAACCTTGTGGAGTTCGAAGTACCATACTACAGATATGCGCCCGACCCAGTTCTCGAGAATGCACACGCCACATTGTACTGAGATCGGTCTATCATCACTGACAGGACTATTGTAACCAATAAGCATGATATTGTGGTGATATATGACGAGAGCGCCGTGCAATAATTGTTTATATCGCTGTCCCTCATGACGAGAATCTCGTGAAAGGTGAGAAAGATAAAAAAAACAAGTATCTTGACTTAGCACACGATGGCCTATTAGTGGAGAGCCTCGACGAACACCTCAGGAGACTCTCATTGCATTGTACTCTTAGACATCAAGGCATGACACGCATCGTAAGGAGGTCTCTAGAGCCCTGACCACCGGCAGCTTGGACCCTGTTCCTGATGTCGATGGGCCACTATTTTTTATATTCTTCAATGTTTATTTTTATTTTTTTGGTATCAAAATATTTAAAACTGTAGCTTGTATGTACGGGAATGTAATAAGAATATATATTAAAATATATAAATATTAATTATATATTATAGTATGCAAGTCAAAAATATTGTGACAACATAAAAACGCCGCATTTCTGAATACATTGGCATAAAAATAAATAATAAGACACAATTAATAAATGCCAGTTAAAAAACGAATAAAATATGTACTAATAAAAAAATCACTTTACTTTAAATATCGAGTCCACATCCAAAGATCAACAGGTATTTTTTTAAGAAAACTTGTAATAAAATGATAAGGTCACTAAAAAAGAAAAAAAAAGAAAAAAATATCTTGTTTTTGACGTGAAAACGTCTTTTCGCTCGGAGTTCTTTAATATAAGGTAAGGTAGTAAGTTTAATATTTTTGAGCATCAAAAACATAAGATTTCAATCGCTAATAACTACAAAACTTTTAATGCTAAAGTTATGATTGAGTACGTTAAAGATAGGTCATATTTATAAAAATATTGAGGCAGAATATAATTTGCCTTTGACATCGCGAGGGCGCATGCGCGCGAAATATGATGAAATTCCAATTAGTATAGTGCGAAAACGTGTTCAGCTAGAACGGTGATTCTGTGTCTTTTCCAAGAGTTGACAAACAGGAATGCAATAAATATTATTTTTTGTAATTCATTGTAAATGTTATAAACATCGTTAAAGAAATCATTTACACGGAACTGCGGCGTGACCTCGAACTGCGCTTCACTCAATTTTGTTTTTATAGCTTTAAAATTATTATTATTTTAAAATAATAATTTAAAAAAAATTGAGATCCTCACAGTAAGTCCTTCTATTTGATACTAAGTTGAACCCCGCGGTTTCACCCGCATTAGTCTCGATCCCGTGGAAATATCGGGATAAAAGTATCCTAGCCCTGGTCATGGTCTATATATTATATCACCCAAATCCGTACAGCCATTTTAGCGTGAAAGCGTAATAAAAAAAACATGTCACTCGGCACAATTAGCAAAACTTAAAAAAAGGACTTATTTGTTACACGTCCGTGTTTGAGTCACAGAAATTAATATGTCTATTAGGAGCAAAATGGCTGCGACAGACGGACAGACAGAAACACGAGTGAATCTATAAGGGTTTCGTTTTTTCATTCGGTCGTACTGAACCCTAAAAATGACATAGCTAAGACTCCATAACTCATGTGTACCTTACTATGTCATCAATAAAGCCAAGTAACACGATAGTCAATGGCGGCTCTCGTATCCTTGGGCCCCATTTTGTCGTAATCACCGACAATCTCTCTAGCCAAGCCTTGAATTTTGATATTTTGTAATGCTAGATTAACCTGTGGTGCAACGGATGTGATTTAACTATCGTTTGGGGAGATACGGTTAGATAGAATAATAAATGTAGGTATTTTTTTGTGTTTATCATCTATCTGCTACATCATCATTTTCCTGCCCTTTTTCCAACTATGTTGGGGTTGGTTTCCAGTCTAACTGGTTGCAGCTGAACACCTGTATTTTACATGGAGCGACTGCTTATCTGACCTCCACAACCCAGTTACTGGGTAATACGAAAAGTCTAAAAATAAATTACATTTACGTTTTTATGTATCCAAAAATACAAAAATATTTTCGAGACAAAATAATTGAAGTGTCAATTAACATTAATTGACACTTACATATTTTTTTTGTGACGGAAATAAAGCTGAACAGAATTTTTTAATACATCACACATTGTCACATTCTACAGGATATAATGGCGAGTTAATGGTATTATTTTTATTTTTGTTTTTAAAATAAAACTGACCTAAATATTAAAACACAGATTTGGAGGCTTAAAAAAGTAGCCTAAATCTAATAAATAGCCTTATACAGATGTCTGAGAAGATAGGTCCAAGGTTCTGAATAAGGCATTTCTTAATGGGCCATTTAATTCTCTTTCTCATGTTAAAGCAAGTTCTTTACATGACATGAAGTAGATTATAAAAGAGGTAATTATTATAATTTAATCAAGTACCACTAACCATGGATGTTAAGGATGCAACTAAATCGTCTAAATGCCACATGTGGCACAGTAAGAGCCCATAGTACCTCAGCTCAAATTCAGTTTTTATCTCGCTCGCACCATACTGCTCGCGGACTGAGTGAGAGCGAGACTGGGTGGGGTCCTGGCGGCGCCGATAGTTTAGGTATTTTCATTTTACGGTGAAAATAATAGTAACAAAGGTTAAAAAAAACATAGTATCTGCTTTATATTTAGTTCTGTTATTATGCAAAGTTTCATGATCTAATTTGAAGTATTTTTTAATACTAGTGGTTTATTGTTCGGTTTGGAGGTAACTTTGTAATTTTTTTCCATCGAGAATTTTTTATGGAATCGTGTTTTCGTAACAATAATTCTTAACTTTAACATATATTTATTTTATTTCAATATAACTATTGCAAGATTTTCTATATAACGGAGTATTATGCTAAGCAATATGAGGTATTATAGACTCTTAAAAAGAACCTAGAGTCTATGGTCTAACCATAGACCATACCGAAGGTTGTAGTGCGTTGTCTTGCTCCAGATGAAATCTTTTCTTCTTTCGACACTAGTTTAAAAAAAAAAATATCTGTGTTCTAGATCTCAGTGTTACTCATAAATATGACGTCTATAGACACGCGCAGGCACAGGTTACAAAATCCATGGTTGTACCTCTTCTTGTCCGTAAGATATTGCAGAAATAATTATAATTAATCATCATTATGGTTGTTCTGTGTTTTTGCCATTGAAACCATTATTTTTAGTGTTCTTTGTGGAAATTATTTATTTATTCCTTCAGCATTATTAAAATTACTGGCCTTTTCTTCGGGACTAAGAATTTCTGTTTTTCCCACACATATATTTGTTAATCCACATTTCAGCCATTTTTAGATGTTAAAAAAAAGTATGCCTATGTCCATCCTGACATTTCCAGTCATAACTATAGAGGCACTGGAAATCTATGACTGCTAAACCATCTACCACTCAACCTTTTGATAAAACATCTTTAACTTTTAAAACAATCGGTTTAGTAGTTTGTCCATGAAATCGTAACAGAGAGACAGATCCCAGAGGCACTTTCTTAAAATATTATTATGGATCTAAGTATATAAAGTTGTTGTTACACGCTGCTAGATAAATAATGTTAACCTTTAAGGTACAATTATTGTACAATTATTCTTATGAGTTCTGGGCTATGATTACCCTTCTCACTTAACCTAACTAGCCTTTGATACGAATAAAGGCGGTTCTGTTTTTATAAACTACACCTTATGTTGTTAGTCAACGTCTCTGTGATCATGACAATAATAATTGATTGACATACCTCTTTATCCTAGCAACTAACAATTTCTTGAAATTGGTTTTATGGCTAAGTAATTAAAATCACTAAATACTTTTTTTAAACTGTAAGATTCTTAACGTTTCTCTGATAGAAACCTCCTTTATTCACAGTTAAGAAAAAAAAAAACTAAAAGTCAATGGGAATTTTGAACGAAGACCTTTCAAAAATTGCAATTTCATTCATTCAAAATCGTAAGAATTGTCAATTAATAATATCTATATAACTAATATATCTAGATCTAAAATTATGAACAGACGATCTTTTTGTCAGAACACCAACGACGTTGCCCGGCTCGAGCTTAGCCATTTATGTAACAGTAGCGAACCTTCTCTTTGCGCCAATCTCAACCAACATAAGCCTTCGGCGCGGCAAATATTATAGTGCACAAGTGTGCCAACAAACTCTCTTCCCTCACTCTCATAGTTCGATGGGACGGCAACCCGATACGACCGGAGAGATTAGGCGCAGGACCAACGGCTTAAAACATGCTTTCCTAGGCACGGGGGTATCACACCGCCAACTTCCAATCTAATCCGGGCTGTTATTAAGAAATTCCTAATTCCAAGTGCGTATAGAAGTATCTGCTAGACTTGACTTGTGGTGCACCGGCTACTTGATGCTTGTACTTTGACTACATTATAATGAAACATGGGGTTAATAACGCACTTTGCTTGAAATCTGGTTTCTAAATAAAATAGACTACATTTTCAATATAATATAGGTACACTCCGGGAAAAAGTAAGACAATGGTGCTTAATTTATAGTATTAGGTCTTTACCTATGAAATTGCCGTTTTTCATGAAATAAGTTAACGCCCTTGTTTCTCTATATTTTTTATTTTTATTAACCAAAGTAATTACCCATGCAATCAATGCATTTTTGTGAACGTAGTGATAGCTTATTGATGCCCTTTTTGAAAAAGTTTGCTGGACGGGAGGCAATAAATTCTTCAAAGGCATTTTGAACTACCTCTCGGTTATTGAATTTTTTCCCCGCCAAGAAGTTATCCAAATTCTGGAAAAAGTATGTAGGGGCAAGGTCTGGTGAGTACGGTGGATAACGGAGAACTTCCAACCCCAGTTCTTGTGCTTGTCTTCTTGAGCAGCGGAGCC
This sequence comes from Omphaloscelis lunosa, assembly GCA_916610215.1. Lineage (NCBI taxonomy): Eukaryota > Metazoa > Arthropoda > Insecta > Lepidoptera > Noctuidae > Omphaloscelis > Omphaloscelis lunosa. The sequence continues at coordinate 19,366,918 of OU744247.1, forward strand.
GAATGATTGACCAAAGCTGGTTGGAGATGTGCGAGCTACTCCATCATTATGTTCAGTTCTTCATAGTACACATCTGCAGTAATGCTCATCTCGTTTGGTAAGAAGCTGTGATGAATGACACCGGCGCTAGACCACCAAATAGTGACCATCACTTTTTTAGGGGTCAGTTTTCGTTTGGGGCATTGTTTAGGTGCTGAACCAGGATCTAACCAACTTGCTCAGTGCTTGCGATTGTCGAACAGAATCCATTTTTCGTCGCAAGTATCAATGCGATTCATAATGCCTTCGTTTGTGTGCCTGTTGAGTAGTGCAAGGCTCAATTCGACGCGTGCTTCGCGCTGGCGATCATTCAATTCGTGGGGCACCGATTTGTCAAGCAAGCCAAGCTAACCATTAAATAAATGACTAATTTTCAAAAAAGAATTCCATATTTAAAAAATAAAATACATTGAACTAAAAATTCATAGCGAAAGACCTATTATATCATCTTGCTCGCCTTTTCCCAACGTTGAAATCGTCTTACGAGTTTAACCGGATGTCTATCTAACCTCCACCCACAACTTAGTTTCTGGGCAATAACACCCTTGGTAACACTGGTTGTCAGACTTTCCGAGGCACGGAAAGGTTGTGAAGATATGAAGTGGATGGTTACCCATCCACGGACCGAACTCAGGAAGTGTAACTTTACCTTCAATCGACACGAATATTGTTATTTAACCACGAGCCCCTCACAATGGTGTTATACACTTGATATATTAGCAAAGGTTCCACCTAGCATGGCGGTCATTGATATACTAGCAAAGGTTCCATCTAGCATGGCAGTCATTGATCTTTTTTTGTAAATTTTGCGTACAATTTGTACCTACATGACATTGGAAAAAAAAAATAACCATAAATAAAAATAAAACATTAAGTACGCGTCCAAACCCCGCAGCATTTCATTAAAACAGAACTAATTTTGTTTTTCTTTCGCTTTGTAAATAGTCGACAGGTTGACCGTTAACCTTTGGTTATAAAGTTATTTTGGTATGCATATTTTTACCCGTTTTTTATAGTGAGTGTTCTTTTATTTCCTTGGTGGAGCTTAATTCCTAAGTGGAATTAATTGGCAGTGTAATTTTATATCTATTTTTGGGAACATTAAAACTAGCAAAAAATTCATGAGTGACACGTATCGTATTTATTTTTATTAGCTTCTGCCCTCGACTTTATCTGCGTAAGTTTTTTGTTTTAACGTAAGTTTTTTGTTTTCTCATTATTTATTTATGTTTAATTAACAAGTAACAAGACTCAATATGTTAGTAAAAATATTTCTTAACAACTATGTTAGTAAACTTAATCTACACACTTAAAGAATCCCACATACCCGTGTTCCTTTAGTTGCCTATATTGCCATGGGCCACGGTAACCCTTTCACCGCAATCCCGGTAGGACTTAACGAATCCCTGCATCCCTGCTACACGCTCAACACAGATGTGGAAAGCTTGCAGCAGCGATTCATACACACACAGTCAGGTCTGCTTGCGATACATTGCAGTATATTGAATAAGTAACTGAGAGTGTGACTTTGTAAGTAATTTTATCCAAACACTTCTACACGTTAAAAATACTAGATGGTTTTGGTTTTTCATATTCGTCTACAATGAGAAGAAACACCGAAACAAACTCGGAAGGTCTTAGTCTCTTTTATAGACCAGACATAATCTGTGTCAGATCATGTGAGGACCATGTAGATTACTTTTTGAAATAGTCTTTTGAAGAAAGAACCACACAGATTTGAGGGGACCTGTCCAGTCAGTGCACGCATTTGTCGGTAATCGTGTAGCTCAATATGAGCTCAACAATAGCTCAATATACTTTACTACTCTTGTGATTGTGATTATGTACCTACTGATTAATAGTTGAACCAGATATTATAAGGGTTAAAGGGTTAATAAAAAGCAATTAAAAATACCACCTGCCTCGTCGGTCTACAGGACCTGGGTTCGATTCCCAGGTTGGGCAAAGTGTTATTGGGATTTTCCATCTGGAATTTCTCAGTAGCAGCCCGGGGTCTGGATTTGTGCCCGGTTGATAGCAATAGGCCCACTCCCCACACATGGTACTTAAAAAACATATCTGCCCAACTCTTCGGGGAAACAAGGCGTGATGTTATGTGATGTTATAAATAAATAAAATAATTAAGTGAGCTCACTGGTTCATGTGTACTTAATCTTAGTTCACCGATCCTTGATCTTGTAAGAAAAGGTACTGACAATTGATAATTAAGTTAATTGGCAGAACAATAAGGAAAATGGTTTTTATTTCTGTTAATAATGATGTTTGTTACTATGTCCTGCCGTGTAACAAATGGTGTTAATTTTTTAGTTTATACTCAAGTAAAATAACAATTGACACAGGTATAGCGCTAAAAGGTTCCTTTGGCGCGTGGCCAAAATCAGAACTAACGACGCCATCTTGCACAATTGAACAGATGTTTACCAACAGCGCCTCCCGGTCAGGGTTACTCCCGTTTAGCAACGCTACATATACTTACTTATAGCAATGTATCGCGTGCACCAGTTACAGTCAGTACGTTAAGTCAAATTTTGAAGGGATGTAAATATTTGTTTGAAATGAAAAAAGCATGTAACTACCTATTTAAGATTTTTGTAGTGTAATTTTTTATGTATCATACAGGGGCATCAACGCGAAAACTTTTACTATGCATTCAGTACATGATTCTGAACCTCCTCAAGTTGAATTTTTTCGCCGGTTATTAAAAAAAAAATCTGCTGTTTCTTAGAAAAGTACAATATCTACGCGGTCAAAATGTATGGAACCGCTGGAGCCACCCTGTATAAAAATATAATATGATTAGTAATTATTAAAAACTAAGCAAAGCAAAATCAACAACATACGTTACTAGAATATAATGTAGGTAAACTTTATTTATTCATTCCAAATGTGTATATCTATTTGTGACTATACAAACAAGTCGAAAATATATAATTAGAACTGAACATAGCAAATATTACTTAAATAAATTCGGCACACTACTACAACTTTTTACTCTGGCTGTACACACGCCTACACAACAAGCTATACATTTCCAGTTTATGCTGATCTCGCATTGTATAGGATTTCCGTACAATGCGGGGTCAGCTTATACTGGACATGTATAGGTTGATGTGTAGCCGTGTGTACCTTATCGTGTGCTGAGGTACGTAATATCTACAAGCATAACCAATGTATATGTAGCGTTGCCAAACGAAAAAAACGCGCGATCAAATGCAAATATTTACATGCCAAAAATCTTATTTTTTCTATGATTACGTTTTATTCTAACTTAAAAATATATATATATATATATATTTCAGACACATTTGGCCCATAATGTTGTTAGTAGAACGACTTACAAACTATATTAGTTAATAATTAATTTAATTTAAGCATTTGCCGCCCACTGGTGCTCCGGGCACACGCACTTGTGCTTGAACCCAGTGCCCCAGAAGGGGGCTGTCCAGCTTGTGGTTGAGCACGCTCAGGATGGTGTTGGCGCTCCCACGCGTGCGAAACATCAGCGAAGCGATGCGGCGCCGCAGCACGGTGGGAAAGCCGTCTGCTTGAGCGTGCGCAAACATCGCAGACGCACTACAGCAGCGTGGGAGCCCCACCAGCACCCTGAACGCGTTATTATATTGTATTTGGAGAGCGTTGATGGCCCGCTGCGTGTAGTTGACTCACAGATTGCAGGTGTAGAGAGCTTGGCAGAATGCTTTAAACAGAGTGATCTTTACCTCTAAAGAGTAATATATAGCCAGTTACTTTTGTTTTGCACGACCCGAAATAAAAAAAAAATGGAACAGAACTTTCACAATAGAATCTTCTCTACCTATATCCGTGATGTATTTGCAATAGGACTAAACAAATATTATTATTTTCAGGTTCGAAGATAATCCTGCGCAGTATCAATGGCGACTTTCGCTCAGGTCAGCTGACTGCCATCTTGGGTCCTTCTGGAGCGGGCAAGAGTACCCTCCTCAACATACTAGCTGGATACAGGTATTTCATTATTCAAGCAAAATCTTACTATCTATATCTGATATATCTAAACATTAAAATAGTAATGAAGTCAAAAACTGTAGGACAATGATTATATAACGAGTCTGATGCCGAAAATATTGTTTTTAGAATATTTGTCCGAATGTCTGGATGTATTTTTCGAATTGGTGTAAAAGCGGCTATAGAACGGATTTCAGATAGTTTATCACCTAGATTAAGACCAAGGGATTCCTAATCTCGGTAGTACGTTTCCGTGGGAAATTTCCCAACATCCACGCTGGCGAAGCCGCGAGCAAAAGCAAGTTTTTTACGTAAATGTGAATATCTGAAAAGATGTTGCATGTTTGTTACTTGATCGCGCATAAACGGCTGAACGGATTTGGATTGGATTTTGCCAACAGATGGATTATGTCTTGCATTAACATATAGTATATTTTTGTATGACTATGAGAAGTATTGTATTTTCCCTTGTACAACAATCAATTATTTATTATTGATTTATTTAAATTAATTGCTTTGTAAATATACTTTGTCTAATGAAGAGGAAAACGAGTGTAAAAGTAAAAAAATACTTGTTACTAGACAATCTTTTCGTGAGTAATAACTCTTTAATAATGATATTATAAAAAATTTGGTTATCATTATAAATCAATTTAACTATATTAACAAGTTAATCAATATCATTTTGTTTTCCGTAAACAATATGAAGTAATTAAATTTAATAAATAGATAATAGGTTAGTCCACAACAGTAGTTAGGCCACAACAGTTAGATAGGTACTTACACTACATAAGTTTCTGCTGATTTAAATCGTCGGAATTAGCGAAAGGAATTAAATTTAAGTTTTACTAAAACGAACCATTCCGTCAGATTTTTTCCATTTTGGAACACATTCAAAACTCCTATATTTTTTTTGTACTGGGGCAACCTCTTTTTGAACGATATTTGTCATCGACATGCTAAGAAGAAGAAGAAGCGGGCCGCAGCGCATCGCATTTCGATATAATAAAACGCGGTGCGGCGCGGTATGCGCGGTGGAGAAATAGGTTGTCATGGTATGGATATGTGATGCGGAGGAATGAGGGAAATGTCGTCAGTAAAGTTTTGAGTATGAATGTGGATGGCTGTAAGAGTAGGGGAAGACCAAAGAAGCGATGGATGCATCCTGGACTGTGTGAAAGATGATATGGCTAGAAAGGAAGTGACTACCGAGATGACGATTAATAGAGAAGTATGGAAGAAAAAGCGTGTTGCGTCGGCTCCAAATAAATTGGGATAAGGGAGGAGAATGATGACAACGCGGTGCGGCCTGTAGTGTGTGATGGTTCACACAAAGTGTACGAATGTAATGGAACAGGATTTTTGCAATGCGGTGCGTCCAAATCTGCGTTAGCCCTTACAGATCAAAAACAAAACACCACAATTTCTCGTCACCACTGAGTCTCACAAACCTTCACAAAGTATTTCGGTATTTGAAGAATTTCAATGCGTTTTTCCAGCACCATTTTTCCTCAAGTCATTAGTTAGGTATTATGTAAAAACGAGATAACAACTAAACGTGAACGTCATCGTCATAGGACATGAATAGTAGGTCTAGTGTCCATGTGTTCGAGGCCTGGGTTAATTGCTGGCGTATTTGCATAGCCTAGATGACTCGCGTGACTGGAGATAAATATTGCTGCGTTGTGTTTAGAGTAGGTTTTTTGTATGGCATAAGCATAATCAGCCTATAAAGTGGCTGCTGGGACACAGGCATCCTCTCTGATAGAGGGAGTGGACCATAATCCACAACGCGGGCCCAGTGCGGGTTGGCGTATGTCACATGTCTTCGAATTCTTGGTTCTAGGACATGCCGGTTTCCTCACGATGTTTTCTTTCACTGTTTTGAGAATAGTGGTATTGAAATTATATGCAAAAAGTAAAGTAGCTGCCTGGCTTTGAGCTCAAAACCTACAACTCGTAAGTCGGGGCTGATACTAACCGGCCCCGACTTACGAGTTGAATGGTAAAAAAAACTGTGGCCCAGTATTCTGGGCCACATTGTTTTTTTCCAACCTCTGATGTCGTGACTACTTAATCGGACTATCCTGTGGCCTTAGGGTAACGTTGAGCTTCCAGGTATGGCATAATACTAATTTTCAAACTAAATAACTGCTCGTTAAGGGCACAAGGGCGAAGCCGCCCGCAAAAGCTAGTAAATTATATAGTACGAAAGCCCATGACCAAAACCATGTCACATCCTTTTACGGCCAAACCTGTATAAAATCGTTAGTTTTGATGATCCTGAACCCGATTGGGTGGGCAGTACCGGTCAGAAACATCGCAGTTTTATGGGAGTTTATTACTGCTATGTCAAAAAAAAAAATAGGCGGTCGGTTTCATCACAATATGTCTGATGTCAAATGTGGCCTGAGCGAATTTTCAAAAAAAAAAAAAAAAAACATTCTGACTCATAGCATCCTGGTTCAATTTTTAAATGTCACCTATAATTATAAAAACCAAAACAACGTTTCGGAGCTGCCCGACAAACTCGAGGTGCATGTTACGCTCCTATGCCTCAGGACACTGGGGCTCTTTTTTTTTTGGTTGGAAAATTATGAAATAACTTCTCCCGCTCTAGGCGGAGCGGGAGGGCGTGTTAGACTCTTACTGACTAAAACCCACCCATGAACATTTAAAATACTTGTCAAATACATGACAGGTAAACTTGGCAGGTTAACCTGACAGGTTTTCTATTTGTACCTTGAGCATTTCCGTCTGACCTGCAAAGTATTAACTTTAGACCTGCTACATTATCGTTGACCGGTACGCCATATTATAAACAAATGTTCGGAAATAATTTTTCGCAATATTACCGGTTCTACGGTTTTAAAGAACTTGATAAAAATAATTTAATAACAGTTTAAAGTGATCAAGAGAATTCTAAAAAAGCTTTATTTCGTAGCAAAAAATCTTAATGAATACAATTATGACGTTGGAGATCCTTTTAGATGCAGAAGTGACCACAGACCGGCTTTAGTCACGTGATCGCTGGCTCGCCTGTTATTTGACGTGTTCATGGTACAAAATAGCCCGACAGTTCACTTTCCGTCGAAAATTGACCTGCTATATGCATAAAAATAAATAATCGTAATAAAATAAGAATTAATGTAAATTTAATACTATTTTTTTATAATTTTAAAATAAATTCATATAAAGATATTTAAGAAAATACGTGAAAATTGACCATTCACCCTTATCTCCGAAATTACTGAACCTAAAATTTTGAAAAAAATACAGAAAATGGTTCTTTACTCATAGATTATAGAAATATGTATAAGAAGTCTATGGTCTTAAAATAACTGCGCGTGTGCGTACAAACTTATATTTGCAGTAGGAATGTATGGGAGAACATGTATTTTAACTACAATGTTAAGTTTGTATTTGCGATAAATTCATCCCAATTACGGAACCCTTCATTGTGAACCCTTCATTGCTACGACACAATAAAGTGCAATTCAGGTCGCATAGCATAGTTACTTACAGTTATATTCACATAGTAAAAGTTGTCTCTCTATTATCCCGTAACTCTTATATCTTCTGACTACATTACGCCCACTGAATTGTTTTATATTCATACCTTAAATGCGGAGTGCGTCTGGTCTTATAATACATGAAATATAAAACTGGGATATTGCACAGAAATGTCAATGTTTTATACATACTACAAGGTAGTACCTTGTCGTAGATGAACAACCCTCCCATGCTTTGCGCATGGGCGGGTTGTTCATCTACGACAAGGAAACCCACTTGACATACTCAATAAGATTTTAAATTAGCGTTTTTAGAGCCAAATTCCAAGAAATTATTTAAATATAGTTTTTAATATTCTTTTAAATTATTATCATTTTAGTTTCGTTGGCGTGACTAAGGTATTAGTCTAGGACTAGGCAAAAATTAATCTTAGGTAAGCTTGTCAAATTTTTGAGCAATAAAAAAAAAGATTAATTTTAATTTGTAAGCACGACTGACTGGTTTTTGTGGTAATAAATACCTTTAGATAAACATTATTCAGCTTTTTGATGCTGATTGTTGATCGCTTAACTACACGAGAGATAACACAAATATAAACAGTATCTGGTAGGTACTGTAGCAACAGTAACAGTTAGCGATTAAGTTTAATGAAGATTAAACTTCATCAGCTGGTACTGATCTTCAATCATTAGAACTATCACAGTATGGCTGGCTGATAAGCCATCGAAAAATTGTCAATTTTAAGAAGAACCATGCACACAAATCTTTGTTTTTTTGGTTGAGCCACACTCTTCTGTAAATATAATGCATAAATCCATCTCTTTCTTAGATCTTTCCTACATACTGACCCAACAACCAACCCAACTTTAATAACTCAAACATAATTATTTCCAGGGTTATAGGCGCCTCAGGAGTTATCTCCACCAATGGCGAGCAGCGAGACCTCCACCAGTTCAGGAAGCTGTCCCGGTATATCATGCAGGAGGATCTGCTGCAGCCCTACATCACGGTGGAGGAAGCCATGCTGATCGCTGCTGACCTGAAGCTGGGAACTGACATGACTAGAGACAAGAAGGGTGTTATTGTACGTATAATGAAAATATAACGTAAGCGGTTTCTGGTAATTGATTATACTACAAAATATAACATAAGCGGTTTCTGGTAATTGGTTATACTACAAAATATAACATAAGCGGTTTCTGGTAATTGGTTACATAACATCACGCCTTGTTTCCCCGAAGGGTTGGGCAGAGGTGTCCCTGTAGCAGGTTCACCCACATTTCGCCAGTTATGTTTTAAGTCCCATGTAATAGGGGGCGAGCCTATTGCCATCAACCGGGCACAAATCCAGACTCCAGGCTGTTACTGAGAATGGTAATTGGTTATACTACAAAATATAATATAAGCGGTTTCTGGTAATTGGTTATACTACAAAATATAACATAAGCGGTTTCTGGTAATTGGTTATACTACAAAATATAACATAAGCGGTTTCTGGTAATTGGTTATACTACAAAATATAACATAAGTGGTTTCTGGTAATTTGTTATATTACAAAATCCAGTGAACATTTATCGTGTTAAATGACTGAGAAATCCGGGTTAATCATTGTTCAGTTTCCACTTTAAATTCAGATAAATATTAGAGCATTAAGGTCTTAGGAGCAGGTCAATGTCTATCGAACATATTCAATAGACTTCGCGTAACTACCTTTTTATTTCTATTTTCTCAAACTACCCGCAGCTGTGGATAAAGTCGGGCTGTGCTTGATAGTGAAGAACACACCTTTTCGGATTAAAAAAAAAAAAACTTTTTGCTCAGTTTGTATATTTTTGTTGTTTTTTATAGGTAGAAGAAATTATTCAACTGCTAAGGCTACAGAAAGCTAGAAATACTACAGCAGAACGACTATCTGGCGGTGAAAGAAAACGAATATCAATCGCTTTGGAACTGCTCAACAATCCACCTGTTATATTCTTGGATGAACCTACCACGTGAGTCATAACAAAACATCAGGCTTTTATTCCCCAAAGGGTTAGGCAGAGGTACATTGATCCTTCGCCGGTTATTTTATGTTCCGTAAAATGGGGACTGATCTTATTGCCACCAAACTGGTACAAATACAGACTAAGGGCGATTGTCCACCGCAGCCGTCACCGGGACGTCACCGAGAATAAGATGACGGCGCCGAAGTAGCGATACATACATTTACTATGGCCGCGTGTCCACCACCCGCCCGTCACCCGAGCGCCGTCTTCTCGCTGCCGAAGTTTCGAATAGTTCGGCGCGACCGCTGGAACTCAGTCCGAAATTATGACAGGCCGATATACAAATACAAGTTTATTGTGTCTAATGGAAAATTACGTTATATTTAAAAGTATTTGGAGCCTCCTTTTAGGCAAACAATGCCAGTATTAGAAAGCTCCGCTCTTGCACATCATTGTCGATATGCCGGCAATACAAAACACGTTTGATCTTGTCCACACACAGCTGTCGCACTGGGGGCGCCGTTTGCCCGGATTTTGTTTTGTCTATCATAAGTAATCATAACATAGTCCCATTGACGTTGTGTGGTGGACTAACAGGGAAATGATTGCTGTACCGTCAACGGGATGTCACGTTCGGTTCGAATAATGACAAACGCCTTTAGGGCTGTAGAGACAATATCCTCATAGAAATCTGCTCCACCCGGAGATAGATCGTAGGCTCAGAGGGTCATGCTTACAACCACAGGACGCAAGTACGGCTTAAGTTTACGTAAAACTAAAACACGTAACTACCTAGAGACACGCAGCGACATGATTGAGTTACATGGCAGACTAGTAATGCTAGTTACATCGGTAAAGTTTTCTAATTCATTCAATTTGCCGTAGATGATTGTCGGGTCAAGGATATAAGATAAAAATGTATAATTCTAGTAATTGCTATGAGAAGTAAATTAGCCCGAGTCTAGAAACATATCTCTCGTGCTTTGCGGGTAGGTAAATTTTTTTACTAAGCTGATGGCAATAGGCTCGCCCCGTATTACATGGGACTGAAAACATAACTGGCGAAATGTGGGTGAACCTGCTACAGGGACACCTTTGCCCAACCCTTCGGGGAAATAAGACGTGATGTTATGTTATGTTATGTTACTAAGCTGACTTTATTGAATTTTAAAATAAGAGGTTTTTATTATTAATAGATTCATTGGAGCAGAAGAAAATAAACATGTTTGTTACCTTCGAATTCTTTGTAACATTTTCCAAATTATAGATTCTGTCGATGTCTGCTATGCTATTACCGTGGTTCAATTTTTTTATTGGTTTTATTTAAATTAATAATAATTTATTTAAATTAATAATTTAGTTTGAATTAATTGACAGATAAAACGCTAACTAGTTTGTCATCATCTTCATCATCATTCACATCTCGGCTTCACCCACTGTTGGGCATAGGCCTCTCTTTTCTTGTGCTAATCCCCACGCTACTGTGCCAGCCTCATCCAGGTTTTGCCCGTGATGGCAATAATATCGTCCGCTTCCTTCGCCGCGCGCGCCGGAAGACTGACCTCTCGTCTTCCACCTTGGAAGCCACTCTGTCACAGCCTTACTCCACCTGTCATCACTGCGCCTAGTTTATAGTTAATAGTCCACAAAAAAGATCATTAGATCAATGCTGATATAGTAAAAAGCTTTTAGACGTAATTAAATACAAGGTTTCCCGTTTTTGGACCAATTAGGTGATAACATTTATTAACTTTAAAAATAATAACTTATATTTACATGTTTGTGTCACGTTTGAATGATGAATTTTATAAAACAAAATCCTGAGGGAAAAATTGAAACAATCATTTCATTAGGTACTTTAAAATCTAAACTAATGTTTTAAGAATAGCTATACTTTTTTTTTTTTTTTTGAGTGTGGGAAATCATCAAATAACTTCTCCCGCTCTGGGCGGAGCGGGAGGGCGTGTCAGACTCTTACTGACTAAAACCCACCCGTGTTCCTTCGGTTGCCCTGTTGCCGGGGGCCACGATCTCCTTTTCGGTTTTCTTCGCAACCCCGGCAGGCATCGGCCCTAGTGGACCCCTTCAAATCTGCTGACATCTCTTTGAGGCGCGCGTGGAACACAACGCGCCGTCGACCCGGGCCTGGTCCTTATCGGATGGTGAGCCACCCATTGCTCACCGTCCGCAAGCCCGCGCCTACGGTGGCCGGAAATCGCCTCGCGATTCCCGACGCCCTGGGCGTCTCCTCCTGCGGCGGTTAGGGTTAGGGTCGTGAGGGCGCGAAATTTGCCTCTCCCTCACGCGTTCCGCCTCCTCCTTCGCGAGCATTACAGCTTCGCAGAAGGAGGTGACGGCCTCCCATTTCCTCTCGAAGAATAGCTATACTGGACCGATAATTAGATTAGATTCCTACAGCGGTCTCGATGATGAAGCCTCTTCAACACGTATCTATCTTCCCAAGCGCGATGCTCGTGGTCGCACCATCAACTGCTCCCTCCAGGCACCCTTTCCCGTCATTTCATTTCACCATTATTTTCTGCAGTCTCGACGACGTAGCCTCCTCAACATGCGTCTCTCTTCTTAAGCGGGTGGTTCGTGGTGGTCGCACCATTATCTACTCCCTCCAACCACTCTTCACTATTATTTCTTAATTTTCTTATATTAACCTCACCATCATTTTCAGCGGTCTCGACGACGTAGCCTCCTCAACATGCGTCTCTCTTCTCAAGCGGGTGGCTCGTGGTGGTCGCACCGTCATCTGCTCCCTGCACACGCCATCAGCCCGGTTGTTCGCGGAGTTTGACCATGTCTATGTGGTAGCCGGTGGTCGCTGCGCTTACCAGGGAACGTCGTCTGGGGTCGTGCCGTTCCTTAACGAGCTGCAGCTGCCCTGTCCTAAGACTTACAACCCGGCTGATTTTAGTGAGTTTATCTGACTTAAGATTATCATATCAAACGTTTACTGGGCCGAGCATAAGCATCGCTACTTATCAGATACTTGTCAGATTCAAAATACCTTGGGCCTCGGCTGATTTAGTGGCTGGCTTGGTAAGTTAGTAAAAAAAAGATATGGAAAAATATTAAAAGGATATCCTGCGGGCCCGTAAGAACACGTTCTAATTTCAAAAATAAGTAAGTTGGAAATAATAGTAAAATTTTCGGATATTGAAGCTAGCCCAGTAATAATCTTTTGATATTCATCAAAAGATTTAAAAAAAGATCCAAAGTAATAAATGCATTGTAACGTAATACTATAACATAATGATGAAAGAAATAAACAGGAATAGTATCTTAGCAATACAAAAATTATGTATCATATGTCACATTGGTTAAGGTCCTGGTTATGAAGTTTCAGTTGGTTACATAAGACTGCATGCTTTTCCACTAAAACTTGTATACAAACATTTGAAATGTGTATGCAACAAGCAGTCGATTACTCTTGTAAGATTTGTTACAAAAAATGATACGCATGTTATTTGAGTGTATTCACAGGAAAGAAGATCAGATTTTCAACATACCTACTTCCACTCTTTAGAACCAGTTTTGACACATATATAAGTAAGCACTGCATAACGTGTACATATATATCTTAGTCAGATCTTAGAATTTATCATTTGATGAAGTGTTCGAACATTTCATGAAATGGTCGTATTTAATAAAATAGAACATCGACCGCTAGTCACTAGTCGCTGGTGGTCTGGCCAGATCATTGAATACTAATTGTTTGACGATATGAACAGTTAAACACACGACTACTTCATGATGTGGCCAATCATTAGTGATCATATCTTAAAATAGTTAGATTATTCACCGGTAGAGGTGTTGATGTCGTTTTGTTTTATTTTGCATCATGGCGGCTGTATACAATAAATCAAACAAAGTAGGGTGACCACGCATAAAACGTCGATGGACTTTTATTGAATTTTCAAATATGATATTATGGAAAACGACCAGCTTGGAAGTAGCGCTCGCCGGCCGCTGCCACGGCACCGCTTGCTTCGCTCACTCGGCTCACGCCCGGTTGGTCACAGTTCTAACCCAACCCATTTGGTCGGGGTGCCACAAGCGGCGTGAAATGCAACATAAAACTTAAAATTATTTTTTAAACTTGTGGTACCCCGACCAAATAAGTCAGGTTAGGTTAGAACTGTGACTAACCGCTACTTTCAAGTTAGTCGCTGGCATTTTTTACAACAACTTAAACCATGGAAACCCTACATTAATGATATGGCCAAACGCCGACAGACATATCATTAAAATTTGACATTTAAACGATATGGTCAATTTTAGCTGACCATTTCATGAAACTCGAACACTTAATTAAATGATCAATTCTAAGATCTGGCCACGATATGTACATTGCTTAAGAAGATAAAAGGACTAAGACTAATATTGGATATCTTAGACCAATCCCAAGACTGATAAGAAATTGGAATTTGGATCCCAGTAACAAAAACACATAATATAGAAACACAGTTAAAAAATACAAAAAGAAAATTCTTTTCCTTCTAGTAATCGAAGTTTCTAGTGGCGAATATGGATCTCATGCAGAAAGAATGGTATCAGCAGTTGAAAATGGCAAGAACCAACGATGGAGAAACTACGCCATCGAAGACATCCAGGCAGGAGAGCAGTTCGAAGAGATGGAGATAGAACAACTAAACGCCGGTGGAGTTGAGAAACATAACTATAAACATGGATGTACCGCTTGCCAACAGTTCACGGTTTTACTCAAGAGGATGCTGTTGCAGACTTTTAGAAATAAGGTAATATATTCCATACATTTTTATTTTTACACTCTGTTCTTGAACATATAACTGACGGTTAAGTTCAAAGAGGAAGGATCAGAATATTTTGAAAGAAGAAAATAATATCTTTAAGCTAAATAAAAAAAATTGCACAATTTTTTCAGGTAAAATAGACATTAAATAATTACCAATTTATTTATTTTTCTAGAGTTACCTCTGGCTGCGGATCAGCTTGCATTTGTTCATTGGGTTCATCGTTGCCCTTTTGTTCAATAAGATGGGCTACGACGCATCCAAGACCATATTCAACTTCGGTTTCTGCTACGCCTGTACCATTGCCATGCTTTATATTCCCATGATGCCTGTGTTACTGGCCTGTAAGTATCATTATATATTCAACTTTTGTTCTAATATTTGGAAACTGATCTATTAAATAATGTTTTTTTCCAATGTACGAATATTTATTTTACATAACAACCTTTTCTGCAAAATTAAAAAAACAAAAGTAATATTGATTCTTATTCAGTGGCATCACTGGCATCTATAAAAATACAAATAACAAAAAGGTTTTATTCGTGACTCAAACAACGTCGTGTTGTTGTGGCTCGTATCGTGTATATTTGCTTTATTATAATTATCTAGTGTGATTTAGATGAACACCTAGAATAACTTGAAACAACATTCAGTTTGTTGATTGTGATAATCAACAGACTGAATGTTGTTTCAAGTTTGCAATGGAAGCGTTTAATAAAATGCTAAATGATACAAAAAATATCATCAAATCTTGACCTTTCGATGTAAAAAACTTTTTAGTTGTGGTACCTACCCCACACAAATTCGAATACCACTACCTGCTACCAGTGACAGGAACTTTTGATATCATCCACATACTAAGTGGGAAAAGATACGTATTATCGAAGCTAACTCAAAAACCATTCAAGCAAAATTAATAAAATTTATATGAGACCACCTAGAGACCATACCCTTTCAAAAAAAAAAAAAAGAATTTAAAAAATCGGTCCATAATTGACGGAGAAATCGGCGGATATACATAAAAAAAAAACAAACATATAACCTCCTCCTTTTTGGAAGTCGGTTAAAAAATGAGGCTGTCTTCATTGACGACAACGCATCTTTTAGATGAATCATCGAATCCTTTTTATACAGCAATAGTGTAGCGTCTATAATTCTAGTTGTTCTTACAGTTCCAAAAGAAGTACAACTCGTCAAGAGAGAGTACTTCAACCGCTGGTACGGCTTGAAGCCCTACTACGCGGCGCTGGTCATCTCAAGGACCCCTGCCACTATCTTCTTCAGCCTTGTCTACCTGGTCATCGCATATCCCATCACCTCGCAGCCTATGGAGCTCGATAGGATAGTAATGTTCAGTTCTACGTGTATTCTAATAGCTCTCATATCGGAATCTATGGGAACTGTCATTTCGTCTATGTTGAGTGTTGTTGTAAGTAAATTTTAAATTCTGCCAACCTTATATATTCTCATCACCTGGCTATCCTTTTCACAACTATTTTGGCGACTGCTTCTGGATGCAACTAAAAACCAGTATTCAGCTCGCTTACTCGTTTTTATTTCGAATGCATTTCTACAACAAGCTGTAACGTTAGATTGATAATTTTTTTATTCGTTTTTATTGATTTTTGCTGTCTAAATTTTCTGTTTTTTTTTTCCGACATTTGCCACTAACATGTCTCGTTAAGTGCGTTTTGTGATGACCAACTTCGATTTATTTGATAATTTAGTATTTTTCATATGACTAAGCAATAAGAATGTGAGTTTCGGTCTTATATTCAAAATTTTACTTTATTATTTCCTAAAGATTCGGCAACTCTATTTATTTATTTTCAGAATTCTGTCTTCATGGGCCCAGCAATGAGTGTTCCACTAATGCTACTCGCAGTCTACGGCATTGGCAGTGGTGACGACCCTCTTCCCATCGTGTGGAGACTTGCAAGGGCTTGCTCCTTCCTCCGTTATGGGATCGAGGGTCTAGTTGCCGCTATATATGGCCCTCCCAGAGATGATCTCATATGTCCTGACCATGTCGACTACTGTGAATATAAGAACGTTGCGTAAGTTTTAGGAACTTGATTATTTAATGTTTAAAAGAATATGGTTCTACTAGCTCTAACATTTAATAAAGACAATCAATGTACAAATGTACTTCTGCAATTTAAGCGTGTTTCTGCACATACTTTCGTGTCTAGTATATTCTTGAAAAACATGATATCGTTAATATCAGCCTATTATTGTCCAGCTACAGGGGTAAAGGCCTCTTCTCATACAGAGAAGGCACGAGCATTGTTTTAACGTATACTGATGATATATTATTATTCTTTCCAGCTACTTTGTAAAACTGATGGGTATGTCTGGTGTCTCCTTTTGGGTTGACTTCAGCGTGCTAGTCTTCATCCTACTCGCTATGAACCTCACCGGCTACTACCTTCTGCGACAGCGTCTCTCTCCAAACTACGCGTTTAGAGCTATCAAGGTTATCGGCAACTTTATTAAGACCAAGATGAGTTCTTATTCGTAGTACTGGAACATAGATTTCGCTGCTTCATCGTACAATTTGGGCCCTGTTCCAAAAACTATTGTGTCACTACAATCCCGAGTAGAAATAGAATTTATATTACATTTTATATGATTTTTTACGTCTTGTATAACTATGAACATTTTTATATCATAGCAATCAGTGTTGCTGGGTAAATGTATTGCTGATGTTTTTAGGAGCTTGGTGCTCATTACATTCAAATAATGTGAAGATTTAACCACTGTGATAGCATGATATAGGTTTGAAGTGGTTCCTATTTACCCGACTGCGGCGAAGCCAAAAGGAGGGAGAGAGTTTTCATGTGCATTTCTAAAAATTGGTTTAGGTGTAAAACTTTATTGATGTATTTGAAAAAAATATCAATGGATATGAGAAACTTAAAAATCAGGTACTAGGTACCATTATTTTAAAATGTGTAATTTGAACCAAAGGTAAGGAATTCCCAGTGTGATAGATCTTTGTAGGTTTTTACTCTAGTTTAATATAAAGCTTTATGGTGTTTAGAAGTATAATAATAAAAAAAAAATATTATGAATTATAGTGAAGTGATTCTTTAGGGTTAAGTCTTCAAGGATGAGGATATTTTTAAGACTGATTGTACACTGTCTTCTTCACTTGAAATAATTGGAAAATAACGCATGTGCTTGTTAGTTTTTTTGTGTCTCAAATCAGAATACTTAAGTTATTCCACTAACATTAGAAACATCACATTTAATAATATTTACAAATAAAGTGTCGTGAACAACCTTGAAAATTCTGATAAGTTCATTAAAAAACATATTATTATACAAGGATTTGTCATTGAGATAGACCCAAATACCAGTGACCTTATTATTGATTTGGATAACTCCTTTTAAGGAGTTCCTTTTATGGAACGATTTAAGTTAGTCACCAATATCTAGATTTTTGTGTTATTTGATTGATCTGTTTTCTTATTTAAATTGCGTCCCCAATTAGAAGAAATACGCCAACAAAATTTCCTATTTTCAGCAAAACGTGATATTCTATGGGAGTTTGGAATGGATAGCTGTGTGACGTCATATTTTGCTACTCGAATTTCATTTTTCACATAATTATAGGAAGTTTTATTGGCGTGTTTATTGAAAGTGGAGACGCAGCTTAATAAAATGTCCGTAAAATCTAATTTGGCGTTAATATGTAAGCTTATCAAACATGGTGTCATACATGATTTTAAACCTAATACTTATTAATAAGTAGGTGTAAATAATTTATATTTTTTAAATTATCTCTTCAAATATTCTTAATTGTCTGTATTTTAATTATATATACAAATACTTTGTTGGTGTAAATTATTTTCTTATAATCAAGTGTGGGTTTGGTTTGAGCCATGTAAAATAAAAATAAAACCATTTTAGTTCTTCAAACGTATTTTTATTTACCAAATGGATTTCTCACTAAAATAAAATCACGCATTTGTTTATTAGTGAACAAAATCGTCTCAACAAAATCTGACTAGGGCAGTCAATTTGCCACTTAACAAAAATAATAATTTCAATAAAGTTTAGAACTTTTGTATTACTTCCTACTTATTGTGCTCTAAGTGCTTATCGTGCACTTGATGTAGTATATAAATCGAGTATTTTTGATTCTATAGTCATAAGTTATATTTTTTTCATAAGTACAAAGTATGCTATATCAGTATTTACTTATTTACAGAAATCGTGTTTGAACTATGTTAGTGTAAAATGCGATTTCTTGTTAACGTGCATTTCTTCCTATATTAGTCTACATTGAATATAGCTAGTGAAAGCTGCCCATATTTCTAAAAAATACTTCTATAATATTGCCATGAACAATTTATTCTTTTACGTTTAAAAATTCCGCACAGCGGTCATAGATACAAGTAAAGGTTATTATCAAGTAGTAATGAAATGAAAATAAAAAATTGAAAAAACATTTTTAGCTACAGAGATTCCAATGATTGATCAAAATGAATGTTTTTGATCTAAAGAAGCATTTACCATAACATCAAGTTGTGTTAACATCCATTAAAATGTTTTTATCTCCCATAAATTGTTTATATTATATAGATGATGTTATAGTTCATTCAGTCATTTATTTTTATAGTAACTATGATATTGTCTTTCCCTACAAAATTCGATTATGTTTTCAGTTTCAGATGAATATTGAGCACACATTATTATAATATTAAAATTGTAATTGGAATATTTTTCGTGGAAGTTATCCAATACAAAGTAAAGTCATGGCAGTTTTTATTGATTATCTATTGATGATGAGTTGTTATATACAGTTGGTAACCATTCGATAAAACATTAACTCATCCCTGACACTTTGGTTGGTCATACACCGATATCATTTTACAATAATTATAAAAGAACAGATAGAAAAATACAAAAGCACACAAGTATTTACAATAAATTAATACTTCTTCAAGAAATTAAAGTAACAAATGTAAATAAAAATATCTAACTAAACATAACGAGTATTAAACAATTAACTTACTTTACAGATACGAGATTGAAAACATTTTTAGGCCTTGGACTTGTCATAAAAATAAAATTTCTTTGATGATAATGGAGATTTTGGAAGAATTATAAGTGAATATCTTTTCAAGATGTCTTTTATGATTGTCTTTATACAAATCTTTGAGCATCCTAAATGAAACTATTATATCAAACTTAGAATAAAAACTTAAATTAACAACTGTGATATTAGCTTGTACTGTAAGGTGAGAACTTTATTTTCTTATTTAATAATAATTTATTGTGATGTGATATTCAAAATGAAATGATGACAAAATGATTTTTAAATGAAACACCCGAATATTTGAGATTGCTTAGATAGACCATAAAAATAATTAAATTTACAAACGATTGAGAAAGTTAAAAATCAATAATTTGTCAGTTGACAATTAAGGTAATAATTTGACAGTTATTTCGATAAAAATCGCCCGTTCCTAGTTTAATAACGCCAATTTTTTTGTTGAACTCTGAAGTTTGTTTTTGCTAAATCAAAAGAATTTAAAATAAACTAAGACTCATTTCGAACATTTCTTGATAGGTACTTAAATTAATTATATTAAACGGTGCAAGTTCCAACACCAATCAATTTCAATCTATAATAAACTCCTAAATGTTATTCTTTACAAATATTATCCTCATTCCACATTCCCGGCACTTATAGTGAATTAACTATAGTAATGGTAACTATTTTATACTACGGTTTTAGTTACTGAATATAATATTAATGAATATACATTATATACTTAAATAAATATGTAATTTACAGATACTAATTCATTAAATTGCGACGTTATCGAAACAGTAGTTAAAAATAATAGTACATTCAAATGTAAACTAAAAGATAAAGTGTCTTTAAATCATACAACAAAATGGAATGTTAAAATTGTGAGCCTTAAAATAATATTTACAAATGGTAAATTAATTTGGCACCTTCTACGTTTGAGAGGAAGATTATGGTGCCTTAATACTAAAGGTACTGACATTATGAGTACCGAAGCTAATACGTGATGTAAAGCGAGTGTTATAAGTCTTATTTGTGACTATATCCCTGATAATGTTTAGATCACTATCGTAATTCCGTAAGAGGACCTTTTCTTCTACTTATCCAGCTTGCATCTCTTTAGATGATATTCATGTTCGTTCTTCATTATTTATGTTATTCCCGGTTACAACTTTATCTGTTTTTGCGTCAGGAAGATTAATTTTAAACTATGAATAATATCGTAAAATTATATCAATTTTGTAATATCGCAATGTTTTACTTTGAAACCGAGAATATGTTTTTTTTCTTTGTAATATAAAGTATAACACCAGACATTTCAAATGCAGAAGAAACGTATAATTTCTTCACCGCGTTAACTTGTCTTATCTGTGAGAATCACTCTTCCTCACGGAGAAGTTCATATGCTGGTTTATATTTCTCAAGCATTTTTCTGGCATTTTAGAAAGTGAATTGTTGGCTAGCTTTCTCTTCATCGCACTGTTCCATGTAGAGGGCTGGTCGTTCTGTATCTAGACATGCGCCAAGCTTTGCATGTCTGATCAAGGGTCCTTGACGTCTCCAGAGCTGGGCCTCGTCTGCGGGGTCGCAGGCAGCGAGCACTGCGGTCACTCGGTCTTCTGACGAGAGGGAGAGGCAGAGACGGTGGTGACGGATGAGACCGTTGTCAAAGCGCCACTCTTGGTTGCCGCCTGTGTAGTGGCAGGGATACATACCTGGAAAATAATGAGTTTGTTTTTAAGTCTTGGACTTTCTTGTTTTGTAAAAATTCAGAGGTCAACGAATACGAATGAATCTTACCTAAAGTGCCATCAACAAGGTGTCCCATGGTATCCAGACACCTGACTCCTTGCTTGATAACGTGCGACACATCAGTCATTGCTGGTACTTGCAGTTCAGGGTACACGTGCTCCAGGTACCAGCGGAATGGCTTGCAGTGCAGCTTCTGACGGAGATTCACGCGTTCTGATATGCTGTGGAAGAATGGGCAAATATTGTTTGAAAATCTAGCTTAATTCAGAAACTATTGTACTTTATAGTTACAGAATTTTGATATGAACAGGGAATGCTATGAATCTATAAATTCCTAGCTATAAATACATTTCGGTGAATATTTATGAATAAATAAATTCGCATAAGTAGATACGAAGAGGAATCAAAACTAATATTATAAATGCGAAAGTGAGTTTGTTTGTTTGTTTCGCTTTCACGCAAAAACTGATAAACAGATTTGGATAAAATTTGGCGCATTTGTAGACCATGATCTGGATTAGAACATAGGATACTTTTTATACCGATATTCACACGAGATCGAGACTTACGCGGGTGAAACCGT